>CM055070.1:26472968-26547467 GCA_029204045.2 Tillandsia leiboldiana
CTGCCTATGCCTGCCATGCCTTCTTGCCTGCCATGCCTGCCTATGCCTACTATGCCTGCCATGCCTGCTGCCTGCCTATGCCTGCCCTGCCTGCCTATGCCTACCCTGCCTGCCTATGCCTGGTCTACAACGGTCAACAACTCACAATGACTTGGGAACATCGTATCCCCAAAACGGTTCCCAACAACACTAGAACTGGTCCAAACACCGTCACTGACTCCACTCGGTCCCCCTGACACGAGTTGCAACTATAAAGCAAATGTCCGTAGTAGCACAACCAATCTAATGCCACCAGTAGAATGGTACTGCCTGCTGTGCTGCCAAATCGGGTATGCCAGCTACACATAACACTGATAGGGATGGGAGTCTCAAGGGACTCGAGGTCTGAAAATCGCACACTCCGGAGTGGCACTGCGAGGGGAGGACCCACACGAGTAAAGGCTCAGTAACAAGTAATCGTAATCAGCAGGACTGGATAGATCAAAGTGGGAAAGCCCAACCACTAAAGAAAGCCTCGGTACTCAATCAGATGCAAAAATACTCAAATAGTGGGAAACTCTGTCCACTAGAGAAATCAGATAACCCAATCTGGTACATAAATAAATGTCCGGTCAACGCCCAATATCCGCGGTTGCCGCCAAAGCCCAACAAACTAATCCAATCTGTCCAGGACAACCAAGTCCCGACTACACTACCCAGAACCCCTGCTAGAACCTGAGCAACACAGACCCACTCTGTCACGCCCCGGGGTCGAATCTGCGACCGGGCCCGCCAACAGATCCGCCGCCCATACGGAAAACCCCGTATAGACGAAGCGTCTAAACGCAAAAAAGAAGATACTATAGCTATACTGATATCAGAGTTGAAAATCCACTACGGAAATAAAAAATAATACAACCCAAGTCCTCACCAAATGTACAAAAGTCTCTCGACTATAAAAGAAAACGTGACAAGCGAACCTCACTACAAAGGTCTCTCAATGGTACCTCTCAAATGTAAGGGGGTACATCTACTCTCTGGCCGACAACTGGTGGGAATCTCTCTGCGACTCCCTTACCTTGATCAGACGGATCAGCAACAGGAGTAACAGGAACAAGAGTAGAAGGCCTGGGGGAAAAATACACCGCGACGGGTGTGAGAACTACATCCCACAGTTAGTTCTCAGTGGGGCGGCAAAAAGCCCGACGGTCTGCCCACAAGTCTAATAAGAGGCATAAAGTAACAAATGCAGTACTGAAAGGAAAGAGCTGGAAAAATAAACTCTACAGCTACTATGCCTCTATCAAATGCTCAAAAAAAGGGAATAGATGGAAACATGATGCATCTACTAACACTGAAGTATAGTCGCCCAATCTACACTGACTGCCACAAAGGGTCCAGTCAAACCTGCGCCCACCTACTGCCGCACATCCAAAAAAGGACGGGTCTACCGTAGGGTGTCCGTGACATGCCAAAGCTGGCCCAGTCAGAGGGACTGCATCGACAAGTCGCGATAGCAAGAACAGACCCAACTCCGGAGTGGCACTCGAGGGGCGACACCCCGACGAGGAAGTATCGGCATCTCTGTCGAGTCAAAGGCTCATGCAGGCTATAGTCCAAATCCATGATCAACAGAACGACAGTACCTGACATCTCATCTCTACACTCACTGACTGGAAATACTCACAGTCGGGACCCACCGTCAACCAACGGCTCCCACATAGAACCCAAACTCATAGATAACACAGAAAGGACCGACACCATAAGGGTTCGAAAACCCCGATAAGTCGGCGCCTAGAACCCCAATCAAACAAGAACAGACTCCAGGCTCCGCCCATCAAGGTTCCCGACCCCCCTTACAGTTCGGGGAACGCGACAACCTTGGTACAACATGCGGAAGACACCAACCAGGGTCCGAAAGTTCCGGGAGACCAACACCTACAACCCTATCAAAACAAGAACAGGTTCCAGGCACAACCCCGTAGCTTTCGTCCCGAAGAGGAACGGCCCTAGAACCCAGATCACCCAAACTCTCTCGGGTGAGGAAGTTGTAATAAAAAGATGACAGTTGTTACTGAAAACTATTTTAATCTGAGAAACCCAAATTAATATATTTTAGTTTCTTTCAAGAAAATCTGTTTAAATAAGTCTTATTTTCCAAACTCCGAAGGGCTATTACCTTCACCAAAATCAAACAAGAACAGGCTCCGGCGACCCCTCGAAATTTGGAAGAAAACATAGTTTATAGAAATCATGTGTGTCTAAAATCTGTCTGGGTCCTAGGTCCTACTAACATCGATATGCAACTGCCACTAACACAGTGGCGACAAGTAAAACAAGGAAACAAGACATCTCGGGACGGCCGTTTTACCCAAACGGCTCCCACCACAGATAAACGTCCAAGTACAACTACCAGACTCCACTCTGCTCTCAGGCACGAGTGTAACATGAATCCCACACTAAAAAGAATTCCGACCACTCGGCCCACTACCCGGGTGAGTATAACACTATGTCCAGGAATATCTATACTCATATTCTAGCATGCTATCCAATTAAACTCACAATCATGCATAATCCTACTATAATAGAATTAATGTCCAGTCCATCAATCTTGAAGACAAGGTCACCCAACTGTAGTGTAGGGCCCCTAAACTCCTTACAGCTTTTTCCCATGAATCCACTGTGCAAACACCTGTTGATGGTGTATCTGGCCCATGGTGCATCAAAGGGATGCCACAGATGGACCCTGTGAGCTTTGGTTGGATGTTTTGGCCTTCGGCTGCTTTTGCCGAATTTTAGAAAAAGGAATTTGGCCAAACAGAGAGTGGATTTGGATTCAGCGCGGAAAAACGCTTGAGAATGGCTTTTGTTTGCTTAATTCTGAGTCCGGATGCCCAAAAGAGGGCTCCCGGAAGTTTTGGCAGTTTTGGTGTTTGCGGGAGCCTCCGGCAAATTTTGGAGGTGGATTTTGGCAAAATGGACGCCGTTTTTGGAATCAGCGCGCGGAAAACGGTCAAGATGGGCTTTTTACTTGATGTTTTTGGGCTGCGGTTACTGTTCACGCCGGAATAGTGTCTCCGGCGATCGCCGGCGGCGGCGGGCAGCGTCGGCGGGCGCGGCGCAGCCTCGGGCAGGCGTTTTAGCGGCGCGGGCAGGTGGCCTGATGGCCGCGGGAAGGCGGCTGAGGGCGCGGGCAGGAGCTGCGGTCCACCTGTGGAGGTCGTGCGCCGGGGGCGGGCCACGTGGCGCCTTTCGGTTGGCCGGCGCTGCAGACGTCGGTACCACGGAATTGGTCCGGGTGCACGGTTAGACGGGTGGAGACGTGGCGTGAGGTGATTGGTCCGGTGTCTGTGCTCCCGGTCCACGCGATTGGTGGAGTCGGTGACTGGGGCAGGTGGCCGTACGGCAGGGCAGGTGGCCGTACGGCCCGGGTCAGCCGCGACCTGTGCGCGGTGCACGGGGGCGACTGTGCGCGGTGCACGGGTTGCCGGGGGCCACGTGGCGCGACGCCACTGGCTGGCGCAGGTGCGCCGGGTGCAGCGGGGCCCAGGGTCTCGGTGCG
Organism: Tillandsia leiboldiana; assembly: GCA_029204045.2. Taxonomy (NCBI): domain Eukaryota; kingdom Viridiplantae; phylum Streptophyta; class Magnoliopsida; order Poales; family Bromeliaceae; genus Tillandsia; species Tillandsia leiboldiana. The sequence goes on from CM055070.1 coordinate 26,476,510, forward strand.
GTGGGCTACGTGGCCGGCCCACGGCGTTTCGGGCTTGAACAGTAATGGGCCGGGCCCATTACTGTAGCCGCCCGAAAAATTTCGGCGCCCGAAACCTGGACTCATTCGGTATTTTTGCAATTGTTTCTCCAGCTCTATTTATACCAACCCGAGCCCCCTTCTTTGCTTTCTTTCTCTCAACCCTTTCACTTTCTGCCCGAGCCCCCTCAAGCAAAGTTGTTCACCTCTTCACCCTTGATCTTCCTGCCAAGTTTCAAGATTTTAGGAGGCTCGAATCCCGAGGTTCCCCATTTTACGGCGCGGCGCGACGTTGCATTCCTGGGTTCTTCTTCGGCGCAGCGACAGTGTTTTAGCTCCCCTGGGCTACCCCTAGATCATTTTGCTGTGATTCTTGCGCCGGCAGGACTCCTAAGAGGTAGTACTTCATCTTTCGTTTTGGTCGCGCTTTCCCGTTTCGAGGTGTTGGCACGGATCCCGAGGCAAACAGTGACCCCTTTTTCTGTATGGATTTCCTTGACAGCAGCGGGGTATTTTGGCCGTATCTTCGCGCACGAGCATCAGACGGAAACGAGCTTTTACAACTTTTTCATCTACAAATTGCAAGGAACGCGCTCATATTTTTCTTGGATTTTCTAGAGGATTATTTCGAGGTGAAAATCACTGTTTTCTCAGTGAACAGTGCACAGTTTTCAGCACAGATTTTTGTATGTGTGTGCCTCTTGCCGAATTTATATCTTGACTTACCGAACTCAGATTTGGGCGTGCAAGGTACCGTTGCGAAGCTATCGACGCGAGGATCGCTGTGATATTTTTCTTGGAATTTCCTGGGCACTTTCTGCAGGTGATAATTTAACAGTTTTGAATCCGATGTTGTATGTGGTTATAAGAGCAATAATTGGGAGCCTAAGTGTAATTAGTGAGCTTTGTATTCTACCAGGAATATTTCGGGTGTGCTAAAATTGTGGGAGCAAGGATTTGGAGTTTTGGTATTTTCTTGCTGTACGGATCCGGACAGTTAGCACTTCAGGTGGGTGGTTGTTGTACTCCTCTCCTTTGGTATGCCCACTAGGAACATCAGAGTGTTCCCTCATTTTTGAGGCCCAAAGTATTATTAGTAACCTTGCATGCTCTAGGGAATTAATTATTGGTTGATTGATCTTTGATAAATTGTTATTTGATCCATGTGGAAATTGTTGGACTGCATGTTTAGGGTTAAAATAATAGTTGAGGATTATAAAATTGCTAAATATTCTTATGAGACTGTCACTTTAGCTTATGTCACTCTGAACTGATTACTCTTGGAAAATGGACAACATATTGAGACAATGCATGATTAAACGGGTCACTTAAATATTGACATCTTTTACTGCTACACTATCTTTTGGGACTTGACTTAGGAGAAACCATGCATTTATTCTTTTCTTCTCCTATTATCGATAGACTTGCGGCATAGTCGCTCAGGTTCGAGCGTGTGTTGGACAGTGTAGCCAGGTATTGGGGATTTGGGACAGGTTGGGCTTTTGACTGGGTGTTGCGGCGACCACGGATCTTGGGTGGTTGACCGGGTTGTTACTGTTGCATCAGATTGGGGGTTTTGGGGATCGGGCTTTCTTTAGTGGATGGAGTTTTCCACTTTGATCATAGTCATGATCCAGTCCTGCTATTATGAGATAGTGGTTACAGAGATGCTTGTTACAGTGATTTCCTTACTCGTGTGGGTCGCTCCCCTCGAGTGCCACTCCGGAGTGTGCGACCGGACGGATCGAGGCCGGTCTGTTATTACTTTAGAGCTTGATCGGACGGGCCGAGGCCGATCTGTTACTTACGTTGGGGACATGACCGTATCAGGCAGTAGTCGGTCAGTATCCCCACAGATGAGATTAGCAGGCAGTGCCAGTGTCCACTGGCGTTAGATTGGGTCGTTTTGACAGGCTTCTTGATACTGATGCATACTTTTCCATACTTATTGGTTTATCATGTAGAGGCATATTAGGGGTAGCACTTCATCAGTTGTCATTCATAGCTTCACCCCCCTTTCTCTTCTTCCCCTTTTGCCTCTGATTATCCGGTGGGCATATTTGAGCTGAGGCTTTACCCACTAGGGGAGGCTACTATTTATAGTAGTACTTACCCCCATTGTCTTTTCTTGTTTCTTTCTTCCCCTTTGTTTTGTAGAGTCCTCTGCGGGAGTTGCTGGGCCGTCAGCAACTGATCGAGGTAAGCGGATTGCAGACTAGATAGAGAGCCACCCGAGGGTTGTAGCACGTAGCTGGAGCTTGTGGGTACCTGGTCTTCTCAGACAGCTTTTGTTTATTTCTTTTTGGGTCTGGCTTTTGCCAGCTGTTTGTATTTAGTGGTGAGCTGGGAGAGACATCTGTATTTTATTCCACTGTTGTACTCTTTTACTTCCAGCTTCTGTCTGAGATACAGTAGTTTTAGTTTAGCTCTGATTATTATGCTCTTTTATTATTATTTCTTATCTGAGCAGGTTACCGACGCTTCGTGTATGTGGGAAATACCGCATGCACGGCGGATCTGTAGACGGGCCCGGGTTCTGGTTTACACCCGGGGCGTGACATGTAGCGCGCGTTAAACCAAGATCCAAATAAGCTGAAACTGCACGGGGATAAATCCTCAGATTCCCACGATTCCAACGGGCCTAAAAACACCCAAAAACTCCTCCTGGGTACAAAGATATAGCCCAAACATCACAAACAATACAAAATTCCATGTGTACAGTTTTGCTGAAATTTCTGTCCAAAAGAAGCATTATTATCACCTTTGAGGTAAATTCCAAAAATTCCAATAAAAATACGACGGCGATCCTCGCCAAGCGTAGATGTCAATAGAGTCCTCAAACGTTGAATTCCGATACGCGAGTGCAGAGATAAAAATCCGAGAAGGCTCTGCAGTCCAGAAAAACTACCAGCAAAACAGGGGCTTAGAGATGCCTCGTAAATCGTGCCAAAAGTGTGAAACGAGGTGAAGCGATCAACACGGAAAATGAAGCCTTACCTCTTAGGAACATGCTGTTGCAGAAATCATCCAAAAATTCCTCCTGGTTTGCTCACAGGGAATTTCCGACTGAACTGCGACAGAAAATGGGCCGAAACTGAAAATCGTCGCAGTACGCCGCGTTGCAGATAACTCGCTGTCAGCAACTCCAAAAATTCTGAAATTGCTAGGGTAGATAGAGGACAGAGAAAGGAAAAACTTTCATTAAGGGCTCACTCTCATTTTCTCTCTCTAAAACTCGGAAATGGCAGAGAGAGAGAGAAGGGTATTTATAATGGGCCAAAATCCTATTCGGGCTCCACACCAGATCCCAGGCCGAACAGGAAACACCAAATCCGGCCAATCAGATTGCGCCACGCCTCACAGAACACGAAACAACCGTACAAGCCAATGAAAACGCGCCACGTGTCCTCCGCCGCCTACGTTTCTCACGCGCCCGGCACACGTGGGCGGCGGTGCGCCCGCCAATGAACAGCCGCCACGTGTCCCACGTGGTCCACGGGGCGCACGAGCCCGGTCCACGCGCCGGGTCTTCCGGATCGTGTCGGCCAATCACAGCGCGCCACGTTCAGGGACAAGCCGCCACCCTTGACGCCGCCGGACCAATCAGAGGCTGCCACGTGGCCTTCTGAGTCTTCGGTGCACCCGGTGCACGCCTATTCTGTGGACCCCGCGCCTGCGCGCTGCCCACGCCTGCCCGCGCTGCCCGCGGCCCTCCTCCGCCCCTGCGCCGCCTTGCTCCGCCGTGCGCCGCCGTCTGCCTCCTGCCGCCGGTTGCCAGAACAGTGTTTCCGGCGGCCGGAATTACTGTTCCGGCATGAACAGTAATTTGTGCCGAAAATTAAGTGAATATACCATTTTGATCATTTTCGCGCGCTGAGTCCAAATCCGCCGTCCATTTCGCCAAATTCTCATCCGAAATTTTGCTGAAAGCCCCCGGAAAAGCCAATTTGCTCCGTTTTTCGTGCCGGATCCATTTTAAAAATCCGTTTTCAACACTACGAGCTCCGATACATTGTGTAAGCTTCCTGTAATCACTATTAAAGCTGTAAAGGCTTCTACAAAAGTCCGGATCATCACAACCTGACTAACAAAGAAGGAGAAAAGGAATACATGGTTTCTCCTAAGTCAAGTTCCAAAAGTAGTGTAGCAGTAAAAGATGGCCTAACTACATGTCCATGCAAGCATGCTTTGTCCTCAGAAACAATAAAAGTGGGTGAAACATATATTAGTAAAGCATGTTGAAATATTCCTACTATGGTATACCAATCTCACCCAAGTAGGTCATTCCTTGCTTACCTCTCGCTCATATCGGTTGTACAACAATATACCCGATATCAATCATAGAGGGGTGATATCCCCACATGTGCACTTGCATTTACCATGATATAAAACCTTATATAATTACCAAAATTAAGCTTACCCACCTGAAGTGCTCAATCCAAGGCAAACCTGGAGTCGGTGAAGAGTGTAGACGCTCTCAGTCCAAAATCTGCTAAAACTGCTTCCTCGGTATATGTTGCGCAAGCCTTGGCTCCAAACAGCTAAAAGTACCCCGAAATCAAAGTCTACAGATCCATCGGGTCCAGCGACACATGTAAACACCCCTGGGTACAACAATAAGGTCCAACATTACACTTTCATTCCCAAAATTAACCACGCACAAACACACAGAAAATCAGTCCCAAAGATATGCTTATTTCACCTGCCGAAAGTGCCCAGAAAAATCCAATAAAAATATCACAGCAATCCTCGCGTCAATACCTTCGAAACGAGTACCTGCACGTCCAATTCCGAGCCCCGTAGGCCGAGTTACAAATTCCACAGTACAGGTGCGCAAAACCACACAACAACATAACTGTAATTCCATTTACAGATAAGGGGAAGAACATATACCTTCGGGCAAAACTCAGAAAAATCCAAGAAAAATACTGTGATAATCCTTGCGTCGAGTAGATGAAAAAAGTGTACAAGCACGTCACCATACGATACCCGGTTGCGGAGATATCACCGAAAAACCACGCCGCTGTCCAAATCTCCATCACAGAAATGGGGTCACAGTAAGCTCGAACAAACACCTTGAAAAGCGCGAAATGAGGGAAAGACGAAAATACCTAGATCGTAGATCTGTCCGTCGCGGATCTAGCGGCGAAGAAATCGCTCAAAAATGTGGTCGGAGTAGGCCGGGGGAGCTCGCGCACCGAAACGCGACGAAGGGGAACCCAAAAGGACGAGCGTCGTGCCACGCCGTAAAAATGGAAACCTTGATAAGCGTGCCACCAAAAATCTCAAAACTTTGCAGATGGATGCAGCATAGCTCGGGGATCATCTTTGCTGAAGGCGGCATGGCGAGAGGAGGCTCGGAAATGCCGGAAAAAGGGGAAAGAAAGAAGCTCGAATCGCTTTTATAGGCTCCAGGAAACAAATCACAAAATGACGGTTTTGTCGTAATTTCCGGGCGCTGGGCAAGAACCGGGCGGCTACAGTGTTGGGCCCGGCCCAACACTGTTCACGCCCGGAAAGCCCAGGGCCCGCCACGTCGCCCCCCGAACAGGCTACAGCAAAACTGGCCCCTCACCGCTCGACACGTGAACCAACGAGGGATCGACACGTGGCAACCCCTTGGTCAACACCTCGCTGCCACGCCCACGTGCGCGTTGCCAGCGGCGCCTGCGCCCCCCTGCCAGGCACGCGGCCCGAGGCGGCCGCACCTGCTCCGTGGACCGAGCGCACGTGGACCGGCCAACCAGTGCGCGCCACGTGTCCACCCACCGGTCCACCGTACACCACGATCTATTCCGTGGACCACGACCGCTGAACCGGCCAATCCTGCCATGCCACGTGGCCTCCCCCCGGTGCACGACGGCGCCGTGGACCGCGCACCTGCCCGCGCGCCCACGTGCCTGCCCGCGCGTCTGCCCGCGCGCTGCGCGCTGCCCGCGCCTGCCCGCCGGCGCTCCGCCGCCCTCCGCCGTCGCCGGCGCTGCCCGCCGGCGCCGGAGTTACTGTTCCGGCGTGAACAGTAACCGGTGCTCAAAAATAACATTGGGTAGTCCATTTTGATTGTTTTCGCGCGCTGAATCCGAATTTGATGTCCATTTTGCCAAATTCCAACTCTAAAAATTGCCGAAGGCATCCGGAAAGATATTCTTTTGTCCAAACTTCGCGCTGAGCCCAATTTTAATATCCATTGCGCGCAAAACCATTTCTAAGCATTCGATGGGGTCAATTGACTACTCTCGTGATCCATTTAACACCCCGGGTCCAACACTAGTGTCCAATTGGTGCACAAACACCACCAACGCGCCACATAGGCCTCCAGAAGCTGCTGGTCAACCAGTATTCTCGTCGTGGGGATCCAGGTCCTCACACAGACTATAGTCTAAATCCACGATCAATCAGATCGACAACAATAATCCAACACTAACAACATCAGTATGAATCATTCAACGGCTCGGGACTACCGTCCCCAAATGACTCTCAGCACAGAACACCCAACTCACAGATGACCCAGAACAGACCGACACCATAAGGGTCCGGGAATCCCGATAGGTCGGTGCCTAGAACCCCAATCAAACAAGAACAGACTCCAGGCTTCACATTTCGAAGTTCTCGACCTCTTATAGTTCGGGAAAACAACTCCTTCGGTAAAACATCCAGAGGGAACCAACCAGGGCCCCAAAGTTCCGGGAGACTAGCGCCTACAACTCTATCAAACAAGAACAGGTTCCAGGCACAGCCTCCGTAGTTTTCGTCCCAAATATGGAAACAGCCCCTTGAACCCAGATCATTCAAACTCGCTTGAGTGAGGAAGTTTGTAAGAAAAGATGATAGTTATTATCGAAAACCATTTTTATTTAAGAAGCTCAATTTAATGATTTTTAATTCTTTAAGAAAATCAGTTAAAACAACTTTTATTTTCCAAACCCCGAAGGGCCAATGCCTTCACCCAATCAAACAAGAATAGGCTTCGGCGACCCTTCGAAGCTCGGAGGGAAACATCGATTTACTCAAATCATGTGTGTGTCCAAAACAGTCTGGGTTCAGGGTCCTGCTATCACTAGTACACTACTGCCATGAACACAGTGACGACAAAAAGATTAGAGAAAACTCGAGAACCCGGGATCACCGTTTAGTAAAACGGCTCCGACACCGAAATAAGACTAACAACAGCTAACAGACTTCACTCGGGCCCCAGACACGAGTTGTCACGCCCCGGGTGTAAACCAGAACTCGGGACCATCCACAGATCCGCCGTACACACGGAATTTCCCGCGTACACGAAGCGCCGGTAACCTGCTTAGATATATAAGAGATATAATAAAAGAGCATAAAAGCAGAGCTGAACTAAAAACTACTACATCTCAGACTGAAACTGGAAGTAAAATACAGTACAACAGTGAAAATATACAACTGTCTCTCCCAGCTCACCAAAATAAATACAACTAGCTGGCTAAAGCCAAACCTGAAAATAAAGTACAACAGTCTGAGATAAAAGGGGTACAATAAAACTCCAGCTAACTCACGGTCGGGGCAGACGATCTATCTAGTCCGCTATCCTCTTACCTCGATCCGCCGCTGATGGCCCAGCAGCTCCCACAGAAGACTCTGTAAAACAAAGAGGAAGAAAAAGAAAACAAACAAAGGGGGGTGAGAACTACTAGATAAACCAGTAGCCTCCCCTAGTGGGTAAAGCCTCAAACTCCGACGCACCCACTAGGTCTACCAGAGGCAAAAGGGAAAGGAAGGTGGTAAGCTATAAACAGAACTGCTGATAAAAATGAAGCTACCACTACTATGCCTCTAAATGCAGTGCCAGAAAGAGTAACTATATGAATGCATCAGTGAAAGTGTCTGCCTAAATAAACCCAATCAATGGACCAATAAAAACTGGTACTGCCCGCTCTGCCGGCCACATCGGGTATGCTAATGACGCATAACACCGACGCAAAGAAATAGTATCAAGAACTCAAGCCTGCCTGTCGCACACTCCGGAGTGGCACTCGAGAGGAGCGACCCACACGAGTAAAGTACCTCTGTCATAAGTAATATAATATAGCAGGACTGGATCACAACTATGCTCAAGTGGGAAAACCCATCCAATAAAGAAACCCCGATCCCTAATCTGATGCACCAGTAAACATCCGGTCAACCACCCAATGTCCGCGGTTGCCGTAATACCCCACAACCCACAATCTAGTAAGACCAATCCAAACTCGATAAACTCGGCTACACTATCCTATAACCCTGCTCAAACTCGAGCAATATACAACATGTATCTCAATAAAAGGAGAAAGGGGGCCAACATAGTTTCTCCTAAGTCAAATCCCAATGATAGTGTAGCAGTAAAAGATGGCCTATCTAGATGTCCATACAAGCATGCAAGTGTCCTCATGTAGAATAAAAGGAAGCATCAAGTAATACTCTCACATAGGCTAGATCATAATGTCCCAACATGATAATTTCTTTTTGCATAAACAACTATGTACTAACATGGCATGCACAAGTATCCCTACAATAATATTCCCACAATCATGTTCTCATATTAATATTTCCCCAATGATATTCCCAACATGATATGTCCACAAGATTAGTCTCACATGATAGGCTCACATTTAATTTAATTTAAGATGACTGTCAATGGGGTGACCAATCAATAAGTCTAATATAGGGACTTCTCTAATAAACCTAGTGAGCAAGTCGAAAAGTGAGGTATACAACAACCACCCACCTCGATCGCGAAGCACAGATCCAAACTCGCCCTCTCTCCAGGAGAACCACAGCTCACCGCGAAAACTGCAATAATAAGCAACACGGTGCACAATTAATCCCATAATTGTCACAAAGCCGCTGTCCACGCAAATAGTCCAGAAAATGGTCAATTTTCACCAACGATATGGCCTCCAAAAATTCCATAAAAATATCCGCTGCGATCGTCGCGTCGAGTAGATGCGAATTGAGTACTCGCACGTGTGGTGCCCCGGAATTCCCGTGCGACTCGACCATGTGGTTGGCGGTGAGGAAACACCTATTTTTGGTGTGTTGAGTGCGTTGTGCGTCGAATGGATGCCAAAAACGGACTCAGCGCGCGAAAACAGTCAAAATTGGCTACTTCCGGGCGAAAATGGGCTAACGGGCCCATTTTTAATTGTGGGCCGGTCCACGGCCCACCCGCATGCACCAGGAGCACCGAACCCGCGCCGCTGTGTCACGCCCCGGAGGTTCTAACATAGCGGAAACCGTACCCATTTTTTTTTTTTTTTTTTCTCTAAAACATTTCATTGAACCATGCCTCCGGCGCGTATCAGACCCGCCGCATATATAATTTCGCTCCCCAAACGGGCGGAGCCTCCTTTGTATATGCACGGCGTTCCCAACAAGTCGAATACTTTAACCATTCCAATCATGACAATCAAAGAGGAGAGAATATATCAGATCATACCATCACCGCTATCTTATAAGACTATAGCATAAACCCATGGGTTTTGAAAATCGGTGCCCACTCGACACCCAGTTTTCTAAAACGTTTCCGCAAACTCTTTGAGCGGCCTTTAACTTGAAAGGATAAATCCACGGGTTTTAAAATCGGTGCCCACACGGCACCCGCTTTGAAAATCACTTTTGAAACTGGGTTTGCATTTGGAAATCGTCGCAATTACACATCCTAACATTTATCAAATAGTTTCTAGGAAATCACCATTCCAACATCCATCAGAACCCACAGTAACGTATCACAGTGTAACTAACCATAGTAATCAAATAACCACAAGTAAAATAAAAGTGTATCGTCTACTAGCCCTCATAGCTAGTGCTCCCTATTCGATGCCTCACCGTCGTCCCGAACTCGACCCCTACTCGAACCTGTCACAGTGTGGGTTGTCAGTGACTGATAAAGTAGAAAGATATATATGTAAATACAAAAATAGAAAGAACACACCGAACCACCGGAGCATTTACTTTTCCCCTCCCCCTCTCATGTGTTGCTAAATCCCTATCGAAAATCTCACTGGGCACCTACCCCAGCTCTCAAAATAGTTTGGGCCCCAACCCCAGTACCGTACTCATCTTCTTTGTGCCTCCAACCCCTCCACTGCCCAAGTAGCAGTCGGCTCTCCTTGAGGGGTCCCCACTAACCTCCCCTTGTGTGGTACACGGGTAATAACTTACCATCTTTCCGGAAAAATACACCCTGTGCAGCGGCCAAACTGCCGGTGTGCTTGTAAACAATATGAGTATAAGAATAGCCTTGCGACCTCAGCCGCTTTAGTCAGAATAGTGTATCGATCCTGCGACCGCAGCCGCTTTGATTAACATAATAAAAGGGATTCACATGCTATGGGGTTAGTCAATTTACCAATATGTCTACTTTATCAAACAAATATTCGGGAACGACACCACGCCGGTATTAACCACACCTACCCACCTCAAATGTGCGAGAACAGCGTCTCGGGGACCGAACCTTGCTCTCTGTCGACGCCTGGACCTAGAAGTAGTCCCCAAAAGAGCCGCGGTCAGATCAGAAAAATAACAATAGACAAACCAAGTCTAAAAGCTCAAAAACACTAATGACAACTAGACCTGGCGGTGTTGCCCGCGTGCGTCGAGCAACGCGGCCGCCATCCTTCCCCTGCGGCGTTGCGGCCGTAGGACCGCGCGGGCCCTAGCCCCGCGCGGCACTAGCTGCGACCGCGCGGCCCCAGCCCCACGCGGCGCAAGCCGCGGCCGTGCGGGCACCAACCCCGCACGGCACACTCCGCAACCGTGCGGTCTTAGCCTCACCCAGCGCAAGCCGCGGCCGCGCGGGCACCGGCCCCGCGCGGCACTTGCCGCGGCCGCGCGGGCACCGACCCCGCGCGGCATGTGCCGTGGCGTCAATCGCAGCCGCGTGGGCGTGGCCCTGCGCGGCACGCTCCGCTGCCGCCGCCGCGCAGCACCTGCCTACGCGGTACGCAGCCGTGGCCGCGCGGGCATGAGCCCCGCGCGGCGCGCGCTGTCGCCGCCGCGCGGGCGCCCGCCCGCGCGGCATGCAGCCGCGGCCGCGTGGGCATGTGCCCCGCACGGTGCGCGCTGCCGCCGCCGCGCGGGCGCCCGCCCGCGCGGCATGCAGCCGCGGCCGCGCGGGTGCCCGCCCACGCGGCATGCAGCCGCGGTCGCGCGGGCATGAGTCCCGCGCGGCGCTTACCCTAGCCTTGGCCACGTGGGACCTTGGTCCCGCGCGGCACACGTTGCGACCGTGCGAGCACCGTCCCCGCGCGGCGCGCGTCCCGGTCGCAGCGGTGATGCCCTAGGGCTCCGCGGCGACGACGCCTAGGGTAGCGACGACTCCTCCTAGGACTCCATGAAAAAGATCGAAACCGAAATACCGAGCGAACAACACAATCATAAATCTAGTTTACCTCTAATCGCCGGAGACGGTAATCCGATCACGCTCCCGGCTTCGTCACGCTCGTCGGGAGGGTCTAGGTCCTTTCGTCTTCTCCTTCTTTCCCACCGTTTCTTTCCGATTAGGGTTTCGCCTTCTCTTTTCTTTTCTTTCGCTCTTTTCTCTCTGGTTAGGGTTTCATTTTTCTTTTCTTTTCTCTCTTTTCTCTCCGGTTAGGGTTTCCTTTTTTCTATCCGGAAAGAGATAATTTGTACGTACATTAAACCCACATCCGGATATTTAATAATTAATTAATAATTATTAAGTCATAAGAGATAATTCCTTATCTCTTCGAAAAGCGTGCCGATCTTTTGCACGGATTCTGATGTACACTACGGTTACCGCGATCCTCAAAACCCGACTCCGGAGAATCTATACGTCGGATTTCAATCTCTAATTAATTATTTAAATAAATCCTTGGAGATAATCCCTTAGAGATAAATCCTTAAAGATAGTTCTTTTAACGATCATTAGTTTAAGATAATTCCTTAAAGATAATTCCTTAAGGATAATTTCTTAAAGATAATTCCCTAATTAATTAATTCCTCAATTAATTAATTCCTCAATTAATTAATTCCTCAATTAGATCCTTCGGGATAATTCTTTAAAGATAAATCTCTCTTTTTCCTCAGAAAGCGTGCCAAATCACTTACGCGGATTTTGATGCACCCTCTGGCCATTGCGATCACTTTCTACCCCTTTCCGGGAGTTCCGTAAATCGGAATCCGGATCCGATCGCACTGCCATTCACCGTTTTCCGAGCTCTATCGCAGAAAAATACCCGCGCCTCCGAATTATCGACTTAAGTAAAACCCGTTACATTAGTTACATAAAACGGAAACTTTATTAGCAGGAGGTATAAAGTGTTACAAAATCTATGATATTACACGCTGCCACGTGGCGGGCGCGGGTTGGTCCATCCGGTCGCAGCGCGGGAGTGGGGAGCGCGGGAGCAGGGGCACGTTGGTGACGCCACGCGGCAGCCCCGCGTTGGGCGCGTCAACCCGCGCATTGACCCGCGCTGGGAAGCGGCGCGGGCTAGCGCGGGATGCGCGCGGGAGGCCATGCGGCGCGGGTTTCGCACTGAGGGTGACACGTGGCGGGCGCCTACTCGCCCGCGGCGCGCGACAGGACGCGACGCTGAGCGCGTGGGCGCGGTTCGCGCTGGTGCCGCCACGCGTCGGCCTCCGAGTGGACGCGCGGGGGCGCGGTGGGCGCCGTTCTGCCACGTGGCGGTGCGGTGGCACGAGCGGCGCGGGGATTTTTTGCGGGAGCACTGTAGCGCCCGTTTTTTGGGGGTTTCGGGCTCCCGAAAGTGGGATTCGGGTGACCGAATCTTGGTGTTTGGGCTATTTAAGCCCAAATTGCCCCCTTTTTCTCCTTTTTTCTCTTCTGTCCCGTCCGTGCACGCGAGGGGGAGAGAGAAAGAGCGTTGGGGGAGGTTTTCGGGGTGCCGTGAGTGCCCCGTTTGTGCCGTGGAGCGCGCGCGAGGTGTCCCTGGAACCGGGCAAACGCGTGGGTGCTTGTTTGGCGAAGCACCGACTTTAAGGTTGGTTTTGCTCGTCTTTTTGCAGTGTTTTTCGGCACAGTTTTGGAGTTTACCTTTTTGGATTTTTGGTTTTGACCCTGTGCCTTTTTGCTTGTTAGGGACTGCGTTTTACCCTACCGTTTAGCGTGCGGACTCCGGCACCGTGCTCTGTTTTGAATGCGGACTCCAACGGCGTGCACCATTTTGCGTGCGGACTCCGGCACCGTGCTCCGTTTTGCGTGCGGACTTCGACGGTGTGCACCGTTTTGCGTGCGGACTCCGTTTTGCATGCGGACTCCGGCACCATGCACCGTTTTGCGTGCGAACTTCGGCACCGTGCTCCGTTTTGTGTGCGGACTCCGACGACGTGCACCGTTTTGCGTGCGGACTCCATTTTGCGTGCGGACTCCGGCACTGTGCACCGTTTTGCGTGCGGACTCCGGCGGCGTGTTCCGTTTTGTGTGCGGACTCCGGTGGCGGCAAGGAATCACGTGGAGGCCAATTGCAAGTGTCTACGAGCAATTGGTGGCTTACCGAGGTGGGTTGGATTTTCTCTAAGTCTGCGGACTTCCTTCTAATTCTATTATGATAGGATTCAGCATGATAGAATAAGTGTATTATTGGAACCTTTACTAGCACCCCTGTCATATGTTGCATGTGCTTAACCAGACCAATAGAGAACCTTAATCTGGGCTAGGTTCTTTTATGCTTTAGACATCTCACACATTGCATATCTTTCTGGGCATAGAGTTCCTCGCCCGGGTAGTGGGCCGAGTGGTCAGGACATTGTGGGACGTATGTTGCACTCGGGCCTGGGGGCTGAGTGGGGTTTGGTAGCCGTGTTAGGCCAGTGTTAGTGTATTGGGAACCGTTTTGGGAAAACGGTGGCCCGGATCTTTGGGTATTTCTCTGGTTGGTTGTCACTACAGTGGTAGTGGCAGTAGTGTACTAGTGACAGCAGGACCTTGAACCCAGAACCTTTTTGGACGCACACATGATTTTAGTCAGCCAATGTTTTCTTCCAAGCCTCGCAGGGTCGCCTGAGTCTGTTCTTGTTTGATAGGACGAGGGCTTTAGCTCTTCGAGGTTTGGACATAAAACTTGTTTTTAAATTATTTTCCTAAAAAGACTAAAAATCATTAAAAAATGGATTTCTCTCAGATCAAATGGTTTTCTGTAATAAATGTCACTATTTCTTATAAACTTACCCACTCGAGATGATTCGAGTGGTCTGGGTTCTAAGGGCTGATTTCATTCTGGGGTCGAAAATAATGGGAGGCTACGCCTATAGCCTGTTCTTGTTTGATTGGGGTCGTAGGTATTAGTCTCCCGGGGTTTTCGGACCCTTCGCGGATCTGGCTGTAGAGCATCTCCAGCCCGTGAGTTTGGTAGGTTGAGATGGTTTCCCACTTTAACCGAGAGGGGCCGAATCCCTGAACGGTAAAGGATCGAGAACTTCGATAGGCTGAGCCTAGAGTCTGTTCTTGTTTGATTGGGGTTCTAGGCACCGGCCTAACGGGATTCTCGGACCTTTGCTGCGTCAGTTGGTTCTTCTCGCCTATGAGTGGGGTGTCTTTTTGGGAGCCATTTGGATTCACGGCGGTCCTAGCTATGTTGTACCTTCTTTTAGTGGGTTAGTGTTGTGAGGTTGAGTCATCGAGGTTTCTCCGACATAGCTTTGAGATTGTGTGGGCATTTCCTGATTGAGTCGTGGAGTCTTTCTCCGACCGAGTTATGCTAGTTGAGCATTGAGTTCTGATCTGTTTGATCGTGGATTATAGCCTGCTGAGACTGAGGTTTTATGCCAGTTGTGAGATACTTGAGTTCGCGGGGTCGCTCCCCGCGAGCTACGCTCCGGATGCGATGATGATACCGAGCCTGGCGAGGCTGCGATGTGGTTAATGAGATAGTCCTTGAGGGACACCCTACGTAAGACCAAGCCCTGTTTGGGCATGAGTGGCAGTAGATGAGCGCAGGCTTGACTGGTCCAAAGAGGGACAGTCATTGAGATTGGGTGATATGTGAGAGTGAGTTTCATAGCATGTTCATAGATGAGTTTTACCTTGAGCATGATACTTGAGACATATTAGCAGTAGTGAGTGGAGGCATACCATCATCTGTGTTTTTTTTTTCCCTTTTGAGCATAGTAGATAGAGGCATGATAGCTGTAAATACTTTTCCAGCTTAGTTTTCATTATCTCAGTCTTTTTCTGTTATCTTGCCTCTAGTAGACTTAGTGGGCAGACCGTGGGTCTTTGAGACGGTACCCACTGAGAACTACTGTAAGATGTAGTTCTCACACCCTCTGTCGGTGACAGGTTGCTGGGGCTTTTCTTTCCGTTCTTACCCGAGCTGGCGCGACGGACCGAGGACAGGGAGTCACGAGATAGTTCCCTACCAGCATAGTTCTTTTAGAGTGAGGTAGATGTACCATCCCGGACTGTGGGATTCACTGTTTATTGTTGTATTATTTCCAGTTTTAGTTATCTCCCTTCTGGATTCATAGATGTTGTATAGGTGGATTTTTTTATTTGTATGTGACCTTGTATTATTCAGGTATTTGGGAGATGGACTTTGTATTTATTTTCAGCTTTACAGTAGTTTGATTTTATATTACAGCTTTTATTTTCCGCTCTGATATCTGTGTAGCTGTAGTTCTATCTTTTGCATGTTAGACGCTTCGTCGGTGCGGGGCTTCCCGTGTCGACGGCGGATCTGTTGGCGAGCCCGGGTCGCAGTTTCGACCCCGGGGCGTGACAGCACGTGCCGTTTCGACACCTATAGGCCAAGATACAGTTAAAACACCGTTGCGAGCCAAAACTTTCCACGATCGATAATCTATAGCATTCAGTCTAGAAAAAGTGGAATTATCACCTTCGAAGCAACCTCCAAAAATCCTAGAAAAATCACGACGGCGTTCCTCACGACGAGTAGATGTTAAATGAGTACTCACACTTCTCGTTCCGATGCTTGTGGGCCGAGAAAACCCACAAATACTCCAATGCTGTCCAAAATCTTGCCGCAGAAAATGGGGTCACAAGATGGTCCGAAAAACCAAAGAAAAGCTCGGAATGGAGGGAATCCGTACATACAAGAAATGTAGCCCTACCTGTCGTGGAAACACCGGTGCAAAAATCACCCAAAAACTCCTTCGGGGTAGCCCAGGGGAATCCGCAGACCGAAACGCGACGGAAAAGGCCGCCGAAGAAGGAACGTCACAGTGCGACGAATCGCAATAGACGTCGAAGTTGCGGCCTCCAAAAATTCTAAAACTCCTTCACAAGGTGGGAAACATAAAGAGGAAGAAGTTCTCTGTAGAAGTCCCTCGGAGAAAAAGCCCAGAAAAAATGAAAAGAAGCTGCAAAGGGGGCCTATTTATAGGTCCAGCCCGAAAATAGGCCCAACCGGATTCGGGCCCAAAGAATTCGGGCGCCCGAATCGATCGGGCGCACAAAACACCTCCCCGCGCCCCGTCCGAGCAGCGCCCGGATCCACCCGCGCTTGACACGTGTCCCGAACACAGGACAGCGCGTGCAAACGCGCCCGGGCGCTGCCGCGTGTCCCACGCCCGTCAACGCGGCTGGGTGGCGCCCGCGAATCGCAGGGCGCCACGTGGCCGGCCCGCGCGACCCGCCAACCGCGCCCACGTGCGCCGCGCCGGCTGCGCTGTCTGCCCCCCACGTGCGCATGCATCCCGAGGCATCCGTGCGCGCCTCCATGGACCGCGCCGCATGAGCCCGCCTATCAAAGGCTGCCACGTGTCCCCGCGCCCAGTCTATGCACCCGCGCGGGGTTCCGTGGACCGCGCATTGTGCACCGGCCAATCCGAGAATGCCACGTGTCCTCCGCCCTGTCCATGCGCCACCCCGAGCCTCTCCGTGGACCGCGCAACGTGAACCGGGCAATGACAGGCCGCCACGTGGTACCCAGCCGGTCCACCGTTTCCCCCATGCACCCGAATTCACTAAAAACTTCCGGGTGTCCGTTTTTGGGCATCCGGACTCAGAAAAATACAAGCAAATAGCAAATAGTCGTTTTTCAACGTTTTTCCGCGCTGAATCCAAATCCGACCTCCAAATAGCCTGAAACCTCTTCCAAAATTCGGCAAAAGCAGCCGAAAGACAGGCTTGATCCAGGAACCACACTGAGTCCATCTAACACATCCATTTGATGCGTTACGGGCCCAACACACCAATAATAGGTGTTTCACACTATAGATCACGGGGAAAGCTACACGGGGACCAGGGTCACTACACGAGTGTCAATGCATCCCACAATAACCCGACCGCTCGGCCCGCTAACCGGGCGAGGAGAAACTCCAAATCCAGGGAATAAATAATATAAAGTGTGGGAAAATCTAGAACATGAAGGAAACTAGCCCATGTGAGGGTTTTCTACTAGTCTGGTCAAATACATGCGGACATATGACGGGGTGCTAGTCAAGGTTCTAATATTTTGTTATCACAAGAAATAGTCGATTTACTAATTTAATCTGGCTTGCATCTTGGTCCACAAAAAGAGTACTTATTAATCATGTATGCATACTATAACATAGAATTAGTATGCTGTCCTCTAATTTTGGAAGAAATCCAACCCACCTGGAACTCGCTAATCCAAAGTCTAAAAAAGATGAAACTGAACGTGAGTGTTCCTCAGGTTCACACGGTTCCAATGCACCAAAAATCGTCAGAAAACTCCTCCCGGTCACTGAGATATAAGCCGAACATCATGGTAAGGTCAAATCATTCAAAACAGTAATCCTCTTGCACACCAGCCCACAAAACAGGAAATTATCTCCTACGAGATGCCCTTCAAAAATTCCAAAAAAAATTCGGTTACGATTCTTGCGAAGTGTAGATATAAATCGAGTCCTTAAACTCCCAGTTTCGATAACTGTAGTCTGAGAAAATGCAAGATTACTCCTCCGTTGTCCAGAAAAGTGTCGTAGAAAAAGGGGGTCTAAAGATACTGCAAGAACTCCCATAAAAACTTGAAACAGAGAAGAGTGATGTGTACCAAAATCGAAGGCCTACCTGTCGCAGAAACGCTGTCACAAAAATCGGCGAAAAACTCTAAGAACTCTGCTCAGGGGAGCTCACAGACAAAGAGCCGACGGAAAAGACCGATGTCGAAGAAACGTCGCAACTCTCGAGATCGGGTAAGGAAAAATATCAAATGATCTCCAAAAGTTCTCCAAAACCCCACGAAGTGTAGAAAACTCGAAGAAGAAACTCACTGTTGAAAACGGCTTTCAAAACGGATCTCAGAAAGCCCAAAAATGAAGCCCACATAGACCTATTTATAGCTAAAATCCAAGGAAGACTAGACTTGCGGGTCAAGGCTGGATTCGGGCGCCCGGATTCGGATCCGTGAGCGCCCGGACATGTGGGGGGGGCTCCCGCCAAGTGCCCGAAATGCTAGGATGCTGCCACGTGTCCCTTTCCCACTTGCTCCGTGAGCCCAGTGCACGCATGGCGGCTGCGCCCGCCAATAGAAGCACGCTACGTGGCGGGTCGTGGTCCACGAGCGGTCCACGCGTCGGGTCTTCCGGATCTTGTCGGCCAATCAAAAGGTGACACGTGGCGCCACCCCCCCCGTCGCCGCGTTTGACACAGCACAGCCAATCCCGGGCTGCCACATGGCAGTGCACAATTTCCCTGGTCCCGGTGCATGCGCCTGGCTGTGGACCTGCCTGCTCGCGCCCGCGCCTACCTGCGCCTGCGCCGCCGCGCTCCGCCACCTGCCCGCCGCCGCCTTCCCGCCGCCGCCAGCGCTGCCGGGCCGACCGGAACAGTACTTTTTTTGCCTCAAAATTCATTTTTGGGCATCCGGGCTCTGAAAAAAATAAGTAAATACCCGTGTTTCATCGTTTTCGGGCGCTGAGTCCAAATCTGATATCCGTTTTGCCAAAATCCACCTCTAAAATTTGTCGAAGGCATCCGGATAAGTAATATTAATCCAAATTTCATGCTAGGTCCAATCTTGAGGTCCGATTTGCGCGCAACCATCTCCATCACACATCATAGGTCTCTAGAAGTCACTGAACACGCTGCAAAAGCTATGCGAAGATGTAGTGGTCCGGGTACCCATGCTGTTTTCCCGTGAATCAACAGTGTGAAACACCTATTGTTGGTGTGTCAGGCCCATAGTGCATCAAAGGATGCCACAGATGGACCCAGTGAGGTATCTAGTGCTGGATTGGCCTTCGGCTGCTTTTGTCGAATTTTAGAAAAGGTTTTGGGCCAAACAGAGGTTGAATTTGGATTCAGCGCGGAAAAATGCTTGAAACCGGCTATTTGCTTTTTTGATTCTGAGTATGGAGGCCCAAAAACGGACTCCCGGAAGTTTTCAGTGGTTTCTGGTGCATGGGGGGGACCGTAGACCGCCGACATGCCACGTGGCAGCCTGTTATTGGCCGGTTTGCAGCGCTCGGTCCACAGAGCGGCGCGACATGGTGCATAGACGCGGCGCGGGGACACGTGGCGCCACCGAATTGGCGGGCTCATGGCGCGCGGTCTACAGAGCGGGGCGCGGCGATGCATGGACCAGGGCGGGGGACACGTGTCAGTCCCCGGTTGGTCGGCGCACGCGGCGCGGTCCACGGAACCCAAAAGTGGGTGCGTGGACCGGGTGCAGTGGACAGGTGTCGGCGCGTGATTGGCTGGCTCACCGGCTGCGGTGCACGGAGGCGTGGGGGGCCGCCTCGGGGCGCGTGCGTGGCAGGGCGGTCAGAGCCGCCTGCCCGCACGTGCGGCCCGTGACGCCGGGGGGGGGGGGGGGTTGGGGGGCGCACGTGGCGCCCCGCCATTGGCGGGCGCTACCAACCCCCTTTGACCGCGACACCACGTGGCAGTGCCCGGCTGGGCTTGCACGGCTGTCCCGTGTTCGGGACACGTGTCAAGCCCAGGGAGATTCGGGCGCGCACAGTAACGGGAATCTTTCCGCGGATTCGGGCGAGCGCCCGAATCCGGGGACTTGCTCGGTATTTTTCCAATTGTTTTCAATAGCCTATATAAAGGCCCGAGCCTCCTTCTTCTTCTTTTTTTCTACATTTTCGAGCCTCATCTTTCTACGGAATCTTCAGCAAAGTTGCTCCCCAATCTGTGCTGCACCATCTAGAGGATTTTTGGGATTTTACGTGGCACGTATTTCGAGGTTTTCATTTCTTCGGTTGTAATATCTGCGGGTTTCAGGGCACACGGATCTTTTTATTTTAATTTTAGTTGCACCATTCTTCGCTTAAGGGGTTGGGGTGTAACCGTTTTCTTTCCTGGTTGGACAGACCTTCGGGGCTCGCGGGTATTTTCGGGCAATAAAGCTCGCGAAAAGGAGACCGGCGGCGCGATCGGTTTTGGATTCTGACCCCGGAATCTCCCAGAATAAATTCCAGAAGACTGCCGGCAGTTCAGGCGACTAACACGTTTATCGAGGCAAACCGGACCCTGGTTCGCACCCGATTGGCCTAGCCTTCTGGTTAAGGTTTGAGGTTAATCCCTATTTCTCATTCCGCCGATCACTTTAATTGCTCGCGTTTTGAGATTAGGGTTATTTTCCACTCCCCTTGTCCTGTGCGTAGCTCATCTAGGAACGAGGACGCGAACCCCGTTCCCAAACCCTCCGTCTCGCTACCTAACGGCGTGGGGAACCAGGCGGCGGCACTCGAGGAGAGAGAGGAACCATCGCACTCCCCGCGAAAACCGGCAAGCGAGCGCGCGGAGACTCGCTCCCTTCCGCCTTCTTGATCGGCGAGGTGAAAGCGCAAAGGAAACGGTGAGTTGTTTTAAGTTTTAATTTAGGGTTGTTTCTTTCGTTCACCGCCGGAGGTGTTGGGGGAGAGGGACCGGTCGGGCGTGCCGCCGCCGCCGGGAGACGACGGACGCGTGCGGGAGGGGGCGCCGCGCGGGCCCACCGCGCGTGCGGGTTGAGCACCCACGCGGGGCCCTGGGCGCCGCGCGTGCGGGTTGAGCACCTGCGTGGGGCCCTGGGCGCCGCGCGGGGCCGCCCGCGCGTGCGGGCTGGGCACCGCGCGGGGGGTCCTGGGCGCCGCGCGGGGCCGCCCGCGCGTGCGGGCAGAGCGCCGCGCGGGGCCACCCGCGCGTGCGGGCAGGGCACCGCGCGGGGCCACCGCTGGCAGGGCACCGCGCGGGGCCACCGCTGGCAGGGCGCCATGCAGGTTTGACACCGCACGGGCCCATGCACACGTGCCGACAGCGAGGCGGCGCGGGGTCACCTCCGCCGCGGTCACCGACGCCGCCGCCGCCGGAACCGAGGGTTCCGTCCCGAGACAGGAACCGGACAGTAAGTTGTTTTCCGTTGTTTGTGGTGGGGGTGTACTGATTTTCCCTTCCCGGGGTTGTTGTAGTTTCGAGGAGCGGGCGGAGACACGGAGGAGTCGAGCGTCGATTACCGCACGAGACAGGTGGCGTTTTTGCTTTGGGTTTTAGCGTCGGGTTTCCGGCAATTGTACCTTGTTTAATAAGTAATTAACTGTGCTAACATGGTAGTTATGTGATACTATGGTTACTTTGCTCGGTTACGTGGTACTATGGTTACTTTGCTCGAGGCTGCAGCACGCACACCCGCGGTTTGGCCACCGCAAAGGGTGCGCTTTTCCGAAAAAGTGGTCCATGACCCGTGTATACCCACGAGGACGGAGTGGGGCCCCTATAGTTGTGGGGCTTGGATGCGCCAAGGTATGAGCGGTGTGACCCGTCGGTTTAGTTGTCCGACGTGGGAGCGGTGCGACCCGTCGGTTTAGATGCCCGACGTGGGAGCGGTGCGATCCGTCGGTTTAGTTGTCCGACGGGGTCGGGTATTGCAGGTCTACAGGTGTTCGTGTCCTCTTTTCCCTCTCGGGAGAGTGGTTGCTCCGGATGGTTTTAGTTAGATGTATTACTTTACCCTGCATTATTTTATTATTATTGTTTAGTCGCTGACTTCCCACCTTGCGACAGGGTCCTACAGGGGGGAGAGATGGGCGACGGTGAGGCAACGACAGGAGTTCCTGGGTCTCTAGAGACCCCGAACAGTACTTTCCATTTCTCTTTAGCATTTCATTCACGTTGTAGACTGTGGTGTGGTTCTCGATACCCTCGTGGGGTCGGTGTGGATGTCGGCATGGTGATTATTGAATTATTTATTTCCCTTACATCTCTGTTGGCCGCTTTAAGAAAAATAAAAGAGCAAACAAAAGAAAAGATTGCGAAAACTGTTTTCAAAATATGGGTGTCGTGTGGGCACCGTTTTCAAAACCTTGTGGATTTATGGATTACGAAAATGGATTTCAAAACCTAAGTGTCGTGTGGGCACTGTTTTCCAAAACCTTTGAGTTTATGTTGCTTTCGAAAAGGGTTTTCAAAATATGGGTGCCGGGTGGGCGCCGTTTCAACAATTGTGGATTTATCCTTTTAAACTAATCGGCCGTGAGATTTATTCAGCATTTGTGAATGGGTGTATGTCTGAACTGTTGTGATTGAATGAATATCCGTTTTTGGACATTGTATGAGCCGCGACGCCGTGCATATACAGGGGAGACTCTGTCCGTTTGCAGAGTTATCCTGTACATGCGGCGGATCTGGGCACGCGCCGGGGAAGAAGGTTTTTCAAAAAAAAAATTCTACGCGCCAAACACATACCTTTTTGTGAATCGTTTCCGTTAAAATAAACCCCCGGGGCGTGACATCGGCGCATCGCGACGTTCCTTCGCCGGTGATCCTTTCCGTCCCATTTCGGTACGTGAGCTCCCCCGGCCTACTCCGACCCCCTTTTTGGGCGATTCTTGCTCCGTTGGATTCATGATAGGTAGGGCTACGATTTACATATCTATGGGTCCCCCTAATTTTTTAGTTTTTCTTGAAGTTTTTCCGAGCTTCTTGTGACCCCTTATCTGTGGTGGATTTTTGGACAGCAACAGGTTGTTTCGTGGATTTCTCCGCGCTCGATCATCGGTTTGAGGCGTGCCTATACTCGTTTCGCATCTACGCAATGCGAGGATTATCATCGTATTTTTTTGAGATTTTTTTGACGCTTTTCCGAAGGTATAATTTTCAACCTTTTCTGTGCGGATTGCTACAGTGTTGTGTTTGTGGAGTTTCGCGCTCACTGCGTTGCAGAATTTGTAACTCGGCCTACGGGGCTCGGATTGGGACGTGCAGGTACTCGTTTCGAAAGGCTCGAGATGACGATCGCAAAGGTATTTTTGTCGGAATTTTCAGAGTCCATTCTACTGGTGAAAACCGAGCCCCTTCTTGACTGATTATTTTTGTCGGGATTTTTTTTTGGTTTGGGCCTATCTAAAGCCTCTTCACCTTCGAGTTTGGGCCCTTTCCCGAGCCCTCTTGACCTTGGACCCTTTAGCAAAGTTGTTGCTCTCCTCGTTGTGCATCTTGGGATGGAGGCTCGGAATTTTTGGAAGGCGCGGCGTCGACAACTTCGGCATCGTAGCGCAGAGCGACGTTCTTTCACCGGAGGCCTATTATCGTCGTATTTTGGTCTGAGAGGTCCACAGAGCTACCCCGACAGTGTTTTTGGACGATTTTCATGGTGTTGGATTCACGAGAGGTAGATCTACGATTCTTGTATTGTCCACTTTTCTCAGATTTGAGCTTTGTTTGGGGTTCCGGGTATGTTTTAACCCCCTTTGCTGCTGATGGAATTTCTGGACAGCGACACCTTGCCGGATTTTTATCTCCGCGCTCAGGCATCGGATGGAGACGTGCCTGTACACTTTTTGCATCTTTGCGTCGCAAGGATTACCGTCGTATTTTTCAGAGAATTTTCTATGACTTGCCCGAAGGTATACTCCTTCCCCCTTTACTGTGCAGAGTATTACAGTTGTGTATGTTGTGGAGTTTCGCGCTCATCGCGTTGTGGAATTTGTAACTCGGCCTCCGGGACTCAGATTTTGATGTGCAGGTACTCGTTTCGAAGGTCTCGACGTGACGATCGCGACAGTATTTTTGTTGGATTTTTCTGAGTTCTTTCTGCAGGTGAAAAATCCACATCTTTGGGACTGTTCCAGCAGATGGTGTATACTTGGGTATTTTTAGCATAAAGTGTAACTTTGGACCTTTTGTTGTACCCAGGAAGGTTTGCGAGTGTTTCTGGAACACTGCTAGGAGCCGAGGTTTGCGCGACATGTACCGTGGATACGGGTTCAGCAGATATGGTTAGCAAGTGGCCACGCTCTTCACCGATGTAACACCCCCGGAATTTGGATTAGTCCTCTATATAAATGATATAATAGGACTAAATCTCTAACCCGGCTATAGCATTTTGGATGGTAGCAAGATCCAAGAGGAACATGAGAGTTAAGCGTGCTAGAGCTAGAGTAGTTCTAGGATGGGTGACCCCCTGGGAAGTGGGGCGTCACAATTGGTATCAGAGCCATTCACCAGCCGGAAATGTGAGATGAGTCTCGGCTGAGCCAGAGTTATATAGCGGGTAGAGCGAGGCTCCCCGGCTAATGACCGTTGTGAGTGGAGTGCAGCTCCTCACAAGGTCGGCTAAGGCTAGCGAGACGAGTCTCACATCGCCTGGTGCTTGTGAGTGTGCTTGAGCCTGACGTGGACGTCAGGGCTTAAAGGGGGGAAGAATGTAACACCCCCGGAATTTGGATTAGTCCTCTATATAAATGATATAATAGGACTAAATCTCTAACCCGGCTATAGCATTTTGGATGGTAGCAAGATCCAAGAGGAACATGAGAGTTAAGCGTGCTAGAGCTAGAGTAGTTCTAGGATGGGTGACCCCCTGGGAAGTGGGGCGTCACAACCGACCCCAGGTTTGCCTTAGATTGAGCACTTCAGGTGGGTAAGCTTAATATTAGTAACTGTATAAGGCAATGATAAGATCTTCATGGATGATTATGTTATGGTGAATGTAAGTGCGCTTGTGGGAATGTCACCCCTCCATGACTGATAACATGCATGTTTAATGTACAACCCATATTTAGCATCGAGAGGAAAAGCTTGAAGAATGGCCTAGATCATGTGGTTATTGTACATGTTTATTCATTGGCCTACTTGTGTGAGATTGGTACAACATAGTAGGAACATTTTAGCATGCTTTGCTATTATATGTTTCACCCTCTTTTATCGTTTCTGAGGACAAAAGCATGCTTGTATGAACATGTAGTTAGGCCATCTTTTACTGCTGCACTACTTTTGGAACTTGACTTAGGAGAAACCATGTTATCCTTTTCTCCTTCTTTGTTAGTCAGGCGGTCTATGTTGCTCGGGTGCGAGCAGGGGTCTGGGGTAGTGTAGCCTGGACATTGGTGTCAGGGACGGGTTGTGCTGGATTACGGTTGGCAGGGTTTTGCGGTGACCGCGGACTTTGGGCGGTTGACCGGATATTTATTTATGCATCAGATTGGGTATCAGATTTCTCTAGTGGGCGGAGTTTCCCACTATTCGAGTAGTTTTGCATCTGATTGAGGACCAGGGTCTTCTTTAGTGGTTGGGCTTTCCCACTTTGATCATGGTCATGATCTAGTCCTGCTATATAGAGATACTTGTGATACTGATGACAGAGATACTTTACTCGTGTGGGTCGCTCCCCTCGAGTGCCACTCCGGAGTAGGCTTTAGACCGTGTTGGGTGCCGGTCAGACCGTGTTGGGTTCCGGTCAGTTGGACAGTGGAGATACTGAGTTCGTGAGATTGATGACAGAGCAGGCAGTATCGGGTTTTATACCGGTTCATTTGATTGGGTTTATTTCAGTCAGATACTTTTATTGTTGCACTCGTGCCAGGGGCCTGAGTGAGGTCTAGTAGCTGTGTTTAAACCAGTGTTAGTGTTGTTGGGAGCCGTTCGGTTTGACGGTGGTCCCGTGTCGTTGTGAGTACCTTGACCGTTATGTGAGAGGTTGAGCATCATGATTCTATCCGTTCTGAGAGAGAGCGTGGATTTCGACTATAGCCTGTATGAGCCACTACTCGATAGCGAGTTAGTCTGTTTGGACACCCTACGTAATTCCTGCCTGGCAGTGGGAGGTGGTTGTAGGTGGGGCACAGGTTTGACTGGACCAGATGTGGAAGTCAGCTCGATTGGGTCGATTGTGCACCTCATGTGCTAGTGGTTGCTTACCAGTCTTTGATTCTCCCCTCTTGAGCATTTAGATGGAGGCAGGGTAGCTGTTGAGTGTCATTAGCGTTCTTGTTCAGTTCTTACTGCTTTGGTTATTTTTGTCTCTTGAGGACTTAGTGGACAGACCATCGGGCCTGGCGGTGGTACCCACTGAGAACTCCCTTTTTGGTGTAGTTCTCACACCCTTTGGGGGTTTCCCCCCTCCTTTTTCCTTCCGCTCCTTTGTTTTGCAGAGTCTTAGCGGGTGTTGCTGATTCTGCGGTTGTTGATCGAGGCGAGGGAGTCGCGAGCTAGATCCCTACCCGTCGTTGGAGAGTAGCAGTACCCCCTTCAGAGGAGACCTGCAGTAGATTGGCTATTTTGTTTTCCTATTTTGAGAGACTCATGTAGTGAGGATATGATATGTATTGAGAGCCTGTACACTGATGTATTTATTGGAGATACCTCCCTGTTGAGTTTTGGGCTTTGTACATGAGGTTATTGTATGATTATCATTTTTGGGAGATGGGCATTGTTGTATTATTTCCAGTTGTACAGTGGTTGATTTTAGTTATACAGCAGATTTTTATTTATAGCTCTGATATCTGTTAGCTGTAGTACTTTTCTTGCAGGTAGGACGCTTTGCCTATGCGGGGTTTGGCATAGGTGGCGGATCTGTTGGCGAGCCCGGGTCGCAGTTTCGACCCCGGGGCGTGACAGAACGTAGGTAGGTTCATGCGGAAATCCTGTCCGGAACACCCTTGGTACAGTCCGGACCCCGAACGTGGTTTCTGTTGAATTCGCATGAACAGTCCGGACCATGGTTATTTCAGTCCGGACCCCGAACATTGTTTTTTCAGGAATTCTCTGAAAAACAACGACAGTCCGGATCAAGCCAAATCCAGTCCGGACCGTCGTACGGGTAAAAATCTGTTACAGTCAGTTTTTGATTCTTATCCTCTTCCAATGGTTTCTAACCTATAAGTATACCCTAATTCCATATTTTAGGGTAATCCACAATAAGTTTTTTATTCCGTAAGTGAACGAGGAAAATTAACGGAGAAAAACTTATAGAAATCCACATATAGAGAAGAAAGGAAATAACTAGATTTATTCTATGTTTCTTCGTCTATATTGATTAATTTGATTCTAGGATTTCATACTTAGATTTTGAGTAGAATCAAATTAATGAATACTTAGATGGTATTTCCGATCTATCTTTGATCTAAGTATTCGGCGGATTTTCACCACCAACAAAACAATGATTTTCCCCAAAATCGGCGCGTGGATTCGCATGGCCTTGTGGATTCAAGGTGCTACCGCTCTCGTGGATTCGGAGCGAGGTACGTTCGTGTGATCGAGACGTACTACTTGGTGGAGACCATGGATTCGGTCAGATGTCGTGGATTCGACGTTGGACGCCGTGGATTCGGCGTTGGACGCAAATCGTGGATTCGAGGCGCGTTGCGGAGCGAGCGGAGAAGATCAACTCGGAGCGTATAGAAAAAGGATGAGTCGTGTGTGAGTACGGTATATCACCTTTGTACGTGTTTAATCTTAGTTGATTTCACCGTGTGATCTGTCCCGTGGTTTTTTATTCCTGGTTTTGGAGTTTTTCCACGTAAAATCTTGCGTGTTATTTTCATTTCCGCATTGGGTTTTATTACGCAAAGATTTTTGAGTGTTTATTGTTTACACCTATTCACCCCCCTCTAGGTATTTTTTCCCCTATTTAGATCCATATATATCATAACCCAACAAGTGGTATCAGAGCGGGAATAGGGTTTTAAACAATGGTTGAAGGTGGAAACATCAACAGTCCACCGTTCTTCGATGGAACAAATTATGCCTACTGAAAAGTACGGATGAGAGCGTTTTTAATTTCCATCGATGAACGAGTGTGGCAATCAATCGAGTTAGGATGGTCAAATCCGACTGAATTTATTGCTGATGTTCACACCATCAAACCTAGGTCGAAATGGACCAAGGAAGAAAGTGATGCATCTTCTTACAACGGCAAAGGAATTAACGCCTTATTTAATGCTTTGTCGCAAACTGAATTCTCTCGCGTCTCGGCATGTGAGACTGCGAAAGAAATCTGGGATGTTCTACAAGTTACACATGAGGGAACAAGCCTTGTGAAGATTCAAAAACTGCAAATGCTTACGAGCAAATCTGACTCTATTTTCATGGCAAAAAATGAATCGTTCACAGATTACTATACACGATTGCAAGATATCGTAAATACATGTGCTAACTTGGGAGAGAAAATTCCAAAATCTAAAGTTGTAAGAAAGATTTTAATGACTCTTCCTGAAAGATTTCGTTCCAAGGTTATGGCCATTGAAACAGTTAAACACCCGGACGAAATCCGTGTAGAAGAATTAGTTGGTGCACTTCAAACATATGAAATGACATTTCCTACTAACTATTCTTCTGGAAAGGCATCTTCTTCTAAGTCTTCAGGTTTTGTGTTGAAAACAACAAAAGAAGAAGACGCAGATTCATCCTCCTCAGACGATGATGAGACCCTATCAATGGAGGATTTCGAGAAGCAACTTGCGCTCTTGACAAGGAAATTTCGCCGAAACTTTTGAAGGGGTAACTCAAGTAAAACATCATCCTTCGTAAAGTTGAAGAAAGGCAAAGGTTTTTCAAGCTTCAAGTCAAGAAAGCAAGAGAGTTCTTCAAAAGACAAAAAGAACTCGGAGGGACAAATCCAATGCTTCAAGTGCCGAGGATACGGTCACATCTCAACGGAGTGTCCCAATAAGAATCCGTCGAAGAAGAAGGCGATGCAAGCCGTCACTTGGGACGACACCTCAACGTCCAATGAGTCATCTTCCAGTGATGAAGAAAACAACGCAACGGCATTCCACGCGTCCACAACTTCACTTTACGTGTGCTTTATGGCAAGTACATCCGATTCATTGTCCAACTCCTCCCAAGTTGAAAAGAATGCAACGGACGATGAATCGAGTAATTCCGAAGGTGAAGACTTTGCTTTTGCCTACCATAAACTACTAAAGGATTCAAAGAAATTGGCAAAGCAAAACAAGGGTTTGAGAGGGAGATTGCAGGATCTCGAAGAAGAAGCAAAAAGGGCAACTTCTCTCTCAAACGCTCTTGAAGTGGAAAGGGATAACTTGATCAAAGTAAATGTTTTCCTTCAAGAGAAGAATGAGTATTTCGAGAAGGAACACGTAAAATTGGTGGATAAAGCAAGTTACTTCTTGAAGCTCTACTCCGAGGCTCGACAAGAAAAGATGGAGATGACGAAGACCATTTTCCAACTTAAGGATGATTTGAAGCAATTTTCTTCAGGAAGGAGCAAGTTGGATAAGATGCTTGGTCTTGGTCAAACAAACCGTATGGGCCTTGGATATAATCGAACTGGAGACAGTCGTAGTTCGAGTAAGACAATTTTTGTGCCCCAGTCGGTGTCTCCTCCTCCGACGATGGAATTCACTGCGTACAACGACAACAAGCCTACCTCACCTACTTCGGGTTCAACAAGTTCAAAGGTATGTTTTCGTTGTGGTTTTGTAGGGCACATACGAAGAGATTGCAAGATTGGAGCAAAACGATCAAATCAAGCACCTCTGGCAACAACTACCAACAAGGTCATTCCCCGGAAATCAAAGGAGAATTTTTCAAAAGAAAAGAACCTTGATAGTTCACCCCACAAGACGACGACGTCAAAGAAAAGCGATGAATCATACAATACGCTTTCACCAAGGAGAATAACTTCTCAATCATTGCCGACGCATTCCAAAAAGGTTTGGTTGCGCAAAGGTGAAATCTTCCCTTGTCTTGTTGTTCATACTTCTTTGCATGCTTATGACAACTCGTCTTGGTATCTGGATAGTGGGTGTTCCCGTCACATGACCGGTGACAATAATTGTTTTCAAACTTTAGAGAAAACCTCCGAAGGACTTGTAGTTTTCGGAGACGGTCGTTCTTCTAAAATTATTGGAAAAGGGACAATCACTATTCCAGAAGGCCCGGTTTTGAACAATATTTTATTTGTTGAAGGCCTTAAGACTAACCTCATTAGCATTAGTCAATTATGTGATAATGGCTTTTCAGTTAATTTTTCTTCAGCAGAATGTATTGTAACTGATAAGGACAATTTATTCTTTTTGAAAAGGGTTAGATCTGAAAATAATTGCTATGTAGTTCCAAACAAAATTCCTGAACATTGTAACCTATTTTCTTTGGATAATGAAACTCTTTGGCATGAAAGACTAGATCACATAAATTTTAAGGAACTAGCAAGGATTTCTAATAAAGACGTGGTTAAGGGAGTTCCTAAACTTTCTTTTAAAGAAAACATTGTGTGTGGAGGTTGTTAAAAGGGAAAACAATCAAGGGCCGCGCACAAGAACTTGAACCACGTGGGAACCAAACAGCCTTTAGAATTACTGCACATGGACTTAATGGGGCCGACTCGTCAACCAAGTTTGGGAGGTAAATGGTATATTTTACTTTTGGTTGATGATTTCTCTAGATATTCATGGGTAACATTTTTAAAAGAGAAAGCGGTTACTTTCGATTCTTTTCATGAGATTTGTCATCGTGTTATGATTAAGAGAAATGAAAAGATCGTTCGTGTTCGAAGTGATAGAGGTGGAGAATTTATAAATTCTAAATTCATTGATTTTTGCACTTCCAACGGCATAAAACATGAATTCTCTGCACCCTATACACCTCAGCAGAATGGTGTAGTCGAGCGCAAAAACAGGGTTGTTCAAGAGATGGCGCGTGTTATGCTTCACAGCCGGAAACTCCCGTTACATTTTTGGGCTGAAGCAGTGAACACCGCGGTTACGTAATTAATCGAGTTTATTTGCGCCCGGGTACTTTAAATACACCATATGAGCTATGGTTCTGTAGAAAACCAAATATCAAATATATTCGAATCTTTGGGAGTCGCTGTTACATTTTACGTGATCGCGAAAATCTTGGAAAATTCGACTCTCGAAGTGACGAAGGAATTTTCATGGGTTATTCTACAAATAGTAGAGCATGTCGGGTATTTAACCTCGAATCTAAAACGATGGTAGAATCTATTAATGTTAAAGTAGATGAAGCTTTTCATTTTGCATCTGATAGATCTACCCCTGATATGTCTCTTGATGATGATACTCCTGTAAATGCATCTTCTCATAATAATTCTTCTGATAATGTTGATGCATCTAATGGTTCTTCTAGTTTATCTGATATGCAGGAATCATCAGACATACCTCCGAGCACTCCGTTACCTCAAACGCTACGTATCTCCAAGGATCATCCAGAGTCAAACATTATTGGAGACCCACAAGAAGGAGTCAGGACTCGGAGACAGTTGGTTTGTGGAGTCGCATGTTATGTCTCCATGATGGAACCAAAGAACGTTGATGAAGCTCTTCGGGATGATTACTGGATTGAAGCTATGCAAGAAGAGCTCCATCAGTTCGAAAGAAACAAAGTCTGGGAACTAACGAAGCCTCCGAAGCAACACAATGTAATTGGTACTAAGTGGATTTTCAAGAATAAGAAAAACGAGGATGGTACCATTATTAGGAACAAAGCACGACTAGTTACTCAGGGCTATTCACAAATAGAAGGTAATTTTCTTTGATGAGACGTTCGCCCCGGTAGCTCGTCTCGAGTCGATTCGCATCCTTTTCGCCATTGCTTGTCATTTTAAAATTAAATTTTTCAAATGGTCGTTAAGAGCGCCTTTCTAAATGGTTTTCTAAATAAGGAAGTTTATGTGGCTCAACCGAAAGGTTTCATTGACCATAAACTACCTAACCATGTTTTTCGATTGAAAAAGGCTCTTTACGGTCTAAAACAAGCGCCGCGAGCATGGTACGAAAGGTTGACAAAGCACCTTTTGGAAAAGGGCTACACTCGAGGGGGAGCGGATCGGACACTCTTTGTGAAGCATTATCAGGATAACTTTATTGTGTCACAAATCTATGTCGATGACATTGTATTTGGTGCAACAAGGGACAATGATGCTTCTAAATTCGCTGAAACCATGGAAAGCGAATTTGAGATGTCCATGATGGGCGAACTAACATACTTTCTAGGATTGCAAGTGAAACAAAATGAAGAAGGCATCCATTTGTGCCAATCCAAGTATGCAAAGGAGTTGGTCAAGAAGTTTGGATTAGAGAACTCTAAAGACTTTCCGACTCCTATGGGAACTAGCAACAAGGGATTAGAAAGTGAATCTCTCAGTGAAAATATAGACGAGAAGCTTTATCGCAGCATGATTGGAAGTCTACTCTATCTCACGGCTAGTCGCCCGGATATATCCTTTAGTGTTGGGATTTGCGCGAGATATCAATCAGCACCAAAGGAGGTTCACCTGAAAGCGGTCAAAAGGATCATCCGGTACGTCAAAGGAACCTTGAATTTCAAAATTTGGTATCCTATGGGCACAACTCTCGACATAATAGGATATTCAGATGCCGATTGGGCTGGATTAGTGGATGATCGGAAGAGTACGAGTGGTGCATATTTTTATCTTGGCCATTGTCTTGTTGCGTGGCATAGTAAAAAGCAAAACTGCATTGCACTCTCGACTGCCGAAGCGGAATATATTTCAGCGGGTAGTTGTTCAACCCAACTCATTTGGATGAAAAACGTGTTGAGCGACTTCCGAATTCCTGCGTCTTCGGTAACTATTCTCTGTGACAACACTAGTGCTATAAATATTTCTAAAAATCCTGTGTTGCACTCAAGAACAAAACACATTGAACTTAGATATCATTTTCTAAGAGAGCTAGTTGAATCAAGTATTCTTCAAATTTCTTATATTTCAACTAAAGATCAATTAGCTGACATTTTAACAAAACCTTTGGATCAAAAACGGTTTATTCATTTGCGTAAAGCAATTGGAATGCTTTATTTGAAATAACACTTTTTGAATCAATGTTTAGGTTAGGTTTTGTTTTGTGTTTGTGTTCTTTATCTATACTTGTACATAAAACATTAATTGAGCATTAGTATAATTGACTTTAGTTGCATCCTTTCATATTTTTGAGAAATTTATTATGGTTTGAATATCATGATAATTCATTTGATGCAATGATCTTTTATATCAATTAGTTCATTTTTAATTGATCAAAGTCAATTTCTCTCTCAAATGATCTCTTGGTATAGTTTTTATCATATTTGAAAATTGAGTTAAGTATGAACACGAGATCAATTTTTGGTTGAATACTTTATATCTTAAATAATTGATAGCCAATTGAGGGGGAGTTTATTAAAATATTTTTGCTCAAAAGATGTGGAAAGAGTTACATCCCAATGAGGAGTGTGAAAACTACCACCACATGGAGGAAAGAGCTACCACCTCGGTCGTCCGAGTACTGTGTGCAGCTACCACATGTATACAAAGCATGGTTTTTCTTGTTGATTAGATAAAATGTGTTTTGGAATACTTGACTCTGTCGAATTCCAAGGTTGGTATAAGGTGGGGATTTTATTGAATGATGCTCAAAGAGCCACTCC
The DNA here is from genome assembly GCA_029204045.2 of Tillandsia leiboldiana. Classification (NCBI taxonomy): domain Eukaryota; kingdom Viridiplantae; phylum Streptophyta; class Magnoliopsida; order Poales; family Bromeliaceae; genus Tillandsia; species Tillandsia leiboldiana. The sequence goes on from CM055070.1 coordinate 26,510,051, forward strand.
TTATAATAAATTGACTAGATATATTATCTAACGTATTTGGAATTTCAAACATCTATCCATCTTTGTACTTTATTTTCTTTGCAAGATTAATGATTTGATAAACGCATTACTCATAAGATCGTGATTGATATTTTTAAACTTGTTCAACTTTAAGGAATTTAATTTTTATAAATTTTTGTTTCATTACTTGGATATTTTTGATAGATTTAGCATAATCTATTTCTTTTAATATGAAACGATGATTTTTTGTTTAAAGTTGACATACAAAAGTGCTTACAATCTTTTTTCTGGAATTTCTGGAATTTTTCTAAATTTTTCTGAAGAAAGAGTTGGAGCAGATCTGGACTGGAAACTCTGTTCCGAATCCCGAACGCAGATATTATCTGCGGGTAGCCGATCCGGACTGGATTCTTGAGCCGATCCGGACCGCGGCTAGGGTTTATATGAAACAAAATGGTATTTGATTTCTTTTTACAACAAACTTTTGTTTCCAAGTCTCCAGAGTTTCTCTCTCTAGAAAACAACCGATTTGGAGCCCTTCTAACTCAAGTTCTTCGGATTCAAGTAAGTTTTTGTGATCAAAACTCGATTTTTTTCACTGTTTTTGCATTGTTCTTCAAAACGTGAGTGAAAATCATGATTCGAATTCAATTCTAGATGGTTTTTTATCAAATTTCTTTTGAAATAAGAACTCTGAGTAGATTAGTTTTGTTTATATGCCTTGTATTCTCTTCATTAACGGTTTTTTAAGCTTCGATTTCTAAAAATTCGGTTTTAGGGCATATAATGAGAATTGTTGTAAATCATAGAATTGATTTATTTTTAAAATTCTTTTCGCAAAACTAACTTGATTCCTAGTCTCTCTACACGATAATGATTGTTTGGGTACAATTTTTTAATTTTTTGAAAATTAAACAATTTTTCGTGTTCTTGAGTTCTTGCTCGCATGTTTCTCATTCACTAAGGCACAAGCAAAGATGGTGTTTGCATGGATTATAGTGCTCATTGTAGCAATGGTAGGAACTCGAGTGTCTATTAAAAAGAAACAAGATGGAACAAATCAAGAAGAGACGAAGAATGTTCCTCAAATTGATTCAGAATCAGAAGAAGAAGATTGGGACTCATTTTTTAAAGAAGTACAACAGGTTGTTGATGAAGAAGATAGGTTTTATTTAAAGAACAAAAAGCTGATGAAGTCTTGCTCAATAACCAAGCAGTACACTAGGCGAAAGAATTCAAGGGGAAGTGGAATTCAGATTAATGAACACCTCGTCAGAGCACACTCTCTGCCTAGAGAATCTCCATGGAATGAAGGTCAAAATGCACCGTCCGCGTCCACACAACCTCCTTCGACCTCCAGGAGAGACACCACAGAGGCTAATATATTGTCCTCTATCCAACAAGAACAGCGGAGATTGTCTGTTGAACAAGAAATAATGTCCATTGACATACAACACATAAATTCTGGACAACAACAGATAAAAAGAAAATGTTCAAAAATATCAAGGTTACTTAAAGAAATTTTGAACAAATTGGATTGTAGCAGTTCAGACAGGTCTGATCTAGAATGACCATTTGCTCTAATGATCTAATCTCTAGATCAGAATGACCATTTGCTCTAATGATCTAATCTTGGGTTTTCTTTGTTGTTCTAATCTTTTTGTTTTGCAGGTTTTAGTCCTAGTTCTTACTATTTTTGAATTTTTTTAACTCCCTTAATTTTTGTAATTTTGGCTAATTTTAGTGACAAAAAGGGGGAGAGAGATATGAACAAATTTGACAATGGTTTGTGAGAACTTTGGAACACTTAAACCTTGGAAGGTAAGTATGACAACAACTTTGGTTCATATTGTGAATGAATGCATGCCTCGACTAATTATTTGACTAACTATTTGGGCATGTAATATTACTAACAAGTTGTTTCATGACTAACATATTTATGACATTTGGAATTTATTGTTTAAAAGATATGTCTATCTCTGATTGGTATTCTAATACATATCTGCTTGTATAAATGTCATGGTGAGTATAAACTTCATCTCTCTGGTTGGTTTTTTGATTGTTAAATTCTTGATGTATCTAATGATTTCTTTTGTCAAGAATTACTTCTTTTTGCAGAGAGTACAAACGTCTAAGTCTAGAGTTTGTTTTAGGAGTTTAACTCATGTACTCATTTTTATTTGGATCTCAATTGTAAATTTTTGTTGTATGGTGAAAGCAACAAAAATATATTTTTGAATTTTCTTTAGTGAATTTTTGTTTTGTCACGAAACCGCCAAAGGGGGAGATTGTTAAGAAATTTGTTTTGGCGTATTTCGTGAAGTGGTTAAGTCTTGAAGATTGAAGATGAAGATGGTTGGATCATATACCTCAATCTCAAGAAAGAAGAATTCAAAAGGATCAGGTACGTTTAACTAAATAATCTTGGTGATCCGAATACTTCTTATGTGAAGATCCGGATCTCTGGGATGGTTTTGTAGGGCGAGCAGTGGCTTCTAGAGGCCTATGTTGTGTGACAGAGTTGGTTGTTCATGAATCGGATTCCAGATTTGGAATGGCGCGAAAATCGGATCAAGTTTGCTTTTGCGGGGGCTTCTGGCAAAATTTAGAAAGAGAATTTGGCGAAACGGACAGCGGATTCGGACTCAGCGCGCGAAAACGGTGAAAATGGGCTATTTACTCGCATTTTTCGAAGTTTGGAACAGTAAACTTACTGTTCACTGCCGGAACAGTGATTCCGGGGCCGGCGACCGGCAGGCGGCGGAATGCAGCGGCGCAGGGGCGGAACGCGGCCGCGGGCAGGAGCGCGCAGGCGCGGGCAGGCGCAGCGCGTGGTGGCGGGTCCACAGTCAGGCGCGTGCACCGGCAGCACCGAGGAATGGTGATGCCACGTGGCAGCACCCTATTGGTTGGACGGCGTCAAAGACAGCGGTGGCGGCTGTGACACGTGGCGTCGCGTGATTGGCCGACAAGATCCGGAAGACCCGGCGTGTAGACCGGGTGCGTGCGCCGCGTGAACCACGTGGGGACACGTGGCACTGTGCCATTGGCGGGCGCACGCCGCCCACGTGCGCGAGGCGTGCGGAACGTGGGCGGCGGGACAGGTGGCACGATCTGGCGCATCCGGGCAGGACACGTGGCGTCATCTCGTCGATTCGGGCGGCTACAGTAACTATCGGGCGCCCGGATTATGGGCCCGAATCCGACAGCCCATTTCTTGAAATTTTGGCTATAAATAGGCCATTGAGGGCTTCATTTCTGGACTTTCTCAGATCCTTTTTGTTGGTTTTTAAGGATCAACAAGGATCTAAATAGGTACTATCAAACAACTAGAGGGGGGGTGAATAGGTGTAATACATAAAAACTCAATCTCAGTGCAAAATAAAAACCAATGCGGAAAATAAAAACAGCACACCGAGATTTACGTGGAAACTCCAATCCAGGAGAAAAACCACGGGACCAACACGCAATAACAATCCACTAAGAAAAGAAGAATAACAAGGTGATTACCGACTCCACGGACTCAAAACCCTCCTTCAACTTCTTCGGACCTTGCGCTCACCGATCGGACGTCCACGCAATAACAATCCACTAAGAAAAGAAGAATAACAAGGTGATTACCGTCTCCACGGATTCAACCCCTCCTTCAACTTCTTCGGACCTTGCGCTCCACCGATTGCACGTCCACTGCACACGTTCGAATCCACGAACGCCACTCGAATCCACGAGCACACGTTTCGAATCCACGAAACGCCTTCAACACATCGAATCCATGATGCTACGTCGAATCCACGACGCAAATAGCCGATAAAGAATATAGGCTCCGATGGTGATCCTTTGCTTAGATTCTCATTGAGGAACCGTAGAAGAAATCTCTAAGCAAAGACTAGATCAATTCGACAAAAGATAGATCTTGGAAGAACCGTCGAATTGACCTAAAAGAGGCGAAAGAGAAGAACGGTAAAAACCAGCCTCTAGGGTTGCTCTCGAGTGTTTCTGAATTGATCGGTAAGTATCGAGAAACCCTAAGTATCTATTTATAACCCTTGGAAAAAGATAAAAGTCGGTTTAGTAAATTTATCCCGATAGGGCATTGTGTACCGGTACCAAATACCGTGTTCTGGTACGCAATGGAATCTACAGAAAATTCTGTGTCGGGTTTGAGGAACTCAAAGTGTGGTTCCGGTACGCAATGTAAAAACTGATTTTTCCAAGATAAGCTTTATCCAAATCAAACCTAGTACCGGAATTCAAACTTAAGAAAGGTTGTAAGTTAAAACCAAGTTCCTAAAACCAAGTCTAAACCGGGTTTCAATCATTTCTAGATTCCAATGATTATAAATGAACTTAAATCACCATGGTTTAATTAACCATACCTGAGTGTTTGTTATCTTGAGCTCATGTTGAATCTTCAAAGAGTCTTCGAAAGCTGATTTGACAATTTGATCCCTTTAAGACTCCGACTCAACTCACGAAATATGCCAACACAAAATGCCGTAACAATCTCCCCCTTTGGCAATTTCGTGACAAAACCCAAAAATACATAAAGCCGCTCAAGTCACTCATCTTAAACCAAAAAATCGAAACTCAATGTTATCACCAAAACATTGATTTTCTTTGCGTGAAAGATCCAATAAATACAAATTACATTTGAACCAAAACAGTCCTAGAACATACTCTATGACTTAGGACTTGGAGTCTTAAAGTGATGTCATTCCTGCAAAACAAAACTCCAAACAAAATCAAACATTAGTCGTTAGAAATTAAAATCCTGCATTTGATTCGTCTTCCTTTGGTTTTTTTGTTTTTCCGGCTCTTTTGTTTTGTCTCTTGTTCTCAATCTTCTCTTTATCTCCCCCTATCTTGAGCATCTCCAACATGTTCTTCATGTTCTCCATGTTCTCCCCCTGTCATGAGCATCTATGTTGTTCTCCCCCTTTGTGATACAATCATTCTCATTATTTTCTGTTCTCCCCCTTTTTGTCACAAATTGTCAAACAGTTAATATAGACAAAAAGAAACATACTAGAAGGATAAGTTCTTAGTTACATGCCCATAAGAGTTCTTGTTCATCTCAAAGAGAAAAGAAAAATGAAAACCAAAAACAAGAAGGAAAAGAAATCACTCATCCTCATTTGAATCATCATTATCATCATGCGATGTTGGTCCATGCGATGTACTCGGTGCTGTTGCGCCTGTGACCACATCATCATGTTTGCACCCAAGGATATCGAAGATTTTCTTTAAACCATCCTCAAGTTTCTTGAAGCCTTGCTCCATCCTTTGCTCCATCTTTTGCTTTAATGAACGAACATCCCGATGCAAGGTTTGAAGAGTTATGACCTCATCTGGTTCAGGAGATTCTTGACGAGGTGGTGCACTTACTGTCGCTTCACTTACATAACCTTTTGTATGCCCAAATGTATTCAAAGTGCTAATTGACTTGGCTAAAGTGATTCCATCAATTACCCCCAAGCCATAATCATATTTGGCACAAGAAATGTCCACTCCGTGATCTTCCAGAATACGAGTAATCAAGATTGGATACGGTAGAAGGTCACGTTGCCTTGATCCTTCAATGACATGTACCATTTGCTGCCAAATGAGAAATGGAATGTTGGTGTTAATTCCATTTGCACTTTCCAGGTGACCGAGGAAAAAGAGAAGTAACAATCGATCCCATCGAATCCTTTTGGTCCCGAGTGTGGGCAATAGGTTGTAGCATACAATTAAGGACAAAATATGATACTCTGGTTTTAGGTCCTTTGATTCAACATATGATCTGTTCGTGTGCGTCCCTGTCTTGCAAATAGAGTCCACAACCATATCCCAATGGGTATCATGTTGGAAATTACCATCAGTGTAATAAAGACAAGTAGTGTCAACAGCTAATCCAAGGTTTGCACCAATTACTGCTGGAGTAATGTCAAACTTGACGTCTCTAACTGTTGTTTCAAAGACGAAGGCTCCGGTGTCATGGTCTTTTTGAAGTATGTTACCTCGCATGTAGAACTCCCTGATGATCTCCACACAAAAACCCATCTTAGGTTGAACTCTGCCAAGTGGCCGAATATGGCTTCGTTCCAAAAGCCTTGCAAAGTCTGGCACCTCACGACATAGCTCGTTAAAGTTCACGTGTCGCTCTCCAATGCATGTGCGGTTCGCAAATCTGGCACGGCGTTTTGCACTCACATGCGGTTCACTTTCATCAACATTTGATCTCCGTTGAGAGCCCTCGCGTATTACCGGTCCACCGGTACTTCTACGCGGAGGAGAATCCGCACCCTTCTTTTTCCTTGGAGCCAAAGGTGCTTTTCCCTTTCCTTGAACTGATTCCTTTTCATATTCTGAGGAATGTTCAGATTCTGAGCTAGTTGAATCCTCGTTGCGTGATCGTTTGGTAGCCTTTTTTTTTCCAGAACCGTGACCACGTCCACTTCCAGTGGCCATCAAAATTACTAGTGCAAGAAGCCATGAAAATGCCATTTCCTACAAAGAACACAATGCACTATGATTTGATCTTATAGGAAGGTTTAAACATGTCTAAGAAACATTCTAAACATGTCACAATTGATGATTCATCATTTAAAATTCATTTATATTAAAAGCCCTAATTCTCAATTTCTTTTATGCTAAGAACATATGAAAATGTTAGATTCAATCAAATAAGCATGGAAACATGAATCTAATTAGATAGAAAGCAACCATATATGTTCTAAACATGAATTAAGGGTAATTTATGCAAGAGATTTCAATTAAAATAAGGATCTACTCAAAAATCCCTAAATAAAACATCAAAACCTAAAAACTAGGGTTTTGAAGTTAAAGAAAGCAAGATTAATGTAGAAACTTACAAATGAGAGCAACAAATCACTTGATCTTGAAGAGAAAACCCTTAGAGATGCTTTAGAGAGAGAGAGGAAGGGTTTTGAAGTGGGAGAGAAGAGTTAAAAAACTTGGAGTTTCGGAATATAAAGAATTCCAGATCGCGTACCGGTACAAGAAGTCGCGTACCGGTACGTAGTGTAAAAACCGAAAAACCTTCGTTCGGGATCCGGATTGACAGGCAGTGGGTGATCCGCATCCGCAACGTAGTTCCGGTACTAAAAATGTAGTACCGTTACGCAAGTGAAAAACCAGAAAAATTCACATTCGGGATCCGGATTGGATTTTCTAATCCGGATTGGATTTTTAGGTACTAAAAAGTAGGTACCGGAGCAACAGAGCCAAAGAGCAAAAATTTCTTGAAACAAATCCAAATTTTGAAATCTTTTCAAATACCGATTTGTATACCATCAAGAAATCCATTTAAGTTCTTTGAAAAACAATGAATTCACATAGATGTCATTCAATCCAATTAATTATAAAAATTAAAAAGATTTACTCCAAAATCATGAAAAATAAAGGTAAAACATTATAAACCGTTTTTCATGTTATATTCATCAAACACAAGTCATCAAAAATAATCTTGAGATCCAAACTCTATCAAGATGTAACGGATTTACAAAGATGACTTACAGAGATTTCCAAGTGACGTCAATGTTGAATTCTACCCTTTCAAATTGAGATAAGCACTAAAATACCTAAGGGTGGCTCTTTGAGCATCTTTTAACTATCCCACCTTATACCAACCAGGAGATTGTTCAAAATAAGAACTTTGAATTTAAATCTCTGAATGCTTCAACTAAACAAAATTTCATAAATATTTTTCAAGCATCCATAACATGTGGTAGCTTCACACACAAACCGGACGACCGGGGTGGCAGCTCTTTCCAACATGTGGTGGTAGTTTTCACACTCCTTTCGGATGTAACTCTTTCCACATCTTTTGCAATTAATTTATTTACCCTTGTAAGAATGCAATCTCCTACGTGAAAGAATCAAATTCTAAATTTTAGTCTATCGGTTGTCTCACGTTTATCACAATGAAATCACACAACCGAGATAGATTAAGCATCTAAAGATCACACATGATTTCTAAAATTTGATGCTTATAATATCAAAAACTCCTATAATGAAGTATCTTCAAGATTATGATTATGGAGTAAAGTTGATAATCCATATAAAATTAATTTAGAGTGAATAACCGTGAAGCCCTTTTTTTATTCAATGCACTTGTTCATTAAAAACCTTTTGTTAAAAAAACATAAAAACAAAGAGCATTGAAAACATGTAATGCAGAGATTCAGAAAAATATGAAAGGAAAACCAATCAAAGCATTACATACAGTCATAAGCTATTTAGAACTTAAGACAAGGAAAGATATCACCTTTCCGAATCCAAAATCGCTGGATTTTGGGTTGTCTTGATTCGTTGTGGCCGGGGGTTGTCCGCTTTGACTGTTGATCCACCTTAGGTCTTTGCCTCGCAATGATCCACTTGTATGATTGATGTTGTGGCTCGGACCTTTGGTGGGTTGAGTGAACTCCTTTGACTTGATGTATCTTTTGAGTCCGTTGAGTCCGCTCCGTAGATGAAGTTGCCGAAGAATTTTTCTTTCTCTTTTTCGGGCAATCCTTCACCAAATGTCCTTCAAGTCCACAAAGGTGACACGTTTTTCCTTTCAATTTGATTGTGGAACTTGAAGCATGCACAGTTTGATCCTTTTTAAAACCCAAACCAACCTTGCTTGTTTGACCTAATCCGCACATACAATCTAGTTTCTTGGAAACGGTTGAAAGCCTTTGTATGTCGGATTTGAGTTCATGAACTTGCTTGGTCAATGCTTGGTTGGTGACATGAATCTCCTCAAACTGTTTTTCTAGAAAACCAATCTTGTCCATACATGATTTAGCGTTTGTCTCCGATTGGTTTAGCTTTTCTTGGAGGATTTTATTGTTATCCAATAAACGTCCTTGTTCCTCCTCGAGATCATGAAGTTTTATCTTTAAAGCTTGATTCTCGTCTTGAACTTCAAGTCGTTGCTTCCTCAACTTCTTAATATGTTTGGCCATCTTCTTTGATTCCGTAAGAAGTTGTTGATATGCCTCAACGAGTTCTTCTTCGTCCGACTCCCCCTCACTTGATGACTCTCCGCCGGTTGTTGATGTTTCATACAAAATCAAAGGAGTAGAGTCAGTGACTAAAGATGATAAACACAAATTAGAAGAGGGAATTTGAGAGGCATGAAAAGCAACGACTTTTTCCTCTTTACTTGAGGTCGATTCATTAGAAGTAGAATCGTCCTAAGTTTTCGCTTGCAAAGCCTTCTTTTTATATGATTTCGGAGAAGGACAATCCGTTGAAATATGGCCGTAGCCTTTGCATCTATAACATCGGATTTCCCCTTCAAATTCATCTTTTTCCTTAGAAGGTTTTGCAAGGCTTTTGAGGTTAGAGGATTTAGAACCCGATGATCCTTTAGATGGTTTCGAGGATGAAGATCCATCGGTTCGATTCTTCCAAAATTTTCGACGAAATTTCTTTACAATCCGCGCCAATTGTTCTTCAAAATCGGCAAAAGAGATTTCATTGTCGGAACTTGATTCGCTATCTTCTTCCTTTGTTGATTTGAATGCAATACCTGTAAGCTTAGAAGAAGACTTGGAAGAAACTTGATTAGTAGGAAAAGTCATTTCATAAGTTTGCAAAGCACCTACCAATTCCTCTACACTCATCTCATCCGGATGACTAACGGTTTCAATGGCGGTAACCTTTGCCCTAACCCGTTCCGGAAGAGTCCGAAGTATCATTCTTACAATTTTCGACTCCGGGATCTTTTTTCCTAAATTAGCACAAGTATTGATTACATCTTGAAGTCTAGTGTAATAATCTGTAAACAATTCATGCTCTTCCATATGAATAGAATCAAATTGACTTGTAAGCATCTGGAGCTTTTGAATTTTTACAAGATTAGTACCCTCATGTGTAATTTTGAGAATATCCCAAATTTCCTTCGCGGTTTCACACGCGGAAATTAGTGTGAACTCAGTCGAGGAAAGAGAATTAAATAAAGCGTTCATACCTTTCCCATTGTAAGATGATCTTTCAAATTCCTATTTGGACCATCTAGAGCGAGGTTTTGGGGTAGTAGAATTTCCTACTTCCTCAACAGGATGCACCCAACCGTATTCCACGGATTGCCATACCCGCTCATCAATTGCGATAAGAAAAGCCCTTATCCGAACTTTCCAATAAGCATAATTAGTCCCATCAAAATGAGGAGGTCTATAAATATTACCACTTTCACCCGACATGATAGATAAACCTAAAACCCTCTCTGATACCAATTGTTGGTTTTTAAGGATCCACAAGGATCTAAATAGGTACTATCAAACAACTAGAGGGGGGGTGAATAGGTGTAATACTTAAAAACTCAATCTCAGTGCAAAATAAAAACCAATGCGGAAAATAAAAACAGCACACCGAGATTTACGTGGAAACTCCAATCCAGGAGAAAAACCACGGGACCAACACGCAATAACAATCCACTAAGAAAAGAAGAATAACAAGGTGATTACCGACTACACGGACTTAAACCCCTCCTTCAACTTCTTCGGACCTTGCGCTCACCGATCGGACGTCCACGCAATAACAATCCACTAAGAAAAGAAGAATAACAAGGTGATTACCGTCTCCACGGATTCAACCCCTCCTTCAACTTCTTCGGACCTTGCGCTCCACCGATTGCACGTCCACTGCACACGTTCGAATCCACGAACGCCACTCGAATCCACGAGCACACGTTTCGAATCCACGAAATGCCTTCAACACATCGAATCCACGATGCTACGTCGAATCCACGACGCAAATAGCCGATAAAGAATATAGGCTCCGATGGTGATCCTTTGCTTAGATTCTCATTGAGGAACCGTAGAAGAAATCTCTAAGCAAAGACAAAAGATAGATCTTGGAAGAACCGTCGAATTGACCTAAAAGAGGCGAAAGAGAAGAACGGTAAAAACCAGCCTCTAGGGTTGCTCTCGAGTGTTTCTGAATTAATCGGTAAGTATCGAGAAACCCTAAGTATCTATTTATAACCCTTGGAAAAAGATAAAAGTCGGTTTAGTAAATTTATCCCGATAGGGCATTGTGTACCGGTACCAAATACCGTGTTCCGGTACGCAATGGAATCTACAGAAAATTCTGTGTCGGGTTTGAGGAACTCAAAGTGTGGTTCCGGTACGCAATGTAAAAACTGATTTTTCCAATATAAGCTTTATCCAAATCAAACCTAGTACCGGAATTCAAACTTAAGAAAGGTTGTAAGTTAAAACCAAGTTCCTAAAACCAAGTCTAAACCGGGTTTCAATCATTTCCAGATTCCAATGATTATAAATGAACTTAAATCACCATGGTTTAATTAACCATACCTGAGTGTTATCTTGAGCTCATGTTGAATCTTCAAAGAGTCTTCGAAAGCTGATTTGACAATTTGATCCCTTTAAGACTCCGACTCAACTCACGAAATATGCCAACACAAAATGCCGTAACACTTTTTGAGTGCTGTTTTCGACAGAGAGTTTCTACTTCGAGTCTTCTACACTTTTTCGGGTTTCAGAGAAATTTCGGAGACCGTTTTATATTTTTCCTCCCCAATCTCGCGAACTTCGACGCTGTTCCTATATCGATCGTTTTCGTCGACTTTTCGTCTGCAGACTCCCCCGAGCTGAGTTCTTGGTCTTTTTTGCCGTTTTTGGTGGCAGCGTTTTCACGACAGGTAGATCCTCGACTTTGGTATTCATCACTTGGCTCTGTTTTGAGATTTTATGGGAGTGCGTGCAGCATCTTTAGACCCCCTTTTTGTTGTTGCATGTTCTGGACAGCGGAGGAGTAATCTTGCAATTTCTCAGCCTACGAGAGGCGGAATTTGGTGTTTAAAGACTGGATTCCTATCTAAACTTCTTGAGAATCGCCGTCGTATTTTTCTTGGAATTTTTGGAGGCCATCTCATAGGAGGTAATTCCCTGTTTTGTGGACAGATGTGCGATAAAATTACTGTTTTGAGTGATTTGAGCTTACCACGATGTTCGGCTTATATCTCAGCGACCGGGTGGAATTTTTGGTCGATTTTTGGTGCGTTGGAATCATGAGGACCTGAGGATCGCACTCATTAAATTTCAACTCTTTTGGAGTCAGGACTAATACGCACATCCAGGTGGGTTGGATTTCTTCCAAACTTTATGGAATGCCTTCTAATTCTGTTGAAAGCATGTTAGCATGCCTAGTTTAGCTATTTGTATAGCTGGTATAATCTGATAGATGTCTAGATTATTTTTGAATGACAGACCTGAACACCATTTATCATCTGTATGATCTTGAGATTGTTTGACACTAGATTGCATGTGTAGTTGACTTCCGAACTGCATCTGAACCGTTTTAAAATCATTGAACCCGTTTTAATATAAAAAGTGGCTTCAAAAATAGTTTTAAACATTGTGATCACCCGAAGGGGTTGGATAGGTTCAGGATGCATGAACTCTCGCGCCTGGGGGCCGAGGGGATTTTTATTGACTCAGTGGATGGGTTTCCTAGTGTCTTGGGGGTTTGTGTGCACTATCAGATTGAGTCGTGGAGGGTTCTCCGACCTGTTTATGGGTTAGTTGGCATTTCGAGTTTTCGATCTGTTCGATCATTGATTATAGCCTGCAGATGCCGCTTTTTTTGAGCCAGATGAGACACGCTTATTCCTCGGTGGGGTAGCGCCCCTCGAGAGCCGCTCCGGATGCGATGATGATGCGCCTGATGAGACTGCATGCGCCTGATGAGGCTGCTTTGCGTGATATTATGATAGTCCGATTGGACTCCCTGGTTGATACACTAGGGGCCCTAGTTGATACACTAGGGGGCGCAGGCTTGACTGGACCAGATTTGGCAGTCAGTGAGATTGGGTTGATGTGAGCACCTCGTGAGCGAGTGGATGCATTACATGTTCATAGTTGAGTATTTTTCCTTTGAGCATGATTCTTGAGGCTTGACTGGACCAGATTTGGCAGTCAGAGAGATTGGGTTGATTTGGGCACCTCGTGAGCGAGTGGATGCATAGCATGTTCTTAGTTGAGTTTTTCCTTTGAGCATGATACTTGAGGCATATTAGCTGTAGTTTCATTTCAGCTTTCATATTATCTATCTGTATACCTATTGTCTTGCCTCCAGTAGACTTAGTGGGCATATCGTGGATCTTGGTGACGGTACCCACTGGGAACTACCTTCTGCAGTAGTTCTCACACCCGCTGTGGTGACAGGTTTCCCTGAGGTAGCTGTTCCGGCACCGGTTCGGGCAGAGGCAGCAGATCGAGGTAAGGGCGTGGCCGAGTAGCTCCTTACCAGTTTTATTTTGAGAGGCAGAGGTAGATGTACCCTGTCTGAGAGATTTATTTGTATACTGAACAGTTTGAGAGGTTTGATGTATCATGTATTATATTTCTGTCTGAGAGATGACCACTACTTTGGATTATTACTTCAACTTTTCAGTGTTGGGATTCTGTAGCTACTTATTTTATTTTTACAGCTCTGATACATGTTTAGCTATAGATCTGATTTGCAGGTTAGACGCTTCGTCTTTGCGGAGATTTCCGTACAGATGGCGGATCTGTTGGCGAGCCCGGGTCGCAGTTCCGACCCCGGGGCGTGACAGATTAGAGTGGTATCTGAGCCTAGGTTGTAGGTCGTTGAGGACTTAGAAACCCTAGGCTTGTGGTTGGACAATAGGGTGACTGTCGAGAGAGGCGTGACTTTGGCGAGAGTCCTGATTGGGTCTTGACTCCCCCAGAGGATTGGGGTGAGAGATTTTGCGTGTTATTTCTCTAAAGTGTTTATGTTGGCTGTAGACAACATAATGCTTTAAAATGGGTAACATGTTTTAGACTTTCGCTTGATTGGGTCGAGTGGTTGTTGTGTCCTAATGTTTGTTACTGTGCAGCGGACTACGATACCTCCGAAACGTCGTGTGGCGACGAGGGCACATCCTGCTTCAGATGAGGAGCAGCGAAAGGCTGAGCCGACAGAGCATAGTGAGGTCCGGGAGTTGCGGGCCCAGGTAGTCTAGATGTCAGAGGTGATGAGACGCCAGGAGGAGGCGATCGGGCGCCAGGAAGAGATTATGGAGCGCATGATGCACATGCTGGAGCGGAGAGCATCCCCTACTGCACCGCCAGCGTACCTCATGTAGCACGGGATGAGGCCCAGTGAGTTGATCTTTTTGAGAGAGGATTGCATCGGGACATTTATCTATTTGTTCACTCCCGGTGATCGCCGACTCTGGATGCGGCAACTGAGCATGCTCGATGGATTGATCGAGGAGCGGTGGTTATGAATGAGAGGGACGGAGCGCCAGGGACCAGCTCCGGAGGGAAGCGTCCAGCACCGCCTGATTTGGGACAGCCTAGCAGATCGAGACCTCCGAGGCCCCCACGATTTCAGTTTCAGGGTCGTGGGACTCAGAGAAGACAGAGATCAGGAGGTTTGCGACCTCCGAGACAGCAGCACAAGCAGCCACAACATCATGGGCGTCCTGACGGATGCATCATCTGCGGCGGACCCTATGCACCCCAGTAGAGCGACCAGAGGTGTCACGCCCCGGGGGTTTATTTTAGCGGAAACGATTCACGAAAGGGTATGTATTTGGCGCGTAAAATTTTTTTGAAAAGAAACCTTCTTCGCCGGCGCGTGCCCAGATCCGCCGCATATACAGGATCACTCTGCAAACGGACAGAATCTCCCCTGTATATGCACGGCGTCGCGGCTCGTACAATGTCCAAAAACGGATATTCAATCAATCACAACAGTTCAGACATACAACCATTCACAATTACAGAATAAATCTCACGGCCGATCATTTTGAAGGGATAAATCCACAATTTTTGAAACGGCGCCCACCCGGCACCCACATTTTGAAAATCCTTTTCGGAGGCAACATAAACTCAGGGGTTTTGGAAAACAGTGCCCACACGACACTTAGGTTTTGAAATCCATTTTCGGTATCCATAAATCCACAAGGTTTTGAAACTGGTGCCCACACGACACCCAAGTTTTTGAAAGTAGTTTTCGCAATCTTTTCTTTTGTTTGTTCTTTTATTTCTCAAAGCGGCCAACAGAGATGTAAGGAAAAATAAATAATTCATTATTCACCATGCCGACATCCACACCGACCCCACGAGGGTATCGAGAACCACACCACAGTCTACAAATAGTAAATGGAATGCGAAAGAAAGATAGAAAGTACTGTTTGGGTCTCCAGGGACCCAGAGACTCCTGCCGCAGCCTCACCGTCGCCTAACTCTCCCCCCTGTAGGACCCTGTCGCAATGTGGGAAGTCAGCGACTAAATAATAATGATAATAACAAAGCAGGGTAAAGTCAATACATCCAACCGTAGCCTATCCGGAGCAACCACCCTCGCAAAAGGGAAAAGTAAATACGAACACCTGTAAACCTGCAATGCCCGATCCCGTCGGACAACTAAACCGACGGATCGCACCGCTCCCAAGTCGGACAACTAAACCGAATGGGTCGCACCGCTCCCACGTCGGACAACTAAACCGACGGGTCGCACCGCTCACACCTTGGCGCATCCAAGCCCCACAACTACAGGGGCCCCACTCCGTCCTGGTGAGTATACACGGGTCAGGGACCACTTTTCCGGAAAAGCGCACCCTTTGCGGTGGCCAAACCGCGGGTGCGCGTGCTGCAGCCTCTAGCAAAGTAACCAACAATACCAATAATACTCACAAATAAAGCTATAACGACTATCACGTTAGCAACATTAAACGTATCAACAAGGATAAAAGCGACTGCCGGAAACCGACGCTACGCCCCAAAGCAAAACCCACCTGTCACGTGTGGTGATCAACGTTCGACTCCAACGCGTCCCGGCGCGCTCTCCGCACTACAAAAGAGTTCCCGGGAAAGAATCAGTACCCACCAAACACCGTCGATAAGCAAAACAACGACAACACCGACCGGTTCTTGTCTCGGGACGGGGCCCTCGGTTCCGACGGGGGGCGACGTCGGTGACCGTGGCGGAGGTGACCCCGCGCCGTCTCGCTGTCCGCTGCGTATGGGCTCGTGCGGTGTCGGACCCGCACGGCGCCCGGCCCCGCGCGGCGCCCCTCGCACGGAGCCCCCGCATGCGTGCGGCCCCGCGCGGCGCCCAGCCCGCGCGGGTGCACTGCCCGCATGCGCGGCTGCCCCGCTCGGTGTCAGACCCCGCGCGGTGCCCCCGCATGCGCGGGCTGTCCCGCAAGGTGCCAGGCCCCGCGCGGCGCCCCCGCATGCGGGCGGCCCCGCGCGGCGCCCAGCCCGCGCGGGTGCACTGCCCGCACGCGAGGGCTGCCCCGCGCGGTGCCAGACCTCGCGCGGCGCCCCCGCATGCGGGCAGTGCACCCACGCGGGCTCATGCGCGGGTGCACTGCCCGCATGCGCGGGCTTCCCCGCGCGGTGCCAGACCTCGCGCGGCGCCCCCGCATGCGGGCGGCCCCGCGCGGCGCCCAGCTTGCGCGGGGGGGGGCTCTCCGCATGCGCGGGCTGCCCCGCGCGGTGCCAGACCTCGCGCGGCGCCCCCGCATGCGGGCAGCCCCGCGCGGCGCCCAGCCCGCGCGGGTGCACTGCCCGCATGCGCGGGCTGCCCCGCGCGGTGCCAGACCCCGCGCGGCGCCCCCTTATGCGGGCGGCCCCGCGCGGCGCCCAGCCCGTGCGGGTGCACTGTCCGCATGCGCGGGCTGCCCCGCGCGGTGCCAGACCCCGCGCGGTGCCCAGCTTGCGCGGGGGGAGCTGCCCGCAGGCCCGGGCAGCCCCGCGCGGCATCATTCCCGCGCGGGTGCCCTGCCGGCGGGTGGCTCGCCCCTCCCCCGTCTCCTAGGGCATCGGTGTCGCATCTCCGAAAAAGACCCCAAGAACTCCCTCCCCTCGCTCGATCCAGGAAACAAGAAGGGAAACGAAAACACGGCTCACCTCGGTTTCGTCGGCTAGGGTTGAACGAGGGGGATCGTCCCGTTCTTGCGTGCCCGATTTCGAAGGGTGTGCGGACGTTCCTCCCTCTCCTCGATCGCGCCCCTCGGTTCTCCACGCCGATCGATGGGAAGAAGGTGGTGTTGGGGAGGGAAAAGACGGTTCCTCGTCCGTGCTCAGAAAAAGTATGCCTAGGGTGCGAGAATTGGAATTGTCCGAACCCTAACCCCAAACCACAAAATATATCAGTCGGTCTAAAAGAAAAGTGGGAATTAACCCCAAACCTCAAATAGGTGGACTAGGGCAATCCGTCACCAACCAGGGTCCGGTCCGCCTCGAAAATCGTGTAAGTCGTCTAAACTACTAGCGACCTTCCGGAATTTATTCCGGGAGATTCCGGAGTCGGAATCCAACACCGATCGCGCCGCCGTTCTCCGTTTCGCGAGCTTTATTGTCTAAAAATACCCGAGAGCCCCGACAGCCTGCCCAGAAACAGAGAAAAAGGATCACCCTTCGTACCCCTCAAGCGAACCGCGGTGCAAATAAAATTTAAAATAAAAAGGTCCGTGTGTCCTGAAACCCGCAGATATTACACCACTTACCTCTTAAAAATGAGTTTCGTCCTCGAAACTCAATCCTGGGTTGCGGTGAAAAGATCGGGGTAGCACTCCCTCATTTTTGATTCCAGCTCCCACGTCGTTTCTCGTTCCTCATGGTTGCTCCAGAGCACCTTCACGTAGGGGATGACTCAGTTCCGCAGCGCTTTGTTTTCTCTTGCTAGGACACGTACCGGGGTTTCCTCGAAGCTTAGGTCCTCCTTGAGCTCGAGCGCGGAGACGTCCAACATGTGTGACGGGTCGGAAAGATATTTCCGGAGCATGGACACGTGGAAAACATTGTGGACTCGGTCGAGGTTTGGCGGTAGAGCAAGGCGGTACGCCGCGGGGCCAATGCGCTCCATGATCTCGAATGGCCCCACAAACCGTGGGCTCAGCTTGCCCTTCAGCCCGAAACGCCTGATTCCTCTAGATGGCGAGACCCGTAAGAACACGTGCTCTCCCACTTGGAATTCCAAATCGCGGCGCCGCCGGTCTGCGTAGCTCTTCTGTCGGCTTTGGGCGGTCAGTAAACGCTGCCTGATGAGGCGTACCTTTTCTTCAGTTTCTTGCACTAGGTCGGGTCCCAAAAATTTCCGTTCTCCCAGGTCATCCCAACAGATCGGGGACCGACAGCGTCTCCCATATAAGGCTTCGTAGGGAGCCATCTGGATGCTGGCCTGGTAGCTATTGTTGTAGGCGAATTCCACGAGGGGTAGGTAGCGTGACCAACCGATCCCCCAGTCAAGTACGCAGGCGCGGAGCAGGTCCTCGAGGGTCTGTATCACTCGCTCTGACTGTCCGTCCGTCTGGGGGTGGAAGGCTGTGCTGAAATGTAGTTTGGTCCCCAGGGCCCGCTGTAGGCTCTGCCAAAACTTCGAGACGAAGCGGGTGTCTCTGTCCGAGGTGATCGATACCGGCACTCCATGCAGTCTCACGATCTCGCTGAGGTAGACTTGAGCCAACCGTTCTCTGGTCCAGGTTGTATGGATGGGCAGGAAGTGCGCTGACTTGGTTAGCCGGTCCACAATGACCCAAATTGCGTCGTGCCCCTGCTGTGAACATGGAAATCTAGTGACGAAGTCCATGGTTATCTGATCCCACTTCCACTCTGGCACCGGTAAGGGCTGTAACTTTCCCGCCGGCCGCTGATGTTCTACCTTTATCTGCTGACATACCAGGCAATGAGCTACATGTCATGTCACATCCCCCTTCAGCTTGGGCCACCAGAAGGTCTGCTTGAGGTCCCTGTACATCTTCGTGCCCCCTGGATGCGCCGCATAAGGAGCGCGGTGTGCCTCTGCCAGAATTTCCTCCTTCAATTCCGACGAATCCGGCACGCAAAACCGCCCGCGGTACCGCATGATGCCGTCACCTCCCACTGTAAAGTCATTCTCCTGGTCCGGGGAGATCTTGTCTCGCACGAGCTGCAGGTGCGGGTCCGTCTGTTGTCCTTCTCGGATTTTCTCGAATAGCGTCGGCTTGACCACCAAAGCTAACAGGTGTGCAACTGTGCCCGCTGGTACCACCTCCAACTTTAGTCGCGAAAATTCCGTGATCAAGGTGCTCTACTCAGTTATCGCGCGTGCCGACGCCTCTTCCGGTTGTCCCTTCCTGCTCAAAGCGTCCGCCACCACGTTTGCCTTCCCGGGGTGGTATTGGATTGTTAGGTCGTAATCCTTCAATAGTTCAAGCCACCGCCTCTGCCGCAAATTTAGCTCCTTTTGGGTGAACAGGTACTTAAGACTTTGGTGGTCTGAAAAGACGTTACAGTGGACACCAAAGAGGTAGTGTCTCCATAATTTCAGGACAAAGACCACTGCAGCCAGTTCCAAATCGTGTATTGGGTAGTTCCTCTCGTAATCCTTCAGTTGCCTGGAGGCGTAGGCTATTACTTTCCCCTGTTGCATCAGAACACTACCAAGGCCGATCCTTGATGCGTCGCAGTACACTTCATAATCCTCTCCGGGTGTCGGTAGTACAAGTATTGGTGCCCTGGTTAGCCTTCTTTTGAGTTCCTCGAAGCTCTCCTGGCATTTAGCTGTCCATATAAACTTCTCCCCTTTTCTGGTCAACCGGTTCAAAGGGGTAGCAATCTTCGCGAAACCTTCGACGAAGCGTCTGTAATATCCTGCCAGGCCCATGAAACTGCGGATCTCTGTCACCGTCGTCGGCGGCTGCCAGTCGATCACCGATTCCACCTTCTTAGGGTCCACGGCGATTCCCTTCGCCGAGATCACGTGCCCTAGGAATCCCACCTCGCATAGCCAGAATTCACACTTCTTGAGCTTAGCGAACAGCTTCTGCTCCCTGAGGGTTTGGAGAACCGTTCGTAAATGGTCCTCGTGCTGTTCGTCGGTGGGTGAATAGATTAGGATGTCGTCGATGAAGACCACTATGAACCGGTCTAGGAAGGGTCTGAAGATCCGGTTCATCATATCCATGAAGACCGCGGGGGCGTTCGTAAGCCCGAACGGCATAACCGTAAACTCGTAGTGGCCATACCGGGTCCGGAAGGCGGTCCTTGGGATGTCCTCGTTCCGAACCCGGAGCTGATGGTAGCCCGATTGCAGATCAATCTTTGAGAATACCGTCGCTCCTCGCAACTGGTCGAAGAGGTCGTCTATTCTGGGCAGGGGGTACTTATTCTTCACTGTAACCTTGTTTATCCCTTTGTAGTCGATGCAGAGACGCAAGCTTCCGTCTTTCTTCCGTACAAAGAGTACCGGTGCGCCCCAGGGCGACACACTCGGCTTGATAAACCCTTTGTCCAAGAGGTCCTCCAGTTGCGCCTTAAGCTCCTTCAACTCCGCGAAGGCCATTCGGTAGGGCGCCTTCGTGATAGGTTGAGTACCCGGTAAGAGTTCGATAGGGAACACCACCTCTCGTTCAGGGGGTATCCCTGGCAGTTCCGTCGGGAAGACATCGGGAAAATCCCTCACCACTGGGATGTCTGATGGTGTCGCCGAGGGTCGGGTAACTAGATCCACCGATGCCAAGTAGGCCACACACCCACCCTCCACCAATCTTCTAGCCCGTGTTGACGAGATGATTGCTAGGAAGGAGATGCTCTTACACGCCAGGTACACATTTTCAGGGAAGCCTGGTTCTTGTAATTGCACCATCCGCTTCTCAAAGTCGATGAGCACTTGGTACTTTGAGAGCCAATCCATGCTCAACACTACATCGTACTCCTTCAGGGGGATTACCGCCAAATCCCCAGGGCAAGCCAGTCGCCCTAGATTAATCGGGCAGGCGGCCACAAAGCTGACCGCCTCCAAAGTCCCTCCCGCCGTTTGGACCGTCAATCGATTTTGGAGGGGCATCTCCCCAAGGCCATGCACAAACACGAAGTCACGAGAAATAAAAGAGTGTGTTGCTCCGGTATCAAAAAGAGTTCTAGCGCGGGAATTTGAAACAGAAGTAATACCTGCAAGTGCGTCCTCCGGCGGATCCGTCTCTTGGCGGGTCATCGAGAAAACTCGCCCGCCAGGTTGAGGCTGCCTATCCTCCTCTCGCCGTGGTACAGGGGGCCTAGAAGTCGACCCCACAGGAGCTTTCCCCCGCCCCGACAGCTGTGGCGAGGGCGTAGAAGCTGCAGAGATGCAGATCCCCAGGCTAAGGGGCAGTTGCGGCGAAAGTGCCCCGGTTTGCCGCATCGGAAGCAATGGTCACCCCTTTGGGGGCAATCTCCCACTCGGTGCCCTCCCCCACATAAAACGCAAGGCCTGTCTCCCGTCCTCGGCCCTCCTGCCGGTGCGCTCCGAGATCCCGGCTATGGCCTCCACCGCTTGGGGGGTCGGCTTCCACTAGAAGAGCCTCCCCCAGAGTACTGCTGCTGTCGCTTCCTTTCTTCATGGTGCGCCGGGCCCTCCCTCCTGGCGCGTGTAACGGCGAACCCGCGCTCCACCACCGTGGCCCTGTCGACCACTTTCTGAAAAGTGTGCAAATCGGCTGCTTGCACCACTTGGAAAATATCACTCCGTAATCCATCCACGAAAAGTTGCGCCTTATGGGACCCGTCCCTTATAACGAAAGGGACGTAGTTGGTCAGTCGTACGAATTCGCGCTGATACGCCATCACTGTCTTACTCCCCTGCTGGATATGGTTCAGGTCGTCCTCCAACTTTTTTTTAACGCTGCTTGTGAATAAGGCTCCAAACAGCTCCTGTTTGAACACCGTCCACGATGGAAGCACGGCGGTGCCCTTTGTGGGATCAGGGCGTACCGTCTTCCACCATAAGCGGGCGTTCCCCTATAGGAAGTGAACCGCAAGGGGAACCCGCTCGCTATCCTCCATGAGTAAGTCCTCAAATAACTTCTCCATCGATCCCACCCACTTCTCGACGACCCAAGGATCAGTAGTCTGCCCTTCGAACGTGGGTGGGTCGTACTTCTTAAAGTCGGCCAGGTTGGTCCGCACGCGGTCCCGCTCAATCAGCGGAACTGACCCCTCCCCCGTGGCGGCGGCGGCCACAGTAGGGGAAGGGGTGACTACGGTCTCCCCCGAGGTACCCCCGCCGGTGGTTCCCGGCGTCGGTCCCGCAGTTGCTGTCGCGGGTACCGCCGCCGGTGCCGTCTTCTGGGGTGGTGGTACCCCGTCTGCTGCAGTCGCTATAGGGGCCACTCCTGCGCTGACCCCCGTCGTCGGCGCGCCTGGCCCCTGCGGAGGGGCTATGGCGACCGTCACCGTCGCGGCCGGTTGTTGCTGCGTCAGCTGACGCACGTGATCTGTGAGAGTCGCCAGCTGTAGAACACCGGGATTTGGATGACGCACCGACCTTGCAGGATGGTGTGGTGCGGAGGAATTTGCCTTGGATGTGTCCCACTTGTGTTTTCAGAGGAGTTCGGGTTGATTTGGATCCCCGCGGAGGCCTCTGCTTGTTTCGGGCTTTGTACGCGTTAGGTGACTGGTACGGGAAGCTCCGACACCGCTATGGGTTGCAGAAAAATTGGGAAACACTTGGAGCAGGTGTACTTTTGATTTACAGCGAGGTTCGGGAGGTTCCGGACTGACGCGGAGGACCCGGAGGCAAAAAGTGAGTCGGAACTGGCATTTTTGGAGCCGGTATTTGATTTGAGCACCCCGACTCAACGGTCGAGCTTTTTGAGGAGAAAAAGCTGTGGACACGCGTACTTTTGATTTACAGCGAGGTTCGGGAGGTTCCGGACTGACGCGGAGGACCCGGAGGCAAAAAGTGAGTCGGAACTGGCATTTTTGGAGCCGGTATTTGATTTGAGCACCCCGACTCAACGGTCGAGCTTTTTGAGGAGAAAAAGCTGTGGACACGCGTACTTTTGATTTACAGCGGAGCTCGGGAGGTTCCGGGCGGCGGCGGAGGGCCCGAGGGCAAAAAGTGAGTTGGAGTTGGGTTTTTGGAATTAAGTTATTTAAGTTAATTATTTTTAATTAAAGCCTCTGCTTTATGAAACCCTCCCCTCCACCTCTGCAGCAAGGAAAAAAAAAAAAAGAGAAAGAAAGAAAGAGAGAAAAGGAAAGATAAGGAAAGGAAAAGAGAAGAAGGAAGAAGAAGGAGGAATTGGAGAGGGCTCTTGAGCTTTTCTTCCCCGAGCGAGGGCGTGAAGCCGAGCGAGGTCGGCGAGACTCGTGGAGGTTGGTTTTATTTTTGATTGTGGTTTTTGCTTCTCTCCTCTCCTCTCTTTTATTTGCTTTCCTTCTTTGCTGCTTGGGAGGGTTGTGTGCGGGTTGGTGGAGCTTGGCGAGCCACGCGCGCGCGGTGGTTGGCGGCGCGAGGCTGTGGGGCCATCGCTGCGCGGCCGCGTTGGAGCGACGCGCGCAGCTTGCGCCCTGCTGCCAAAATCTGGGCAGCAGGGCGCCGGTCCACCCTGGCTGTGCAGCAGGCCGCGCGGCATGCGGCCTGCTGCCGTGGTGCACTGCAGGCCGCGCGCTGGGCGCGCGGCACTGCAGGCGGGCCGCGCGGGTGCCCTCGGGGCCGCGCGGCACTGCAGGCCGCGCGCTGGGCGCGCGGCACTGCAGGCGGGCCGCGCGGGTGCCCTCGGGGCCGCGCGGCACTGCAGGCCGCGCGCTGGGCGCGCGGCACTGCAGGCGGGCCGCGCGGGTGCCCTCGGGGCCGCGCGACACTGCAGGCCGCGCGCTGGGCGCGCGGCACTACAGGCGGGCCGCGCGGGTGCCCTAGGGGCCGCGCGGCACTGCAGGCCCCGCGCGGGCGGCCCTTGGGCCCCGCGCGGTACGCAGGCCGCGCGCGGGGCGCGCGGCGCTGCAGGCCCCGCGCGGGCGGCCCGTTGGGCCCCGCGCGGTGTGCAGGCCGCGCGCTGGGCGCGCGGCGCTGCAGGCCCCGCGCGGGCGGCCCGTTGGGCCCCGCGCGGTGTGCAGGCCGCGCGCTGGGCCCGCGGCGCTGCAGGCCCCGCGCGGGCGGCCCGTTGGGCCCCGCGCGGTGTGCAGGCCGCGCGCTGGGCGCGCGGCGCTGCAGGCCCCGCGCGGGCGGCCCGTTGGGCCCCGCGCGGTGTGCAGGCCGCGCGCTGGTCGCGCGGCGCTGCAGGCCCCGCGCGGGCGGCCCGTTGGGCCCCGCGCGGTGTGCAGGCCGCGCGCTGGGCGCGCGGCGCTGCAGGCCCCGCGCGGGCGGCCCGTTGGGCCCCGCGCGGTGTGCAGGCCGCGCGCTGGGCGCGCGGCGCTGCAGGCCCCGCGCGGGCGGCCCGTTGGGCCCCGCGCGGTGTGCAGGCCGCGCGCTGGGCGCGCGGCGCTGCAGGCCCCGCGCGGGCGGCCCCTTGGGCCCCGCGCGGTGTGCAGGCCGCGCGCTGGGCGCGCGGCGCTGCGGGCCCCGCGCGGGCGGCCTCCTGGGCCCCGCGCGGTATGCAGGCCGCGCGCTGGGCGCGCGGCACTGCAGACCCTCGCGCGGGCGGCCTTGTGCCGCGCGGACTTGCTGGGCGTCGCGCGGGCGGCCTTGTGCCGCGCGGACTTGCTGGGCGCCGCGCGGGCGGCCTTGTGCCGCGCGGACTTGCTGGGCGTCGCGCGGGCGGCCTTGTGCCGCGCGGACTTGCTGGGCGCCGCGCGGGCGGCCTTGTGCCGCGCGGACTTGCTGGGCGCCGCGCGGGCGGCCTTGTGCCGCGCGGACTTGCTGGGCGCCGCGCGAATGGCTGGGTTTTTGGAGCCGTGCAGCTGCGCCGCCTTTGCCGCGCGGGCTGTGACTTGGCGACGCGCCGCGGCGTGTGTGCGCGATGTGTTTTCCGCGCAACGCGCGGCGTTTCTCGTCGCCGGTTTGGTTTCTTTTGCCCTTTGTGAGCGCGGTTTTAGCCGCATGTTTTCTGATCCCGGTCCCTCTTCTTATCTCGCAGTTGTGGCATAGTGTTAGCTTCTCACGTGGCCGGTGGCGCGTGTTTTGCCGCGTGGAGCTGCGGGATCGCATCGGGACCTCCGTTTGGCGCACGGTTTTCGCGCATGGATCGCAGGTGGGTTGGTTTCTCCCAATGAACTACGGATTGCCCTTTATGCTTCCGAATGCAAAGGTATCGTATCCTTACTATCAGGTAATTGCGGAACAGTCGTGTAAGTCGAGGGTTGTCGTTCCGACTTGGACACGAGTGTTAGTAACATTGTTAGAGTATACGAGTTGTCACTGGCTGAGTTACCAGACGTGTGGATACCACTGGCTGAGTTACCAGATGGGTATAAATCACTGGCTGAGTTACCAGATGAGTAGATACCACTGGCAGAGTTACCAGATGGGTATAAATCACTGGCTGAGTTACCAGATGAGTAGATACCACTGGCAGAGTTACCAGATGGGTATAAATCACTGGCTGAGTTACCAGATGAGTAGATACCACTGGCAGAGTTACCAGATGGGTATAAATCACTGGCTGAGTTACCAGATGAGTAGTTACCACTGGCAGAGTTACCAGATGGGTATTAATCACTGGCTGAGTTACCAGATAGGTAAGTATCACTGGCCGAGTTACCAGAGAGATAGTTATGCCCTGGCCGAGTCACCAGGTGGTTACTAGAAGGGATTGAGGTGGCCTTCTAGTGTCTTGTAGAGTTCTAGCAGTCCCAGTGCGGGGGCGGAAACTATGGGCGCCTAAGCCTACAGCCCGTTCTTGTTTGATAAGGGTTGTAGGGGGCGCAGACGTACGTAGTTTCCAGGCCTCCCGTGAGAGAGACTGAGAACTTACTTCCAGCATTGCATTGAGACATGTAGCGATAGATTCATTTCCAGTTATCTATCTATCTATCTATCTATCTATCTATCTATTTGTGTTTTTGTCTCCAACAGACTGAGTGGGTGTACCGTGGGTTTAGCTTTGGTACCCACTGAGATCTGACTGTTGCAGTAGATCTCACACCCGCTGTGATGACAGGTGTTCCTGAGGCGACCGTTCCAGGTTTGGCTCGTTCGGAGCTTTCTGACCGAGGTAAGGGCGTAGCTGGCTAGCTCCTACCCGAGTCGGTGGTGTCGGTGTTAGTGTCACTTGTACTTTTTAGTTTCCACTTTTGTACCTTTTAGTGCTTTTGTACTTATGTTGTGGGTGCTTGTGGACTGTTGTACTTGGACTTTTCACCGCTTAGTGTTTCGGCTTCCTTTCAGCTCTGATACTTGTTAGCTATAGATCTCTTTTGCAGGTTAGACGCTTCGTCTGTACGGCATTTTCCGTACAGCCGGCGGATCTGTTGGCGAGCCCGGGTCGCAGTTCGACCCCGGGGCGTGACAGATTAGGTGGTATCAGAGCCTAGGAATATAGGTCGTTGGGGACTTAGAGACCCTAGGCTTTTGGTTGGACGGTAGGAAGACTGTCGTGAGAGACGTGACCTTAGCGAGGGTCTTGTCTGAGGGTGTACCTCCCCCAGAGGATTGGGGTGAGTGACCTCGCATGTTATTTCTCTAAAGGTGATTGTGTTGGCTGCAGACAACATAATGCTTTAGAAAGGTTAACATGTTTAGACTTTCGCTTGTTTGGGTCGAGAAAGTCTTGGTCCTAATGTTTGTTTGTTGCAGTGGTTTTTGGATGCTTCCGAGACGCCGTGCAGCGGCGAGGGCGTGTTTGACCTGGGATGAGGGGCTTGTTTAGCGGGAAGCTAAATGGATGGAGCCGAGAGAGGCTTGAGAGACCCAGGCCCAAGCAGTCCTGGTATTTGAGGCGTTATGGCGCCAGGAGGAGAGAGCATGGAGCGTGTGATGCACATGCTTGGACCGAGAGCATCTCCCGGAGTATCGTCAGTAGTACCTCCGGCCGCGACTTTGTCGATTTCTGTTCCTGATCGCACCATTGATGGTGCGGAAGCAGCGAGAGGTTGCTGTTAGGTTGTGTACCGCATCCAGTTCCATCCCTTGTAGATTTCGGGACCGAGTTGGAGCCGTGAGAGGCCGAGAACTGGAACGCTGTTATGGAAGATTTGTTCGAGGATTTGTTCATCCAGGATAAGCATCAGGGCGCTTGGTTATGCACTTTTGCATTCGGACGCCAAGAGAGCTGGTGGCGTCGGATTCGTCTTGTTGGACCATCGGGAGCGCAGTTGATGTTCTGGGGTGAGTTTCTGTGACGGTTGAGCGATGTACCCCTGGACGCCCAGGATGAGGCTTAGAGGTTGGTTATGTTCGAGTGGGAGCTGCATCGAGATGCCTACCTCTTCGTGCATTTTCGGCGAGTGCCGACCTTGGATGCAGTGAGCGTGCATGCTCGATGGTTTGACTGTGGATCAGTGACCCCGTCCGAGGGAGACGGTGAGCGGGGGATCAGCTTCGGAGTGAGAGCTCCGGCATCGCCGATTTTGCGATAGTCGCGTGTTTCGAGGTTGCCATGATTCCACCCACAGGATCATGGGTCTCAGGAGAGACTGAGACCAGGAGGCTCTCGACAGTGCTCGCTTCAGCAGCAGTGCCAGGATGTGAGTTTCCCTTCTGCATGGGCCGCATTCTTCGTCAGGGTTGTGGGTCGCGTCTCACCTGGTGTGGCCGTCGGGTTAGAGCTTGCTTAATGCCAACGCCGTGTGTGCGTTTCGGTAAAGCGGGGGTACCCTCGTGTGGGCCAGTGTCAGGACTGATGGTTGTGCACGTTTGGATCAATTTTCAGATCACGTGAAGCACGTGGATGAGTGCTGCCTGTCCTGCCAGTGCAGCTAGGACCTTGGATTGATCATCGAGATGTTAGTCCTACATCAGTGTAGAGGTGTTGATATGAGGTTGGATAGGAATCGGTCGTCCCAATTTATGCTATCATGGATTGTCGAGAGAGAAGACATTGACCCTCCGTGGACCTGGTCGGGAGGAGTGTATTTTTATAGCATGCGATGAGATATATGATGCCCTGGCAGAGTTACCGGGAGGTTACCTGCCCCTGGCTGAGTTACCAGGAGGTTACTTGCCCCTGGCCGAGTTACCAGGTGGTTGATGCCCCTGGCCGAGTTACCAGGTAGTTACTTGATTGGGACTGAGATCGAGACAGTGGTTGACGTGGTTTGGGGAACCGCGCCAACTTCGTCAGCACCTCGTGGAGTATCAACCGTGAGACAGAGGGAGCTGTGAGCGCAGCTGCGAAATTTGACGGATCGAGAGGTCTGTGAGACCTAGTACCTCGTCGTGGGGATACGACAGTGAGGATCCAGGCAGTGGTTACACAGTGGTGATGTCACGTTGTGGGTACACAACCGTGTGAGTTTTTGTAAGGTTCGAACTTGATTAGTCTCACCTTGTGCTTGGGCAGATGCCTTCGAGTGATTGATATCTTTATGGAACCTTACAGCCAAGGGCTGTGCCTGGATACTGATCCGGAATCAGTAGGGCAGTTGAGCGGTTTGCGTGGTCAAGTAGATTGACTAATGCCCTACTGATTTGAGAGCTGTGTTTTTCCCTGTTTCACTGGACGGGTTGGTGGTGTTACCGTCGTGGGTTTTTGCTTACCTCCGAAGCGACTTGGAGCTTGAGGGGCTCTTGAGGTTAGTGCTACAACTTCTAAGGAGGAAGAAGTTGGTTGCCAAGCTTTGAGAGTTGCACTTCGACATCGAGGATTTTGTGTTTGGGCCTTGTGTTTTAGCCGCTTGAGTGGCAGAGGATATGAGGTGTATTGAGGCAAAGCTGAGGAGGATACCAGCTTTGATCCGGATATTGCCGTGATAGAGAGGTCATGGAATTGTTCAGAACCCTCGAACCTAAAGTGCTTGGACACTCAGGAGGTCAGGTTGAGGTAGCGCCGGTGATAGATTTTGCAAGGATGTATGATTGCTTTATCCCGGCGAGGACATTTTGTTCAGTATGCCCGGTTTAGGCGAGCTGTGTAACCCTGGGAATTGAGTGCCAGAATCGAGAGAAGGTTCTCGAGGTTGAAGTTTTTCCCCTGTCAAGGGAGGTGATCCATGTTTTGTGGAACTGGAGCTTTGGTGGCTATGAAGCATCTGAGGAGTTTTGCCTTAAGGAGGCTTGAACTTCGGTTTTTGAGATCTCGAATCAAGGGAGACTACCAGCCTGAGAGTTATATATAGAAACGAGTTATGCGAGTTGTGGATCCTCGAGCTGTGATCAGGCTGGATGAGGCCTATTTGAACCCCGCAAGTTTTGTTTTGCTTTCCCTTCCTTGGTGATGGACGAGGACTGCGTTATCCTCATCGACCGATGCGATTCTTGTTGGTGAAACCAAAGAATTTTGCAGTCGAATCATACCTTTGGGGAAGGTTCAGTGTGGTCAGCATGAGGAATGTGAGTGACCACTTGAGAGCCTTGGGCAATCTGAGGATCTTCTATCCCTTTTGTTTTTTATTTACCCTCCTAATTATGGATTTTGTTGGATTTCGAGGACGAAACCCTTTTAAGGGGGGGAGAGTGTAGAACACCGGGATTTGGATGACGCACCGACCTTGCAGGATGGTGTGGTGCGGAGGAATTTGCCTTGGATGTGTCCCACTTGTGTTTTCAGAGGAGTTCGGGTTGATTTGGATCCCCGCGGAGGCCTCTGCTTGTTTCGGGCTTTGTACGCGTTAGGTGACTGGTACGGGAAGCTCCGACACCGCTATGGGTTGCAGAAAAATTGGGAAACACTTGGAGCAGGTGTACTTTTGATTTACAGCGAGGTTCGGGAGGTTCCGGACTGACGCGGAGGACCCGGAGGCAAAAAGTGAGTCGGAACTGGCATTTTTGGAGCCGGTATTTGATTTGAGCACCCCGACTCAACGGTCGAGCTTTTTGAGGAGAAAAAGCTGTGGACACGCGTACTTTTGATTTACAGCGAGGTTCGGGAGGTTCCGGACTGACGCGGAGGACCCGGAGGCAAAAAGTGAGTCGGAACTGGCATTTTTGGAGCCGGTATTTGATTTGAGCACCCCGACTCAACGGTCGAGCTTTTTGAGGAGAAAAAGCTGTGGACACGCGTACTTTTGATTTACAGCGGAGCTCGGGAGGTTCCGGGCGGCGGCGGAGGGCCCGAGGGCAAAAAGTGAGTTGGAGTTGGGTTTTTGGAATTAAGTTATTTAAGTTAATTATTTTTAATTAAAGCCTCTGCTTTATGAAACCCTCCCGTCCACCTCTGCAGCAAGGAAAAAAAAAAAAAAAGAGAAAGAAAGAAAGAGAGAAAAGGAAAGATAAGGAAAGGAAAAGAGAAGAAGGAAGAAGAAGGAGGAATTGGAGAGGGCCCTTGAGCTTTTCTTCCCCGAGCGAGGGCGTGAAGCCGAGCGAGGTCGGCGAGCCTCGTGGAGGTTGGTTTTATTTTTGATTGTGGTTTTTGCTTCTCTCCTCTCCTCTCTTTTATTTGCTTTCCTTCTTTGCTGCTTGGGAGGGTTGTGTGCGGGTTGGTGGAGCTTGGCGAGCCACGCGCGCGCGGTGGTTGGCGGCGCGAGGCTGTGGGGCCATCGCTGCGCGGCCGCGTTGGAGCGACGCGCGCAGCTTGCGCCCTGCTGCCAAAATCTGGGCAGCAGGGCGCCGGTCCACCCTGGCTGTGCAGCAGGCCGCGCGGCATGCGGCCTGCTGCCGTGGCGCACTGCAGGCCGCGCGCTGGGCGCGCGGCACTGCAGGCGGGCCGCGCGGTGCCCTCGGGGCCGCGCGGCACTGCAGGCCGCGCGCTGGGCGCGCGGCACTGCAGGCGGGGCCGCGCGGGTGCCCTCGGGGCCGCGCGGCACTGCAGGCCGCGCGCTGGGCGCGCGGCACTGCAGGCGGGCCGCGCGGGTGCCCTAGGGGGCCGGCGCGGCACTGCAGGCCGCGCGCATGGGCGCGCGGCGCTGCAGGCCCCGCGCGGGCGGCCGTTGGGCCCCGCGCGGTGTGCAGGCCGCGCGCATGGGCGCGCGGCGCTGCAGGCCCCGCGCGGGCGGCCCGTTGGGGCCCCGCGCGGTGTGCAGGCCGCGCGCTGGGCGCAGCGGCGCTGCAGGCCCCGCGCGGGCGGCCCGTTGGGCCCCCGCGCGGTGTGCAGTCCGCGCGCTGGGCGCGCGGCGCTGCAGGCCCCGCGCGGGCGGCCCGTTGGGCCCCGCGCGGTGTGGCAGGCCGCGCGCTGGGCGCGCGGCGCTGCAGGCCCAGCGCGGGCGCCCGTTGGGCCCCGCGCGGTGTGCAGGCCGCGCGCTGGGCGCGCGGCGCTGCAGGCCCCGCGCGGGCGGCCCGTTGGGCCACCGCGCGGTGTGCAGGCCGCGCGCTGGGCGCGCGGCACTGCAGGCCCGCGCGGGCGGCCCCTTGGGCCCCGCGCGGTGTGCAGGCCGCGCGCTGGGCGCGCGGCGCTGCAGGCCCCGCGCGGGCGGCCCCTTGGGCCCCGCGCGGTGCTGCAGGCCGCGCGCTGGGCGCGCGGCGCTGCGGGCCCCGCGCGGGCGGCCTCCTGGGCCCCGCAGCGGTGTGCAGGCCGCGCGCTGGGCGCGCGGCACTGCAGACCCTCAGCGCGGGCGGCCTTGTGCCGCGCGGACTTGCTGGGCGTCGCGCGGGCGGCCTTGTGCCGCGCGGACTTGCTGGGCGCCGCTGCGGGCGCCTTGTGCCGCGCGGACTTGCTGGGCGTCGCGCGGGCGGCCTTGTGCCGCGCGGACTTGTTGGGCGCCGCGCGGGCGGGCCTTGTGCCGCGCGGACTTGCTGGGCGCCGCGCGGGCGGCCTTGTGCCGCGCGGACTTGCTGGGCGCACGCGCGAATGGCTGGGTTTTTTGGAGCCGTGCAGCTGCGCCGCCTTTGCCGCGCGGGCTGTGACTTGGCGACGCGCCGCGGCGTGTGTGCGCGATGGGTTTTCCGCGCAACGCGCGGCGTTTCTCGTCGCCGGTTGGGTTTCTTTTGCCCTTTGTGAGCGCGGTTTTAGCCGCATGTTTTCTGATCCCGGTCCCTCTTCTTATCTCGCAGTTGTGGCATAGTGTTAGCTTCTCACGTGGCCGGTGGCGCGTGTTTTGCCGCGTGGAGCTAGCGGGATCGCATCGGGACCTCCGTTTGGCGCACGGTTTTCGCGGATGGATCGCAGGTGGGTTGGTTTCTCCCAATGAAACTACGGATTGCCCTTTATGCTTCCGAATGCAAAGGTATCGTATCCTTACTATCAGGTAATTGCGGAACAGTCGTGTAAGTCGAGGGTTGTCGTTCCGACTTGGACACGAGTGTTAGTAACATTGTTAGAGTATACGAGTTGTCACTGGCTGAGTTACCAGACGTGTGGATACCACTGGCTGAGTTACCAGATGGGTATAAATCACTGGCTGAGTTACCAGATGAGTAGATACCACTGGCAGAGTTACCAGATGGGTATACATCACTGGCTGAGTTACCAGATGAGTAGATACCACTGGCAGAGTTACCAGATGGGTATAAATCACTGGCGGAGTTACCAGATGAGTAGTTACCACTGGCAGAGTTACCAGATGGGTATTAATCACTGGCTGAGTTACCAGATAGGTAAGTATCACTGGCCGAGTTACCAGAGAGATAGTTATGCCCTGGCCGAGTCACCAGGTGGTTACTAGAAGGGATTGAGGTGGCCTTCTAGTGTCTTGTAGAGTTCTAGCAGTCCCCAGTGCGGGGGCGGAAACTATGGGAGCCTAAGCCTACAAGCCCGTTCTTGTTTGATAAGGGCTGTAGGGGGCGCAGACGTACGTAGTTTCCAGGCCTCCCGTGAGAGAGACTGAGAAACTTACTTCCAGCATTGCATTGAGACATGTAGCGATAGATTCATTTCCAGTTATCTATCTATCTATCTATCTATCTATCTATCTATCTATTTGTGTTTTTGTCTCCAGTAGACTGAGTGGGTGTACCGTGGGTTTAGCTTTGGTACCCACTGAGATCTGACTGTTGCAGTAGATCTCACACCCGCTGTGATGACAGGTGTTCCTGAGGCGACCGTTCCAGGTTTGGCTCGTTCGGAGCTTTCTGACCGAGGTAAGGGCGTAGCTGGCTAGCTCCTACCCGAGTCGGTGGTGTCGGTGTTAGTGTCACTTGTACTTTTTAGTTTCCACTTTTGTACCTTTTAGTGCTTTTGTACTTATGTTGTGGGTGCTTGTGGACTGTTGTACTTGGACTTTTCACCGCTTAGTGTTTCGGCTTCCTTTCAGCTCTGATACTTGTTAGCTATAGATCTCTTTTGCAGGTTAGACGCTTCGTCTGTACGGCAGTTTCCGTACAGCCGGCGGATCTGTTGGCGAGCCCGGGTCGCAGTTCGACCCCGGGGCGTGACACCAGCTGCGCCGCCATCTCCCTCAGTTGTTGTCGCAGGAGCTGGTTCTCTACGGCCGCCGACGTCGTCTCATCTGCCCCTGCACCCTCGGCCGATGATCTAGTACGGGCCATGTCTGTACACAAAAACATAAGTCAGCTCTAGACTCCGCTAACAAGCCACGAACCACCTGTCGAGAGAAAAGGACCCAGACTCTTTCCCCCCCCTCGATCACCTCGCGTTCTACTCTCTCCTATTGCCCTATCCATTCCATTCATTTGTAGCCTGGTGAGGTATTCCCGTGGACGTCGGCACAAACTGTCATGATTGTAACGCAGGATTTTCGTCTCTCATACCATATTAGTCTGTCACGCCCCGGGGATAAATTTTAGCGGAAACGATTCACGAAAGGGTATGTATTTGGCGCGTAAATTTTTTTGAAAAGAAACCTTCTTCCCCGGCGCGTGCCCAGATCCGCCGCATATACAGGATCACTCTGCAAACGGACAGAGTCTCCCCTGTATATGCACGGCGTCGCGGCTCGTACAATGTCCAAAAAACGGATATTCAATCAATCACAACAGTTCAGACATACACCATTCACAATTACAGAATAAATCTCATGGCCGATCATTTTGAAGGGATAAATCCACAATTGTTGAAACGGCGCCCACCCGGCACCCACATTTTGAAAATCCTTTTCGAAGGCAACAAAAACTCAGGGGTTTTGGAAAACAGTGCCCACACGACCCTTAGGTTTTGAAATCCATTTTCGCAATCCATAAATCCACAAGGTTTTGAAACTGGTGCCCACACGACACCCAAGTTTTTGAAAGTAGTTTTCGCAATCTTTTCTTTGTTTGTTCTTTTATTTCTCAAAGCGGCCAACAGAGATGTAAGGAAAAATAAATAATTCATTATTCACCATGCCGACATCCACACCGACCCCACGAGGGTATCGAGAACCACACCACAGTCTACAAATAGTAAATGGAATGCGAAAGAAAGATAGAAAGTACTGTTTGGGTCTCCAGGGGACCCAGAGACTCCTGCCGCAGCCTCACCGTCGCCTAACTCTCCCCCCTGTAGGACCCTGTCACAAAGTGGGAATTCAGGGACTAAAACAATAATGATAATAACAAAGCAAGGGAAAGTCAATACCCCAACCGTAGCCTATCCGGAGCAACCACCCTCGCAAAAGGGAAAAGTAAATACGAACACCTATAAACCTGCAATGCCCGATCCCGTCGGACAACTAAACCGACGGATCGCACCGCTCCCAAGTCGACAACTAAACCGAATGGGTCGCACCGCTCCCACGTCGGACAACTAAACCGACGGGTCGCAACGCTCACACCTTGGCGCATCCAAGCCCCACAACTACAGGGGCCCGACTCCGTCCTGGTGGTTATACAGGGTCAGGGACCACTTTTCCGGAAAAGCGCACCCTTTGCGGTGGCCAAACCATGGGTGCGCGTGCTGCAGCCTCGAGCAAGTACCAACAATACCAATAATACTCACAATAAAGCTATAACGACTATCACGTTAGCAACATTAAACGTATCAACAAGGATAAAAGCGATGCCGGAAACCGACGCTACGCCCCAAAACAAAACCCACCTTGTCACGTGTGGTGATCAACGTTCGACTCCTCCACGTCCCGGCGCGCTCTCCGCACTACAAAAGAGTTCCCGGGAAAGAATCAGTACCCACGAAACACCGTCGATAAGCAAAACAATGACAACACCGACCGGTTCTTGTCTCGGGACGGGCCCTCGTTTCGACGGGGGCGACGTCGGTGACCGTGGCGAAGGTAACCCCGTGCCGTCTCGCTGTCGCTGCGTATGGGCCCGTGCGATGTCGGACCCGCACGGCGCCCGGGCCCCGCGCGGCGACCCTCGCACGCGCCCCCGCATGCGGGCGGCCCCGTGCGGCGCCAAGCCCGCGCGGGTGCACTGCCCGCATGCGCGGCTGCCCCGCGTAGTGCCAGACCCCGGCGATGCCACCGCATGCGCGGGATGCCCCGCAAGGTTCCAGGCCTTCGCGCGGCGCCCCCCGCATGCGCGGCCCCGCGCGGCGCCCAGCCCGCGCAGGTGCACTGCCCGCATGCGCGGGCTGCCCCGCGCGGTTCGCACCTCGCACGGCTCCCCCGCATGCGGGCGGCCCCGTGCGGCGCCAAGCCCCGCGCGGGTGCACTGCCCGCATGCGCGGCTGCCCCGCGTAGTGCCAGACCCCGCGCGATGCCACCGCATGCGCGGGCTGCCCCGCAAGGTGCCAGCCTCGCGCGGCGCCCCCGCATGCGGGCGGCCCCGCGCGGCGCCCACCCCGCGTCGGTGCACTGCCCGCATGCGCGGCTGCCCCGCGCGTGCCACACCTCGCACTGGCCCCCGTATGCGGGCTGCCCCGCGCGTACCCAGCCCGCGCGGTGCACTGCCCGCATGCGCAGCGCGCCCGCATGCAGGCGGCCCCGCGCGGCGCCCAGCCCGTTGCGGGTGCACTGCCCGCATGCGCGGGCTGGCCCGCGCGGTGCCAGACCCGCGCGGCGCCCCCGCATGCGGCTGCCCCGCGCGTGCCCAGCTTGCGCGGGGGAGCTGCCCGCAGGCCCGGAAGCCCCGCGCGCATCATGCCCGCGCGTGTGCCTGCCGCGGGTGGCTCGCCCCTCCCCGTCTCCTAGGGCATCGGTGTCCCATCTTCGAAAAAGACCCCAAGAACTCCCTCCCCTCGCTCGATCTAGGAAACAGAAGGAAACGAAAACACTGCCCTGTCAGCCCCGCGCGGCATCATGCCCGCGCGTGTGCCCTGCCGGCGGGTGGCTCGCCCCTCCCCCGTCTCCTAGGGCATCGGTGTCCCATCTCCGAAAAAGACCCCAAGAAAACTCCCTCCCTCCCCTCGCTCGATCCAGAAACAAGAAGGGAACGAAAACACGGCTCACCTCGGTTTCGTCGTCTAGGGTTGAACGAGGGGGATCGTCCCGTTCTGCGTGCCCAGTTTCGAAGGGTGTGCGGATGTTCCTCCCTCTCCTCGATCGCGCCCCTCGGTTCTCCACGCCGATCGATGGGAAGAAGGTGGTGTTGGGGAGGAAAAGACGGTTCCTCGTCCGCGCTCAGAAAAAGTATGCCTAGGGTGCGAGAATTGGAATTGTCCGAACCCTAACCCCAAACCACAAGATATATCATCGGTCTAAAAGAAGTGGGAATTAACCCCAAACCTCAAATAGGTAGACTAGGGCAATCGGTCACCAACCAGGTCCGGTCCGCCTCGAAAAACGTGTAAGTCGTCTAAACTACTAGCGACCTCTCCGGAATTTATTCCGGGAGATTCCGGAGTCGGAATCCAACACGATCGCGCCGCCGTTCTCCGTTTGGCGAGCTTTATTGTCTAAAATACCCGCGAGCCCCGACAGCCGCCCAGAAACAGAGAAAAATGATCACCCTTCGGACCCCTCAAGCGAACCACGGTGCAAATAAAATTTAAAATAAACAGGTCCGTGTGTCCTGAAACCCGCAGATATTACAATAGGAAGGGCCGATGTTTTCGATGCGGTCAGACTGGGTGTCGACCGTCAGCATCGCAGATGAGTTGAGTAGCTGGTTAAGGGCGCCTCGTAGCGGATCACGTCTCACCAGGTGAGGTTTCTTTATAGTCCCGGAGTTAGAGCAGGTTCGAGGCCGACACCACGTGCGTATGTTTCTATGAGCATTGGCAGCTGTCTTACGGGCCAGAGATAGACTGTTTAGCTGTGTTACGTGAGGATCAGGTTCCAGATCACGTATGGACAGGGATGAGTGTTGCCAGTCCTGCCCAGGTACTTAGGACCTTGGATTTGATTCATTGACTTTGATTGGGCCTACCTTAGCTCCGGTGCTTTAGTTGTGGTATGGGATAGGTGTGAGGACCCGAAATCCCCACTTAAGAGATTACTGTCGTATTGTGCCTTTGGGAGTGTTTGTGCGCGTGTCGGGCCCGGGAAATGGATTTGTGACGCAATTGGGATTATTGCACACTGGAGGCCTGCGTGGTCTGTCGGTGGTGGTTGCGCGCAATTTGGACACAAGTTTGACTTTGGCATTAAAAGAGATCCGTGGGATTGGAGGACCCTTTGAGTCTTCAGAATGGTTTCGCCGCGACGCAGATGTCAATTTGGACTCCGGGCGAAGTTTGGATAAAAGATTACCTCTCCGGTGCCTTCGGTGAATTTTTAGAGTTGGAATTTGGCAAATCGGACTTCAGAATTGGACCCGGCGCGGAAATCGGATCAAGTGGGCTATCCGGGGGCATTCGGCAAAATTTCGGATGAGAATTTGGAGAAACAGACATTTTTTTGTGGATTCAGCGCGCGAAATCGTTGAGAATGGACTATTTAGCTTGTTTTTT
>CM055070.1:26547567-26681924 GCA_029204045.2 Tillandsia leiboldiana
TTTGTGTTTTCAGAGGAGTTCGTGTCTTATTTGGATCCCCGCGGAGGCCTCTGCTTGTTTCGTGGCTTTGTACGCGTTAGGTTACTGGTACTTGAAGCTCCGACACCGCTATGGGTTGCAGAAAAATTGGAAACACTTGGGATCAGGTGTACTTTTGATTTACACGCGGTTTCGGGAGGTTCCGGACTGACGCGGAGGACCCGTAGGCAAAAAGTGAGTCGGAACTGGCATTTTTGGAGCGGTATTTGATTTGAGCACCCCGACTCAACGGTCGAGCTTTTGAGGAGAAAAAGCTGGGGACACGCGTACTTTTGATTTACCGAGGTTCGGGAGGTTCCGGACTGACGCGGAGGACCCGGAGGCAAAAAGTGAGTCGGAACTGGCATTTTGGAGCCGGTATTTGATTTGGAGCACCCCGACTCAACGGTCGAGCTTTTTGAGGAGAAAAAGCTGTGGACACGCGTACTTTTGATTTACAGCGGAGCTCGGGAGGTTCCGGGCGGCGGCGGAGGGCCCGAGGGCAAAAAGTGAGTTGGAGTTGGGTTTTTGGAATTAAGTTAATTAAGTTAATTATTTTTAATTAAAGCTTTGCTTTATAAAACCCTCCCCTCCCCCTCTGGCACAAGGAAAAAAAAAAAAGAGAAAGAAAGAAGAGGAAAGGAAAGAGGGAAAGGAAAGAGAAGAAGAAGAAGAAGGAAATTGGAGAGGCTCTTGAGCTTCTTCCCCGAGCGAGGGCGTGAAGCAGAGCGAGGTCGCGAGACCGTGGAGGTTGGTTTTATTTTTTGATTGTGGTTTTTGCTTCTCTCCTCTCCTCTCTTTTATTTGCTTTCCTTCTTTGCTGCTTGGGAGTGTGTGTGCGGGTTGGTGGAGCTTGGCGAGCCACGCGCGCGCGGTGGTTGGCGGCGCGAGGGCGTGTTGGGCCATCGCTGCGCGGCCGCGTTGGGCGACGCGCGCAGCTGCGCCCTGCTGCCAAATCTGGCAGCAGGGCGCCGGTCCACCCGGCTGTGCAGCAGGCCGCGCGGCATCGGCCTGCTGCCGTGGTGCACTGCAGGCCGCGCGCTGGCGCGCGGCACTGCAGGCGGGCCGCGCGGTGCCCTCGGGGCCGCGCGGCACTGCAGGCCGCGCGCTGGGCGCGCGGCACTGCAGCGGGCCGCGCGGTGCCCTGGGGCCGCGCGGCACTGCAGGCCGCGCGCTGGGCGCGCGCACTGCAGGCGCCGCGCGGGTGGCCCCGGGCCGCGGCGCACTGCAGGCCGCGCGCTGGCGCGCGCACTACAGGCGGGCCGCGCGGGTGCCCTGGGGGCCGCGCGGCACTGCAGGCCCCGCGCGGCGGCCCTTGGGCCCCGCGCGGTGTGCAGGCCGCGCGCTGGGGCGCGGGCGCTGCAGGCCCCGCCGGCGGCCCGTTGGGCCCCGCGCGGTGTGCAGGCCGCGCGCTGGGCGCGCGGCGCTGCAGGCCCCGCGCGGGCGGCCCGTTGGGCCCCGCGCGGTGTGCAGGCCGCGCGCTGGGCGCGCGGCGCTGCAGGCCCCGCGCGGGCGGCCCGTTGGGCCCGCGCGGTGTGCAGGCCGCGCGCTGGGCGCGCGGCGCTGCAGGCCCCGCGCGGGCGGCCCGTTGGGCCCCGCGCGGTGTGCAGGCCGCGCTGGTCGCGCGGCGCTGCAGGCCCCGCGCGGGCGGCCCGTTGGGCCCCGCGCGGTGTGCAGGCCGCGCGCTGGGC
The DNA here is from genome assembly GCA_029204045.2 of Tillandsia leiboldiana. Lineage (NCBI taxonomy): Eukaryota > Viridiplantae > Streptophyta > Magnoliopsida > Poales > Bromeliaceae > Tillandsia > Tillandsia leiboldiana. Next base: position 26,549,277 of record CM055070.1, read on the forward strand.
GCGCGGCGCTGCAGGCCCCGCGCGGGCGGCCCGTTGGGCCCCGCGCGGTGTGCAGGCCGCGCGCTGGGCGCGCGGCGCTGCAGGCCCCGCGCGGGCGGCCCGTTGGGCCCCGCGCGGTGTGCAGGCCGCGCGCTGGGCGCGCGGCGCTGCAGGCCCCGCGCGGGCGGCCCCTTGGCCCCGCGCGGTGTGCAGGCCGCGCGCTGGGCGCGCGGCGCTGCGGCCCCGCGCGGGCGGCCCCTGGGCCCGCGCGTGTGCAGGCCGCGCTGGGCGCGCGGCACTGCAGACCCTCGCGCGGGCGGCCTTGTGCCCGCGCGGACTTGCAGGGCCGCGCGGGCGCCTTGTGCCGCGCGGACTTGCTGGGCGCCGCGCGGGCGCCTTGTGCCGCGCGGACTGTGCTGGCGTCGCGCTGGCGGCCTTGTGCGCGCGGACTGCTGCTGGGCGCCGCGCGTCGGCGGCCTTGTGCCGCGCGGACTTGCTGGCGCCGCGCGGGCGGCCTTGTGCCGCGCGGACTTGCTGGGCGCCCGCGAATGGCTGGGTTTTTGGAGCCGTGCAGCTGCGCCGCCTTGCCGCCGCGCGGCTGTGACTTGGCGACGCGCCGCGGCGTGTGTGCGCGATGGGTTTTCCGCGCAACGCGCGGCGTTTCTCGTCGCCGCTTGGCCTTTGGGACGCGGTTTTTGGTTTTCCTTTTGCCCTTGTGAGCGCCCGTTTTATCTTCTCGCAGTTTGTGTCGCGTTCCTCTTCTGGCATTGTGTGCATAGTCACGTGGCGCAGGTGGCGCGTGTTTTTTCTCCGCGTGGCTGCGGGATCGCATCGGACCTCCGTTTGGCGCACGGTTTTCGCGGATGGATCGCAGGTGGGTTGGTTTCTCCCAATGAACTACGGATTGCCCTTTATGCTTCCGAATGCAAAGGTATCGTATCCTTACTATCAGGTAATTGCGGAACAGTCGTGTAAGTCGAGGGTTGTCGTTCCGACTTGGACACGAGTGTTAGTAGCATTGTTAGAGTATACGAGTTGTCACTCACTGGCTAGTTACCAGACGTGTGTATACCACTGGCGAGTACCAGATGGGTATAAATCACTGGCTGAGTTACCAGATGAGTAGATACCACTGGCAGAGTTACCAGATGGGTATAAATCACTGGCTGAGTTACCAGATGAGTAGATACCACTGGCAGAGTTACCAGATGGGTATAATCACTGGCTGAGTTACCAGATGAGTAGATACCACTGGCAGAGTTACCAGATGGGTATAAATCACTGGCTGAGTTACCAGATGAGTAGTTACCACTGGCAGAGTTACCAGATGGGTATTAATCACTGGCTGAGTTACCAGATAGGTATATCACTGGCCGAGTTACCAGAGAGATAGTTATGCCCTGGCCGAGTCACCAGGTGGTTACTAGAAGGGATTGAGGTGGCCTTCTAGTGTCTTGTAGAGTTCTAGCAGTCCCAGTGCGGGGGCGGAACTATGGGCGCCTAAGCCTACAGCCCGTTCTTGTTTGATAAGGGCTGTAGGGGACGCAGACGTTCGTAGTTTCCAAGCCTCCCGTGAGAGAGACTGAGAACTTACTTCCAGCATTGCATTGAGACATGTAGCGATAGATTCATTTCCAGTTATCTATCTATCTATCTATCTATCTATCTATCTTTTGTGTTTTGTCTCCAGCAGACTGAGTGGGTGTACCGTGGGTTTAGCTTTGGTACCCACTGAGATCTGACTGTTGCAGTAGATCTCACACCCGCTGTGATGACAGGTGTTCCTGAGGCGACCGTTCCAGGTTTGGCTCGTTCGGAGCTTTCTGACCGAGGTAAGGGCGTAGCTGGCTAGCTCCTACCCGAGTCGGTGGTGTCGGTGTTAGTGTCACTTGTACTTTTTAGTTTCCACTTTTGTACCTTTTAGTGCTTTTGTACTTATGTGTGGGTGCTAGTGGACTGTTGTACTTGGACTTTTCACCGCTTAGTGTTTCTGCTTCCTTTCAGCTCTGATACTTGTTAGCTATAGATCTCTTTTGCAGGTTAGACGCTTCGTCTGTACGGCAGTTTCCGTACAGGCGGCGGATCTGTTGGCGAGCCCGGGTCGCAGTTCGACCCCGGGGCGTGACAGATTAGGTGGTATCAGAGCCTAGGAATATAGGTCGTTGGGGACTTAGAGACCCTAGGCTTTTGGTTGGACAGTGGGAAGACTGTCGTGTGAGACGTGACCTTAGCGAGAGTCTTGTCTGAGGGTGTACCTCCCCCAGAGGATTGGGGTGAGTGACCTCGCATGTTATTCTCTAAAGGTGATTGTGTTGGCTGCAGACAGCATAATGCTTTAGAAAGGTTAACATGTTTAGACTTTCGTTTGTTTGGGTCGAGAAGTCTTGGTCCTAATGTTTGTCTGTTGCAGTGGTTTTTGGATGCTTCCGAGACGCCGTGCAGCGGCGAGGGCGTGTTTGACCTGGGATGAGGGCTCGTTTAGCGGGAAGCTAAATGGATGGAGCCGAGAGAGGCTTGAGAGATCCAGGCCCAAGCAGTCCTGGTATTTGAGGCGTTATGGCGCCAGGAGGAGAGAGCATGGAGCGTGTGATGCACATGCTTGGACCGAGAGCATCTCCCGGAGTATCGTCAGTAGTACCTCCGGCCGCGACTTTGTCGATTTCTGTTCCTGATCGCACCATTGATGGTGCGGAAGCAGCGAGAGGTTGCTGTTAGGTTGTGTACCGCATCCAGTTCCATCCCTTGTAGATTTCGGGACGAGTTGGAGCCGTGAGAGGCCGAGAACTGGAACGCTGTTATGGAAGATTTGTTCGAGGATTTGTTCATCCAGGATAAGCATCAGGGCGCTTGGTTATGCACTTTTGCATTCGGACGCCAAGAGAGCTGGTGGCGTCGGATTCGTCTTGTTGGACCATCGGGAGCGCAGTTGATGTTCTGGGGTGAGTTTCTGTGACGGTTGAGCGATGTACCCCTGGACGCCCAGGATGAGGCTTAGAGGTTGGTTATGTTCGAGTGGGAGCTGCATCGAGATGCCTACCTCTTCGTGCATTTTCGGCGAGTGCCGACCTTGGATGCAGTGAGCGTGCATGCTCGATGGTTTGACTGTGGATCAGTGACCCCGTCCGAGGGAGACGGTGAGCGGGGGATCAGCTTCGGAGAGAGAGCTCCGGCATCGCCGATTTTGCGATAGTCGCGTGATTCGAGGTTGCCATGATTCCACCCACAGGATCATGGGTCTCAGAGAGACTGAGACCAGGAGGCTCTCGACAGTGCTCGCTTCAGCAGCAGTGCCAGGATGTGAGTTTCCCTTCTGCATGGGCCGCATTCTTCGTCAGGGTTGGGTCGCGTCTCACCTGGTGTGGCCGTCGGGTTAGAGCTTGCTTAATGCCAACGCCGTGTGTGCGTTTCGGTAAAGCGGGGGTACCCTCGTGTGTGCCAGATGTCAGGACTGATGGTTGTGCACGTTATGGATCAATTTTCAGATCACGTGAAGCACGTGGATGAGTTGCTGCCTGTCCTGCCAGTGCAGCTAGGACCTTGGATTGATCATCGAGATGTTAGTCCTACATCAGTGTAGAGGTGTTGATATGAGGTTGGATAGGAATCGGTCGTCCCCATTTATGCTATCATGGATTGTCGAGAGAGAAGACATTGACCCTCCGTGGACCTGGTCGGAGGAGTGTATTTTATGCATGCGATGAGATATATGATGCCCTGGCAGAGTTACCGGGAGGTTACCTGCCCTGGCTGAGTTACCAGGAGGTTACTTGCCCCTGGCCGAGTTACAGGTGGTTGATGCCCCTGGCCGAGTTACCAGGTAGTTACTTGATTGGGACTGAGATCGAGACAGTGTTGACGTGGTTTGGGGAACCGCGCCAACTTCGTCAGCACCTCGTGGAGTATCAACCGTGAGACCAGAGGGAGCTGTGAGCGCAGCTTGCGAATTTGACGGATCGAGAGGTCTGTGAGACCTTGTACCTCGTCGTGGGATACGACAGTGAGGATCCAGGCAGTGGTTACACAGTGGTGATTGCACGTTGTGGGTACACAACCGTGTGAGTTTTTGTAAGGTTCGAACTGTGATTAGTCTCACCTTGTGCTTGGGCAGATGCCTTCGAGTGATTGATATCTTATGGAACCTTACAGCCAAGGGCTGTGCCTGGATACTGATCCGGAATCAGTAGGGCCGTTGAGCGGATTTGCGTGGTCAAGTAGATTGACTAAGCCCTAACTGATTTGAGAGCTGTGTTTTTCCCTGTTCACTGGCGGTTGGTGGTGTTACCGTCGTCGTGGGTTTTTGCTTACCTCCGAAGCGACTTGGGAGCTTGAGGGGCTCTTGAGGTTAGTGCTACAACTTCTAAGAGGAAGAAGTTGGTTGCCAAGCTTTGAGAGTTGCACTTCGACATCGAGGATTTGTGTTTGGGCCTTGTGTTTTAGCCGCTTGAGTGGCAGAGGATATGAGGTGTATTGAGGCAAAGCTGAGGAGGATACCAGCTTTGATCCGGATATTGCCAGTGATAGAGAGGTCATGGAATTGTTCAGAACCCCTCGAACCTAAAGTGCTTGGACACTCAGGAGGTCAGGTTGATGTAGCGCCGGTGATAGATTTGGCAAGGATGTATGATTGCTTTATCCCGGCGAGGACATTTGTTCAGCTATGCCCGGTTTAGGCGAGCGTGTAACCTGGGAATTGAGTGCCAGAATCGAGGAAGGTTCTCGGGTTGAAGTTTTTCCCCTGTCAAGGGAGGTGATCCATGTTTTTGGAACTGGAGCTTGGTGGCTATGAAGCATCTGAGGAGTTTTGCCTTAAGGAGGCTTGAACTTCGGTTTTTGAGATCTCGAATCAAGGGAGACTACCAGCCTGAGAGTTATATATAGAAACGAGTTATGCGAGTTGTGGATCCTCGAGCTGTGATCAGGCTGGATGAGGCCTATTTGAACCCCGCAAGTTTTGTTTTGCTTTCCCTTCCTTGGTGATGGACGAGGACTGCGTTATCCTCATCGACCGATGCGATTCTTGTTGGTGAAACCAAAGAATTTTGCAGTCGAAATTCATACCTTTGGGGAAGGTTCAGTGTGGTCAGCATGAGGAATGTGAGTGACCACTTGAGAGCCTTGGGCAATCTGAGGATCTTCTATCCCTTTTGTTTTTTATTTACCCTCCTAATTATGGATTTTGTTGGATTTCGAGGACGAAACCCTTTAAGGGGGGGAGAGTGTAGAACACCGGGATTTGGATGACGCACCGACCTTGCAGGATGGTGTGGTGCGGAGGAATTTGCCTTGGATTGTCCCACTTGTGTTTTCAGAGGAGTTCGGGTTGATTTGGATCCCCGCGGAGGCCTCTGCTTGTTTCGGGCTTTGTACGCGTTAGGTGACTGGTACGGAAGCTCCGACACCGCTATGGGTTGCAGAAAAATTGGGAAACACTTGGAGCAGGTGTACTTTTGATTTACAGCGAGGTTCGGGAGGTTCCGGACTGACGCGGAGGACCCGGAGGCAAAAAGTGAGTCGGAACTGGCATTTTTGGAGCCGGTATTTGATTTGAGCACCCCGACTCAACGGTCGAGCTTTTGAGGAGAAAAAGCTGTGGACACGCGTACTTTTGATTTACAGCGAGGTTCGGGAGGTTCCGGACTGACGCGGAGGACCCGGAGGCAAAAAGTGAGTCGGAACTGGCATTTTTGGAGCCGGTATTTGATTTGAGCACCCCGACTCAACGGTCGAGCTTTTTGAGGAGAAAAAGCTGTGGACACGCGTACTTTTGATTTACAGCGGAGCTCGGGAGGTTCCGGGCGGCGGCGGGAGGGCCCGAGGGCAAAAAGTGAGTTGGAGTTGGGTTTTTGGAATTAAGTTATTTAAGTTAATTATTTTAATTAAAGCCTCTGCTTTATGAAACCCTCCCGTCCACCTCTGCAGCAAGGAAAAAAAAAAAAAGAGAAAGAAAGAAAGAGAGAAAAGGAAAGATAAGGAAAGGAAAAGAGAAGAAGGAAGAAGAAGGAGGAATTGGAGAGGGCCCTTGAGCTTTTCTTCCCCGAGCGAGGGCGTGAAGCCGAGCGAGGTCGGCGAGCCTCGTGGAGGTTGGTTTTATTTTTGATTGTGGTTTTTGCTTCTCTCCTCTCCTCTCTTTTATTTGCTTTCCTTCTTTGCTGCTTGGGAGGGTTGTGTGCGGGTTGGTGGAGCTTGGCGAGCCACGCGCGCGCGGTGGTTGGCGGCGCGAGGCTGTGGGGCCATCGCTGCGCGGCCGCGTTGGAGCGACGCGCGCAGCTTGCGCCCTGCTGCCAAAATCTGGGCAGCAGGGCGCCGGTCCACCCTGGCTGTGCAGCAGGCCGCGCGGCATGCGGCCTGCTGCCGTGGCGCACTGCAGGCCGCGCGCCTGGGCGCGCGGCACTGCAGGCGGGCCGCGCGGGTGCCCTCGGGGCCGCGCGGCACTGCAGGCCGCGCGCTGGGCGCGCGGCACTGCAGGCGGGCCGCGCGGGTGCCCTCGGGGCCGCGCGGCACTGCAGGCCGCGCGCTGGCGCGCGGCACTGCAGGCGGGCCGCGCGGGTGCCCTAGGGGCCGCGCGGCACTGCAGGCCGCGCGCTGGGCGCGCGGCGCTGCAGGCCCCGCGCGGGCGGCCCGTTGGGCCCCGCGCGGTGTGCAGGCCGCGCGCTGGGCGCGCGGCGCTGCAGGCCCCGCGCGGGCGGCCCGTTGGGCCCCGCGCGGTGTGCAGGCCGCGCGCTGGGCGCGCGGCGCTGCAGGCCCCGCGCGGGCGGCCCGTTGGGCCCCGCGCGGTGTGCAGGCCGCGCGCTGGGCGCGCGGCGCTGCAGGCCCCGCGCGGGCGGCCGTTGGGCCCCGCGCGGTGTGCAGGCCGCGCGCTGGGCGCGCGGCGCTGCAGGCCCCGCGCGGGCGGCCCGTGGGGCCCCGCGCGGTGTGCAGGCCGCGCGCTGGGCGCGCGGCGCTGCAGGCCCCGCGCGGGCGGCCCGTTGGGCCCAGCGCGGTGTGCAGGCCGCGCGCTGGGCGCGCGGCACTGCAGGCCCGCGCGGGCGGCCCCTTGGGCCCGCGCGGTGTGCAGGCCGCGCGCTGGGCGCGCGGCGCTGCAGGCCCCGCGCGGGCGGCCCCTTGGGCCCCGCGCGGTGTGCAGGCCGCGCGCTGGGCGCGCGGCGCTGCGGGCCCCGCGCGGGCGGCCTCCTGGGCCCCGCGCGGTGTGCAGGCCGCGCGCTGGGCGCGCGGCACTGCAGACCCTCGCGCGGGCGGCCTTGTGCCGCGCGGACTTGCTGGGCGTCGCGCGGCGGCCTTGTGCCGCGCGGACTTGCTGGGCGCCGCGCGGGCGGCCTTGTGCCGCGCGGACTTGCTGGGCGTCGCGCGGGCGGCCTTGTGCCGCGCGGACTTGTTGGGCGCCGCGCGGGCGGCCTTGTGCCGCGCGGACTTGCTGGGCGCCGCGCGGGCGGCCTTGTGCCGCGCGGACTTGCTGGGCGCCGCGCGAATGGCTGGGTTTTTGGAGCCGTGCAGCTGCGCCGCCTTTGCCGCGCGGGCTGTGACTTGGCGACGCGCCGCGGCGTGTGTGCGCGATGGGTTTTCCGCGCAACGCGCGGCGTTTCTCGTCGCCGGTTTGGTTTCTTTTGCCCTTTGTGAGCGCGGTTTTAGCCGCATGTTTTCTGATCCCGGTCCCTCTTCTTATCTCGCAGTTGTGGCATAGTGTTAGCTTCTCACGTGGCCGGTGGCGCGTGTTTTGCCGCGTGGAGCTGCGGGATCGCATCGGGACCTCCGTTTGGCGCACGGTTTTCGCGGATGGATCGCAGGTGGGTTGGTTTCTCCCAATGAACTACGGATTGCCCTTTATGCTTCCGAATGCAAAGGTATCGTATCCTTACTATCAGGTAATTGCGGAACAGTCGTGTAAGTCGAGGGTTGTCGTTCCGACTTGGACACGAGTGTTAGTAACATTGTTAGAGTATACGAGTTGTCACTGGCTGAGTTACCAGACGTGTGGATACCACTGGCTGAGTTACCAGATGGGTATAAATCACTGGCTGAGTTACCAGATGAGTAGATACCACTGGCAGAGTTACCAGATGGGTATAAATCACTGGCTGAGTTACCAGATGAGTAGATACCACTGGCAGAGTTACCAGATGGGTATAAATCACTGGCTGAGTTACCAGATGAGTAGTTACCACTGGCAGAGTTACCAGATGGGTATTAATCACTGGCTGAGTTACCAGATAGGTAAGTATCACTGGCCGAGTTACCAGAGAGATAGTTATGCCCTGGCCGAGTCACCAGGTGGTTACTAGAAGGGATTGAGGTGGCCTTCTAGTGTCTTGTAGAGTTCTAGCAGTCCCAGTGCGGGGGCGGAAACTATGGGAGCCTAAGCCTACAGCCCGTTCTTGTTTGATAAGGGCTGTAGGGGGCGCAGACGTACGTAGTTTCCAGGCCTCCCGTGAGAGAGACTGAGAACTTACTTCCAGCATTGCATTGAGACATGTAGCGATAGATTCATTTCCAGTTATCTATCTATCTATCTATCTATCTATCTATCTATCTATTTGTGTTTTTGTCTCCAGTAGACTGAGTGGGTGTACCGTGGGTTTAGCTTTGGTACCCACTGAGATCTGACTGTTGCAGTAGATCTCACACCCGCTGTGATGACAGGTGTTCCTGAGGCGACCGTTCCAGGTTTGGCTCGTTCGGAGCTTTCTGACCGAGGTAAGGGCGTAGCTGGCTAGCTCCTACCCGAGTCGGTGGTGTCGGTGTTAGTGTCACTTGTACTTTTTAGTTTCCACTTTTGTACCTTTTAGTGCTTTTGTACTTATGTTGTGGGTGCTTGTGGACTGTTGTACTTGGACTTTTCACCGCTTAGTGTTTCGGCTTCCTTTCAGCTCTGATACTTGTTAGCTATAGATCTCTTTTGCAGGTTAGACGCTTCGTCTGTACGGCAGTTTCCGTACAGCCGGCGGATCTGTTGGCGAGCCCGGGTCGCAGTTCGACCCCGGGGCGTGACACCAGCTGCGCCGCCATCTCCCTCAGTTGTTGTCGCAGGAGCTGGTTCTCTACGGCCGCCGACGTCGTCTCATCTGCCCCTGCACCCTCGGCCGATGATCTAGTACGGGCCATGTCTGTACACAAAAACATAAGTCAGCTCTAGACTCCGCTAACAAGCCACGAACCACCTGTCGAGAGAAAAGGACCCAGACTCTTTCCCCCCCCTCGATCACTCGCGTTCTACTCTCCTATGCCCTATCCATTCCATTCATTTGTAGCCTGGTGAGGTATTCCCGTGGACGTCGGCACAAACTGTCATGATTGTAACGCAGGATTTTCGTCTCTCATACCATATTAGTCTGTCACGCCCCGGGGATAAATTTTAGCGGAAACGATTCACGAAAGGGTATGTATTTGGCGCGTAAATTTTTTTTGAAAAGAAACCTTCTTCCCCGGCGCGTGCCCAGATCCGCCGCATATACAGGATCACTCTGCAAACGGACAGAGTCTCCCCTGTATATGCACGGCGTCGCGGCTCGTACAATGTCCAAAAACGGATATTCAATCAATCACAACAGTTCAGACATACAACCATTCACAATTACAGAATAAATCTCATGGCCGATCATTTTGAAGGGATAAATCCACAATTGTTGAAACGGCGCCCACCCGGCACCCACATTTTGAAAATCCTTTTCGAAGGCAACAAAAACTCAGGGGTTTTGGAAAACAGTGCCCACACGACACTTAGGTTTTGAAATCCATTTTCGCAATCCATAAATCCACAAGGTTTTGAAACTGGTGCCCACACGACACCCAAGTTTTTGAAAGTAGTTTTCGCAATCTTTTCTTTTGTTTGTTCTTTTATTTCTCAAAGCGGCCAACAGAGATGTAAGGAAAAATAAATAATTCATTATTCACCATGCCGACATCCACACCGACCCCACGAGGGTATCGAGAACCACACCACAGTCTACAAATAGTAAATGGAATGCGAAAGAAAGATAGAAAGTACTGTTTGGGTCTCCAGGGACCCAGAGACTCCTGCCGCAGCCTCACCGTCGCCTAACTCTCCCCCCTGTAGGACCCTGTCACAAAGTGGGAAGTCAGGGACTAAACAATAATGATAATAACAAAGCAGGGTAAAGTCAATACATCCAACCGTAGCCTATCCGGAGCAACCACCCTCGCAAAAGGGAAAAGTAAATACGAACACCTATAAACCTGCAATGCCCGATCCCGTCGGACAACTAAACCGACGGATCGCACCGCTCCCAAGTCGGACAACTAAACCGAATGGGTCGCACCGCTCCCACGTCGGACAACTAAACCGACGGGTCGCAACGCTCACACCTTGGCGCATCCAAGCCCCACAACTACAGGGGCCCGACTCCGTCCTGGTGGGTATACAGGGTCAGGGACCACTTTTCCGGAAAAGCGCACCCTTTGCGGTGGCCAAACCATGGGTGCGCGTGCTGCAGCCTCGAGCAAAGTAACCAACAATACCAATAATACTCACAAATAAAGCTATAACGACTATCACGTTAGCAACATTAAACGTATCAACAAGGATAAAAGCGACTGCCGGAAACCGACGCTACGCCCCAAAACAAAACCCACCTGTCACGTGTGGTGATCAACGTTCGACTCCTCCACGTCCCGGCGCGCTCTCCGCACTACAAAAGAGTTCCCGGGAAAGAATCAGTACCCACGAAACACCGTCGATAAGCAAAACAATGACAACACCGACCGGTTCTTGTCTCGGGACGGGGCCCTCGGTTTCGACGGGGGGCGACGTCGGTGACCGTGGCGAAGGTAACCCCGTGCCGTCTCGCTGTCCGCTGCGTATGGGCCCGTGCGATGTCGGACCCGCACGGCGCCCGGCCCCGCGCGGCGACCCTCGCACGGCGCCCCCGCATGCGGGCGGCCCCGTGCGGCGCCAAGCCCGCGCGGGTGCACTGCCCGCATGCGCGGCTGCCCCGCGTAGTGCCAGACCCCGCGCGATGCCACCGCATGCGCGGGATGCCCCGCAAGGTGCCAGGCCTCGCGCGGCGCCCCCGCATGCGGGCGGCCCCGCGCGGCGCCCAGCCCGCGCAGGTGCACTGCCCGCATGCGCGGGCTGCCCCGCGCGGTGCCGCACCTCGCACGGCGCCCCCGCATGCGGGCGGCCCCGTGCGGCGCCAAGCCCGCGCGGGTGCACTGCCCGCATGCGCGGCTGCCCCGCGTAGTGCCAGACCCCGCGCGATGCCACCGCATGCGCGGGCTGCCCCGCAAGGTGCCAGGCCTCGCGCGGCGCCCCCGCATGCGGGCGGCCCCGCGCGGCGCCCAGCCCGCGCGGGTGCACTGCCCGCATGCGCGGGCTGCCCCGCGCGGTGCCACACCTCGCACGGCGCCCCCGTATGCGGGCTGCCCCGCGCGGTACCCAGCCCGCGCGGGTGCACTGCCCGCATGCGCAGCGCGCCCGCATGCAGGCGGCCCCGCGCGGCGCCCAGCCCGTGCGGGTGCACTGCCCGCATGCGCGGGCTGGCCCGCGCGGTGCCAGACCCCGCGCGGCGCCCCCGCATGCGGGCTGCCCCGCGCGGTGCCCAGCTTGCGCGGGGGGAGCTGCCCGCAGGCCCGGGAAGCCCCGCGCGGCATCATGCCCGCGCGTGTGCCCTGCCGGCGGGTGGCTCGCCCCTCCCCCGTCTCCTAGGGCATCGGTGTCCCATCTTCGAAAAAGACCCCAAGAACTCCCTCCCCTCGCTCGATCTAGGAAACAAGAAGGGAAACGAAAACACTGCCCTGTCAGCCCCGCGCGGGCATCATGCCCGCGCGTGTGCCCTGCCGGCGGGTGGCTCGCCCCTCCCCCGTCTCCTAGGGCATCGGTGTCCCATCTCCGAAAAAGACCCCAAGAACTCCCTCCCCTCGCTCGATCCAGGAAACAAGAAGGGAAACGAAAACACGGCTCACCTCGGTTTCGTCGTCTAGGGTTGAACGAGGGGGATCGTCCCGTTCTTGCGTGCCCAGTTTCGAAGGGTGTGCGGATGTTCCTCCCTCTCCTCGATCGCGCCCCTCGGTTCTCCACGCCGATCGATGGGAAGAAGGTGGTGTTGGGGAGGGAAAAGACGGTTCCTCGTCCGCGCTCAGAAAAAGTATGCCTAGGGTGCGAGAATTGGAATTGTCCGAACCCTAACCCCAAACCACAAGATATATCAGTCGGTCTAAAAGAAAAGTGGGAATTAACCCCAAACCTCAAATAGGTAGACTAGGGCAATCGGTCACCAACCAGGGTCCGGTCCGCCTCGAAAACCGTGTAAGTCGTCTAAACTACTAGCGACCTTCCGGAATTTATTCCGGGAGATTCCGGAGTCGGAATCCAACACCGATCGCGCCGCCGTTCTCCGTTTTGCGAGCTTTATTGTCTAAAAATACCCGCGAGCCCCGACAGCCTGCCCAGAAACAGAGAAAAATGATCACCCTTCGGACCCCTCAAGCGAACCACGGTGCAAATAAAATTTAAAATAAAAAGGTCCGTGTGTCCTGAAACCCGCAGATATTACAATAGGAAGGGCCGATGTTTTCGATGCGGTCAGACTGGGTGTCGACCGTCAGCATCGAGCAGATGAGTTGAGTAGCTGGTTAAGGGCGCCTCGTAGCGGATCACGTCTCACCAGGTGAGGTTTTCTTTATAGTCGCCGGAGTTAGAGCAGGTTCGAGGCCGACACCACGTGCGTATGTTTCTATGGAGCATTGGCAGCTTCGTACGGGCCAGAGATAGGACTGTTAGCTTGTGTACGTGAGGATCAGGTTCCAGATCACGTATGGCACAGGGATGAGTGTTGCCAGTCCTGCCCAGTGTACTTAGGACCTTGGATTTGATTCATTGATTTGATTGGGCCTACCTTAGCTCCGTGCTTTAGTTGTGGTATGGGATAGGTGTGAGGACCCGAAATCCCCACTTAAGAGATTACTGTCGTATTGTGGCCTTTGGGAGTGTTTGTGCGCGTGTCGGGCCCGGGAAATGGATTTGTGACGCAATTTGGGATTTAGTTGCATCACTGGAGGCCTGCGTGGTCTGTCGGTGGTGGTTGCGCGCAATTTGGACACAAGTGTTGGACTTTGGCATTAAAAGGAGATCCCGTGGGATTGGAGGACCCGTTGAGTCTTCAGAAGTGGTTTCGCGCGACGCAGATGTCAAATTTGGACTCCGGGCGAAGTTTGGATAAAAGATTACCTCTCCGGTTGCCTTCGGGAATTTTTAGAGTTGGAATTTGGCAAATCGGACTTCAGAATTGGACCCGGCGCGGAAATCGGATCAAGTGGGCTATCCGGGGGCATTCGGCAAAATTTCGGATGAGAATTTGGAGAAACAGACATTTTTTTTGGATTCAGCGCGCGAAATCGTTGAGAATGGACTATTTACTTGTTTTTTTCGGAGCCCGGGTGACGCGCGCGTTTTTTGAGGCGTCGGCACGGATCCCGAGGCGGCGTGGCGCGCGGTTCGAGGCGCGTTGTGCGATGCGCGCAGCTGGCGCGTGTTGTGCGATGCGCGCAACTGGCGCGCGTTGGGAACGCGCGCTTGCGCGGGTCAGCGCAGGGGCCGCCACGTGGCGGCCCCCCGTTGGCGCCCGCGCGGGCGTGAGGGGGCGCGCGCCCGTGTGGCGCGCGTGGTGTCCCGCGCCTGTGCGGGTTGCGGTGTCACGCCCCCGTGTGGCGCGCAGCCTGCGCGCCCGCGTGGCGCGCTTGGGTGTGCGCCACGTGGCGCATGGGGCGCATGCGTGGACCCGGTGCACGCGCCCCGGCTTCGTGGACCACGGATGGTGGCTCCCCATTTGCTGGCGCCGTGGACCGGATCCGTGGACCGGGTCCGTGGACCCCTTCCTCCTTTTTCTTCTCTTCTTCTTCTTCTTTCTCCACCCCGCGCCATTTCTTCTCCCCTTTTTCTTCTTCTTCTCCAACCGAGCGTGAGAGAGTGAGAGGGAGGGAGTTGTGTGGGGTGCGGCGGCGCGCTGTGGACCTCGCGGAGCGCGTGAGGTGTTCCAAACGGGCCGGTGCGGCGGGCGCCACAGTCGGGGTAGGTCCCGCGCGTTGTTTTTGTGGTATTTTTGGCACAGTTTTGGGGGCGTTCCTTTGGACATTGGATTGACCCCTTATTCTTATCTGTGTTAGGGACCGTATTTTTACTGCTCCGTTTTGCGTGTGGACCCCGACGGCGTGCTCCGTTTTGCGTGCAGACTCTGTTTTGCGCGCGAATTTCGGCACCGTACTCTGTTTTGCATGCGGACTCCGGCGGCGTGCACGGTTTTGCGTGCAGACTCCGTTTTGCGCGTGGGTTTCGGCACCGTGCTCCGTTTTGCGTGCGGACTCCGGCGGCGTGCTCCGTTTTGCGTGCGAACTCCGGTGGAGGCAAGGAATCGCGTGGAGGCCAATTGCAAGTGTCTACGAGCAATTGGTGGCTTACCGAGGTGGGTTGGTTTTTATCTCTAAGTCTGCGGACTTCTCTCTAATTCTATTATGATAGGATTTTGCATGCTAGTTTAAGTGTTTCATTGGAACTTTGACTAGCACCCCCGTCATATGTTGCATGTGTAACCAGACCAATAGAGAACCTCAATCTGGGCTAGGTTCTTTTATGCTTTAGACATCCCACACATTGCATTCCTTTCTGGACATAGAGTTCCTCGCCCAAGTAGTGGGCCGAGTGGTCAGGACATTGTGGGACGTGTGTTGCACTCGGGCCTGGGGGCTGAGTGGGGTCTGGTAGCTGTGTTAGGCCAGTGTTAGTGTTTTGGGAACCGTTTTGGGTAAACGGTGGTCCCGGATCTTTGGGTATTTCTCCGTTTTATTCGTCACCACCATGTTGTGATCGTGGCGCACGTGTGTTATCAGGACCTTGAACCCAGAATGTTTTTGGACACTCATGATTTTGGTAAACCAGTATTTTTCTTTCCGAATTTCTAGGGGCGTCAGAGCCTGTTCTTGTTTGATTGGGCGTCGGCATCAACCCTTGGGAGTTAGGAAAATAACCTTGTTTTTAACTGATTTTTTGAGAAATAAAATCTATAAAAGTTGGTTTTCTCAATTCAAGACAGTTTTCAAAAAGGGGCAATTTTATCCTCACCCCAAGGGGGTTGAGTGGAAATGATATTTTATAATAAAGGTCATCTTTTCTCCTAAATTTCCTCACCCGACCGGGATGAGTGATCTGGGTTCTAAGGGTTGATTTCATTCTTGGGTCGAAAACAATGGGAGGCTACGCCTATAGCCTGTTCTTGTTTGATTAGGGCCGTAGGTATTAGTTTCCCGGGGTTTTCAGACCCTTCACGGTTCCGGCTGTTGAGCGTTTCCAGCCCGTGAGTTTGGTGTGTTGAGTTGGTTTCCCACTTTAACCGAGAGGGGCCGAATCCCCGAACGGTAAAGGATCGAGAACGTCGATAGGCTAAGCCTAGAGTCTGTTCTTGTTTGATTGGGGTTCTAGGCACCGGCCTAACGGATTCTCGGACCTTTGCTGCGTCAGTCGGTTCTTCTCGCCTATGAGTGGGGTGTCTTTTTGGGAGCCGTTTGGAGTGACGGCGGTCCCAGCTGTGTTGTACCTTCTTTTAGTGGGTTAGTGTTGTGAGATCGAGTCGTGGAGTCTTTCTCCGACTGAGTTATGCTAGTTGAGCATTGAGTACCGATCTGTTTGATCGAGGATTATAGCCTGCTGAGCCTGGCATTCTATGCCAGTTATGAGATACTTGAGATACTTGAGTTCGGTGGGGTCGCTCCCCGCGAGCTACGCCCCGGGTGCGATGATGATACCGAGCCTGACGAGGCTGCGATGATGCGACTAGTTGATACACTAGAGTTCGCTTGAGATTGAGTTAGTCCATGTGGGACACCCTACGTAAGACCAAGTCCTGTTTGGGCGTAGTGGCAGTAGGTTTGGCGCAGGCTTGACTGGACCCTATGTGGCAGTCACTGAGATTTGGGTTACTGTGAGAGAGTATGCATATCATGTGTCTTAGTGAGTTTTCCTTTGAGCATTGTACTTGACATATTGTCAGTAGTGAGTGGTTGCATACCATCATCTGCGTTTTTCCCCTTGAGCATAGTAGATAGAGGCATGATAGCTGTTGATACTTATCCAGCTTTGTTTTCCTATCCCAGTCTTTTTCTGTTATCTTATGCCTCTAGTAGACTTAGTGGGCAGACCGTGGGTCTTGGAGACGGTACCCACTGAGAACTACTGTAGGATGTAGTTCTCACACCCTCTATCGGTGACAGGTTGCTGAGGCTTTTTCTTCCGTTCCTGCCCGAGCTGGCTTGACGGACCGAGGACAGGGAGTCGCGTGATAGTTCCCTACCAGCATAGTTCTTTTAGAGTGTGGTAGATGTACCTTTTTTATATATTGAGAGTTTCTTGTTGAGAGACCTTTGTTGTGAGGTATAGAGTTGTATTTTATTTTACAGTTTGAGAGACTGATGTAGTGAGGATATGGTTGTATTGAGAGCTTGTACACTGATGTATTTATTGGCGATATCTCCCTTTTGAGTTTTGTATCAGAGGACTTTTCATACGATCGTATTTGGGAGATGGATATTGTATTATTTTCAGTTGTACAGTGATTGGATTTCAGTTTTTCTGCAGCTTTTATTTCCGCTCTGATATCTGTATAGCTGTAGTTCTATCTTTTGCAGGTTAGACGCTTCGTCAGTGCGGGGCTTCCCGTATCGATGGCGGATCTGTTGGCGAGCCCGGGTCGCAGTTCGACCCCGTGGCGTGACAATAGGGATTGGTTATCCCAGTTTTACGCTACTCTGGATCGTCGAGGGAGGACAGTGACCCTCCGTGGACCTGGTCAGGAGGAGTGTGTTTATAGAGGATGCCAGAGCACGACAGATGTTGAGTCGTGGATGTACCGCTATCTTAGAGATTATAGAGGAGGTGCCTACGGCGGTACCGAGAATTAAAGAATATCTTTATCATCGAGAGATCCCGGGTGTGAGTTCACCTGAGTTGATGTTGATGCCGCCAGTTAGAGAGATTGAGTTTGAGATTGTGATTGATGTGGTTTTGGAAACCACGCTAACCTTGGTAGCGCTTTATGGAGTATCACCGGTAAGCTGAGAGAGCTGATAGCGCAATTGTGAGATCCGGTGGATCGAGAGGTCTGTTGACCCAGTGCCACGTCGTAGAGATACGATGATGAAGATCCGAGAGTTGGATACCTGAGTATGTTTCCACGCCGTTGATACACGGTGGTGATGCCACGCCGTTGATGCACGGTGGTGATGCCATGCCGTTGACACACGGTAGTGATGCCCCGTTGTTGATACACAACGGTGAGAGTTTTATTGTGGTTCGAGCACAGACAGGTTCGGGTTGTATTCCGGCAGTTGCCCTTTTGTGTGGCAGGTATCTGTATGGAACTATACAGCTGAGGATTGTGCCCAGATAGTGTTCAGAACCGAGTAGAGACATTATGAGCTTACAGCGAGGTCAAGTGGATTGACTAATGCCCCAACCGCATTCATGGATTTAATGAACCGGATGTTTCAACCGTACTTGGACCGGTTGGTCGTGGTGTTTATTGATGATATTTGATTCACTCCCGAAGTAATGAGGAGCATGAGGAGCATTTGAGGATAGTGCTACAGCTTTTGAGAGAGAAGAAGTTGTATGCCAAACTTAAGAAGTGTGAATTCTGGCTTCGGGAAGTTGCATTTTTAGGCCATGTGGTTTCAGCCGCTGGAGTGGCAGTGGACCCGACGAAGATTGATGCTGTTCGGGATTGGCCTAGACCGACGACGGTTACTGAGGTCCGGAGTTTCTTAGGCTTAGCAGGATATTACCGTCGATTTGTTGAGGGCTTTGCGAAGCTCTCTACTCCCCTTACCCGATTGACTAGGAAGGGAATCAGATTTACTTGGACTGAGCAATGCCAGCAGAGCTTTGATGAGCTGAAAATGAGATTAATATCTGCACCGATCTTAGCATTGCCTGTGATGGGAGAGGGATTTGTGATTTATAATGATGCCTCCCACAGAGGATTGGGTTGTGTATTGATGCAGCATGGTAGGGTAATTGCTTACACTTCGCGGCAACCGAAGGATTATGAGAAGAATTACCCTACACATGAATTGGTGTTAGCCACAGTAGTGTTTGTATTGAAACTGTGGCGACTTTACCTTTATGGTGAGCACTATGAGATATTTACTGACCATAAGAGTCTGAAGTACTTGTTTACTCAGAAGGAGTTAAATTTGAGGCAACGCCGGTGGTTGGATCAGTAGCGGGAGTACTGAGGTACAAGGATCGCTTTTGTGTGCCCATGGATTCTGAGATTCGGGAGCTGATTTTGAGAGAGGCTCACTATACACCTTATACCCTTCACCATGGAGGAACTAAGATGTATAGGGACTTAAGGGCACAGTTTTGGTGGAATGGCATGAAAAGAGATATTGGAAGGTTTGTCGCTCACTGTCTAACTTGTTAGCAAGTTAAAGCTGAGCACCAGGTACCGGCTGGCAAATTACTGAACCTTCCAATTCCTGAATGGAAATGGGATCATGTGACCATGGACTTTATTGTTAGATTACCAAGGTCACAGAGTGGAGTTGATGCTATTTGGGTGATTGTAGATCGATTGACCAAATCTGCCCATTTTCTTCCTATACAGTCGAGTTGGGCTCTTGAGAAGTTAGCACAGCTATTTTTGAAGGAGATTGTAAGGCTGCATGGTGTGCCAGCCTCGATTGTGTCTGATAGGGACCCGAGATTCACATCGCATTTCTGGAAGAGTCTACAGACAGCTTTGAGGACCCAGCTTCATTTCAGCACGGCCTTTCACCCACAGACTGATGGACAGTCTGAGAGGACCATTCAGACTCTCGAGGATCTGTTGAGAGCGTGTGTGTCACGCCCCGGGTGTAAACCAGAACCCGGGCCCGTCTACAGATCCGCCGTTGTAGCACTCGAGAAATTCAAGTGTGTTTGCGGGCGAGGAAGCAGATCTAAACCTCAGTGATTTGCATACCGGTGCGCGAATTACACAGTTTTCGATGCACAAATTCTGTCTTTCCGATCCGAGTCTGATCTCGGAAATCTGAGGTCGCCAGTGCGACCGTCTCATCGAATTGAGTGGGAATGGTATAGACCATTTGCTGATCCGACGGTCGGATCGTCCGGAAATCAGCAAGAAAACTAGTGGGGCCCGCGACTTAAGTGAATAGTGTTTTGAATAGTAACACCTTGATTTGGTCTCCCGTGTTGGCCAACGTCGCCGATCGACTGTCTGGAGTCCGAATCTGACGATCCAGGTAGCGATTTAAATGGCGTTGTCGATCCGAGCGCAAGGGCGCAGACGAAATCTACGTTTGACGACCCTAGAGCATCGTAAAGCGTGCAGAACTATTCTTTTTACCGGGTTTGATGGATTTTAAAATTTAGGGGGATCGAATGCGACAAACTAAAACCGCTACCTGATAGGTTTCGTCGAGCCGGACGTCGTAGTGAAGTCCATTTTTCCGTTTGGCGACTCGAATGCCTCGAAAAACATGAAAAACAGCGAAAAATGCCGTATTTTGCACACAAACCCCTATATTTTATGCTCCGAATTGCGTGCGGCTTTGTGGAGAGGGACCTAAATGTGGAATAAATACTCTGTGAAGGACCTAGCACAAAATACCTTGAGTTGAGCGGGTTTTTTAGCATTTTATTACATGGATATATATAGTGTATAAGAGCCCTCTTAGAAACCCTAGCAATCCAGAACCCTAGACCTAGCCGTCCCACACTAGAGACTTCTCCTCTCCCTCTGCGTCCCTTCCTGGCATTGCGCCGCCGGCCGCCGTCGTCCCACGCCGGAGAAGAAGAAGAACAAGAAAGGAAACTCTTGATCTCGGGTTTTGTTGGTGAGCAAGCAACCAGAGGAGAATGGATGGCACCAAACCTTCTCTGAGGGTGTTTCCGTGCGTTTGAAACCCGAGCCGAGACCCCAGCTCCGACGGGCGCCGCCGCGGGGTCATCTTCTCCCTGGGGATTTCCGACGAGGTAGGTCTTCCTCTTTTCTTAGTTTTTATTGGCCCAAGAACCCTCCTCTTCTTCTTCTGACATTGTGGGGATCATCCCTGTGTAGCCCTGAGGCCAGCCGTGCTCCAGTTAACCGGCGGAGACGTGGGTGACCGGAAACCTAGTTTTGGTCGGTTTCGGGCGCGGGATCAATCCGGCCGTTGGATGAGGGATCTGAGACATTGCATCTCTTCCTCTCGTCGACTTCAAGAGACTCTCCAAGTTTGGTGGTCATCAGTGAAGGATCTGGGCCGTACGAGCTTGCCCTAGGTTCGGGCTAAATTGCAACTCCGCTGACAGCTTCACCGCCCGGCGCCGCCGCTCACCCCCATCGCTGGCCATCACGACAGCAAGCACCGTGGCACCAAGAGGAGTATTTTGGTCCAAGTAGCGCTGGCCCGGAAGCTGCCGGCCGGAATCCGCCATTAGAGGTTGAGAGTTGGCCGAGCTCCGCCGCCGCGCGTCGCCGGCGTTTCCACCGCTGGTAAGTGGACCGATTGTGCACGATTTAATCATTGGAAGCTTCTCATGAACTTGCATGAGGCTTTTAATGTAAGCTTTCCATGTTATATAGTTGCACCTTGAAGCTTGACCGAGCTCGAGCTCCGGCCGCTGCCGCTGCATCGGGACGCCGGCCACTGACCCAGGTCAGTCCTAAACACCTTCTAGACTTTTTCCATCATTTGGGTTTGAGTCAAAAACCTGTGGAAGTAGAGTTTTTCCAACTTATGTTTTGGAGGGTCTTTGCGGGTTGTTTTCCGGCCGCCGCCGCCTCCAGCCGCCGGCGGTGGGCCAGGCTGTGTCCAGACCCTTTCTGGGAAGTTGTTTTAACTCTAGCTCACCTCTGTTCCAGGTTTAAACCTGGTTTGCTGCAAGCTGCACACAACCCGAGCCTTGAGCTTTTGTTGTGTTGCTCCGGCGATCTCTCCGGCCAGTCCCCGGTAGGTTTCAGGTGAGCATCTCATTTCTCAGTTGTTAATATACATGATGCTCCAGTTATAGCTTAGTATTATCAAGTATATAGCATCAAGTTGAATGGTTGTGTTTTGAGCCCTAAGAGTTCATGGGCCAACTTTGCCCTCGGGTCCCGTGCCAACCCAAGCTTGTGAGCACGAGCTTCGCCTCGTCGAAACGGACGCGCTGAAACTTACGGCGTTGTCTCTGGTTTCCCGTATTGCGAGAACGGGTTGAAACAAGTAATCAACTTAATGTTTTTATGCAAAGTTAAGATGTATTAAGGACCTAAATGTAATTAGGACATGCTGGCTGTCTTTAGACAGTATTTTCATACCTACTGGGCATTTTGTTAGAATTCCGTGGGCTCTCGTTGAGCGGGAATCAGATCTTGTTCCGTAAATCGGCTATATTATCCCGTGTGAACATTTTATTGCGGTAGTGTTGTCGGGATGGGTATGTGTGAGTCTGTTACTGATTACAGTTTCTATTCAGGGCACAGCTGTTCAGCACCAGCCGCCCAGTAGTCTAGCGAGAGCTCGGGATCGGCCTACATTCGGGTGGTTCGTTCGACTGACTTCGAGGTGGGTTTTTATTTTGAGACTTAGTGTCAGGCTTCCGACGGTTGCAACTACTTTTGATTATACGTTTAACTGTGTTAACGTGGATAGTCTCTATGGTCCTCGCTATTGAGTTATACTTGGTATATTTGGTGATCTTTATGGTTCATTACTATCGGTTTTATCTGGTGTACTTGGTTACTATGCTCGAGGCCGCAGCACGCGCACCTGTGGTTTGGCCACCGCAAAGGGTGCGCTTTTTCAGAAAAGTGGTCTATGACCCGTGTAAACCCACAAGGTGACGTAGTGGGGCCCCCGTAGTTGTGGGGTTTTGAGGCGCCAAGGTGCGAGCGGTGTGACCCGTCGACGTAGATGCTCGATGTGGTAAGGTGTTACAGGTGTTCGTGGCTCTTTGTGAGCGGTGCGACCCGTCGACGTAGATGCTCGACGTGGTCAGGTTTTACAGGTGCTCGTGTTTCTTTTCCCCTCTTGGGAGGGTGGTTGCTCCGGATCGTCTGACGGTTGGCTTTACTACTTTTTCCTGCTCTATTATTAGTATTATCGTGTCGCTGACTTCCCACTCCGTGACAGGTTCCTTCAGGGGTGAGAGCTAGGCGACTGTGAGGCCGAGTCAGGAGCTTTCGGGTACTATGAGATCCCAGACTGTACTTTCCCTTTTCTGTCGCATTTCATTTACTACTTGTAGACTATTGTGTGGTTCTCGATACCCTCGTGGGGTCGGTGTGGATGTCGGTACTCTACTCTTTGGTTATGTGGATGATGAATTCTTATCTCTGTTCGGCCGTCTTTCAAAAGGAAAGAAAGAAAATGAAAAAGGAATTGCGAAAATCGTTTTCAAAACTTGGGTGTCGTGTGGGCACCGTTTTCAAAACCCTGTGGATTTATGGATTTTAGAAAACGGAAGACAAAATCTGAGTGTCGTGTGGGCACTGCTTTTAAAAACTCTGTGGATTTATGGTTTTCGAACTGTTTTAGAAATCTGGGTGCCGGGTGGGCACTGCTTTTAAAATTGTGGATTTATCCTTTCAAATTGGTCGGCCTTGAGAATGGTTCTGTTGTGTAAGTGTTGAGAACTGTTGTGATTGAATAAACTACTATGGTTGCATGTTGTATTAGCCGCGACGTCGTGCATATATAGAGGAGACTCTGTCCGTTTGCAGGGTGATTCTGTGTATGCGGCGGGTCTGGGCACGCACCGGGGAAGAAGGAATTTCAAAAAAAATTGATACGCAAAACAAATCCTTTTTCGTTGATTGTTTCCGCTGATTGAAACCCCCGGGGCGTGACAGCCGTGCACATGGTATTTCCCGCGTACACGAAGCGCCAAACCTGCTCAGATATAAGAGATAATAATAAAAGAGCAATAAAAACAGAGCTGAATTAAAACTAATACATCTCAGACTGAAGCTGGAAATAAAATACAATACATCTGTATAAATGATACATCAGTCTCTCCCAGCTCACCAAAAATTAATACAACCTGCTGGCAAAAGCCAATCCCAAAAGTAAAAGTAAAACCGTATGAGGAAACATGGGTACACCAACAGTCCCGCTAACTCGCTCATCCTGCCTGGAGATCTATCTACTCAGCCGTCCTCTCTCCTCGACCCGCCGCTGAAAGCCCAGCAGTGCCTGCAGAAGACACTTCAAAACAAGGGAGAAGAAAAAGAGGAAAGAAGAATGGGGGTGAGAACTACTAGTAAACCAGTAGCCTCCCCTAGTGGGTAAAACCTCAAACTCTGACACACCCACTAGGTCTACCAGAGGCAAAAAGAAAAGAAGTGTGGTAAGCAATAATGACTGCTGAAGAAAGGAAACTACCACTACTATGCCTCTAAAATACAGTCCTAGACTGGAATAACCGTATACAACAGTAACCAACCGTCCCATCTGAACCCAATCTGTACCGCCCTCATCATCGGGCAAGTAAGCTGCGCCGATGTGATAACAAAACTCCTGCTGCCGCCCTCATCATCGGGCAAATAAGCCGCGGCGATGTGATAGCAAAACTGTTCATAACTGTCTGGCCCCAGCCTCCGGAGGGGAACTCGAGGGGAGCGACCCACACGAGGAAAGCATCACCGGGCAATAACCGCGCCGGTGTGATAAGTATCAAAAGCAGGACTGGATCACAACTATAAAGCCCCAGTGGAACACACCCCTCCACTAAAAGAAAATACTGATCCCCAATCTGATGCATAAACGAACATCCGATCAATCGCCCAAAATCTGCGATAGCCACAATAGCTCATAATCCACGACCAGGTCTCACAACCGACCTCCGGTCAACCGCCCAATATCCGCGGTCGCCGGAATTACCCACAATCACAATCATGTCCCGCATCCGACATCCGGTCAACCGCTTAGTATCCGCGTTAGCCGCTATAATCCCCCAATCCAAAATCGGGTAAAATAATATGTATCTGATCAACCGCCTACTATCCGCGGTAACCGCAACTCTACCGACTACATCGAGTCCAACACCTGACCTCCGGTCAACCGCCCAAAATCCGCGGTTGCCACAAAACCCTCTACTCCATAATCATGCCCTATTACCGATGTCCTATAACCGACATCCGGTCAACCGCCCAATATCCACGGTCGCTGTCAACACCCATAATCCACAATCCAGGCCCCGGCTACACTAACCCAAACTCCTACTCAAACCCGAGCAACATGAACCACCTGACTAACGAAAAGGAGAAAAGAAGCAAACAAGGTTTCTCCTAAATCAAGTTCCAACATGAAAGTGTAGCGATAAAAGATGATCTATCTAGATGTCCAAACAAACATGCAAATGTTCTCAAGGAAACATAAATTTAGTCATTGATCATTAACAGTATCCACCTATGCATGTCACCTATCCTCAAGTAATACCACTGACAGGATAAATCATCTTGACCCAATATAATAAACAATTCCACATACAAGGTTAAGTACTAACACAGAAATCTATATACCGACACGAGCATGCAATTAGTCCACCAACAAGGTAAATTACTTGACCTCAATATTATAATCAAATCCACATGCAAGGTTTAAAGCTAACATAGCAATCCATGATTAATTCCACACAAGCATGCATAAGTTCCAATTACAATTATGTTTCCCACATGATATGCTCATAAAAAATAGCAATTATCAATCATAATGCTCCAAAGATGATCACTCTAATACTCCTAGTGGGTAAGTCAGAAAAGAGGGATATAGCAACCACCCACCTCGATCGCTAAATCCAAGTCCAAAAAGTGCTCTCGCCCAAACAGACATACCGCCGCGATCACTGTACAAAATATCCCCAATATACACACAAATAAGCACACAAGTTGTTACGGCATTTTTGGTGTTGGCATATTTCGTGAGTCAAGTCAGTGGGTTGAGTCGGAGTCTTGAAGTGATCAAATTGTCAATCAGCAATCGAAGACTTAGAGAAGATTTCAACAAGAGCTCAAGTTGACACTTAGTGTTTTGAGTCTTGAAGATTGAAGGTGAAGAATTGTGGATCTTATAGATCAATCTCAAGGAAAATGGATTCGGATTGCTTAGGTACGTTTAACTAAATAATTTTGGCGATCCGAATACATTTGAGTAGTTTAGAAACACTTGGATAAGTTTTTCATTGCTTAAAAATCAAAAACTGGACAAATTGGATGTTCAGAATTCTGATCAGGATCAGAATTCCGATCAGAATCAGAATTCCGATCAGGATCAGAATTCCGATCCGGATTAGAATTCCGATCCGGATCCCGAACCTTGTTTTTTCAGGAATTGCTGAAAAAAAAGACGACGATCAGGATCGCCATAAATCTGATCCGGATCGTCGTGCGGGAAAATTTCTGTTAAGGCAGTTTTTGATGCTTATCTCTTTCCAAAGGTTTCTAAACTATAAATAGACATTTAGGGTTTCTCAAGAACGTGTGTTCTCTACCGATTAATTTATAAAACACTTGAGAGCAACCCTAGAGGCTAGTTTTTTATCGTTCTTCTTTATAGCCGCTTTTAGGTCAATTCGATGGTTCCTTCAAGAACATATCTTTGGTCGAATTGATCTAATCTTTGCTTAGAGATTTCTTCTACGGTTCTTCATTGATAATCTAAGCAAAGGATCACCATCGAAGTCAATATTCTTATCGACTGAGTTTGCGTCGTGGATTCGACGTGGCATCGTGGATTCGGTGTGCTAAAGGCGTTTCGTGGATTCGAAGCGTGCGTTCGTGGATTCGAACGTGAGCAGTGGACGGGCAAAACGGTGGAGCGCGAGGTCCAAGAAATTGAAGGAGGGGTTAAATCCGTGGAGACGGTAATCACCTTGTTATTCTTCTTTTCTTAGGGATTGTTATTGCGTGGATATCCAACCGGTCAGCGCAAGGTCCGAAGAAGCTGAAGGAGGGGTTTGAGTCCGTGGAGTCGGTAATCACCTTGTTATTCTTCTATTCTTAGTGGATTGTTATTGCGTGTTGGTCCCGTGGTTTTTCTCCTGGATTGGAGTTTCCACGTATATCTCGGTGTGCTGTTTTTATTTTCCGCATTAGTTTTTATTTTGCACTGAGATTGAGTTTTTAAGTATTACACCTATTCACCCCCCCTCTAGTTGTTTGATAGTACCTATTTAGATCCTTGTGGATCCTTAAAAACCAACAAGTGGTATCAGAGCGGGTTTTAGGTTTATCTATCATGATGGGTGAAAGTGGTAATATTTATAGACCTCCTCTTTTTGATGGGACTAATTATGCTTATTGGAAAGTGCGGATGAGAGCTTTTCTCATCGCAATTGATGAGCGAGTATGGCAATCCGTGGAATGCGGTTGGGTGCATCCTGTTGAGGAAGTAGGAAATTCTACTACCCCAAAACCTCGCTCTAGATGGTCCAAAGAGAAATTTGAAAGATCTTCTTACAATGGGAAAGGTATGAACGCTTTATTTAATTCTCTTTCCTCGACTGAGTTCACACGAATTTCCGCGTGTGAATCCGCGAAGGAAATTTGGGATATTCTCAAAATTACACATGAGGGTACTAATCTTATAAAAATTCAAAAGCTCCAGATGCTTACAAGTCAATTTGACTCTATTCATATGGATGAGCATGAATTGTTTACAGATTATTACACTAGACTTCAAGATGTAATAAATACATGTGCTAATTTAGGAGAAAAGATCCCGGAGTCGAAAATTGTAAGAAAGATACTTCGGACTCTTCCGGAACGGTTTAGGGCAAAGGTTACCGCCATTGAAACCGTTAGTCATCCGGATGAGATGAGTGTAGAGGAATTAGTAGGTGCTTTGCAAACTTATGAAATGACTTTTCCTACTAATCAAGTTTCTTCCAAGTCTTCTTCTAAGCTTACAGGTATTGCATTCAAATCAATAAAGGAAGAAGATAGCGAATCGAGTTCCGACGATGAAATCTCTTTTGCCGATTTTGAAGAACAATTGGCGCGGATCACAAAGAAATTTCGTCGGAAATTTTGGAAGAATCGAACCGATGGATCTTCATCCACGAAACCATCTAAAGGATCATCGGGTTCTAAATCCTCTAACCTCAAAAGCCTTGCAAAACCTTCTAAGGAAAAAGATGAATTCGAAGGGGAAATCCGATGTTATAGATGCAAAGGCTACGGCCATATTTCAACGGATTGTCCTACTCCGAAATTATATAAAAAGAAGGCTTTGCAAGCGAAAACTTGGGACGATTCTACCTCTAATGAATCGACCTCAAGTAAAGAGGAAAAAGTCGTTGCCTTACACGCCTCTCAAATTCCCTCCTCTAATGTTTGTTTATCATCTTTAGTCACTGACTCTACTCCTTTGATTTTGTATGAAACATCAACAACCGGCGGAGAGTCATCAAGTGAGGGGGAGTCGGACGAAGAAGAACTCGTTGAGGCATATCAACAACTTCTTACAGAATCAAAGAAGATGGCCAAACATATTAAGAAGTTGAGGAAGCAACGACTTGAAGGTCAAGACGAGAATCAAGCTTTAAAGATAAAACTTCAAGATCTCGAGGAGGAACAAGGACGTTTATTGGATAACAATAAAATCCTCCAAGAAAAGCTAAACCAATCGGAGACAAACGCTGAATCATATATGGACAAGATTGGTTTTCTAGAAAAGCAGTTTGAGGAGATTCATGTCACCAACCAAGTATTGACCAAGCAAGTTCATGAACTCAAATCCGACATACAAAGGCTTTCAACCGTTTCCAAGAAATTTGATTGTATATCCGGATTAGGTCAAACAAGCAAGGTTGGTTTGGGATTTAAAAAGGATCAAACTTTGCATGCTTCAAGTTCCACATTCAAATTGAAAGGAAGAACGTGTCACTTATGTGGACTTGAAGGACATTTGGTGAAGAATTGCCCAAAAAAGAGAGAAGAATTCTTCGGCAACTTCATCTACGGAGCGAACTCAACGGAATCAAAAGACACATCAAGTCAAAGGAGTTCACTCAACCCACCAAAGGCCCGAGCCACATCATCAATCATACAAGTGGATCACTGCAAGGCAAAGACCTAAGGTGGACCAACAGTCAAAGCGGACAACCCCCGGCCACAACGAATCAAGACAACCCAAAATCCAGCGATTTTGGATTCGGAAAGGTGATATCTTTCCTTGTCTTAAGTTCTAAATAGCTTATGACTGTATGTAATGCTTTGATTGGTTTTCCCTTCATATCTTTCTTAATCTTTGCATTACATGTTTTTCAATGCTCTTCGTTTTTATACTTTGTTTTTGAACAAAAGGGTTTTTACTGAACAAGTGCATTGAATAAAAAGGGCTTCACGTTTATTCACTCCAAATTAATTTTATTTGGATTATCAACTTTACTCCATAATCATAATCTTGAAGATACTTCATTATAGGAGTGTTTGATATTATAAGCATCAAATTTTAGAAATCATGTGTGATCTTTAGATGCTTAATCTATCTCGGTTGTGTGAATTCATTGTGATAAACGTGAGACAACCGATAGGCTAAAATTTGGGTTTTAATTCTTTCACGTAAGAGATTGCCTTCTTACAAGGGTAAATAATTGAATTATGAAAGATGTGGAAAGAGTTACATCCGAAAGGAGTGTGAAAACTACCACCACATGCTGGAAAGAGCTGCCACCCCGGTCGTCCGGTTTGTGTGTGAAGCTACCACATGTTATGGATGCTTGATAGTATTTTATGAGAAAATCTTTAGTTGAAGCATTTGGAGATTTATATGCAAAGCTCTTATATTTTGAATAATCTCCTGGTTGGTATAAGGTGGGATAGTTGAAAGATGCTCAAAGAGCCACCCTTAGGTATTTTAGTGCTTATCTCAAATTTGAAAGGGTAAGAAATCAAATTGATGTCTTTTGGAAATCTCTGTAAGTCATCTTTGTACATCGGTTACATCTTGATAGACTTTGGATCTCAAGATTATTTTTGATGACTTGTGTTTGATGAATATAACATGAAAAACTGTTTATAATGTTTT
Organism: Tillandsia leiboldiana; assembly: GCA_029204045.2. Classification (NCBI taxonomy): domain Eukaryota; kingdom Viridiplantae; phylum Streptophyta; class Magnoliopsida; order Poales; family Bromeliaceae; genus Tillandsia; species Tillandsia leiboldiana. The sequence continues at coordinate 26,578,254 of CM055070.1, forward strand.
ATCTTTGTTTTTCATGATTTAGGAGTAAATCTTTTTAATTTTGTGAAATTAATTGGATTGAATGACATCTGTGTGAATTCATTGGTTAAAGCACTTAAATTGATTTCTTGATGGAATTCAAATCGGTATTTGAAAAGATTCCAAAATCTGGATTTGTTTCAAGAAATTATTTGATTTTTGCTTTCTGGTACAGGTACGCAATCTGCATTTTTGTTATATACCGGAACTGAGCTTTTATCTCTCTTTCTCTATGAACTAATGCTGTTAGTGATTTCCTTTTGTCTAGTATGTTCACTGTTTGACAATTTGTGACAAAAAGGGGGAGAAGAGAAATAGGGGGAGACAGAGATGAGATCATCGAGATAGGGGGAGAACGGAAAATGATGATCGTATCACAAAGGGGGAGAACATGGAGAACATGTTAGAGATGCTCAAGATAGGGGGAGACAAAGAAAAAACAAAAGAACCAAAAGGAAGACGGATCAAATGTAGGATTCTAATTTCTAACGACTAACGTTTGATTTTGTTTGGAGTTTTGGTTTTGCAGGAATTACATCACTTTAAGACTCCAAGTCCTAAGTCATAGAGTATGTTCTAGGACTGTTTGGTTCAAATGTAATTTTGTATTTATTGGATCTTTCACGCAAAGAAAATCAATGTTTTGGTGATGACATTGAGTTTCGATTTTTTGGTTTAAGATGAGTGTTTTGAGCTTTTATGTATTTTTGGGTTTTGTCACGAAATTGCCAAAGGGGGAGATTGTTACGGCATTTTTGGTGTTGGCATATTTCGTGAGTCAAGTCAGTGGGTTGAGTCGGAGTCTTGAAGTGATCAAATTGTCAATCAGCAATCGAAGACTTTGTAGAAATCTAGAATTTGAAAGTCTCTGTTTGCCTTTAAATGTTTAAAATTTGTCTTTTTGGCAAAAGTGGAGTGTTAGTGGGCCAATAGTGGGCCCAGAAATATCGACTTTTGATCGGGGTCTGATCTGGAAAATCCGAGATCACCATTGCGATCGTCTCGTCGAAACATAGAAGTTTCATATTCATATGTTTTCGATCCGACGGTCGGATCTTCCAGAAATCAGAAATCAAAAAGTGGGTCCCGCGACTTAAGTGAATAGTAACCTTTGAATTTTTAACCCCTTGTGATCATGAATGGTCGAACCACTATCTAGAATTTTAACATAGGAGTATGAGTAATGGATCCTAGCTAATTTCGACGTTCTGAGCGTAATGGCACTGACGGATTTCGCGTTTGGCGACCCGTGTGCATCGAAGTGCGTGCGTCGGTTTGCGACATACAGAACAAGATGGCCCGAGATTTCATACGAGCACCAAATCAAACAAATGATTAGCCTATTTTGAAGGTCTCGACGAGCCGGACGTCGTGGCGAAGTCCATTTTCAGTTTCGGCGACTCGAGTGCCTCGAAAAGCGTGAAATACATTGAAAAAGTGGGTATTTTGAAGAAACCCTAATATTTTATGTACCAAAAATTATGAGGCTTATAAGTTGGGGTGCTGGGTGCATTTGTCACCTACAGAGGGACCTTAGAGTTTTAGGATCTTTGTGTAGGGGGTTTTGTGCAAATGTGCATTTAAACACTTGTATTCACGTGTTGGAGTGTACCCTGCCTCTTCCCCTTCGTAACTGAAGCTCCACCAGCCTCTCCAGCTCGCAACCGCCGCGTCCCTTCAGCTGCCGAAACGGCCGGCCGCTCGGGTCGCCGGGGTTAAAGGTAAGAAGCCTAGTTTGGAGTTTCCCTTGAGTTGTGAAGGAGAGATCAACCAAAGCCATAGGGATTAGCCAACCTTCCTCTGAGAGCTTCATTAAGAGGCCGCAACCGAGCCCTGGTGTACCCGACCCCAGCCGCCGCCGAGTGCCGCCGCAGCCACTTTCCTCTTCTTCCTTTCTCCGACGAGGTGTGAAGTTGGACGGGATCTCTTCAAAGTTGGATTGGGAGGTGTCTGAGGAGTTCCTGGTGCTTGGAGGACCCTGCTGGAGCAAGCCTTGGCCGCGCGTAGTGAGGGAACCAAGAATCCGGCTTCCTCCTTCTTCCCCGAGCTCGGCTAAGGTGAAGGTCCTTAACCAACGGTTTCTAGCACCCCGGACCATTAGCAGTGGACTTCTTAGGTCCTTAGCTTCCTCCCTGCAAAGCCCCGAGGTCCCATGCAGCATGGTTAGCCGGCGGCCACAATGGGTCGCCGGAAACCTAACCTAGCTCCGCCCCTAAAGAACTCGGCAACCGCTGAATATAAACGCACCAAAATTGGTGTGCTTGGACTGTAGGAGGAGAGGACCAAATCCACCAAATTTGGTGGAGTATGGTTGAGCCAATTAATGGCAGTTTTATGCCCTAGTTCGGACTTTTTGTTGCACTCGGCCGAGCTTGATGCTCCGGCGCCCGCGGCCCTCTCCGACGCCGGCCACCTACCCAGAAGCCTTACTGGGAATGAGAGGAGTGCTCCCATGCATTTGCATGGCACCCATGCAGCATCAAAATGATGCGGCCATGGATTAACCCGAAATTGATAACTTTGCGGCCGCCGGAGCTCCGGCCACTTCCGGCCGGGGGGGAGATGGTTGGGAAGCTTCGTGGTGACCCAGGGAGCCTTCCCTCTAAGTTATAGAGCTCCAGGTTGCCTCTGTAAAATTCCGCCATTAGAGGTGGAGGAGCTCGAAACCGAGCTTTCTCCAGCCGCGCCGCCGCCGTGCCCTGTCGCCGGACACGGGTCCAGGTGAGTTTGTTGTGTGTTTTAGCGTCCAAATGGCCAAGTGGTTGGGTCCCAGATGTTTTGGTTGGATGGTCACGATTTTCAAAACAAGCACACTTCATCTTCTTCGTTGCCCCGACCATTCCATCCATGCAAACTTGGCCCAGGCTTGTAGAGAAGGTAGAGAGAGTTATATAGATCATTTCCCTCCAAGTCTTATAGCATTTGGTTCAGTGTTTGCAGAGATCAACCTGGGATTGGTGTTTGTGTGGTTGTATGTAAATGTTGCCCACCAAGTGTTTGTATAAATGCATGAATGAAGAAATAATGGGAATTGGACAAAGTTATGAATATAAAAGATGCTCAAACTTATCCCCTGAGCTTAGTGCTCACTTCAGATCAAAGTGATTTTGTGTGGATTAAAGTTTGGTGCTTTATGAACTTGTTTGAGTGCATGGCTTTGGTTCTGGTTGAACCAGCAGATCTGGGCTGCAACTAGGGTGAGCCCTGTGATCCTTGCAATATTTAAAGACCTTTTCATATACAAAGTTTGCTGGTTTGAAGTTTAGATTAAAAGATATAGTGAAATCAACATAAAACAGTAATGTTGGAGAAAAACCCTATTTTAAAGTGTTGGCGAAGTCGCGACAGTGCATTCCTAGCTAATTTGGGGTCACTGAACGCGATGCTCGCGTTAGAAACAGTGTTTGAAGTCCCGGAGAAACAAAAATTCATTTGGGCTATGTTAGAGAGGGTTTTTATGACCCGAAGTTTTCCTCGGGCACCGTGCTGCGGCAAATTGGTGAGCACGGTGTTCAGCAAGACATAAGTAACCTGCTGGAAGTGACGGAATGTCAAAATAATTTTCCAGTTGAAAGAACGAGCGAAAACAGTGCTCAAATGGCACTAAAATGTAATTTCTGAAAACTTTAAGGGTTCAAATGCAAAATAGGCAATGTGTATTGTTTAGTAAGATGTTTAAATGATTCCTAAGCTTTTCATTGGGAATCCGTCGGTTTTCGTTGAGCGGAAATCGGATAACAGTCCGAGAATCGGCAAAATCGTCGATTTTACGGTATCCGGGTTACAATTAAAGATAACTAAGAGGGTTATAAATTGATCTGGGTTTAGGTTAGAGTTAGCGGGACTGAATTGATCCCTGATTGGTGATTTTTGATCCAGGTTGATCCAGTTTGCACCTGGAGTTGAGCATTACAGATTAATTGCCTGCGCATTGACAGGTGGGTTATCTTCGGTCCGGGTTTTATCAGTTCGGCCCTCTGGGGTGCGATACTGGTTGGACCCCTGTTGTTGATAGCTTAATCTGATTACTTTGAGCCTGCCTTTCTTTGATATATTATATCTGCTATCTGCCTGATCTATGCCTGTTATCTGTTCTATTTTGCCTTACATGATTGTCCATAGCACCTCTAGTATTCATACTTTTACTCGGACATTTTCATGGTTTATTAGTGAGCCTGTTTGTTCTGTTGATCAAATGATACATCTCTGAGCACATAGATTTATTTAACTGAAGTTTTAACCCGAGCTTCGTAGGATCGCCGGAGTCTGTTCTTGTTTGATAGGACAAAGGCACTGCTCTGCGAGGTTTGGACCTAAACCCAAGCTTCGTAGTGTCGCCTGAGTCTGTTCTTGTTTGATAGGACAAGGGCAATGCTCTTCGAGGTTTGGACTTTTCAAAACAGTTTTCTTAAAATATGTGTTTAAGTTTTGTATCATTTGGTTGGTTTGTGTGGTTGAGTTGAGTTTATCTGTGAGCTTCTATTGAGAGAGATTTGCCTTGATCTTGCATATGAGTTGACATTTATTGCTGAGTGTTCCTGCATGAGTGTTGAGATTCAGTTGGTTTTTGCCCTTGCATCCCAGTGGGGATTTTCCCGGCTTATTGCCGATTACCCGGTCAGTGGACCGTGAGCTTGAGCATTTGCATATGATTCGCCCGCACCGTTGTACTTCACGAATATCAGCGGATTTGCTACCCGTAGCGATGTTCTTTACCGGTAAAGTGGTTAGCTGAGGCAACCCGTGACCCTAGTTTGGGGAATGTCAACCAGGTGGTGCCAAGAGGGCAGCCTCGCCTGAGGTCTTTGCGAAGACCAAAATGGTAGCTTGTGATTGGGTCTTTGCGTTTTCATCTATTTGATGCATGTGTTGATTCTTTGATTCTTTGATCTGGCTTCTAGTTATCTACTTCTTTTATGATTCTATGTGATGCCTCTGATTATAGTTCCATTGTTATCTTGCTGATTGTCCTAACTCCTTGATGTGTTGATTATCCTGATACATGTTTTAAATTCTGCTAAAATTATCTCCTATGCTTGTACCCAGATTATGAGTTTTGCTTTCTTTACAGCACCAGTTATATATCTGCTTTACCCTAACCCCTGATCTATTACTATCCTCTAGCATTGTATACCAGTAGGTACGATCTGCTATTTCTCGGCTCGTCGTGCCCACTGGGATACACTCCGGTGTGTCTCACACCCTCGGGTGACTGTTTTTCAGGTCGAGCGGGTGTTGAGATGTCGGGACGAGTTGGTGAGATCACGAGATAGAGCTTGACCCTGGACAGCCGATAAGATCAAGTATTTAATTATTTGTGTATCAAATGTAATGCAATGTAATTGAGAAGTTATGGATATTGTAATTTAATCTTGCTTAGTAGATGTACGTAGTTAGTACTCTGATTGTATGCTAAGAGAGCCGTGCATATATAGAAAAGGCTCAATCCCCAGTGGGATTGGGACTCTTCTATATATGTGGCGGTCTGTTGCGCCCTGGCTGGTTTTAAACTCTGATTTCAAAAAAAAAAAAAAAAAAAAAAAAAATTTTAGACGCTGGTTTTTGAACTCGGGGCGTGACAGACTTAGAGAAGATTTCAACAAGAGCTCAAGTTGACACTTAGTGTTTTGAGTCTTGAAGATTGAAGGTGAAGAATTGTGGATCTTATAGATCAATCTCAAGGAAAATGGATTCGGATTGCTTAGGTACGTTTAACTAAATAATTTTGGTGATCTGAATATATTTGAGTAGTTTAGAAACACTTGGATAAGTTTTCATTGCTTAAAAATCAAAAACTGGACAAATTGGATGTTCAGAATTCTGATCAGGATCAGAATTCTGATCAGGATCAGAATTCCGATCAGAATCAGAATTCCGATCAGGATCAGAATTCCGATCCGGATCAGAATTCCGATCCGGATCCCGAACCTTGTTTTTTTCAGGAATTGCTGAAAAAAAAGACGACGATGAGGATCGCCATAAATCTGATCCGGATCGTCGTGCGGGAAAATTTCTGTTAAGGCAGTTTTTGATGCTTATCTCTTTCCAAAGGTTTCTAAACTATAAATAGACATTTAGGGTTTCTCAAGAACGTGTGTTCTCTACCGATTAATTTATAAAACACTTGAGAGCAACCCTAGAGGCTAGTTTTTTATCGTTCTTCTTTATAGCCTCTTTTAGGTCAATTCGATGGTTCCTTCAAGAACATATCTTTGGTCGAATTGATCTAATCTTTGCTTAGAGATTTCTTCTACGGTTCTTCATTGATAATCTAAGCAAAGGATCACCATCGAAGTCAATATTCTTATCGACTGAGTTTGCGTCGTGGATTCGACGTGGCATCGTGGATTCGGTGTGCTAAAGGCGTTTCGTGGATTCGAAGCGTGCGTTCGTGGATTCGAACGTGAGCAGTGGACGGGCAAAACGGTGGAGCGCGAGGTCCAAGAAATTGAAGGAGGGGTTAAATCCGTGGAGACGGTAATCACCTTGTTATTCTTCTTTTCTTAGGGATTGTTATTGCGTGGATATCCAACCGGTCAGCGCAAGGTCCGAAGAAGCTGAAGGAGGGGTTTGAGTCCGTGGAGTCGGTAATCACCTTGTTATTCTTCTATTCTTAGTGGATTGTTATTGCGTGTTGGTCCCGTGGTTTTTCTCCTGGATTGGAGTTTCCACGTATATCTCGGTGTGCTGTTTTTATTTTCCGCATTGGTTTTTATTTTGCACTGAGATTGAGTTTTTAAGTATTACACCTATTCACCCCCCCTCTAGTTGTTTGATAGTACCTATTTAGATCCTTGTGGATCCTTAAAAACCAACACAAGTATCCAAAGACATGCTATCCAGAATTCAGTCCCAAAGATGCCCTGTTTTCACCTGCGAGATGGAGACCAAAAATTCCCGAAAAATTGCCGCTACGATCCTCGTGTCGAGGCGATCGAAACGAGTACCTGCACGTTCAAATCTGAGTTTCCTACACTGAGATATAAATTCTGCAAGGGAACCACCCCAAAGAATTATGTGCAGAAAACTGTAGCACCTAACACTGAAAATAATGCCTTTTTCACCTTCGGGAAAAATCTACAAAAATCCAGGAAAATTCGAGGATGCTCCATGCGATGTGTAGATGAAAAATGCCTACTGGAACGCCTCAATCCGACGCCTGTGCGCAAAGATATCGCCAGAACATTGATGTGCTGTCCAAAACACCGCCACAGAAAAAGGGGTCAAAAGAAAGCTCGGGAAACTCCAAGATAAACTCGAAACGAGGGGAAACTCAAATCATGAAGACCGTATCCCTACTTGTCATGAAGACAACGACGCAAGAATCAACGAAAACGGTAGTCGGAGTAAGCCGGGGGAGTCCTCGCACCCAAACCGCGATGAAGGAGACCACCAGTGAACGAGCGTCAGGCCGTGCCGTAAAAACGAAAACCTCGGGATGCGTGCCGCAGAAAAATTCGGGAATATGCAGATGGAACCAGCTCTGGGAGAGGAGGAATTCTTGTGAAGGTCCCCCTGTGAGAAGAGGAACAGGGAAAGAGCTGCAAAGGGTTGTTCTCGGCCTATTTATATGCTAGAAGAAATAATTCAACTAATGACCACCATGTCCCCGGATTCGGGCGCCCACACCGGATTCGGGCGCCCGAATCCGCTGCGGGGAGCCGAACAGGAAGCGCCCGAAATACCCTGGTGAAGCCACGTCATCACAAAATAGGAAACAGCCGAGTCGGCCACTATCCTCGCGCCGCGTGGCCCGCTCCGGAGGTCGACACGTGGCAGCCCACGCGCGGGAACCGCGCGTCAACGCGCCTGACGCGCACCCACGTGCGCCAGCGCGCGCCGCCTGCGCCCCCTGCCAGGCACGCAGCCCGAGGCGCCCCGGTGCGCCACGGCGGACCCCGTCTACCTGAGCTAGCCAACCGGAAGCCAACACGTGTCCCTCCCGGTCCATGCACCACCCCGCACCACTCCGTGAACCGTGCCCACAACACCGACCAATCCAAACACGCCACGTGTCCTGCCCTCTGGTGCACGCCGGCCCGTGGACCGCGCGCCTGCCCGCGCGCCTCCGCGCTGCCCACGATGCTGCGCCGCCTTGCTCCGCCGCTGCCCGCCGCTACCGCCGCTGCCCGCCGCTACCGCCGCTGCCCGCCGCTACCGCCGCTGCCCGCCGGCCGCCAGAACAGTACCCAAGCCTCGAAATCCGTGTTTTCGCATCCGGGCTCCTAAAAATACAAGTAGGTAGTCCATTTTCACTGTTTTCGCGCGCTGAATCCAAATCCGCGGTCCGTTTTGCCAAATTCCAACTCTAAAAATTGTCGAAGTCATCCGGAAAGGTGTTCCTTTGTCCAACCCTCGTGCTAAGTCCAACTTTGATATCTGTTCCGCGCGAGAACACTTCTAAACACTCAACGGGGTCCTCCGATTACTCAAATGATCCATTTTATGCCCGAAGTCCAACACTTGAGTCCAAATTGTGCACAAACATCTCCAACACACAGTACAGACCCCCAGAAGTCACCAACCACTCTACAACAGCTCTGCGGAGATCCAGGTCCTCACATCCTCCCCCCTCTAAAAAAAAGTTTCGTCCTTGAAACTAAAGTAACTCCTCAACCCGAAACCTCAACTAAGTAGAGGGGGTAAATATCCAGTCATCCACCACTCAAGCTCCCAAGGCTGTCTAATACCTCCTCCAGAGACGCGATGCAATCCTCGGGTCTCTAACTAGAACAAAATAGAGGCGGGCATTCCAGAAAACCGCACCACCTCATCCCAGTACAACTGGGCTAACCGCTCGAGTGATCAAGTAGCCTGCATCGGCAAAAGAATCCGCTCCTCCCAGGGCCCCCGATAATCCAACCACAAGTCCATCGGCACAAAAGCTCGATCCGAGTACCTCCGTACCCCCGAGGTATCCAATATAAGTCCCCCAACTGATCACGTAGACTCTGATCTCTAATCTTTAAACCGTCGGGATGTAGAAGCAATTCCCCAACTCTCCGGCATCAACACACAGCCACATGCAGTCGAGAAAACTAGATTACAAATCCACCTTTAGGAAGGCCCGGGACCCTTACAGCTGGTAAATCAAATCCTCCATGCTCGACAAGGGTGCTAGCTCCAGATGGTCACTTCATCTAATTCCCGGGGATCCACGCAAAGCCGAAGTGAACCAACCATCCACAACTCGAATAGCACCGGTGCCCCCAAAGGCGACACACTTGGTCTGACAGAATTCCCTATCCATCAAATCCCGGAGTTGTGTCCTCAACTCCCAAACTAGTGACATGCTAGACAACTCCGATAGGAGAACAGCCGGGAACTCTCAACCAAAGGGGGTATCCCCGAGTCCCGGCGCCGCCGTAGGTCCCTCAACCACACCAGCCAAAAAGGCTACTCATCCACTGCGAAACATCCGCCTCGCTCACGAAGTCAAAACTATAGAGGCGAAGATTACCCTCAAGCAACCCAGGTACACCAATACCTCCGGGCCTGGCTCCCCAAGAAAACTGTCCTCGCGGCATAATCAACCGCCGCGAAAGAAAACCGAACCAGCCAGCCCAACAAGTACCACAACAACATCCCGCAGCTGAGCCAAGACCATCAGGTCTACCGGCAAAATCCAGGACTCAAGCTGCACCGGGCAGGACCAACAACTCTCCTCCACGTGCCAAGCGCGATTGGGAAAATAAGCCTCCCGTGCACGTGGTGACCATCCTACCCCTAACCCAAGCAATGAAGCAAAAGCATTACCCACTAAGAAGGGAATACTCCCGTATCAAAAGATACGAACCCAAGAGCCCGGAACAACTCAAACCTACCACCACACCGACCGCTGTAACCTATGTGCTCTGATAGTCTCGAAAATCTACTATCCTGGAAAAAGAAATCGGGAATGCCTCATTCGACTGATCTGTCCTTCATCACCCGGCGCCAAACGCCTCAATCAGAACTCGTCTTAGGCGGCAGATCCCAATCCAAAGGAACTACAATGCCACGCTCCATACCCCGCGCCTACTCCAATGAGACGTCCCAAATCCGTAATGGAGGGACCCAACGAGTTAAAAGGTATCCTGGCGGAATCCACTCTTAGACACTCATATCCTATGCGCCCCGTCCCTCTACACATGGAGCGTGCAGTTCAGCAACTGCGTTAACTCTTGACATAAAAGGCCTCCAAGTACTCTCTATCCCCCACCGAACACGACCCTGCCTGCAAAGGTTCCCTACTCAATCCCACGAATCGGAATGACTCATCCGCCAAAACGGGCTCACTCGATCAAAGCAATCCCACAGCTTTCCCGCTGTCAACTATCCACCCTGCCTCGGTGCCCCAGCACTAAACGTCGGGACGGAGGGGCTACTCGCTACTCCGACAACTGTGCCACTGCGCTGCTCCGACAACTGTGCCACTGCTCCGACAACTATGTCACTGTGCTGCTCCGACAACTATGTCACTGCTCCACTGATCTGCCTGCAACACTCCTACCCTTCGAGTCCGGAGCTCTCAGACTCCAATCTGGGTATCCGGCCCGAAACAACCAGCTCTGACCAAATTGCCGCACCAGGGTGCACCCGGGTCAGCGCCCAGCGTCGGGGAGACACCGCTCGCCACGACAAAACCGCAAATCACCACACCCCAAACACTCGACCCAATCTAGCGAAAGTCAAAGACATCCCCCTATTTTTGTAACTTTATGTTGTCTGCAGCCAACATAACTGTCCAACAAAAATAGGATATGTCGATCCCTCTTCACGCACAGGAAGAGCCGAATAAACAAATCACCGACTTTCGCAAAATGTCGCGTCTCTCACGCACTAACAGCCTAGGGTCCGCCCAAAAGCCTAGGGTTTCCTAAGTCCCAACCGACCTATCCCTAAGCTCTGATACCAACTAATCTGTCACGCCCCGGGTGTAAACCAAAACCCGGGCCCGTCTATAGATCCGCCGTGCACACGGTATTTCCCGCGTACACGAAGCGCCAAACCTACTCAGATATAAGAGATAATAATAAAAGTGCAATAAAAACAGAGCTGAATTAAAACTAATACATCTCAGACTGAAGCTGGAAATAAAATACAATACATCTGTATAAATGATACATCAGTCTCTCCCAGCTCACCAAAAATAAATACAACCTGCTGGCAAAAGCCAGTTCCAAAAGTAAAAGTACAACCGTCTGAGGAAACATGGGTACACCAACAGTCCCGCTAACTCGCTCATCCTGCCTCGAGATCTATCTATATCTACTCAGCCGTCCTCTCTCCTCGACCCGCCACTGAAAGCCCAGCAGCACCCGCAGAAGACACTGCAAAACAAGGGAGAAGAAAAAGAGGAAAGAAGAATGGGGGTGAGAACTAACTAGTAAACCAGTAGCCTCCCCTAGTGGGTAAAACCTCAAACTCTGACACATCCACTAGGTCTACCAGAGGGAAAAAGAAAAGAAGTGTGGTAAGCAATAATGACTGCTGAAGAAAGGAAACTAACACTACTATGCCTCTAAAATACAGTCCTAGACTGGAATAACCGTATGCAACAGTAACCAACCGTCCCAGCTGAACCCAATCTGTACCGCCCTCATCATCGGGCAATTAAGCCGCGCTGATGTGACAGCAAAACTCCTACTGCCGCCCTCATCATCGGGCAAATAAGCCGCGCCGATGTGATAGCAAAATTGTCCATAACTGTTTGGCCCCGGCCTCCGGAGGGGAACTCGAGGGGAGCGACCCACATGAGGAAAGCATCACCGGGCAATAACCGCGCTGGTGTGATAAGTATCAAAAGCAGGGCTGGATCAGAACTATAAAGCCCCAGTGGAACACACCCCTCAACTAAAAGAAAATACTGATCCCCAATCTGATGCACAAATGAACATCCGGTCAATCGCCCAAAATCTGCGATCGCCGCAATACCTCACAATCCACGACCAGGTCTCACAACCGACCTCCGGTCAACCGCCCAATATCCGCGGTTGCCGGAATAACCCACAATCACAATCATGTCCCACATCCGACATCCGGTCAACCGCCTACTATCCGCGGTAGCCGCTATAATCCCCTAATCCAAAATCGCTTAAAATAATATGTATCTGGTCAACCGCCTACTATCCGCGGTAACCGCAACTCTACCGACTACATCGAGTCCGACACCTGACCTCCGGTCAACCGCCCAAAATCCGCGGTTGCCACAAAACCCTCTAGTCCATAATCATGCCCTATTACCGATGTCCTATAACCGACATCCGGTCAACCGTCCAATATCTGCGGTCGCCGTCAACACCCATAATCCACAATCCAGGCCCCGGCTACACTAACCCAAACTCCTACTCAAACCCGAGCAACATGAACCACCTGACTAACGAAAAGGAGAAAAGAAGCAAACAAGGTTTCTCCTAAGTCAAGTTCTAACATGAAAGTGTAGCGATAAAAGATGGCCTATCTAGATGTCCAAACAAACAGGCAAGTGTTCTCAAGGAAACATAAATTTAGTCATTGATCATTAACAGTATCCACCTATGCATGTCACCTATCCTCAAGTAATACCACTAACAGGATAAATCATCTTGACCCAATATAATAAACAATTCCACATACAAGGTTAAGTACTAACACAGAAATCTATATACCGACACGAGCATGCAATTAGTCCACCAACAAGGTAAATTACTTGACCTCAATATTATAATCAAATCCACACGCAAGGTTTAAATCTAACATAGCAATCCATGATTAATTCCACACAAGCATGCATAAGTTCCAATTACAATTATGTTTCCCACATGATATGCTCATAAAAAATAGCAATTATCAATCATAATGCTCCAAAGATGATCACTCTAATACTCCTAGTGGGTAAGTCAGAAAAGAGGGATATAGCAACCACCCACCTCGATCGCTAAATCCAAGTCCAAAAAGTGCTCTCGCCCAAACTGACAAACCGCCGCGATTACTGTACAAAATATCCCCAATATACACACAAATAAGCACACAAGTATCCAAACACATGCTGTCCAGAATTCAGTCCCAAAGATGCCCTATTTTCACCTGCGAGATGGAGACCAAAAATTCCCAAAATATTGCCGCTACGATCCTCGCGTCGAGACGATCGAAACGAGTATCTGCACGTTCAAATCTGAGTTTCCTACACTGAGATATAAATTCTGCAAGGGAACCACCCCAAAGAATTCTGTACAGAAAACTGTAGCACCTAACGCTGAAAATAATGCCTTTTTCACCTTTGGGAAAAATCCAGAAAAATCCAGGAAAATTCGAGAATGCTCCTTGCGATGTGTAGATGAAAACGCCTTCTAGCACGCCTCAATCCGACGCCTGTGCACAAAGATATCGCCGAAACACCGATGTGCTGTCCAAAACTCCGCCCCAGAAAAAGGGGTCAAAAGAAAGCTCGGGAAACTCCAAGATAAACTAGAAACGATGGGAAACTCAAATCACGAAGATCGTAGCCCTACCTGTCGTGAAGCCAACGGCGCAAGAATCAACGAAAACGGTGGTCGGAGTAAGCTGAGGGGGTCCTCGTACCCAAACCGCGACGAAGGAGACCACAAGTGAACGAGCGTCGCACCGCGCCGTAAAAATGGAAACCTCGGGATGCGTGTCATGGAAAAATCTAGGAATCTACAGATAGAACCAGCTCTGGGAGAGGAGGAATTCTTGTGAAGGTCCCCCTGTGAGAAGAGGAACAGGGAAAGAGCTGCAAAAGATTGTTCTCGGCCTATTTATATGCTGGAAGAAACAATTCAACTAATGACCACCATGTCCCTGGATTCGGGCGCCCACACCGGATTCGGGCGCCTGAATCCGCTGCGGGGAGCCGAACAGGAAGCGCCCGAAACACCCTGGTGAAGCCACGTCATCACAAAACAGGAAACAGCCGAGTACGCCACTATCCTCGCGCCGCGTGGCCCATTGCGGAGGTCGACACGTGGCAGCCCACGCGTGGGAACCGCGCGTCACCGCGCCTGACGCGCGCCCACGTGCGCCTGCGCGCGCCGCCTGCGCCCCCTGCCAGGCACACAGCCCGAGGCGCCCCGGTGCGCCACGGTGGACCCGCCTACCTGAGCCAGCCAACCGGAAGCCAACACGTGTCCCTCCCGGTCCATGCACCGCCCCGCACCACTCCATGAACTGCGCCCACAACACCGACCAATCCAAACACGCCACGTGTCCTGCCCTCTGGTGCACGCCGGCCCGTGGAACGCGCGCCTCCGCGCTGTCCACGCTACTGCCCGCGACGCTGCGCCGCCTTGCTCCGCCGCTGCCCGCCGCTGCCCGCCGGCCGCCGGAACAGTACCCAAGCCTCGAAATCCGTGTTTTCGCATCCAGGCTCCGAAAAATACAAGTAGGTAGTCCATTTTTACCGTTTTCGCGCGATGAATCCAAATCCGCGGTCCGTTTTGCCAAATTCCAACTCTAAAAATTGTCGAAGGCATCCGGAAAGGTGTTCCTTTGTCCAAACTTTGCGCTGAGTCCAATTTTGATATCTATTCCGCGCGAGAACACTTCTAAATGCTCAACGGGGTCCTCCGATCACTCACGTGATCCATTTTAAGCCCGAAGTCCAACACTTGAGTCCAAATTGTGCACAAACATCTCCAACACACAGTACAGACCCCCAAAAGTCACCAATCACTCTACAACAGCTCTGCGGAGATCCAGGTCCTCACAGTGTGTCCTGAGCTTTAGTGGCAGTTGGGATCGACATTTGAGATTGGTTGAGTTCGCGTACAACAATAGTTTCCAGGCGAGCATTCAAATGGCGCCCTATGAAGCGTTGTACGGACGCAAATGTCGATCGCCATTATTTTGGAGTGATGTGGGTGAAAGAAAAACCTTGGGACCCGACTGGCTATTGGAAGCTGAAGAAAAGGTCAAGATTATTCGGCGATATTTGGAGACCGCCCCTAGCCGACAGAGGAGTTATGCCGATAGGAGGCGGCGTGACTTAGAGTTCCAGATTGGTGATCATGTTTTCCACAAAGTCTCGCCATCTAGAGGGATACGCCGATTTGGAGTACGCGAAAAGTTTAGTCCGCGGTTTATTGGGCCCTTCGAGGTACTCGAGAGGATTGGCCCACTGGCTTACAGAGTTGCACTTCCCCCACGCCTTGCGGGAGTTCATGATGTTTTTCACGTCTCAGCTTTGAGGAGATATGTTTATGATCCTACGCACATGATTGACTTCACTTCGCTTGAGATCGGTGAGGATCTAGGGTACGAGGAGCGCCCATTGCGGATTCTGCCTCGTGAGGTGAGAGAATTGTGCAATCGGGCTATACCGTACGTGAAAGTGTTGTGGAGTAATCACGAGGAGTGGGAGGCTACTTGGGAGCTGGAGACGGTGATGATGGATGCTTATCCCCATCTGTTTGAGACTCCTGGATGAGGAATGTTTAGTTTCGAGGATGAAACTTTCTTTTAGAGGGGGAGGATGTGAAGATCCGGATCTCTGGGATGGTTTTGTAGGGCGAGCAGTGGCTTCTGGAGGCCTATGTTGTGTGACAGAGTTGGTTGTTCATGAATCGGATTCCAGATTTGGAACAGGCGCGAAAATCGGATCAAGTTTGCTTTTGCGGGGGCTTTCGGCAAAATTTAGAAAGAGAATTTGGCGAAACAGACAGCGGATTTGGATTCAGCACGCGAAAATGGTGAAAATGGGCTATTTACTTGCATTTTTCGGAGTTTGGAACAGTAAAGTTACTGTTCACTGTCGGAACAGTGATTCCGGGGCCGGCGGCGACCGGCAGGCGGCGGAGTGCGGCGGCGCAGGGGCGGAACGCGGCCACGGGCAGCTCGGGCAGGCGCGGCGCGTGGTGGCGGGTCCACAGTCAGGCGCGTGCACCGGGAGCACCGAGGAATGGTGATGCCACGTGGCAGCACCCTATTGGTTGGACGGCGTCAAAGACAGCGGCGGCTGTGACACATGGTGTCGCGTGATTGGCCGACAAGATCCGGAAGACCCGGCGCGTAGACCGGGCGCGTGCGCCGCGTGAACCACGTTGGGACACGTGGCACTGTGCCATTGGCGGGCGCACGCCGCCCACGTGCGCGAGGCGTGCGGAACGTGGGCGGCGGGACAGGTGGCATGATTTGGCGCATCCGGGCGGGACACGTGGCGTCATCTCGTCAATTCGGGCGGCTACAGTAACTATCGGGTGCCCGGATTATGGGCCCGAATCCGACAGCCCATTTCTTTGAATTTTGGCTATAAATAGGCCTTTGAGGGCTTCATTTCTGGACTTTCTGAGATCCTTTTTGAGTGCCGTTTTCGATAGAGAGTTTCTACTTCGAGTCTTATACACTTTTTGGGGTTTTGGAGAAATTTTGGAGACCTTTTTATATTTTTCCTCCCCGATCTCGCGAGCTTCGACGCTGTTCCGATATCGATCGTTTTCGTCGACTTTTCGTCTGCAGACTCCCCCGAGCTGAGTTCTTGGTCTTTTTTGCCGATTTTTGCGGCAGCGTTTTCACGACAGGTAGGTCCTCGACTTTGGTATTACTTGGCTCTGTTTTGAGATTTTATAGGAGTGCGTGCAGCATCTTTAGACCCCCTTTTTGCTGTTGCATGTTCTGGACAGCGGAGGAGTAATCTTGCAATTTCTCGGCCTATGAGAGGTGGAATTTGGTGTTTAAAGACTCGATTCCTACCTACACTTCGCGAGGATCGCCGTCGTATTTTTCTTGGAATTTTTGGAGGCCATCTCGTAGGAGGTAATTCCCTGTTTTGTGGACAGATGTGCGATAAAATTACTGTTTTGAGTGATTTGAGCTTACCACGATGTTCGGCTTATATCTCAGCGACCAAGTGGAATTTTTGGTCGATATTTGGTGCGTTGGAATCGTTAGGACCTGAGGATCGCACTCGTTAAATTTCAACTCTTTCGGAGTCAGGACTAATGCGCACATCTAGGTGGGTTGGATTTCTTCCAAACTTTATGGAATGCCTTCTAATTCTGTTGAAAGCATGTTAGCATGCCTAGTTTAGCTATTTGTATAGCTGGTATAATCTGATAGATGTCTAGATTATTTTTGAATACAGACCTGAACCCCATTTATCATCTGTATGATCTTGAGACTGTTTGACACTAGATTGCATGTGTAGTTGACTTCCGAACTGCATCTGAACCGTTTTAAAATCATTGAACCCGTTTTAATATAAAAAGTGGCTTCAAAAATAGTTTTACACATTGTGATCACCCGGAGGGGTTGGATAGGTTCAGGATGCATGAACTCTCGCGCCTGGGGGCCGAGGGGATTTTTATTGACTCAGTGGATGGGTTTCCTAGTGTCTTGGGGGTTTGTGTGCACTATCAGATTGAGTCGTGGAGGGTTCTCCGACCTGTTTATGGGTTAGTTGGCATTTCGAGTTTTCGATCTATTCGATCATTGATTATAGCCTGCAGATGCCGCTTTTTTGAGCCAGATGAGACACGCTTATTCCTCGGTGGGGTAGCGCCCCTCGAGAGCCGCTCCGGATGCGATGATGATGATGCGCCTGATGAGACTGCATGCGCCTGATGAGGCTGCTTTGCGTGATATTATGATAATCCGATTGGACTCCCTGGTTGATACACTAGGGGCCCTAGTTGATACACTAGGGGGCGAGGCTTGACTGGACCAGATTTGGCAGTCAGTGAGATTGGGTTGATGTGAGCACCTCGTGAGCGAGTGGATGCATTACATGTTCATAGTTGAGTATTTTTCCTTTGAGCATGATTCTTGAGGCTTGACTGGACCAGATTTGGCAGTCAGAGAGATTGGGTTGTTGTGATCACCTCGTGAGCGAGTGGATGCATAGCATGTTCTTATTGAGTTTTTCCTTTGAGCATGATACTTGAGGCATATTAGCTGTAGTTTCATTTCAGCTTTCATATTATCTATCTGTATACCTATTGTCTTGCCTCCAGTAGACTTAGTGGGCATATCGTGGATCTTGGTGATGGTACCCACTGGGAACTACCTTCTGCAGTAGTTCTCACACCCGCTGTGGTGACAGGTTTCCCTGAGGTAGCTGTTCCGGCACCGGTTCGGGCAGAGGCAGCAGATCGAGGTAAGGGCGTGGCCGAGTAGCTCCTTACCAGTTTTATTTTGAGAGGCAGAGGTAGATGTACCCTGTCTGAGAGATTTATTTGTATACTGAACAGTTTGAGAGGTTTGATGTATCATGTATTATATTTTTGTCTGAGAGATGACCACTACTTTGGATGTATTACTTCAACTGTTCAGTGTTGGGATTCTGTAGCTACTTATTTTATTTTTACAGCTCTGATACATGTTTAGCTATAGATCTGATTTGCAGGTTAGACGCTTCGTCTGTGCGGAGATTTCCGTACAGATGGCGGATTTGTTGGCGAGCCCGGGTCGCAGTTCCGACCCCGGGGCGTGACATCTTATAATGTAGAAATACTTGGATGGGTTTTTAATCGCATAAAAATCAAGAAACTGGACTGTTATATGTTCACGATCCGGATCAGGGTACTACAGTCCCGACCCCGAACGTAGGTAGGTTCATGCGGAAATCCAGTTCCGAACACCCTTGGTACAGTCCGGACCCTGAACGTGGTTTCTGTTGAATTCGCATGAACAGTCCGGACCATGGTTATTTCAGTCTGGACCCCGGACATTATTTTTTCAGGAATTCTCTGAAAAACAACGACAGTCTGGATCAAGCCAAATCCAGTCCGGACCGTCGTACAGGTAAAAATCTGTTACAGTCAATTTTTGATTCTTATCCTCTTCCAATGGTTTCTAACCTATAAGTATACCCTAATTCCATATTTTAGGGTAATCCACAATAAGTTTTTTATTCCATAAATGAACGAGGAAAATTAACGGAGAAAAACTTATAGAAATCCACATATAGAGAAGAAAGGAAATAACTAGATTTATTATATGTTTCTTCATCTATATTGATTAATTTGATTCTAGGATTTCATACTCAGATTTTGAGTAGAATCAAATTAATGAATACTTAGATGGTATTTCCGATCTATCTTTGATCTAAGTATTCGGCGGATTTTCACCACCAACAAAACAACGATTTTCCCCAAAATCGGCGCGTGGATTCGCGTGGCCTTGTGGATTCAAGGTGCTACCGCTCTCGTGGATTCGGAGCGACGTACGTTCGTGTGATCGAGACGTACTACTTGGTGGAGACCGTGGATTCGGTCAAACGTCGTGGATTCGACGTTGGACGCCGTGGATTCGGCGTTGGACGCAAATCGTGGATTCGAGGCGCGTTGCGGAGCGAGCGGAGAAGATCAACTCGGAGCGTATGGAAAAAGGATGAGTCGTGTGTGAGTACGGTATATCACATTTGTACGTGTTTAATCTTAGTTGATTTCACCGTGTGATCGGTCCCGTGGTTTTTTACTCCTGGTTTTGGAGTTTTTCCACGTAAAATCTTGCGTGTTATTTTCATTTCCGCATTGAGTTTTATTACGCAAAGATTTTTGAGTGTTTATTGTTTACACCTATTCACCCCCCTCTAGGTGTTTTTTCCCCTATTTAGATCCATATATATCATAACCCAACATGTCAGACAGCGATTGAGTTTGTTATCACACCGGCGCGGCTTTATATGCCCGGTGATGCTTTCCTCGTGTGGGTCGCTCCCCTCGAGTTCCCCTCCGGAGTGTTGGGGTCAGGTAGTTATTGAGTTTTGCTATCACATCGGCGCGGCTTTATTTGCCTGATGACGAGGGCGGCAGCAGGCAGTACCAGTTTTTACTGGTGGATAGATTGGGTTACCGGGACAGTTTGGTTACTAATGCATTTAGAGGCATAGTAGTGGTAGTTTTCTTTTTCAGCAGTTTTGTTGTTTACCACTCTTCTTCTCCCTTTTGCCTCTGGTAGACCTAGTGGGTGCGTCGGAGTTTGAGGCTTTACCCACTAGGGGAGGCTACTGGTTTACTAGTAGTTCTCACCCCCGTTTCCTTTCCTCTTTGTCTTCTCCTTTGTTTTGCAGCGTCTTCTGTGGGTACTGCGGGGTTTTCAGCGGTGGGTTGAGGTGAGAGGACGGCTGTGTAGATAGATCTCGAGGCAGGATGAGCGAGTTAGCTGGACTATTGGTGTACCCTTTTTCCTCAGACGGTTGTACTTTACTTTTGGGTCTAGCTTTAGCCAGCTGTTTGTATTTTATTTGGTGAGCTGGGAGAGACAGATTTATTATATTTACAGATGTACTGTATTTTATTTCCAGCTTCAGTCTGAGATGTATTAGTTTTTAGTTCAGCTCTGTTTTATGCTCTTTTTATTGTCTCTTATATCTGAGCAGGTTACTAGCGCTTTGTGTACGCGGGAAATACCGTGTGCACGGCGGATCTGTAGACGGGCCCGGGTTCTGGTTTACACCCGGGGTGTGACACTACGCCTACCTACTGCCAGTACATCCACGGAGGACTGGACTTACGTAGGGCGTCCGTGACTGCCAAAACTGGCCCAGCCAGAAGGACTGCGTTCGTGACTGCCTAAAAAAGGCCCAGCCAGAGGGAC
This sequence comes from Tillandsia leiboldiana, assembly GCA_029204045.2. Taxonomy (NCBI): domain Eukaryota; kingdom Viridiplantae; phylum Streptophyta; class Magnoliopsida; order Poales; family Bromeliaceae; genus Tillandsia; species Tillandsia leiboldiana. Next base: position 26,598,786 of record CM055070.1, read on the forward strand.
AGCATCGACAAGTCGCAATACGAAAGTAATAGGCCCACTCCGGATGGGGCACTCGAGGGGCGCGACCCCACCGAGGAAAAAGGTTTCCGCGCATCTCTGTCGAGCTCAAGGTGGCTCATGCAGGCTATAGTCAAAATCCACGCTCACTATCAGAACGGAAGGACTCAGGATCCTCAAACATCTCGCACGACAGTCGGAGTACTCTCAACGACTCAGCTAAACTGCTCTCACGAATCTCGAGACACTAACGAACTCAACCAACTCGTGGCACAAAACACACTGCCTGGAGATACTCCACAGCCGGGACCGACCCACAACTCAGGGCTAACAAAACTGGTCGGACGACACTCCACAACCCGGGACTACCGTTAACCCGAACGGTTCCAACAACACTGACCGGAAGATACTCGACGGCCCGGGACCACCGTCTACCCAAACGGCTCCCAACCACACTAGCACAGGTCTAATCTCAACTACCAGACTCCACTCAGCCCCCAGGCACGAGTGCAACAATGTCCCACAGCAACTTGACCACTCGGCCCACTACCCGGGCGAGGAAAATCTATGTCCAGGAAAAGATGCAAAGTGTGGGATGTCTAAAGCATAAAAGAACCTAGCCCAAGTGAAGGTTCTCTACTAGTCTGGTTAAACATGCAACATATGACGGGGTGCTAGGTCAAGTTCTAATAATAGCATTTAAATAAACTGAATCATAAGCAGGGAATATTAACATATATGATCACCAAAATCAATCAAAATAAGTCTCATCTCCCTAAACATGCTCTCAACTAGCATAGGTGAATACAACCATTAAATATATATAAAATCTCGAAGGTATCCAACGTGTACAATAAATCATGTAAGCCTCAATCCACATGAACTATATCATTCTTATGCTTACATCTCAATCTTATAGGTTGCACATTAAATTATGCATGCTATCAATCACATAGTGTAATGCTTCCCTTAGGTAAGCTTTCATTGATCATAATCATGGATATCTAAATCTTGCAAGTTTCATTAGGCATAACATGAATATCATATCTTGCAATTTCTCAACAAATACCATTTACCGAGCTTACATTTCAACCATATGTTGGTACACTAACATGCATGCATTCTATCAAATAGAATTAGAGAATCGTCCACCGGTTCTGGAGACGAAGCAACCCACCTGAAACGCTTTCCGCAGGCAAAGCAGAAGTTGGTGAAGTGCGCAGTCACTCACTACCAAAAATCTGCCAAAACCGCACCCTCGGTACTCGGTCGCACAAGCCTCTGCTCAAACCAGCATCACAGACAACAACACAATCAATACCCCAAACAGCATTTGCTGTTTTGCAAGCCAGCAAAGAAAAGGGGATTTTCACCTGCGTGCAGTCCTCTGAAAAATCCAGAAAAATCACGGTTGCAATCCTTGCGACGAGTAGATCCAAATCGAGTATTTATACTCCTCATTCCGACACCTGTTGGCCAAGATACAAATAGAACATCGCGGTACGCCAATCAATTCACAACTCGCATTTCTACAGAAATCAGTCCCAAAGAAGCTTAAACATCACCTTCGAAAAGACCTCCAAAAATTCTGATAAAAATACGTGTACGTTCCTCTCGAAGCCTAGATGTCGATTGAGTCCTCATACGTCTCGTTCCGATGCCCGTAGGCCGAAAAATCCCAACAATAGTCCACCGCTGTCCAATACCTCGCAGTGGTACAAGGGGTCAAAAGATACCTCGAGAACAGTGCCAAAAACCCAAAATGAGGCGAAGTGATCAACATGGAAATCGAAGGCGTACCTCTCGTTAACGCGCTGCCTCAAAAGTCCACCGAGGTAGTCCAGGGGGTCTCGCGGACTGAAAAGCAACGGAAGGAGCAATAAATGAAGGAGCGCCGAAGTGTGTCGCATCGCAGAGAACACCGATGCCGCGGCCTCCAAAAAATCCGGAAATCCACCACGAGATGAGTAACACAAGGTAGAACAACTTTGCTAAAGACCTCACAGGGAGAGGAGCTCGGGAAAAGGCCAAAACGCGCAGCAAAAGAGGCTATTTATAGCAAAAACAGAACAAATCCAGAAATGCCGCTTGTGTCCCCGGTTTCGGGCGCCCGAATCCTTCGGGCGCCGAAAACGCGCCAAATCTGCAGCCGTCCATCCAGCGCCCGGATCGTCCAGGAAGCGCCATGTCGCCCAAAACAGCAAACAGCGGCGCCGGCCAACTGGGCCGTGCCGCGTGGCACACCCGTGATGACCCGGATCTCCGCAGAGGTCTTACAGTGTGAATTGTGGCTTATGGAGGCCAATGATGTGTGTTGGAGATGGTTGCGCGCAAATCGGACCTCAGATTTGAACCCAGCGCGAAATTTGGATTAAGAATACCTGTCCGGATGCCTTCGACAAATTTTAGAAGTGAAATTTGGCAAAATAGACATCAGATTTGGACTCAGCGTGCGAAAACGATGAAACTGGACTATTTACTTGTGTTTTTCGGAGCCTGGATGCCAACACACGGATTTCGAGGCATGGTTTACTATTCCGGCAGGCCAGGGCAGCGCCGGCAGCGACGGGCAGCGGCGGAGCGCGGCGGCGGGGGCGCGGGAAGGCACGTGCTCGGCGGCGGGCAGGGCGGTCCACGGGTTTTGGCGTGCATCGGGACCAGCCAACGGCGGGCGTGCCACGTGTCGCACGCTGATTGGGCGGTCAATGCACACGCGACACCACGCCGGGCGCGGCGCACCGTGGACGCCGCCAGGCCACGTGTCGCCCGCCCATTGGCGGGCGCAGCGACCCGGCTGGGCCGCCGTGAACCGCAGCACACGGTTCCCGCTGTGGACCGCATCGCCACGTGGCGCGCCGCGATTGGCGGCCGCGCGTGCGCCGGGCGCGCGGGGCGCGGAGCGGGTGCCGTGGCGCGCCAAGAAGGATTCGGGCGCGCACAGTGTTGGGCTTGGGCTGGATTCGGGCGCCCGAATCCGGCGCTCGAATCCGAACCCCTTCCTTGGTGGGCTTGGGCTATAAATAGCCCCCCTTTCTTGAGCCTTTGGACCTTTTTCCCTAGCCCTTTTGCGACTGAGCCCTCAAGTGAAGTTGTTCCTCTTCTTGTGCTGCATCGCCTGAAGGAGGCTCAGATTTTTTGGAGGCCGCGGCATCGACGGCTTCAGCGATTCGGTGCAGTGCGACGTTTCTTCTTAGGTGGCCCATTTTCATCGCATTTTGGTCCACGAGGTCCATAGAGCTACTCCAAAGGAATTTTTGGACGATTTGCATGGCGTCGGTTTGATGAGAGGTAGGCCTTCGATTTCTGTGTTGATCACCTTGCTTCATTCTGAGTTCTTGGCATGGTTTACGAGGCATCTTTGAACCCCTTTCCTGCTGGTGGTTTTTTTGGATAGCGGAGGCTTGTCGGATTTTTATCTCAGCCCTTCGGGCATCGGATTTCGACGTGTAGGACAAGATCGACATCTACGCTTCGCGAGGATTGCTGTCATATTTTTATTGGAATTTTTAGAATTTTTGTCGCAGGTGATAAGCTTCTTTGGGACTGAATTTTCAGCAGATTGTACACTTGAAAATTTTGTGTTGATTGCAATGTTTGGACCTTATCTTTGTACCCAGGAGGTGTTTTTGGGTGTTTTTGGATCCGTTGGAATTTTGGAATTCGAGGATTGTCCTCGTTCAGTTTCAGCCTTTTTGGACTTTGGATCAATTTGCACTTCCAGGTGGGTTGCTTGGTCTTCAAAACCGGTGGATTGATCATTAATTCTATATTGTAGTGAACATGCATGATTGTGAGATGTATTAGGAAGTATGTTAGAATGAGAGAATTGATGTTCTTTGTGTTGCTATGATGATCATATTGATTTATTGCTTCCTAAATATGTTCTATCAAATGCTATCTTTGGAACTTGACCTAGCACCCCGTCATTTGCTGCATGTTTAACCTGACTAGTAGAAAACTCCAACTTGGGCTAGGTTTATTTATGCTTTAGACATCCACACGTTATACTATGTTCCTGGACTTAGGGTTTCTCCTCGCCCGGGTAGTGGGCCGAGTGGTCGGGATTTATTGTTAGTGTGGGATGCATGTTACACTCATACTTGGGAGCAGAGTGGAGTCTGGTAGATGTAGATGGTCTTTTATCTGTGGCGGGAGCCGTTTGGGCGAACAGTGTTCCCGGGATGTCTTGTTTCTCTGTTTATGTGTCGCCACTGTGTTAGTGGCAGTAGTATACCAGTCATAGCAGGACCTTGAACCCAGAACCTTTTTGGACACACATGATTTTAGTCAACCAATATTTTTCTTCTAAACATCGAAGGGTCGCCGGAGTCTGTTCTTGTTTGATTGGACGAAGGCATTAGCCCTTCGGGGTTTGGGTATAAAAACTTGTTTTCTAACTGTTTTTCCTAAAAGAACTAAAAATTATTAAAAATAGGTTTTCCTCAAATCAAGATGGTTTTTTCAAAAAGGAACAACTTTTAGTCCTCATCCCGCGTGGGTTTGAGTGAAAAATCAGTAATAAATGTCACATTTTTCTTGTAAACTTCCCCACTCGAGAGGATTCGAGTGGTCTGGGTTCTAAGGGCTGCCTTTTTCTTTGGGTCGAGAACAATGAGAGGCTATGCCTAGAGCCTGTTCTTGTTTGATTTGGGTTGTAGGTTCTAGTTTTTCGGGGTTCCCGGACCCTTCATTGTTGTTGGCTGTGGAGTATACCTAGCTAGTGAATTTACATTTGGAGTTGATGTTCTTTTTGGGGAGCCATTGGGTTGACAGCGGTCCCGACTGTTCGAGTGGTTCCTGTTAGTGAGTTAGAGAGGTGATTTGGGTACTGTCGATCTTGTTGATCATGGATTGGACTATAGCCTGCATGAGCCATATTGAGCTCGACAGAGATGCGCAGATACTTTCCTCGGTGGGGTCGCGCCCCTCGAGTGCCACTCCGGAGTTGGGCATGTTACTTTGCTATCGCGACTTGTCGACGCAGTCCCTCTGGCTGGGCCAGTTTTGGCAGTCACGGACACCCTATGTAAGTCCGGTCCTCCTTGGATGCAACGGCCGTAGGTGGGCGCAGGTTTGACTAGACCCTATGTGGCAGTCAGTATAGATTGGGTGATTATATTTGAGAGATAGTAGATGCATCATGTTTCCATCTGTTCCACTTCTTGAGCATTTAGCATTTACTACCTGTAGAGTTATTTTCCAGCTCTTTTCATTTCAGTATTGCATTTGTTACTTTATGCCTCTGGTAGACTTAGTGGGCAGACCGTCGGGCTTGTTGGCGGTACCCACTGGGCCCGTTTGGTTTGGGGATAAGAAAAATTTGGTTATACCGGGGATAGGTACAAGTCATAGTATTAGCAGGAACTAATGTAAATTTCTGTTTGGTTGGGCATAAAGTTATACCGGGTATAAAAAAAATTATGTTTGGTAAATTATAGAGGAATAAGAAGAATAAGAGGAATAAGAGAAAATTATGTTTGGTTGGGTATAGAGGAATAAGAAGAATTGAGGGGATAAATATTTTTATTGACTATTTTGCCCTTTATGATATAATTTAAAATTAAATCAATTTATGGTATTAATCAACCTTATAATAAATTTAGATTAATATTAAAAAATTCAAATAATATTTACAATTAAATATTAAATATTTAAAAATGATAGAAAATTTTATGGCAAGGAGATGGCAACAGGAGTGCAACCAGCACACATTTCTGGCAAGAAGATGGCAATAGGAGTTCAACCAGCACACATTGCTCTCAAACAAGATGGCAATATTACTACAACCTGTTACGGCTTTTTATGTTGGCATATTTCGTGATTTGAGTCGGAGTCTTGAAGTGATCAAATTGTCAAATCAGCATTCGAAGACTCGGAGAAGATTCAACATGAGCTCAGGTTGACACTCAGGTATGATTAAATTAATCATGGTGATTTAAGTATATTTACAATCTTTGGAATCATGTTTTATTGAAACCGGGTTTGGTAGAGGTTTTGGGAACTTGGTTTTTAACTCATAACTTATTTTAAGTTTGGATTTCGGTACATGGTTTGTTTTGATAAACTTATCTTTGAAAAATTCAGTATTTTACATTGAGTACCGGAACCCCACTTTGAGTTCCTCAAAACCCGATACAAGATTTTCAGGTTTTTACATTGAGTATCGGAACCCAACTCTGAGTACCGGTACGCAATACTGAAAATTCGTGTATTGCGTCATTGAGTACCGTAACCAAACATTTAGTACCGGTACACAATGTCATGTTGTGATAAGAATGCTAAACCGACTTTGATTGATTTCCAAAGGTTATAAATAGATACTTAGGGTTTCTCTAGAGGTACCGAACAATTCAGAAACACTTGAGAGCAACCCTAGAGGCTTGGTTTTTATTGTTCATCTTTTAGCCTCTATTAGGTCAATTCGACGGTTCTTCAATGAGATGCTTTTTGTCGAATTGGTCTAATCTTTGCTTAGAGATTTCATCCATGGTTCTCTAATGATATTCTAAGCAAAGAATCACCATCGAAGCTTATACTGAGTTTGCGCCAAGGAGTTGACGTGGCATCGTAGATTCGATGTGTTGAAGGCGTTTCGTGGATTCGAAACGTGTTGCTTGTGGATTCGAGTGGCGTTCGTGGATTCGGACGTGTGCATTGGACCTGCAGTCGGTGAGCGCAAGATCCGGAGAAGTTGAAGGTGGGGTTGGAGTCCGTGGAGTCGGTAATCACCTTGTTATCTTTCAAATTCTTAGTGGATTGTTATTGCGTGTTGGTCCCGTGGTTTTTACTCATGTGATGGAGTTTTCCACGTAAATCTCGGTGTGCTGTTTTTATTTTCCGCATTGGTTTTAAATTTGCACTGAGATTGGTATTTTGAATATTACACCTATTCACCCCCCCTCTAGTTGTTTGATAGAGCCTATTTAGATCCTTGGGGATCCATAAAACCAACAATTGGTATCAGAGCGGGTTTTAGATTTTTCTATCATGTCGGGTGAAGGTGGTAATATTAGTAGACCTCCTCTTTTCGATGCGACCAATTATGCCTATTGGAAAGTCCGGATGAGAGCTTTTCTCATCGCAATTGATGAGTGGGTATGGCAAACCGTGGAATACGGTTGGGTGCATCCAATTGAGGAAGTAGGAAATTCTACTACCTCAAAACCTCGCTCTAGATGGTCCAGAGAGGAGATCGAAAAATCTTCTTACAACGGGAAAGGTATGAACGCTTTATTTAATTCTCTTTCCTCGATCAAGTTTACACGTATTTGTGCGTGTGAAACTGCAAAGGAGATTTGGGATATTCTTCAAATTACACATGAGGGTACGAGTCTAGTAAAAATTCAAAAGCTCCAGATGTTTACAAGTCAATTTGACTCTATTCATATGGATGAGCATGAATTGTTTACTGATTATTATACCAGACTACAAGATATAATCAATACATGTGCTAATTTAGGAGAAAAGATCCCGGAATCAAAAGTTGTAAGAAAGATTCTTCGGACTCTTCCGAAACTTTTTAGGGCAAAGGTTGCCGCCATTGAAACCGTCAATCATCCGGATGACATGAGAATAGAGGAATTAGTTGGTGCTCTACAAACATATGAAATGACTTTTCCTACTAATCAATTTTCTTCCAAGTCTTTTTCTAAGCGTGCAGAAATTGGATTCAAATCAACGAAGGAAGCAGATAGCGAATCAAACTCCGACGATGAAATATCTCTTGCCGATTTTGAAGAACAACTCGCGCGTATCACGAAGAAATTTCGTCAAAATTTTCGGAAGAATCGAACCGATAGATCTTCATCCGGTTCTAAATCCTCTAAACTCAAAAGATTTGCAAAACCTTCTAAAGAAAAAGAAAAAGATGAATTCGAAGGGGAAATCCAATGCTATAGATGTAAAGGCTACGGCCATATTTCAACGGATTGTCCTTCAAAGAAATCATATAAAAAGAAGGCTTTGCAACCAACAACTTGGGACGATTCTACTTCCGATGAATCGGCCTCAAGTAAAGAGGAAAAGGATAAAGTTGTTGCTTTTCATGCTTCTCAAATTCCCTCCTCTAATTTTTGCTTGTCATTTTTAATTACTGACTCTACCTCTTTGATTTTGCATGAAACATCGACATCCGACGGAGAATCGTCAATTGAGGGGGAGTCGGACGAAGAAGAACTTGTTGAGGCGTATCAACAACTTCTCAAGGAGTCAAAGAAGATGGCCAAGCACATCAAGAAGTTGAGGAAACAACGACTTGAGGTTGAAGACGAGAACCATGCTTTAAAGATCAAAATTCATGATCTCAAGGAGGAACGAGGACTTTTATTGAATAATAATAAAATCCTCCAAGAAAAGCTAAACCAATCGGAAATAATCGTTAAATCACATATGGACAAGATTGGTTTTCTAGAAAAACAATTCAAGGAAATTCATGAAGACAACCAAGGTTTGACTGTCATGCCCCGGGGTCGAAAAACTGCTGTAATAAAAATCCGAATCACTGTACAACTGAAAAAAAAGGTACAATATCCATCTCCCATAAATAAATGATATAATAATCTGATCCACCGAAACTGTAATACAAGTAAAAGCCACCTATACAACATCTATAGATCCAAAAAGAGAGATAACAAAAATAATAAAATACAACTGTGTACAGTGAAACCCACAATCCGGGTTGGTACATCTATCCCACTGTAGAAATCAACACTGGTAGGGATCTATCTCGCGACTCCCTCGCCTCGAACCGTCAACCGAAGATCCGCAACTCCCGCAGCAGACACTGCAAAACAAAGGGAGGAAAGGGGAAAAACAACAATAGGGGTGAGAACCACTAGTAAAACCAGTAGCCTCCCCCTGTGGGTAAAGCCTCAAACGCCGACGTACCCACAAAGTCTACCAGAGGCAAGAAAAGGAATAAGAGAGGTGGTAAGCTATAAACAGAACTACTGATAAAAGGAAGCTACTACTAAAATGCCTCTAAATGCCGAGCTAATAAGGATAGCTAAAAGTATGCATCAGAATATAAATGCCTGAATAAACCCAATCCAACCACCAGTCAACACTAGTACTGCCTGCTCTGCTGTCGACTCAAAACTCAGCCGCGGGATGCAGACCGGCTCCTGACCGGCACGGTCGTATCCCGAAAAGCAACAGACCGGCTCCTGACCGGCGCGGTCACACACACTCCGGAGTGGCACTCGAGGTGAGCGACCCACACGAGTAAAGTAAGTAGCCATAAGTAACCTGATATAGCAGGACTGGATCATGACTCTAATCAAGTGGGAAAACCATCCACTAAAGAAAGCCCGATCCCCCCAATCTGATGCAAAGTAAATACCCGGTCGGCCGCCCAAAGTCCGCGGTCGCCGTAATATCCCACAAATCCCCCAAATCAAGCCCGACCTGTCATCCCTAGTCCGATGCACAAGTCACCATCCGGTCAACCGCCCAAAGTCCGCGGTAGCCGCAACACTCTGCCCTCAAGCCAGCCTGTCCCAGATCCCAAGAATCTTTCTACACTATCCCAAAACCCCCTGCTCACGCACGAGCTACAAATACTCTGAGCCTAGTATGAAAGGAGAAGAGCAAGAAACATGGTTTCTCCTAAGTCAAGTCCAGCATGATAGTATAGCAGAAAAAGGTGGCCTATCTAGATGACCATACACGCATGCAAATGTCCCAAGGTAATAAAAGAAAACAGGTGTCGATGTCCTTACATTTATTAGAGCATGCTATTCCAAAATATCGATGATTGCAAAAGAACATTAAGTGCAACATAGCCTATGCCTGCCTATACCACATGCACGATGCTCACAAAGTATAAAATAAGGAAGTGCCACACCTAATCAACATCATATAAGATGGTACCACGCTTGTCAAACCTCACAATCATACATGAATATGCTTAGAATCATTTAACATTACTTAAACGTAAACATTCAATCATGCATCACCAATGAATAGTCTAAGGCTCCACAACCTTCATTGATCTCATATAGGATGAACATAGGATCTACCAACAACGTCCAATCTCATTTGGAGGTAATAGTAGTAATGAACAATGCTTAGTCTCATAAGGAATAGGCCTCAATTCACAATGATATCCATCTTTTCATGAATGAATTAGGAATCAAAGGCATAGGTCATTCTCACCTCAACTAGATCGATAACCAACATCAACACCCATTTTCACATAAGCTAGATCAAAGATCAATCAACTATTTATTCTCTCAAAGATAGATTATGAATCAACATCTATGCCCAACATCACATATTGTAGGATAAGGATTAACAACTATAATTCACATCACCAAGTGGAGACATTATTCTCATATGGATAAGTCAAAAATTATTTAACATATAACCTCTCATTACATAGGTTCAAGAATCATCAACAAGATCACCCTCACTTGCCCTTGATGGCCATTCACACTTAGCCCATATGACATTCACATAGAGTCATAATAACCTTTCTCACATAGCACCCATGTCCTTCACATAAATCAACCAAAATCATTTACATATAACTATCACCATCATTCTCACATAATAATGTTAACCATTCATCACAAGGTGTAAGTTGAAGATTAATTTCACAATTACCCCCACCTAGCATAAATTTAAGGATGATCACTTAATCAACTTCATATGAGATAATGTAATATCAACCAACCAATCATTTACTCATGCATAAGCTAAGGATCAATTAACCTAACATAAATATGGAGATTCAAGCATGATTCACAAAGGAAAAGAGAACAACAATCAACTATGCCATGAGGGAAACCAATAGCCGAGTGGGTAAATCATCGTTTTCGGCAAAGCACAACCACCCACCTGAAACTTGACGGTCCGATGCCCGATCTGGCTGAATTTTGGCGTGAGTAATCCTTATCCTCCCAACAGTCCGATGCCGTGAAAATCATCCAAATCCGCCTCACGGATTGGGCGCAATCACTGAAACAATGCACACTGCGCACTCAAATTCCAGAATTTCAGCAAGTGCAACAAGATTGAATAAAAAGTATGTGCAACCTCAAATACCTCAAAATGAAGTCTCCAACAGTAAAATAAAGATCTCCTCTTTCATACAAATATCTTCAAGTCCTAAAAAATCCACCATTAATTTCCCTTAACATTCAAATGAAGCAAAAATCACAATGCTGCCTAAAAACTGTTAACATAAACTTGCTAGCATTTCCAAGCTTAATTAGAAGCTTTTCCAAAGGGATTTATCTACAGATCACAAAAGAGGATTTTCTCACCTTGAAGTTAAGAAGAAGTCCTAACTTGAATTTATGAAAAAGACCTTGTATCCACAAAGTTATCTACATTCCAAGGTGCATTGCTCGAATCCAAACTAAAATAGGGACTGCAGTAATCCATATAATAGCACTTGGAAAGATCATTAAATTTACCTAACCAAACGTGCTCCAAATCCTACAAGAGAGGTACCATTGGATTCCTTGTCGAGAGTAGATAGAAATTGAGCTAAAGAACTCCAAATTTCATTCTCGGATGGAGGAGAAAACCCATAAACACTTTGAACTATCCACCAAGTTCCATCTGTGCATGAATACAGCAAGGTGTTCCAAAGATTATACATAAAACCCAACAGAAGCTTAGATTTAGGGAAAATGGTACGTACCAATATTGTAGATCTTCGAGTCCTGGAATTTTGCCCACAAAAATAATCCAAAAATTCCTCTCCAACAATTCAGAAAAGCCAAAATACTAAAGGCTGCCCAAAAATCCAGACTGAAACAAAGGGTCCCAAAGATGGCCCTAAAACTCTGTAAAATCAAGAGATCTGAGGGGAGAGTTGAATACAAAGATTGTAGCCTTACCTCTTGTGAAACGTAGAACAAAGAATGAGCTCAAAATTCCAAGAAATGAAGCCTGGGGAATTTTCGCACTAAACTGCGACGGTGGAGCTCCGAAAATCCAGCAATGGTGCTTGTGCTCCAACATGGGGAAAATGATGATCATGGAGCTCCAATGGCCCATCCATGGTGATGAAGATGAAGTAGGGTTGCTGGTGCAGCTCTACCAGGAGTCCCCCAAAAAAAACCATGGTCCAAGGAGGAAGAAGGAGGAGGAAAAAGAAGAAGAAGGAGAAGAAAGACACTACTTAATCCCCTCCCCCTCTCCCTGCAGCTACAGTAAGGGCCCGACCCGCTCGGCCTGGCGGGCCGGACACGTGGCGGCCATCCGGGCCGCCACGTCGCCCGGAATGAGCCGCCCGGATCAAGCCACACAGCTTGATCCGGGTGGCCGCGGCGCCACCAACGGGCGCGCGCCGCGTGTCCCCACGCGCGGGGACCGCGCAGCGCGCCCACGTGCACGCGGCGGCGGGCCCAACCACGGCCCGCCACGCGCCCTCCCGCAACGCCCGCTGGATCGCACTCCAACACCGGCCCAATGGGGTGCCGACACGTGGCACCCCCGGTCCACGGCCTTCCCCCGCGCCCGAATAATCCCTCGAACTTCCGGTTGCCCGTTTTCGCTCATCCAGACTCCGAAAAATACAACCAAATAGCCGATTTCCATCGTTTTTCCGCGCTGAATCCAAATACGAAGTTCGTTTTGCAAGAATCCATTTCTAATTTTCGGCGAAACTCCCCATTAGACAATCCTGATCCATTTCTCGCACTGAGTCCGTTTCTCGGGTCCGATTTGCGCGCAACCAACATTATCCACTGAAATAGGCCTCCATAAGCTGTCGATCACACTGTAATGACCACGAAGATCTGGGTCTTCACATTGACCAAGCAAGTTCATCAACTCAAATCCGACATACAACAACTTTCAAACGGTTCCAAGAAACTTGACGGTATGTCCGGATTAGGTCAAACAAGCAAGATTGGCTTGGGATATAAAAAGAAACAAGTTGAGAAGGCTTCAAGTTCCACAACTATATTGAAAGGAAGAACATGTCATCAATGTGGAATTGAAGGACACTTGATGAAGACGTGCCCGAAAAATAGAAAGAAAAATTCTTCGGCATCTTCATCTACGGAGCGGACTCTACGGATTCAAAAGCCACAACAATTCAATGGAGTTCCCTCAATCCACCAAAGGTTCGAGCCACAACATCGGTTATTCAAGTGGACAGTTTCAACGCGGGAACCTAAGGTGGATCAACAGTCAAAGCTAACAACCCCCGGCCACAACGAATCAAGACAACCCAAAATCCGACGATTTTGGATTAGGAAAGGTGATATCTTTCCTTGTCTTAAGTTTTAAATTGCTTTTGACTATATGTAATGCTTTGATCGGTTTTCTTTTCATATTTATCTTGATCTTTGCATTACATGATTTCAATGCTTGTCGTATTCATGTTTTGTTTTTAAACAAAAGGGATTTAATGAATAATTGCGACTGGTTTTAGTGCATTGGATATAAAAAGGGTTTACTTTCATTCACTCCGATTTAATTTCATATTAATTATCAACTTTACTCCATAATCATAATCTTTGATGATATTCTATTATAGGAGTTTTTGATAGTTGCATTCATCAAATTTTAGTAATCCTGTGTGATCTTAAGGTGCTTAACCTATCTCGGTTGTGTGAATTCATTGTGATAAATATGAAACAACCAATAGACTAAAATTTGGGATTTAATTCTTTCACGTAAGAGATTGCATTCTTACAAGGGTAATTAAAAGAGTTGAAAAGATGTGGAAAGAGTTACATCCATAAAGGAGTGTGAAAACTACCACCACATGTTGGAAAGAAATACCACATGCTTTGGATGCGTGATAATATTTTTGGTAAAATTTTTAGATGAAGCTTTCGGAGATTCATATTCAAATTTACTATATTTCGAACAATCTCCTGGTTGGTATAAGGTGGGATAGTTGAAAGATGCTCAAAGAGCCACTCTTAGGTATTTTACTGCTTATCTCAAATTTGAAAGGGTATTGATCAAATTGATGTCATTTGGAAATCTCTGTAAGTCATTTTTGATAATCCATTACATCTTGATAGTATTCGGATCTCTAGATTATTCTTGATGACTTGTGTTTGACGCATATAACATGAAAAACGGTTTATAATGATTTATCTTAGTTTTTCATGATTTTGGAGTAAATCTTTTTAATTTTTGTAAAATTAAGTAGATTGAATGACATCTGTGTGATCTCACAATTTTCAAGCACTTAAATTGATTTTCTTGATTTCACGCAAATCGGTATTTCAAATATTTCAAAATTTGGATTTGTATCAAGAAATTTTTTGGTTTTTGCTCTGGGGTACCGGTACTCACTTTCTGGTACCGGAATCAATTTTCAGGAAAAAGATTTCTGATCCGGATCCCGAACTGAAATTTTTTAGATTTTTCAATTCGGTACCGGTACTCATATTTTGGTACCGGAACCAATTTTCGGGAAATTGGTATTCAATCCGGAACCCGAACTGGGAATTTTCGATTTTTTAATTGGGTATCGGTACGCTCCTTCGAGTACCGGTACGCAATGTGCGTTTTGCTTAAATACCGGAACCGAGGTGTTTTATTTCACTCCCTCTTTTGCAAAAACTCTCCCTCTCTCACTCTAAAAGATTTCCAAGGTGATTTTCTTCAAGATCTAAGAGTTTCTTGTAGTGATTTGTAAGATCTTTCATCAATCTTTCTTTTTATGTTTCAAAACCCTAGTTTTTAGGTTTTGATGATTTATTTAGGGATTTTTGAGTTGATCTCTATTTCTAATGAAATCTCTTGCATATATCACCTTATTTTCTTGATTAGAACATAAATGATTGCTTTCTATGTGATTAGATTCATGTTTTCTTGCATATATTGCTTGGATCTAATATTTACATCATTTCTTGCATTAAGAAATTTGGAAATTTAGGGCTTTTATGTAAATTGGTTTTGAATGCTAAATCTTCAAAGTTTACATGATTAGAATGTTTGTTAAACTTTTTAAAGCCTTTTATGATATTCATATTCGATCAAATAATAGTGCATTATGTTCTTTGCAGGATAATGGCATATCTTGGCTTCTTGCACTTGTGGTTTTGATGGCCACCGGAAGTGGATGTGGTCGTGGACGTGGAAAGAAGAAAGCTACAAAACAATCACGTGAGGAAGGATCGACAAGCTCTGAATTTGAACACTCATAGGATTATGAGAAAGAATCAGTAAAAGGAAAGGGAAAAGCACCAATGACTACAAGGAAAAAGAAAGGTGCAGATTCTCCTCCACGAAGAAGTACCGGTGGACCGGTAATTCGTGAGCGCTCTCAATTAGAACGACGATCAAAAATTTGTGAAGGTGAACAACACATTAGTGTTGTCACGCCCCGGGGTCGAAACTGCGACCCGGGCTCGCCAACAGATCCGCCACCTATGCCAAACCCCGCATAGGCGAAGCGTCCTACCTGCAAGAAAAGTACTACAGGCTACAGATATCAGAGCTAAGAAAGAAAATCTGCTGAATAACAAAAATCAACCACTGTACTACTGGAAAATAATACAACAATGTCCACCTCCCAACAATGATAAACATACAATAACCTCATATACAAGCTCTGAACTCAACCGAGAGGTATCTCCAATAAATACATCAGTGTACAGGCTCTCAATACATATCATATCCTCACTACATCAGTCTCTCAAAAGAGGAAAATAAAATAACTAATCTAAGCTACTGAAGCTCTCCTCTGTAGGGGTACCGCTACTCTCCAACGACGGGTAGGGATCTAGCACGTGACTCCCTCGCCTCGATCAACAACCGCAGAATCAGCAACACCCGCTAAGACTCTGCAAAACAAAGGAGAGGAAGGAAAAATGAGGGGGAAAACCCCCAAAGGGTGTGAGAACTACACCAAAAAGGGAGTTCTCAGTGGGTACCACCGCCAGACCCGACGGTCTGCCCACTAAGTCCTCAAGAGACATAAACTAACCAAAGCCGCAAAGACTGAAATAAGGAAGCTGGAGACTCTCAATAGCTACCAAGCCTCTATCTAAATGCTCAAGAGGGGAGAATCAAAGAATGGTACGCAACCACTAGCACATGAAGTGCACAATCGACCCAATCGAGCTGACTGCCACATCTGGTCCAGTCAAACCTGCACCCCACCTACGACCACCTCCCGCTGACGGGCAGGAATTACGTAGGGCGTCCAAACGGACTAACTCGCTATCGAGTAGTGGCTCATGCAGGTTATAGTCAAAATCCACGCTATCTCTCTCTCTGAGCGGATAGAATCATGATGCTCAACCTCTCACATAACGGTCAAGGTACTCACAACGACACGGGACCACCGTCAAACCGAACGACTCCCAACGACACTAGCACTGGTCTAAACACAGCTACTAGACCTCACTCAGCCCCCAGGCACGAGTGCAACAATAAAAGTATCTGACCGAAATAAACCCAATCAAATGAACCGGTATAAAACCCGGTACTGCCTGCTCTGTCTTCAATCTCACGAACTCAGTATCTCCACTATCCAAATGACCGGAACCCAACACGGTCTGACCGGAACCCAACACGGTCTAAAGCCTACTCCGGAGTGGCACACGAGGGGAGCGACCCACACGAGTAAAGTATCTCTGTCATCAGTATCACAAGTATCTCTATATAGCAGGACTAGATCATGACTATGATCAAAGTGGGAAAGCCCAACAACTAAAGAAGACCCTGGTCCTCAATCGGATGCAAAAATACTCAAATAGTGGGAAACTCCGTCCACTAGAAAAATCTGATACATAAATAAATATCCGGTCAACCGCCCAAAGTCCGCGGTCACCGCAAAACTCTGCCAACCGCAATCCAACACAACCCGTCCATGACACCAATGTCCTGGCTACACTACCCCAGACCCCTGCTCGCACCCGAGCAACACAGACCGCCTGACTCACAAAGAAGGAGAAAAGGAAAAGAATGGTTTCTCCTAAGTCAAGTTCCAATAGGTAGTGCAGCAGTAAAAGATGGCCTAACTACACGTCCATTCAAGCATGCTTTTGTCCTCGGAAACGATAAAAGAGAGTAAAACATATAGTAGCAAAGCAGTGATCATGTCAGAGATAGACGGAGCGCCAGGGACCAGCTCCGGGGAGAGGCATCCAGTGCCGCCTGAGTTTGGACAGTCGGGACATTTTCAGGCAGATAGGGCCACGATGTCGGGGCAGACTGAGCGACGACCATCTACATCGAGCGGATGAGTCTGTACCGCCGGTTAGAGGGCGCTACGGCAGTGGACCAGGTTATCGCGGGCATGATTTCCTTACAGCAGTTGAGTTGAGTGTTTTTGGCTTTCCTGTCTGGACTGGAGGTAGATTTGTTACCACGTGCACTAGAGATACATGTTTCTGTTGGTGTTGTGCATGTGGAGGAGGCCTGTGGATTACGTCCAATGCAGTTGAGGCCGTGAGTTGTATCGGCAGACTTGTTGGAAACTGTGGCAGCTCGGTGTTTTGACCCAGCGCTTGGGTATTGGTTGGCATAGAGCACACAAGTTTTAGCTCCAAGTGCATGCCTTCTTGGGTCACTTTTTTCTAGCCGTTGGAGCGGCGGTGGAACCCGACCATTTGTATGTTATTCGAGTTTGGCTGAGACCATCATTATTCTTGAGGGGAGGAGCTTCTTGGACTTGGCAGTGCCGGGAGAGCATCGCCAATGGATAATGAGACTGATACCAGCGCAAATGCTAGTATTTCCAGTGTTGGGAGACGGTTTTGCGTGTTTTAGTGATGCCTCCCTTTGTGGCTGTGGAGTTACCGTGGGTTGATCTTCGGTCCGCGCTTCATCAGTCCGACCCTATGAGTATTGTGGCAGGACGAGCCGCTGTTTTGTAGGCAGCTTGGATCCCATAGTTGAGCCTTTCAGTATGCCTATTATTTTCCAGCTTTGATTGATATACCTGGGCGTAGGCCATGCCTGCTTGGCTATCAGTTCTGATTTTCCAGCATTTCTGTTCTCTACTATGATAGTTTAAGTTTTCAGCACCTTGAGTGGGTTTTGCGCGGATTGTCGTTGATGGTTCAGACTTTTGACCGCGAGTTTGGGCATCAGCTTTATGATCGCCTTGCGAGCCAGTTTTCAGTCCCGTTCACCGACGGTTTGGTCCCTGTCAGGGTGTTCTTTATTAGTTGAGGGATCGACTTCGACCCGTGGGTCCGTTGGGGTTATGATAGCATGTTGAGTGACCAACTGTGGCATGAGATTATGTCTCTTGAGGATCCCTTTTGGGGTTAGCCTGTAGTTGAGTAGTCCACTCGGGTGGTTTTAGATCGGGAAGTAACCGAGTGAAGACCCCAGCTTATTGGATTCCTTTCCTTATTGGATGAATGTGTGGGTATGCTTCTGGTCGCCTTGCTGAGGTTGGCACCATGATGTGGTTTGGTGCGTGTTGCACTAGTGGTTATTTCCGTTTTCCCCTAGCCTTTTATTGGAGCCCCTTGGGTATTTCACGTCTCAGCTCAGGAGTGATGTGTTTTTCCTCGCCCGTGATTTACTTGCCCCTTTGAGATCTGTGATTGTTGGAGTATGAGGGACGGCCGTTGCAATTTCTGGCTCGAGAGATGAGAGAATTGCACATCGGGCCATATCGTACTTGTTGTTGTCGTTGCTGCGGAGTAATCACGGGGAGTGAGTGGTGTTTCGGGAGCTGGAGGCATATTGATGGAAACCTACCCGTGGTATTTGTGACTCATGATGGACTTGATCTAGTTTCGAGGACGAAACTTTCTTTTAGTGGGGGAGGATGTGAGGTCCCGAATTCCCACTTAAGAGATTACTGTCGGTTTAGTGGCCTTTGGGAGTGTTTGTGCGCGTGTCGGGCCCAAGAAATAGATTTGTGGTGCAAATTGGGATTTAGTTTGCATCACTGGAGGCCTGCGTGGTGTGTCGGTGGTGTTTGTGCGTAATTTGGACACAAGTGTTGGACTTTGGGCTTAAAAGGAGATCCCGTGGGAAATTGGAGGACCCGTCGAGTGTTTAGAGGTGGTTTCGCGCGGCGTAGATGTCAAATTTGGACTTCGGGCGAAGTTTGGATAAAAGATTACCTCTCCGATCGCCTTCGGGAATTTCTAGAGTTGAAATTTGGCAAATCGGACTTCAGAATTGGACCCGGCGCAAAAATCGGATCAAGTGGGCTATCCGGGGGCATTCGGCAAATTTTCGGTTGAGAATTTGGAGAAACGGACATCGTTTTTGGATTCAGCGCGCGAAATCATTGAGAATGGATTATTTACTTGTTTGTTTTGGAGCCCGGATGAAATGCGTGTTTTTCGAGGCGACGCGGCACGAATCCCGAGGCGAGGCGACGGCACAGAAACCAAGGCCGTATGGCGCGCAGCTCGAGGCGCGCGACAGGTGCGCTACGCGCGCTGGGGAAGCGCGCCCGCCTGCGCGGGAGGCACGCGGGGGCCGCCACTTGGCGGGCCCCCACTGGCGCCCTCTCGGGAGCGCGGGGGCGCGCGCCCGTGTGGCGCGTCCGTGTCCCGCGCCTGCGCGGGCGCGGTGTCACGTGCCCGTGTGGCACGCGGGCTGCGAGCCCGTGTGGCACGCGGGCTGCGCGCTCGCGTGGCGCGCAGGGGCGCGTCCACGTGGCGCGGCGCGCGCGCGCCTGGACCAGGTGCACCGCCCTTGTGCGTGTGGACCGCCGGGTGGAGAGCTCCTATTGGCGGTGCACCGAGGACCCGGTGCATGAGCACCTTCTCTCCTCCTTTTTCTTCTTCTTCTTCTCTTTTTCATCTTCCTTCTCCACCCCGAGCGCCATTTTCTTCTCTTCTTGTCACGCCCCGGGGGTCGAACCACGCCCCGGGCTCGCCAACAGATCCGCCGTCTGTACGGAAACTGCCGTACAGACGAAGCGTCCAACCTGCAAAGAGATCTATCGCTACACAAGTATCAGAGCGGAAAAGGAGCTATGTAGAAGGAAGAAAACAGAATAACTGAAATAACTAAATAAAAGAGTCCAAATACATGAGTCCACTATCTCCCAAAAAATAAGTACAGTACCACTGTCTAGTACAAAAGAGGAAACCAAAAAGGTACAGGTCACTATATCTCTGACTCGACCGACTCGGGTAGGAACTAGTCGGCGACGCCCTTACCTCGGTCAGAGGACTCCGCACGAGCCGAGCCTGGAAAAGACGCCTCAGGAACACCTGTCACACGCAGCGGGTGTGAGATCAACTGCAAAAACAGATCTCAACGGGTACCGCTGCCAGAACTCACGGTGCGCCCACCAAGTCTGCTGGAGGCAAAATAGATAGATAGATAGATAGATAGATAGATAGATAGATATGCAAGCAGGAAATGAATCTAACACTATATGCCTCAATACTATGCTCGAAGGAAAACCATCTAAGAACATATGCCACAACCACCCACTCATGTCACCAAATCTCTACGACTGCCACATAGGGGCCAGTCGAGCCTGCGCCTGTCGACTAGGAGCGCACCTGCCCACCACCACACATCCACTTGAGGACGGGATTTACGTGGGGCGTCCTGTCCGACTGTCTCAATCTCTCTCTAGTAGCCGCCTGGTAGCACGGCCAGGGGCGAGTACCGACCTGGTAGCACGGCCAGGGGTCTCAATATCTCAACGCGTCCGGAGCGTGACCCGAGGGGTGCGACCCCACCGGGTAATGATCAAGTCACATCTATCTCAGTAAGCGGCGTCTGCAGGCTATAATACTCGATCAAGCAGATCGGAAAACTCGAACGACTCTACTCACAATAAAGTAGGAAAACCAACCCTCGACTAAATCTGGTAATGCTACTAACATCTTGAGACTCTGGAGTATAGATAGAAGATCCAGGAATCCCCCTTTCTCGGCCCCCGGCACGAGATCAATACACTCAAGGGGTTCCCGGCGATTTAGAACAACCTCTGGCAGTTACCAGATAAGCGCAATAATAAAAAGGAACGCGATACCTTTGCATTTCGAAGTAATGTAGAGCACTCCATAATTCTTAAATAAAACAACCCACCTGTGCTCAACCCGCACAATCGCGCGCTAGAAGAAGGTCCCGAAGCGATCCTGCAGCTCCTCGCGGCAAAACGTGCACCACCGGTCACGTAGAAAGCTAGCGCTAAGACACCACTGCGGAAACGGTGAAAACAGGGGTCAGAAAAACACGCGGCCCAAAACTGCGCTCAAAACGGCGGTACAAACCCAACCGCCCACGAAGAAACGCCGGGCGTTGCGCGGAAAGCCCAACGCGCACCCGCCGCGGCGCACCGTCGAGCCGAAGACAACGGCACAGAGCGGCCCACGGCCGAACAGCCCAAAGAACCTGGCCCCACGCAGCGGCGGCCAGCCGCGCGGCCGGCAGCGCCGCGCGGCCCAAGGGTTGCCCGCGCGGCGCCCTACAGTGCCGCGCGCCCAGCGCGCGGCCTGCAGGGCCGCGCGGCCCCATGGGCTGCCCGCGCGGCACCCTGCAGTGCCGCGCGCCCAGCGCTTGGCCTGCAGGGCCGCGGGGCCCCATGGGCCGCCCGCGCGGCACCTCCGCAGGGCCGCGCGCCCAGCGCGCGGCCGGCAGGGCCGCGGGGCCCCATGGGCCGCCCGCGCGGCCTCCTGCAGTGCCGCGCGCCCCGCGCGCGGCCTGCAGTGCCGCGCGGCACAGGGGCCGCCCGCGCGGCCTCCTGCAGTGCCGCGCGCCCCGCGCCCGGCCTGCAGTGCCGCGCGGCACAGGGGCCGCCCGCGCGGCCACCTGCAGTGCCGCGCGCGGCCTGCAGTGCCACGCGGCACAGGGGCCGCCCGCGCGGCACCCCTGCAGTGCCGCGCGCCAAGCGTGCGGCCTGCAGTGCCGCGCAGCACAGGTGCCGCCCGCGCGGCACCTCTGCAGTGCCGCGTGGTGACCCTGTAGTGCCGCGCGGCACAGGGGCCGCCCGCGCGGTACCGCTGCAGTGCCGCGCGCGAAGCGCGCGGCCTGCAGGGCCGCGCGGCCCCATGCCGCGGCTCCCGAGCAGTCCGGCGCCCTGCTGCTCAAAAATGGCAGCAGGGCGCATGCTGCGCGCGGCGCTCATGCGCGCCCGCGCAGCGGCAGCCCTCACAGCCTCGCGTCGCCAAAGAAGCGCGCGCGCGCGCGGCTCGTGCAGCATCTGCCACCCCGGACAACAAGTCCGCGCTGCCGCTACCAGCAGGAAAAGAAATAAAAAGAAGGAAAGAAAAAGGAATAAATAAAAATAAAAAAAAATAGACACCGACCTCGTCGTTGTCTCGAGCGCTCCTCGCTCGGCACCCCTCGGCAACCCCCAGGCGGTCCACACTCCGAAGCCCACTTCAAACCTCTGGCTCCACCCCTTTTTCTCTTTCTCTTCCTTCTTCCTCCCTCTGCTTCACCAAGCCAAGAGGAAGTGCCCAGCCTGCTGCTTGCTTCGATGAGAGGAGAAGGTGAGTGGCAGAGGCTTTAAATAGCACAAGCACTAATTAAAACACTTAATTAAATTCCACCTACCAGCCTCCACTAATTAAAACACCTCTCCAACTCCTCTGCCAGCTCCTCACAGCAACAACACAAAAAAAAGAAACCAAACCCAATAAATCCCCTTTTTCAAATAAATAAATTCAATAAAATATAATAAAATAAAATGCCCCAGTAACTCACTTTTTGACCTCGGGCTTTCCGCCGCAGCCCGGAACCTCCCGAGCTCCGCTGTAAACTGAAAATACACTTGCTCGCAGCTTTCCTCACCCAAAAAGCTCAACAGAAGAGTCGGTAGGCTCAATCTAAAAGCCGGCATACTACACTCTCCCCCCCTTCAAACGGTTTCGTCCTCGAAACCCAAAAAACTCCAAACTCACGAAGGGGTCTCAAAAAGATCCGGATAGGCAATCCTCAGCTGATCCTCGGGCTCCCAAGTAGCCTCTCTCTCATCGTGGTGGCTCCAAAGTACCTTCACATAAGGTATAACCCGATTGCGCAATTCCCTCGTCTCGCGAGCAAGAATTCGCATCGGGCGCTCCTGAAAGTGCAGCTCCTCATCCATCTCTAGGGAAGTGAAATCCAGTACGTGTGAGGGATCATACACATACTTCCTCAAAACGGAAACATGGAATACATCGTGAGTACCCGACAATCGCGGCGGTAGAGCAATCCGATAGGCGACCGGTCTGATGCGCTCTAAAATCTCGAATGGTTCAATAAAACGCGGGCTCAGCTTCCCGCGCACTCCAAAGCGCCGTATCCCTCGAGCGGGCGAGACTTTCAGAAACACATGATCTCCCACCTGAAACTCCAAGTCTCGCCGCCTTCTATCGGCGTAGCTCCTCTGTCGGCTCTGCGCAGTCACTAGATGACGCCGAATAACCTTTACTTTATCCTCTGCATCCAAAAGTAATTCAGGCCCCAAAGTTTTCCTTTCACCCACGTCACTCCAACACAAAGGCGATCGACATTTCCTACCATACAGTGCTTCATAGGGCGCCATCTGGATACTCGCCTGGAAGCTATTGTTGTAGGCAAACTCTGCTAACCTCAGATGTCGATCCCAACTGCCACTGAAGCTCAAGACACAAGCCCTCAACATGTCCTCCAGAGTCTGAATAGTCCGCTCGGACTGTCCGTCGGTCTGTGGGTGAAAGGCGGTGCTAAACTGAAGCTGGGTCCCCACGGCCCCCTGTAAGCTCCTCCAGAACTGCGAAGTGAACCTCGGGTCCCTGTCTGATACAATAGAAGCTGGTATCCCATGAAGCCTCACAATCTCGTCCAGGTACAACTGCGCTAACCTCTCCAAAGTCCAACCTGACTGAATCGGCACAAAGTGGGCTGATTTGGTCAAACGATCCACTATCACCCAAATGGCGTCAGCCCCACTCTGAGTCCTCGGTAGACCAACAATAAAATCCATAGTAATGCAATCCCACTTCCACTCAGGGATTGGTAGGCTTTGCAACTTGCCCGCTGGAACCTGATGCTTCGCTTTAACTTGCTGGCAAGTTAGACAATGAGCTACAAACCTACCGACGTCCCTCTTCATGCCTGGCCACAAGAACTGAGCCCTCAAATCTCTATACATCTTTGTCCCCCCGGGGTGGAGGGTGTAAGGTGTATAGTGGGCCTCCCTAAGGATCAGCTCTCTAATCTCAGAATCCACGGGCACACAGTAGCGGTCCCTGTACCTAAGTACTCCCGCTACATCCACAGAAAAGTCCCCGTCCTAGCCACGCTGCACCTGGTCTCTGATCCCCTCAAGATAGGGGTCTCCACTCTGCTTCTCTCTAATCCTGTCCAGCAGAGTGGGCTGCAAGACCATAGACATCAGTATTGCGGAAACCCCAGGGGCCACAACCTCCAAACCCAAACTCCTCAGCTGCTCTCTCAGTGGTCCCTGCTGGGTAATAAGCATGCTCAAGGTCTGCCCTGCTCGCCGGCTCAAAGCATCCGCGACTACGTTGGCCTTGCCGGGATGATACAGAATACTCAAGTCATAATCCTTCAGCAGCTCAAGCCACCGGCGCTGCCTTAAGTTGAGTTCTCTTTGAGTGAACAGATATTTCAAACTCTGATGATCGGTGAAGATCTCACAGTGCTCGCCGTACAAATAATGTCGCCAGAGCTTCAAAGCATAAACAACGGCAGCTAGCTCAAGGTCATGCGTAGGGTAATTTCTCTCATAATCCTTTAACTGGCGCGAAGCAAAGGCAATTACCCTACCATGCTGCATCAACACGCATCCAAGGCCGCTGTGGGAGGCGTCACTGTAAATCACATACCCCTCTCCCATGACTGGTAGTGCAAGGACTGGATCTGTAGTCAACCTCTGCTTCAACTCCTCGAAGCTCTTCTGGCACTCCTCTGACCAAACAAACCTTACCCCTTTCCTGGTCAATCGAGTGAGGGGAGTAGAGAGCTTCGCAAAGCCCTCTACAAACCGACGGTAGTAGCCTGCAAGGCCCAAGAAACTCCGTATCTCAGTCACCGTCGTCGGTCTAGGCCAATCCCGAAATGCATCGATCTTCGTCGGGTCCACTGCCACCCCTGCGGCTGAAACTACATGGCCTAGAAAAGAAACTTCCCGAAGCCAGAAGGCGCACTTTTTCAACTTGGCATACAACTCCTTCTCTCTCAGAAGCTGTAGCACTATCCGCAAGTGCTCCTCGTGCTCAAAATCGCTACGGGAATAAACCAAAATGTCATCTATGAAAACCACCACGAAACGGTACAAGTACGGCTGGAACACTCGGTTCATCAGATCCATAAACGCAGCTGGGGCATTCGTCAAACCAAAAGGTAACACTGTGAACTCATAATGCCCATACCGAGTCCTAAACGCCGTCTTGGATACATCCTCGGCCCTCACCCTCAGCTGGTGGTAACCGGATTGAAGATCTATCTTCGAGAAGACCGTAGCTCCCTGAAGCTGATCAAATAAATCATCAATCCGAGGAAGTGGATACTTGTTCTTGACGGTCACTATATTTAACTCTCGATAGTCCACACAAAGCCTGAGTGACCCGTCCTTCTTCTTTACAAATAGAATCGGGGCTCCCCAAGGAGAAACACTAGGTCGCACAAACCCGCGATCCAAAAGATGCTGCAGCTGAGCCTTTAACTCCCTCAATTCCGCCGGGGCCATCCGGTAGGGTGCCTTAGAGATTGGTGCAGTTCCGGGAACTACATCAATCACGAACTCAATCTCTCGATCCGGCGGCATGGACGATAACTCAGGAGGGAACACATCTGGATACTCTCGGACGATAGGAATGTCCTCGAGCCCAGGCATCGCCGTAGGCACCTCTACAACAGTAGCTAAGAAAGCGATACATCCACGGCTCATCATCTGACGTGCTCTAGCAGAAAAGATCGTCGCAGCAAAAAGAGTGCTCTGACAACCCCTAAAAATGAACTCCTGCTGCCCTGGCTCACGAAGGGTCACAGTCCTCTCTCTACAATCAATGGTGGCATAAAAGCGAGTCAACCAATCCATGCCCAGCACTATATCGAAATTCCGGAGCTGACGTAGGACCAAAAGGTCAACGGGCAAAACCCAGGGCCCCAACTGCACTGGGCAGGACCAACAACACTCATCCACGAGTAACACGTGCTCAGGTATCTGAACCTCACGAGCACACTCTAACGGCCCTATCTCTAGCCTATGCATGGATGCAAAAGTCCTACTGATAAAAGAATGTGATGCTCCGGTATCAAATAAAGCTCTAGTGCGAGTAGAAGAGATAAGGATAATACCTGCCACCACGTGGCTAGCTGTCCCCGAGTTCTCGACCTGAGCTGCATAGACTCTCCCGCTCGGGGGTGGTCGCCTGTCTGGCTGCCGCGACGAAGTGGCCCTATCCCCCCGGCCATAACCTGCCGAAGCCCCGCCCGTCGAAAAGGGCGGTGGAGGAGCCGAAGCTGTCGATGCCGCGACTGATCCCGCTCTAGGACAAGACCATGCTCTGTGCCCTGCCTGCCCACACTGGAAGCACCGGCCCTGCAGCTGATCACACTGCGAAGGTGCGTGGGGGCCGCCGCATATCACACATCTGTCAGCGCGCCTCCGCTGCTGCTGCTGCTGCTGCCTAGGGGGTCGAGGGCCCCCCGATCCCTGCCTCCTCCGCGACCCGCGACCCCGAGGCTGGAACGGTGGGGGTCTCGGGGGCCTCGGTCTGCTAGACTGCCCACACTCAGATGGCGCCGGGTGCTTCTCCCCCGAACTAGCCCCAGGCGCCAGGCCCTGCTCAGACATAACCACGGATCCTCTGTCAACCCACTGCGCGTGATCAATCGCCGCATCCAAAGTCTGGGCTCTAAATGAGTGAACATGAGGATAGATATCCTTGTGTAGACCTCTCTCAAATAACTCAACCCTCTGGGCCTCATCCCGGGCAACGTGGGGCACGCTACCCAAAAGTCGCTGAAACTCAAGAACATACGTCACGAGGGGCCGATCCCCCTGTTGCAGCCGTCGCAAATCCCCCTCTAGCTTCTGCTTTGCACTGTCGGGAAAGTAGACCCCGAGCAGCAAAGCCCGAAACTCAGCCCAAGACAGTAGAGGTACACCCGGCGGTCCCACAGGCCGAACACGACTCCACCAGGTCTCGGCGTCCTTCTCCAAGAAGTGTGTGGCTAGGTGCACTTGATGCTTCTCCTTGATAAACAGGTTTTCAAATAACTTCTCCATCGCTGAAATCCAATTTTTCGCCTCCCAAGGCTCTGAGCTCTGCCCTGCAAATAGCGGAGGGTGAAACTTGGAGATGTAGGATAGTCGATCTGTGAGCTCCTTTTGCTCTGCCTCTGACAACGGGGCGATCGGAGACGAGGTCGACGAAGTCGCCATAGGAGGCGCAGCTGGTGACGTCCTCTGCTCAAGTAACCTCATCATCCGCTCCATACTTTCCTCTTGGCGCTTGGCCGCCTCCTCCTAGCGTCGCAACGCCTCAGACATCTGGGCCACCTGGGCCCGCAGCTCCTGGACCTCGCCCTGAGCGGCCTCCTGTTGCTCGGGCTCGTCATCAGCCGTAGAAAGTGCCCTCGTCATCGCGCGACGTCTCGGAGGCATCTCAGGCAACTGCAAAAGGAAAACAAGTGTCAGAGAAAGAACTCTCACGACCCAATCAAGCGAAAGTATAAACATGTTACCCGCTCTAAAGCATTATGCTGTCTGCAGCCAACATAACCACTTTTAGCGAGTAAACACGCAAAGTCACTCGCCCCAATCCCCTGGGGGAGTTTCAACTCAATCAGGATTCTCGCTACAATCTCGTCTCTCACGACAGTCATCCTACCGTCCAACCAAAAGCCTAGGGTCTCTAAGTCCCCAACGACCTATACACCTAGGCTCTGATACCACCTAAATCTGTCACGCCCCGGGGGTCGAACCACGCCCCGGGCTCGCCAACAGATCCGCCGTCTGTACGGAAACTGCCGTACAGACGAAGCGTCCAACCTGCAAAGAGATCTATCGCTACACAAGTATCAGAGCGGAAAAGGAGCTATGCAGAAGGAAGAAAACAGAATAACTGAAATAACTAAATAAAAGAGTCCAAATACATGAGTCCACTATCTCCCAAAACATAAGTACAGTACTACTGTCTAGTACAAAAGAGGAAACCAAAAAGGTACAGGTCACTCTATCTCTGACTCGACCGACTCGGGTAGGAACTAGTCGGCGACGCCCTTACCTCGGTCAGAGGACTCCGCACGAGCCGAGCCTGGAAAAGACGCCTCAGGAACACCTGTCACACGCAGCGGGTGTGAGATCAACTGCAAAAACAGATCTCAGTGGGTACCGCTGCCAGAACTCACGGTGCGCCCACCAAGTCTGCTGGAGGCAAAATAGATAGATAGATAGATAGATAGATAGATAGATAGATAGATATGCAAGCAGGAAATGAATCTACCACTATATGCCTCAATACTATGCTCGAAGGAAAACCATCTAAGAACATATGCCACAACCACCCACTCATGTCACCAAATCTCTACGACTGCCACATAGGGGCTAGTCGAGCCTGCGCCTGTCGACTAGGAGCGCACCTGCCCACCACCACACATCCACTTGAGGACGGGATTTACGTGGGGCGTCCTGTCCGACTGTCTCAATCTCTCTCTTGTAGCCGCCTGGTAGCACGGCCAGGGGCGAGTACCCACCTGGTAGCACGGCCAGGGGTCTCAATATCTCAACGCGTCCGGAGCGTGACCAGAGGGGTACGACCCCACCGGGTAATGATCAAGTCACATCTATCTCAGTAAGCGGCATCTGCAGGCTATAATCCTCGATCAAGCAGATCGGAAAACTCGAACGACTCTACTCACAATCAAGTCGGAAAACCAACCCTCGACTAAATCTGGTAATGCTACTAACATCCTGAGACTCTGGAGTATAGCTAGAAAATCCAGGAATCCCCCTTTCTCGGCCCCCGGCACGAGATCAATACACTCAAGGGGTTCCCAGCGATTTAGAACAACCTCTGGCAGTTACCAGATAAACGCAATAATAAAAAGGAATGCGATACCTTTGCATTTTGAAGTAATGTAGAGCACTCTGTGATTCTTAAATAAAACAACCCACCTGTGCTAAACCCGCACAATCGCGCGCTAGAAGAAGGCCCCGAAGCGATCCTGCAGCTCCTCGCGGCAAAACGTGCACCACCGGTCACGTAGAAAGCTAGCGCTAAGACACCACTGCGGAAACGGTGAAAACAGGGGTCAGAAAAACCCGCGGCCCAAAACCGCGCTCAAAACGGCGGTACAAACCCAATCGCCCACGAAGAAACGCCGGGCGTTGCGCGGAAAGCCCAACGCGCACCCGCCGCGGCGCACCGTCGAGCCGAAGACAACGGCACAGAGCGGCCCACGGCCGAACAGCCCAAAGAACCCGGCCCCGCGCGGCGGCGGCCAGCCGCGCGGCCGGCAGCGACACGCGGCCCAAGGGTTGCCCGCCCGGCGCCCTGCAGTGCCGCGCGCCCAGCGCGCGGCCTGCAGGGCCGCGCGGCCCCATGGGCTGCCCGCGCGGCACCCTGCAGTGCCGCGCGCCCAGCGCGCAGCCTGCAGGGCCGCGGGGCCACATGGGCCGCCCGCGCGGCACCTCCGCAGGGCGCGGCCCGATGGGCCGCCCGCGCGGCACCTCCGCAGGGCCGTGCGCCCAGCGCGCGGCCTGCAGGGCCGCCCGCGCGGCCCCATGGGCCGCCCGCGCGGCCTCCTGCAGTGCCGCGCGGCACAGGGGCCGCCCGCGCGGCCTACTGCAGTGCCGCGCGCCCCGCGCGCGGCCTGCAGTGCCGCGCGGCACAGGGGCCGCCCGCGCGGCCTCCTGGAGTGCCGCGCGCCCTGCGCGCGGCCTGCAGTGTCGCGCGGCACAGGGGCCGCCCCCGTGGCCACCTGCAGTGCCGCGCGCCCTGCGCGTGGCCTGCAGTGCCGCGCGCCCTGCGCGTGGCCTGCAGTGCCGCGCTCTACAGGGGCCGCCCGCGCGGCACCTCTGCAGTGCCGCGCGCCAAGCGCGCGGCCTGCAGTGCCGCGCGGCACAGGGGCCGCCCGCGCGGCACCCCTGCAGTGCCGCGCGCCAAGCGCGCGGCCTGCAGGGCCGCGCGGCCCCATGCCGCGGCTCCCGAGCAGTCCGGCGCCCTGCTGCTCAAAAATGGCAGTAGGGCGCATGCTGCGCGCGGCGCTCATGCGCGCCCGCGCATGGGCAGCCCTCACAGCCTCGCGCCGCCAAAGAAGCGCGCGCGCGCGGCTCATGCAGCATCTGCCACCCCGGACAACAAGTCCGCGCTGCCGCAACCAGCAGGAAAAGAAAGAAAAAGAAGGAAAGAAAAAGGAATAAAAAAAAATAAAAAAAAATAGACACCGACCTCGTCGTTGTCTCGGGCGCTCCTCGCTCGGCACCCCTCGGCAACCCGCAGGCGGTCCACACTCCGAAGCCCACTTCAAACCTCAGGCTCCACCCCTTTTTCTCCTTCTCTTCATTCTTCCTCCCTCTGCTTCACCAAGCCAAGAGGAAGTGCCCTGCCTGCTGCTTGCTTCGATGAGAGGAGAAGGTGAGTGGCAGAGGCTTTAAATTGCACAAGCACTAATTAAAACACTTAATTAAATTCCACCTACCAGCCTCCACTAATTAAAACACCTCTCCAACTCCTCTTCCAGCTCCTCACAGCAACAACACAAAAAAAAGAAACCAAACCCAATAAATCCCCTTTTTCAAATAAATAAATTCAATAAAATAAAATAAAATAAAATGCCCCAGTAACTCACTTTTTGACCTCGGGCTTTCCGCCGCAGCCCGGAACCTCCCGAGCTCCGCTGTAAACTGAAAATACACATGCTCGCAGCTTTCCTCTCCCAAAAAGCTCAACAGAAGAGCTGGTAGGCTCAATCTAAAAACCGGCATACTACACTTCTCTTCCTTTCTTCTCCAACCGAGCGTGAGAGAGTGAGAGGGAGGGAGTTGTGTGGGGTGTGGCGGTGCGTCGTGGGCCTCGTGGAGCGCGCGAGTTTTTCCAACGGAGCAGTTGGTCGGCGCGGCGTAGTCGAGGTTGGTCCCGTGTGTTAATTTTACGGAGTTTTTGCGCTGTTTGAGGCGTTCTTTTGGACTTTGAGTTTAACCCCTAACTCTTATCTGTCACGCCCCGGGGTCGAAACTGCGACCCGGGCTCGCTAACAGATCCGCCATCTGTACGGAAACTGCCGTACAGACGAAGCGTCTTACCTGCAAAAAGAATCAACTACAGTATACAGATATCAGAGCTGAAAGTAAACTACTAAAAACTGAAATCCAAACACTGTACAACTGAAAATAAATACTATATCCATCTCCCAAATTCGATCATATAAAAAGTCCTCTGATACAAAAACCCAAAAGGGAGATATCTCCAATAAAAACATCAGTGTACAAGCTCTCAATACAAATATCCTCACTACATCAGTCTCTCAAACTATAAAATAATGTACAACTCTATACCTCACAACAAAGGTCTCTCAACAGAGGAAAAAGAAGTAAACTAATCTACTGAAGCTCTCCTCTGAAGGGGTACCGCTACACTCCAACGACGGGTAGGGAACTAGCTCGCGACTCCCTCGCCTCGGTCAGAAGGATCAGCAACTGGAGCAACAGGAACAGGAGAAGAAGTTCCTGGGGAAAAAGACACCACAACGGGTGTGAGAACTACTTCCCACAGTAGTTCTCAGTGGGTGCCGTCAACAAGCCCAACGGTCTGCCCACTAAGTCTACTAGAGGCAAAAGATAACAGTGCAATGAAATCTGAACAAGAAAAGCTGGAGCTACTCTACAGCTACCATGCCTCTATCTAGATGCTCAAAAGTGGAACAGATAAAAGTAAATGTGACCACACGCACCCATGGTGCTCAATCGACCCAATCGAACTGACTGCCTCATAGGGTCCAGTCAAGCCTGCGCCTGTCGACTAGGAACGCACCTACCCACTACCACACATCCACATGAGGACGGGATTTACGTGGGGCGTCCTGTCCGACTAACTCACCCCTCGCGCAAAACTGCCTCAACAGGCCCATCGTTGCATCCACTGCGGAAAACTGCCTTAACAGGCCAACCATCGTATCCACAGCGGCATCTCAGGGACGCGACTCCAACTGAGGAAAACGGCGCAGCATAGAGTATCAAACATTGGCATAAGCAGGCTATAGTCAAGATCCACGCTCACTCTCAGAACGGTAGGACTCAAGATCCCCAAATATCTTGCACAACAGTCGGAGCACTCTCGACGACTCAACTGATCAGCTAACACGAAACACGAGACACTAGCCTCTCCAACAGCTCGCAGCACAAAGCACACTGGCTAGAGGTACTCCACAGCCAGAAACGACCCACAACTCAGGCTAACAACACTGGTCGGACAACACTCAACGACCTGGGACCACCGTCAACCACAACGGTTCCCAACAACACTGACCGGAAGATACTCGTCGGCCCGGGACTACCGTCTGCTCAACGGCTCCCTCCCACGACAGCACAACAGGGATACAAGACCTCCCGGGACTACCGTTTACCCAAACGGCTCCCGGCACGGATAAGCAACCCACTACAACTACCAGACTCCACTCTGCTCCCAAGCACGAGTGCAAATGCATCCCACACTAAAAGACAGTCCCGACCTCTCGGCCCACTACCCGGGCGAGGATAACACTATGTCCAGGAATAGAAAAATAGTGTAGGTGTCTAAACATAAATAATCCTAGCCCAAGTGAAGGTTTTCTACTGGTCTGGTTACACATGCAACATATGACGGGGGTGCTAGGTCAAGTTCCAAGATAACTATATTAATAGATGATAAAAGGAATAACAATTCCTACAATCTATCATGCTACACAAGGGAATAAACTATCATGCATAGTCCTACATCAGTAGAATTACTGTACAGTCCATAAAAATTGGAGATAAGGCCACCCACCTCGATTTGCCACCAATTGCTCGTAGACACTTGCAACTTGCTTCCACGCGATCCGCACGCAAAAAGATGTCCGCTGCCGGAGTCCGCACGCAAAACGGAGCACGCCGCCGAAACCCGCGCGCAAAATGGAGCCCGCGCGCAAAACGGAGCCCGCACGCAAAACGGTGCACGCTGCCGGAGTCCGCAAGCAAAACGGAACACGGTGCCGAAACCCGCACGCAAAACGGAGTCCGCAGGCAAAACGGTGCACGCTGCCAGAGTCCACACGCAAAACGGAGAACGGTGCCGAAACCCGTGCGCAAAACGGAGCACGCTGCCGGAGTCCGCACGCAAAACGGAGCACGGTGCCGAAACCCGCGCGCAAAACGGAGTCCGCACGCAAAACGGTGCACGCTGCTGGAGTCCGCACGCAAAATGGAGCACGGTGCCGAAACCCGCGCGCAAAATGGAGTCCGCACGCAAAACGGAGCACGCTGCCGGAGTCCGCACGCAAAACGGAGCACGGTGCCGAAACCCGCGCGCAAAACAGAGTCCGCACGCAAAACGGAGCACGCCGTCGGGGTCCGCACGCAAAACGGTGCAGAACACGGTCCCTAACACAGATAAGAGCAAGAGGGTCAATTTACTGTCCAAAAGAACATCCCAAACTGTGCCAAAAACACCGTAAAATTAGCACACGGGACCTACCCGACTGCGCCGCGCCGACCAACCGCTCCGTTAGAAAACCCCGCGCGCTCCACGAAGCCCACGACGCATCGCCGCACCACCCACCATCTCCTCCCTCAATCTCCCTCTCGCTCGGGTGAAGAAGAAGGAAAAGAAAAGGAGGAGAAATGGCGCTTGGGGGAGAAAGAAGAAGAAGAAGAAAAAAGAGAAATGGGGGGTTGGTCCACGGACCCAGTCCACGGTGCACCGCACAAGGGGGGCCAGCTGCCGGGTGGTCCACGAGGCCGGGGCACGTGCACCGGGTCCACGCACGCGCCCCGGGCGCCACGTGGCGTGCGGCAACGCGCCCGCCACACGGGCGCGTTACACCGCGCCACCCCAGATGCGGGACACGCGCCCGCCACACGGGCGCGCGTGCCCCCGCGCCCGCCACACGGGCGCGCGTGCCCCCGCGCCCGCGCGGGCGCCAACGGGGGGCCGCCACGTGGCGGCCCCTGCGCTGACCCGCGCAGGTGCGCGTTCCCAACGCGCGCATTCCCGCGTCCGTACGCGCCTGCCGCGCCCTCGGGATCCGCGCCACGCCAACCTCGGGATCCGCGCCACACCTCGATTTCCGTGTTCGCCTCGAAAAATGCGCACGTCACCCGGGCTCCAAAACAAATAAGTAAATAGCCCATTCTCAACGATTTCGCGCGCTGAATCCAAAAACGATGTCCATTTTTCCAAATTCTCATCCGAAAATTGCGTAGTGCCCCCGGATAGCCCACTTGATCCGATTTTCCGCGCCGGGTCCAATTCTGAAGTCCGATTTGCCAAATTCCAACACTAAATAATCCCGAAGGCGACCGGAGAAATAATCTTTAATCCAAACTTCGCCCGGAGTCCAAAACTTGAGTCCAAATTGTGCGCAAACACCACCGACACACCACGCAGGCCTCCAGTGATGCAACTAAATTCCAAATTGCATCACAAATCCATTTCTCGGGCCCGACACGCGCACAAACACTCCCAACGGCCACTAAAAGCTGCCCAACAACCAGCAAACCCTTCGCGGGGGATTCCGGGACCTCACATTATCTGTATTAGGGACCGTGTTTTACTGCACCGTTTTGCATGCGGTCCCCGACGCCGTGCACCGTTTTGCGTGCGGATTCTGGCACCATTCTCCGTTTTGCATGCGGATTCTGGCACCGAGCACCGTTTTGCGTGCGGACTCCGGCACCGTGCACCATTTTGCGTGCGCACTCCGGCATCGTGCACCGTTTTACGTGCGGACTCCGGCAGCGGGCTTCGTTTGCGTGCGGATCGCGTGGAGGCCAATTGCATGTGTCTACGAGCAATTGGTGGCAAATCGAGGTGGGTGGCCTTATCTCCAAGTTTTATGGACTGTACAGTAATTCTACTGTTGTAGGACTTTGCATGATAGTTTATTTCCTTGTGTAGCATGCTAGATTGTAGGAATTGTTATTCCTTTTATCGTCTGTTAATATAGTTATCTTAGAACTTGACCTAGCACCCCCGTCATATGTTGCATGTGTAACCAGACCAGCAGAAAACCCACACTTGGGCAAGGGTTATTTATGTTTAGACACACACACTATTTTTCTATTCCTGGACATAGTGTTATCCTCGCCCGGGTAGTGGGCCGAGAGGTCGGGACTTTCTTTTAGTGTGGGATGCATTTGCACTCGTGCTTGGGAGCAGAGTGGAGTCTGGTAGTTGTAGTGGGTTGCTTATCCGTGCCGGGAGCCGTTTGGGTAAACGGTAGTCCCGGGAGGTCTTGTATCCCTGTTGTGCTGTCGTGGGAGGGAGCCGTTGAGCAGACGGTAGTCCCGGGCCGACGAGTATCTTCCGGTCAGTGTTGTTGGGAACCGTTGTGGTTGACGGTGGTCCCAGGTCGTTGAGTGTTGTCCGACCAGTGTTGTTAGCCTGAGTTGTGGGTCGTTTCTGGCTGTGGAGTACCTCTAGCCAGTGTGCTTTGTGCTGCGAGCTGTTGGAGAGGCTAGTGTCTCATGTTTCGTGTGAGCTGATCAGCTGAGTCGTCGAGAGTGCTCCGACTGTTGTGCGAGATATTTGGGGATCTTGAGTCCTACCGTTCTGAGAGTGAGCGTGGATCTTGACTATAGCTTGCTTATGCCAATGTTTGATACTCTATGCCGCGCCGTTTTCCTCAGTTGGAGTCGCGCCCCTGATATGCCGCTGTGGATACGATGGTTGGCCTGTTGAGGCAGTTTTCCGTAGTGGATGCAACGATGGGCCTGTTGAGGCAGTTTTGCGCGAGGGGTGAGTTAGTCGGACAGGACGCCCCACGTAAATACCGTCCTCATGTGGATGTGTGGTAGTGGGCAGGTGCGTTCCTAGTCAACAGGCGCAGGCTTGACTGGACCCTATGAGGCAGTCAGTTCGATTGGGTCGATTGAGCACCTTGGGTGCGGGTGGTCACATTTACTTTCATCTGTTCCACTTTTTGAGCATCTAGATAGAGGCATGGTGGCTGTAGAGTAGCTCCAGCTTTTCTTATTCAGATTTCACTGCACTGTTATCTTTTGCCTCTAGTAGACTTAGTGGGCAGACCGTTGGGCTTGTTGACGGCACCCACTGAGAACTACTGTGGGAAGTAGTTCTCACACCCGTCGTGGTGTCTTTTTTCCCAGGGACTTCTACTCCTGTTCCTGTGCTCCTGTTGCTGATCCTTCTTACCGATTTCGAGGGAGTCGCGAGCTAGTTCCCTACCCGTCGTTGGAGTGTAGCGGTACCCCTTCAGAGGAGAGCTTCAGTAGATTAGTTTGCTTCTTTTTCCTCTGTTGAGAGACCTTTGTTGTGAGGTATAGAGTTGTACTTTATTTTACAGCTTGAGAGACTGATGTGGTGAGAATATTTTTTTGTATTGAGAGCTTGTACACCGATGTATTTTATTGGAGATATCTCCCTTTTGGGTTTTGTATCAGAGGACTTTTTATACGATCGTATTTGGGAGATGGATATTTTATTATTTTCAGTTGTATAGTGTTTGGATTTCAGTTTTTAGTAGTTTACTTTCAGCTCTGACAACTGTATACTGTAGTTGATTCTTTTTGCAGGTTAGACGCTTCGTCTGTACGACAGTTTCCGTACAGATGGCGGATTTGTTAGCGAGCCCGGGTCGCAGTTTCGACCCCGGGGCGTGACAGATTAGAGTGGTATCAGAGCCTAGGTTGTAGGTCATGGTGGACTTAGAAACCCTAGACTTGTGGTTGGACATTATGATGACTACGTGAGAGTCGTGACTTATAGCGAGAGTCCTGATTGAGTTTTATACCTGTCCCAAGAGACGGGATGAGTGATTGGCATGTTTACTTTCCTAAGCGATTATGTTGGCTGCAGACAACATAATGCTATGGAATGGATGACATGTCTTAGACTTTCGCTGGATTGGGTCGTATGGTCGTTGTGTCCTGACGTTTGTTATTGTGCGGTGGACTACGATACTCTTGAGACGTCGTGTTGTGAAGAGGACACACCCCGCACCTGATGAATACCCGAGTAGCGGGAGGCAGAGCTATCAGAGCATAGCGAGACACAGGAGTTATGGACCCAGATGGCACCGATGTCGAAGGGTGTCCGATGCCAGGAGGAAGCCATGGAACGTTTGATGCGCTTGTTGGAGTAGAGAGCACAGTTAGTTGCAGTATCGCTCGAGAGTCCTCCAGCACATGCCCTTGGCCGAGTTACCAGGTGGGCACATGCCCTGGCCGAGTTACCAGGAGGATACTTTCCACTGGCCGAGCTACCAGATGGATACATTGCCCCTGGCCGAGTTACCAGGTGGGCACATGCCCTGGCCGAGTTACCAGGAGGACACTTTTCCCTGGCCGAGTTACCAGGAGGATACTTTCCACTGGCCGAGCTACCAGATGGATACATTGCCCCTGGCCGAGTTACCAGGTGGACACATGCCCTGGCCGAGTTACCAGGAGGACACTTTCCACTGGCCGAGCTACCAGATGGATACATTGCCCCTGGCCGAGTTACCAGGTGGGCACATGCCCTGGCCGACTTACCAGTAGGACACTTTTCCCTGGCCGAGTTACCAGGAGGATACTTTCCACTGGCCGAGCTACCAGATGGATACATTGCCCCTGGCCGAGTTACCAGGTGGGCACATGCCCTGGCCGAGTTATTAGGAGGACACTTTTCCCTGGCCGAGTTACCAGGAGGATACTTTCCACTGGCCGAGCTACCAGATGGATACATTGCCCCTGGCCGAGTTACCAGGTGGGCACATGCCCTGGCCGAGTTACCAGGAGGACACATTCCACTGGCCGAGCTACCAGATGGATACATTGCCCCTGGCCGAGTTACCAGGTGGGCACATGCCCTGGCCGAGTTACCAGGAGTACACTTTTCCCTGGCCGAGTTACCAGGAGGACACTTTCCACTTGCCGAGCTACCAGATGGATACATTGCCCCTGGCTGAGTTACCAGGTGGGCACATGCCCTGGCTGAGTTACCAGGAGGACACTTTTCCCTGGCCGAGTTACCAGTAGGACACTTTCCACTGGCCGAGCTACCAGATGGATACATTGCCCCTGGCCGAGTTACCAGGTGGGCATATGCCCTGGCCGAGTTACCAGGAGTACACTTTTCCCTGGCCGAGTTACCAGGAGGACACTTTCCACTGGCCGAGCTACCAGATGGATACATTGCCCCTGGCCGAGTTACCAGGTGGGCACATGCCCTGGCCGAGTTACCAGGAGGATACTTTTCCCTGGCCGAGTTACCAGGAGGATACTTTCCACTGGCCGAGCTACCAGATGGGTACATACCCCTGGCCGAGTTACCAGGTGGGTACATGCCCTGGTCGAGTTACCAGGTGGTTGCTTTAGTGAGATTGAGATTTGGTGGCGTCGAGTTCGCCCTGTTGGACTACCGGAAGCGCAGTTGTTGACTTGGAACCAGTTTCGTGCCTTGCTGCTCAGGGCATTCTTTCCTGACAGTGTAAGCAGAAATTAGAAGGGAATCTTAGACGCCTGCAGCAGGGGAGTCGACCTCTTCTGGAGT
This sequence comes from Tillandsia leiboldiana, assembly GCA_029204045.2. Classification (NCBI taxonomy): domain Eukaryota; kingdom Viridiplantae; phylum Streptophyta; class Magnoliopsida; order Poales; family Bromeliaceae; genus Tillandsia; species Tillandsia leiboldiana. The sequence continues at coordinate 26,637,320 of CM055070.1, forward strand.
ATGTTCGCGAGTTTTGCGATTTTTGAGCGGTGTACCCCATGTCGCCTGGATGAGGCCCAGGAGGTTGAGCTAGTTGAGAAAGGCCGGCATCGGAATATCTATCACTTCGTGTATTCTCGGCGGGTGCCGACGTTAGATGCAGCGATTGAGCATGCTTAGTGGGTTGACCGAGGATCAGTGATCATGTCAGAGATAGACGGAGCGCCAGGGACCAGCTCCAGGGAGAGGCATCCAGTGCCGCCTGAGTTTGGACAGTCGGGACATTTTTAGGCAGATAGGGCCACGACGTCGGGGCAGACTGAGCGACGACCATCTACATCGAGCGGATGAGTCTGTACCGCCGGTTGGAGGGCGCTACGGCAGTGGACCAGGTTATCGCTGGAATGATTTCCTTACAGCAGTTGAGTTGAGTGTTTTTGGCTTTCCTGTCTGGAGTGGAGGTAGATTTGTTACCACGTGCACTAGAGATACAGGTTTCTGTTGGTGTTGTGCATGTGGAGGAGGCCTGTGGATTATGTCCAATGCAGTTGAGGCCGTGAGTTGTATCGGCAGACTTGTTGGAAACTGTGGCAGCTCGGTGTTTTGACCCAGCGCTTGGGTATTGGTTGGCATAGAGCACACAAGTTTTAGCTCCAAGTGCATGCCTTCTTGGGTCACTTTTTTCTAGCCGTTGGAGCGGCGGTGGAATCCGACCATATGGATGTTATTCGAGTTTAGCAGAGACCAGCATTATTCTTGAGGGGAGGAGCTTCTTGGACTTGGCAGTGCCGGGAGAGCATGGCCAATGGATAATGAGACTTATACCAGCGCCAATGCTAGTATTTCCAATGTTGGGAGACAGTTTTGAGTGTTTTAGTGATGCCTCCCTTTGTGGCTGTGGAGTTACCGTGGGTTGATCTTCGGTCCGCGCTTCATCAGTCCGACCCTATGAGTATTGTGGCAGGACGAGCCGCTGTTTTGTAGGCAGCTTGGATCCCACAGTTGAGCCTTTCAGTATGCCTATTATTTTCCAGCTTTGATTGATATACCTGGGCGTAGGCCATGCCTGCTTGGCTATCAGTTCTGATTTCTCAGCATTTTTTTTCTCTACTATGATAGTTTAAGTTTTCAGCACCTTGAGTGGGTTTTGCGCGGATTGTCGTTGATGGTTCGGACTTTTGACCGCGAGTTTGGGCATCAGCTTTATGATCGCCTTGGGAGCCAGTTTTCAGTCACGTTCACCGACAGTTTGGTCCCCGTCAGGGTGTTCTTTATTAGTTGAGGGATCGACTTCGACCCGTGGGTCCGTTGGGGTTATGATAGCATGTTGAGTGACCAACTGTGGCATGAGATTGTATCTCTTGAGGATCCCTTTTGAGGTTAGCCTGCAGTTGAGTAGTCCACTCGGGTGGTTTTAGATCGGAAAGTAACCGAGTGAAGACCCCAGCTTATTGGATTCCTTTCCTTATTGGATGAATGTGTGGGTATGCTTCGGGTCGCCTTGCTGAGGTTGGCACCATGATGTGGTTTGGTGCGTGTTGCACTAGTGGTTATTTCCGTTTTCCCCCAGCCTTTTATTGGAGCCCCTTGGGTATTTCACGTCTCAGCTCAGCAGTGATGTATTTTTCCTCGCCCGTGATTTACTTGCCCCTTTGAGATCTGTGATTGTTGGAGTATGAGGGACGGCCGTTGTAATTTCTGGCTCGAGAGATGAGAGAATTGCACATCGGGCCATACCGTACTTGTTGTTGTCGTTGTTGCGGAGTAATCACGGGGAGTGAGTGGTGTTTCGGGAGCTGGAGGCGTATTGATGGAAACCTACCCGTGGTATTTGTGACTCCTGACGGACTCGATCTAGTTTCGAGGACGAAACTTTCTTTTAGTGGGGGAGGATGTAAGGACCCGAATTCCCACTTAAGAGATTACTGTCGGTTTAGTGGCCTTTGGTAGTGTTTGTGTGCGTGTCGGGCCCAAGAAATAGATTTGTGGTGCAAATTGGGATTTAGTTTGCATCACTGGAGGCCTGCGTGGTGTGTCGGTGGTGTTTGTGCGCAATTTGGACACAAGTGTTGGCTTTGGGCTTAAAAGGAGATCCCGTGGGAAATTGGAGGACCCGTCGAGTGTTTAGAGGTGGTTTCGCGCGGCGTAGATGTCAAATTTGGACTTCGGGCGAAGTTTGGATAAAAGATTACCTCTCCGATAGCCTTCCGGAATTTCTAGAGTTGGAATTTGGCAAATCGGACTTCAGAATTGGACCCGGCGCGAAAATCGGATCAAGTGGGCTATCCGGGGGCATTCGGCAAATTTTCGGTTGAGAATTTGGAGAAACGGACATCGTTTTTGGATTCAGCGCGCGAAATCGTTGATAATGGACTATTTACTTGTTTGTTTTGGAGCCCGGATGAAATGCGCATTTTTCGTGGCGACGCGGCATGAATCCCGAGGCGAGGCGACGGCACGGAAACCAAGGCCGTGCGGCGCGCGGCTCGAGGCGCGCGGAAGGCGCGCTACGCGCGCTGGGGAAGCGCGCCCGCCTGCGAAGGAGGCATGCGGGGGCCGCCACGTGGCGGGCCCCCACTGGCGCCCGCTCGGGCGCGCGGGGGCGCGCTCCCGTGTGGCGCGTCCGTGTCCCGTGCCTGCGCGGGCGCGGTGTCACGCGCCCGTGTGGCACGCGGGCTGTGTGCCCGCGTGGCGCGCAGGGGCGCGGCCACGTGGCGCGGCGCGCGCGCGCTTGGACCTGGTGCACCGCCCTTGTGCGTGTGGACCGCCGGGTGGAGAGCTCCCATAGGCGGTGTACCGTGGACCCAGTGCATGAGCACCTTCTCTCCTCCTTTTTCTTCTTCTTCTTCTCTTCTTCTTCTTCCTTCTCGACCCCGAGCGCCATTTTCTTCTCTTCTCTTCCTTTCTTCTCCAACCGAGCGTGAGAGAGTGAGAGGGAGGGAGTTGTGTGGGGTGCGGCGGTGCGTCGTGGGCCTCGTGGAGCGCGCGAGTTTTTCCAACGGAGCAGTTGGGCGGCGCGGCGTAGTCGAGGTTGGTCCCGTGTGTTAATTTTACGGAGTTTTTGCGCAGTTTGGGGCGTTCTTTTGGACTTTGAGTTTAACCCCTAACTCCTTTCTGTATTAGGGACCATGTTTTACAGCACCGTTTTGCATGCGGTCCCCACCGCCGTGCACCGTTTTGCATGCGGACTCCGTTTTGCGTGCGGATTTTGGCACCGTGCTCCGTTTTGCGTGCGGATTCTGTCACCGTGCACCGTTTTGCGTGCGGACTCCGTTTTGCTTGCGGACTCCGGCACCGTGCACCGTTTTGCGTGCGGACTCCGGCACCGTGAACCGTTTTGCGTGCGGACTCCGTTTTGCATGCGGACTCCGGCACCGAGCATCGTTTTGCATGCGGACTCCGGCAACGTGCACCGTTTTGCGTGCGGACTCCGTTTTGCTTGCGGACTACGACACTGTGCACCGTTTTACGTGCGGACTCCGGCAGCGGGCTTCGTTTGCGTGCAGATCGCGTGGAGGCCAATTGCATGTGTCTACGAGCAATTGGTGGCAAATCGAGGTTGGTGGCCTTATCTCCAAGTTTTATGGACTGTACAGTAATTCTACTGTTGTAGGACTTTGCATGATAGTTTATTTCCTTGTGTAGCATGCTAGATTGTAGGAATTGTTATTCCTTTTTTCATCTGTTAATATAGTTATCTTGGAACTTGACCTAGCACTCCCGTCATATGTTGCATGTGTAACCAGACCAGTAGAAAACCCTCACTTGGGCTAGGGTTATTTATGTTTAGACACCCACACTGTTTTTCTATTCCTGGACATAGTGTTATCCTCGCCCGGGTAGTGGGCCGAGAGGTCGGGACTTTCTTTTAGTGTGGGATGCATTTGCACTCGTGCTTAGGAGCAGAGTGGAGTCTGGTAGTTGTAGCGGGTTGCTTATCTGTGCCGGGAGCCGTTTGAGTAAACGGTAGTCCCGGGAGGTCTTTTATCCCTGTTATGCTGTCGTGGGAGGGAGCCGTTGAGCAGACGGTAGTCCGGGGCCGTCGAGTATCTTCCGGTCAGTGTTGTTGGGAACCGTTGGGGTTGACGGTGATCCCAGGTCGTTGAGTGTTGTCCGACCAATATTGTTAGCCTGAGTTGTGGGTCGTTCCTGGCTGTGGAGTACCTCCAGCCAGTGTGCTTTGTGCTGCGAGCTGTTGGAGAGGCTAGTGTCTCGTGTTTCGTGTGAGCTGATCAGCTGAGTCGTCGAGAGTGCTCCGACTGTTGTGCGAGATATTTGGGGATCTTGAGTCCTACCGTTCTGAGAGTGAGCGTGTATCTTGACTATAGCCTGCTTATGCCAATGTTTGATACTCTATGCCGCGCTGTTTTCCTCAGTTGGAGTCGCGCCCCTGAGATGCCGCTGTGGATACGATGGTTGGCCTGTTGAGGCAGTTTTCAGCAGTGGATGCAACGATGGGCCTGTTGAGGCATTTTTGCGCGAGGGGTGAGTTAGTCGGACAGGACGCCCCACGTAAATCCCGTCCTCATGTGGATGTGTGGTGGTGGGCAGGTGCGTTCCTAGTCGACAGGCGCAGGCTTGACTGGACCCTATGAGGCAGTCAGTTCGATTGGGTCGATTGAGCACCTTGGGTGCGGGTGGTCACATTTACTTTCATCTGTTCCACTTTTTGAGCATCTAGATAGAGGCATGGTAGCTGTAGAGTAGCTCCAGCTTTTCTTGTTCAGATTTCATTGCACTGTTATCTTTTGCCTCTAGTAGACTTAGTGGGCAGACCGTTGGGCTTGTTGACGGCACCCACTGAGAACTACTGTGGGAAGTAGTTCTCACACCCGTCGTGGTGTCTTTTTCCCCAGGGACTTCTACTCCTGTTCCTGTGCTCCAGTTGCTGATCCTTCTGACCGATTTCGAGGGAGTCGCGAGCTAGTTCCCTACCCGTCGTTGGAGTGTAGCGGTACCCCTTCAGAGGAGAGCTTCGGTAGATTAGTTTGCTTCTTTTTCCTCTGTTGAGAGACCTTTGTTGTGAGGTTTAGAGTTTTACTTTATTTTACAGTTTGAGAGACTGATGTGGTGAGAATATTTTTTTGTATTGAGAGCTTGTACACCGATTTATTTTATTGGAGATATCTCCCTTTTGGGTTTTGTATCAGAGGGCTTTTTATACGATCGTATTTGGGAGATGGATATTGTATTATTTTCAGTTGTACAGTGTTTGGATTTCAGTTTTTAGTAGTTTACTTTCAACTCAGACATCTGTATACTGTAGTTGATTCTTTTTGCAGGTTAGACGCTTCGTCTGTACGGCAGTTTCCGTACAGATGGCGGATCTGTTAGCTAGCCCGGGTCGCAGTTTCGACCCCGGGGCGTGACATCTCCTCTGAAGGGGTACCGCTACACTCCAACGACGGGTAGGGAACTAGCTCCAGACTCTCTCGCCTCGGCCAGAAGAATCAGCAACTGGAGCAAAAGGAACAGGAGTAGAAGTCCCTGGGGAAAAGACACCACGACGGGTGTGAGAACTACATCCCATAGTAGTTCTCAGTGGGTGCCGCCAACGAGCCCGACGGTCTGCCCACTAAGTTTACTAGAGGCATATAGTAACAAAGTGGTACTAAAAGAAAATAGCTGGAAAAGAAAGACTCTACAGCTACTATGCCTCTATCTAGATGCTCAAAAGTGGAACAGATGGAAACATGATGCATCTACTATCCCTCAACTCAGATCACCCAATCTACACTGGCTGCCTCCTCGGGTCCAGTCAAACCTGCGCCTACCTACTGCCGTTACATCCACGTAGGACCGGACTGACGTAGGGCGTCCGTGACTGCCAAAACTGGCCCAGCCAGAGGGACTGCGTCGACAAGTCGCGATACAAAAGTAACAAATCCACCCCCGGCGTGGCTCTCGAGGGGCGCGACCCCATCGAGGAAAAGGTATCCGCGCACTCTGTCGCTCAGGTGGCACAGCAGGCTATAGTCCAAAATCCACGCTAACGCTCTGAACGGAAAGACTCAGAATCCTCAATCATCTCGCACAACGGTCGGAGCACTCTCGACGACTCAGCTGATCAGCTCACACGAACATGAGACACTAGCCTCTCCAATAACTCACAGCACAAAACACACTGGTTGGAGATACTCCACAGCCAGGATCAACCCACCACTGAGGGCTAACAAAACTGGTCGGACATCACTCAACGACCCGGGACCACCGTCAACCTCGACGGTTCCCAATAACAGAACATCAACCCAACCTGCAGACTCACTGCCAGGATAAACTCCACAACAGACACAATAAAGGGTCCGGGAACCCCGAAACACTAGAACCTATAACCCTAATCAAACAAGAACAGGCTTTAGGCATAGACTCTCATTGTTCTCGTCCCAAAGAAAAAGGCAGCCCTTGGATCCCAGACCACTCGAATCATCTCGAGTGGTTAAATTTATAGGGAAAAGGTGACATTTTGTACTAGAAGCCATTTGATCTGAAAGAAATCCATATTTAATGATTTTTAGTTCTTTTTAGGAAAACAATTGAAAACAGGTTTTATATCCAAGCCTCGTAGAGCTAATGCCTTTGTCCAATCAAACAAGAACAGACTCGGCGACCCTACGATGCTTAGAAGAAAACATTGGTTGACTAAAAGTCATATGTGTGTCCAAAAACAGTTCTGTGTTCAAGGTCCCGCTATCACTGATAAACCGCTGCCACTAACACATCGGCGACCGATAAAACAAGAAAATGGAACATCTCGAGACCGCCGTCTACCCAAACGGCTCCCGCCACAGATGATCGATCAACCACATCTACCAGACTCCACTCTGCTCCCAAGCACGAGTGTAAAATGCATCCCATACTAAAGGAATCCCGACCACTCGGCCCACTACCCGGGCAGTAACACTATGTCCAGGAAGGAAAAGAAGTGTGGATGTCTAAAGCGGAATAAACCTAGCCCAAGTTTGAGTTTTCTACTGGTCTGGCTACACATGCAGCATATGACGGGGGTGCTAGGTCAAGTTCCAAGATAACAACAATTTACATATGGTAGAAAGCAAGGAGATGACAAAATCATCAGGTAAAATAAGGAATAGCGATTCCTACATTCTAGCATGTTGTACAAGAATTCACTATCATGCATAGCCCTACAATAGCAGGCTTAAAGTACAGTCCATCAATCTTGGAGACAGGGCCACCCACCTGAAAACGCTAACTGTCCAAGATCCAACAGGTAAAAACACTAGGAGCAGCAACCACCAATAATCCACAGTCACAAAATCCCAGAACAACTCCTCCTGGGTACAACACAGGGTTCACAGTTACACTTTATTCCAACAATTAACCAAATACATGCAGTCTGAAAATCAGTCCCCAAAGATGCAATTTTTCACCTACTGAAAGTGCTCCGAAAAAATCCAATAAAAATACCACAGCGATCATCGCATTGAGACCTTCGAAACGGGTACCTGCACGCCCAATTCTGAGCCCCGTAGGCGAAGTTACAAATTCCACAACACAGGTGCGCAAAACCTCACAACAACACGATTGTAAATCCATGCACAGTTAAGGGAGAAAATTATACCTCCGGGCAAGCCTCAGAAAAAACCAAGAAAAATACGGTGATAATCCTTGCGTCGCATAGATGCAAAAAGTGTATAGGAGCCTCTCAATCCGATGTCCGAGCATGGAGATAAAAATCCGGCAATGTGTCACTATCCAGAAATTCCATCAGCGGCAAAGGGGGTTAAAAACGTACCTGGAACCCCAAACAAAGCTCAAATCTGAGAAAAGTGGACAATACAAGAATTGTAGATCTACCTCTCTTGAATCCAACGCCGTGTAAAACGTCCAAAAATACTATCGGGGTAGCTCTGTGGACCTCCCAGACCGAAGTGCGACGATCACGAGCCTTCGATGAAAGTATGTCGCTCTGCGCTACGATGCCGAAGTCACTGATGCCGCGGCTCCCAAAAAATCCGGGCCTTCTCCACGAGATGCACAGCGAGGAGATCAAAAACTTTGGTGAAGGGTGCTGGGTGAAAAGAGCTCGGGAAAAGTCTCTACACGCAGGGAAAGGGGCCTTTAAATAGGCTTCACCCGAAAAAAATCTCAAAAATCAACGAAATTGGGCTTTTGGGCCGATTTTCCGGGTGCCCACACAAACCGGGCGGCTACAGTGTTGGCCCCGCCCCAACACTGTGTGCGCCCGGATTAACCAGGTGATGCCATGTCAGCTCACAACAGGCAACAGCCAACGCCACCCACTCACACGGCGCCGCGTGGCTCCATGCGAAAGCCGACACGTGGCCGCCCACGCGCGGGAACCGCGCGTCAACGCGCCCACGTGCGCGCCTGCGCCCGCCGCCTGCGCCTCTGCACGCACACATCCCGAGGCGCTCCCCAGCCTGCTCCGTGGACCAAGCATGCTACAGCTCACCAACCACACGCCGCAACGTGTCACCCTCCGGTCCACCGTACACCACGCTTTTCCCGTGGACCGCGCCTGCTGCGCCGGCCAACCGGGAGACGCAACGTGGCCCGCGCCCGGGTGCACGCTCCCGCTGTGGACCGAGCGGCTGCGCCTCAGCCGGCTGCTGCGCTCCGCTGCCCGCCGCCGCCGCCGGCGCCTCTCCGGCCGCCGGAACAGTACACCCACTCCTCGAAAACCGTGTTTTCGCGTTCGGGCCCCGAAAAACACAAGTAACTAGTCCATTTTCAACGTTTTCGCACGCTGAATCCGAATCCGCTGTCCGTTCTGCCAAATTCCAACTCTAAAAATTGCCGAAGGCATCCGAAAAGGTGTTCTTTTGTCCAAACTTTGCGCTGAGCCCAATTTTAATATCCATTGCACGCGAAACCACTTCTAAACATTCGACCGGGTCATCTGACTACTCTCGATCCATTAAACACACTGAGTCCATCAACAGTGTCCAATTGGTGCACAAACGCCACCGACACACCACGCTGGTCTCCAGAAGCTGTAGATGTAACCGTAATCCATAAGTGGGAATTTCGGGTCCTCACATCCTCCCCCACTAAAAGAAAGTTTCATCCTCGAAACTAACACAATTCCACCATGAGTCACAAACACCAAGGGTAAGTACTCAACATCACCATCTCCAGCTCCTAAGTGACCACTCACTCCCCGTGATTACTCCACAATAACTACAACAATAACAACCAGTACGGCATAGCTCGATTGCGCAATTCCCTCTCCTCACGAGCCAGAATTCGCAACGGGCGTCCCTCGTACTCCAAACACTCACTGATCTCAAATGGGGCGAGTAAATCACGGGTGAGGGATCCAAAAGCACATCACTCCGCGCTGAAACATGGGAAAAACCTCAGGGACTCCATCAAAAAGCTTGGGGGGAAAACAAAATAACCACCCGTGCCACACGCACCAAACCACATCCTGTGTCAACTCAACCAAGGCAACCCGAAGCACACCCACACGATTATCCAATAAGGAAAAGAGCCCTAACAAGGAGGGGTCCTCACTCGGTCACTCCCAAATCTTGACCATCCGAGTGAACTACTCAGCCGCGGTCTATCATGCAAAGGAACCCTCAGGGACACAACCGCAAGCCATGTTTGCCCCAATAGTCCGTACAGCGCCAGTTGTGGAATCATCTAACTCAACCCCAGACAGCTTTCCTGCTCCAGGTATCCACCAACGCCATGGCCCTGTCTGGGTGATCCAGAATGCTCAACAATAACCCAACGATAACTCCACGGTGACAAGTCCGAACCATCGACGACAATCCGAGTAAATTCCATTCAAGATGCTGAAAGATGTAGTCTCCACTAGCGCCGCATGGCAGAAACTACAAACTGAAGCTAAAATCTTAACCTATCATATAGTATAGAACAGAAATGCTGAGTAATCAGAACCGATAGCCACTATGGGTATATCAATCAAAGCTGGAAATAATAGGCGTACTGAAAGGCTCAACTGTGGGATCCAAGCTGCCTACAAAACAGCAGTTCATCCTGCCACAATACTCATAGGGTTGGACTGATAAAGCGCGGACCGAAGATAAACCCACGGTACTCCATAGCCACTATGGGAGGCATCACTGTAACTCGCAAATCCATCTCCCGCCGCTGACAAAGCTGAAATCAGTGCTGGTGTCAGTCTCATCATCCGTCCGCCAAGTTCTCCCGGCACTGCCCAATCTAAGAAGCTCCTCACCTCGACAATAATTGTCGATCTCGGCCAATTCCCGATTAGTATCCATATTGGCTGGATTCCACCGTCGCTCCTACGGCTCGAACAAAGTGACCTAAGAAGGTATGCTTCTGAAGCTACAACTTGTACCTCAATAACTTGGCATACAACTTCATCCACACGGGCATGGTAGCACATCCACAAGTGCTCCTCGTCCTCCAAGTCGCTCTGGGAGTAGATCAAAATATCCCTGGAGGATCTTGTTACCAATCCAATCAAGTATAGCTGGAGGACAATTCCTCAAATCATAAGAGTGGCAGGGCATTAATCAATCCAATTGGCCTCACTATGAGCTCATGATGCCCTACCGTGTCCTGAACGCCATCTAGGCAAGGTCCTCGGCTGTCTGATTCCAAGTAGGTACTCGCACCATACAATAACTGCCGGAGTATGACTCCATCAAAAGGTTCTAGATACCACCCGGATCTGTCTACACTCGAACCATAAAAGGACCCTCACAGTCGTGTATCAACGATGTGGCATCACCTCAGTATACCAACGGCGTGGCACTAGGTCAAATAGACCCCTCGATCCATCAGATCCTGCAACTGCGCCATCAGCTCTCTCGGCTCTACCGGCGATATCCAATGAGGTGCTGTCGAGGGTGGCGCGGTTCCCCGAACCACGTCAAACGCAATCTCTATCTCCCTAACCGGCGACATCATCAACAGCTCACGTGAAATCACACCCGGGATCTCGTGGGCGACAGGGATATCCTTGAGTCCCGGTGCCGCCGTAAGCACCTCTCACACAACCGCCACAACCTGTGCGCTCTAACTGTCTTGACCAGCAAGCCTCCTCCACATGCACAACACTAACAGGAACCTATACCTCGAGTGCACGTGGTAACAAATCTGCCTCTAGTCCATGCAGGAATGCAACACGCTCTACCTCCAACAGCTATGATGAAATCCCACCTGCGACACTCGATCCATGTAAGACCTGGCCTTTCCTTGACCCTTCTCGCTACCCCTTTTCTTATGACTGTCCGACTGTGGGACAATTTTTGGTGTTTTTCCGGAAAGTCCGTCGGGACTCGCGGACATTTTTAGGCGGAAGGGCTCGCGAAACGGAGAACGGGGACGCGATCGGTTTCAGATTCCGACCCCCGGTTCTCCCAGAATAAAATTCTGAAGTTCGGACCCCTTTAAGGCGCCCCGGGATCCGTGCGAACGATCGGCACGTTGCTCGGGGTAATTCTAGCCGCCGGATCTGTTCCTAATATTTCTCTTTTATTCCTTTGAGAACTTAGGGTTTTAGGTTTTCCCTCTTAGGTTCCTTCGTTCGGCGGCTAGGGTTTTTAAGAGACGCTACGAGAGGAAAAAGAGAAAACGGGACCCAAGCTTTTTCGCTCTTGTTACGACCGACGGCGGGGCTTTCGGGAGAAGGACAGAGGTTTCTTGCTCGTGGGATCAACCGGGCAACGATAGGACGATCTTCTTCTTCTCTTTTTCCGGCGGATCGAAGGTGAGTTTTTCCTTTAGGTCTTAGTTTGGCGCTTCGGGGTGGAGTTTTCGCGGGGAGGGCCGCCGCCGCCGCCGCCGCCGGGCCGGCCGCGGGCGGGGCGCCGCGCGGCAGGGACGTCGCGCGGGCACCACCCGCAGGCGGGCACCACGCGGGCACATGCCGCGCGGGTCGCCTGCGGATGGGGCACCGCGCGGCAGGCGCGCCGCGCGGGCACCGCCTGCAGGCGAGCACCGCGCGGCGCTTGGCCGCGCGGGGCCGCCCGCAGGTGGGGCGCCCGCGCGGGCTAGGGCCGCGCGGGGTCGCCCCCGCACCGCGGGCAGCGCACCCACGCGGCGCTTGGCCGCGCGGGGCCGCCCGCAGGTGGGGCGCCCGCGCGGGCTGGTGCCGCGGGGGGTCGCCCCGCACCGCGGGCAGCGCACCCGCGCGGCGCATGGCCGCGCGGGGCCGCCCGCAGGTGGGGCGCCCGCGCACGCTAGGGCCGCGCGGCGTCGCCCCCGCACCGCGGGCAACGCACCCGCGCGCCGCTTGGCCGCGCGGGGCCGCCCGCAGGAAGGGCGCCCGCGCGGGCCGGTGCCGCGCGGGGTCGCCCCACAGCGCGGGCAGCGCACCCGCGCGGCGCTTGGCCGCGCGGGGCCGCCCGCAGGTGGGGCGCCCGCGCGGGCTGGTGCCGCGCGGGGTCGCCCCGCACCGCGGGCAGCGCATCCGCGCGGCGCTTGGCCGCGCGGGGCCGCCCGCAGGTTGGGCGCCCGCGCGGGCTAGGGCCGCGCGGGGTCGCCCCCGCACCGCGGGCAACGCACCCGCGCGGCGCTTGGCCGCGCGGGGCCGCCCGCAGGAAGGGCGCCCGCGCGGGCCGGTGCCGCGCGGGGTCGCCCCGCACCGCGGGCAGCGCACCCGCGCGGCGCTTGGCCGCGCGGGGCCGCCCGCAGGTGGGGCGCCCGCGCGGGCTGGTGCCGCGCGGGGTCGCCCCGCACCGCGGGCAGCGCACCCGGGCGGCGCTTGGCCGCGCGGGGCCGCCCGCAGGTGGGGCGCCCGTGCGGGCTAGGGCCACGCGGGGTCACCCCCGCACCGCGGGGCCGCCCGCAGGAGGGGCGCTTGCGCGGGCTGGTGCCGCGCGGGGCTGTGCCCAGGCGGAGTGTGCGCCGCACGGGCCGGTGCCGTACGGGGAACTCCGCCGCACGTTGTTGGGAGTTGGTGTGAGTTTCGGATCCTTAGTCTTGACTTGCCCATGTTCCTTCAGGAGTGCAGGACGTTGTTGGCGACTGACGCACGATCACGGACGTGCCGAACACCGGACGACACACACAAGGTGGGTACTTTCGCCATGGTTAATTGGGTAAGGGCGGACATGAGCAAAGGTGTTTTCTCGTAAGTTAATTCTCATGAGCAAAGGTGTTTTCTCTTTAAGTTACTCTTCGTGAGCAAAGGTGTTTTCTCGTAAGTTAATTCTCATGAGCAAAGGTGTTTTCTCTTTAAGTTACTCTTCGTGAGCAAAGGTGTTTTCTCGTAAGTTAATTCTCATGAGCAAAGGTGTTTTCTCTTTAAGTTATTCTTCGTGAGCAAAGGTGTTTTCCCTTCTAGTTATCCTTATGAGCAATGCTGACCCCGATTTTTACTTCATTCGATTTATCATCTGAGGCTCAAGTTTTGCTACACGCACACCAGCGGTTTGGCCATCGCAAGGGTGTGCTTTTCCGAAAAAGTGGTACGTTGACCCGTGTACCCCACGCGACGGTGGCGTTAGGAATGGGGGCCCTCATGGGTGGAGGGTGTGAGCGGTGACGCCGAGGCTGGTGCTCGGCGGCCGAGGCAGGTGCTCGGCAGAGAGGGAGCACCGGGGTAGGGGCCCGGTGCGGTGTCCGGGGAGGGTGCCCGGTTTATGTTTGGTGCAGGTCATGATCGTTGTTGCCGGTGTATGAGGGGTGACGGTTGCTCTGGTTACAGTGGTTTGCTTTATTATAGCTTTCTTGCTCATTATGTTTATTCTAGTCACTGACTTCCCACTCCGTGACAGGTTCGTCCAGGGGCTAGTGCTAGGGCACCGGTGAGGCCGCGAGAGTGCTGTTCTGGCTTTTAGTGACTTCAGATGCAGTGACTTTCCTTTCCCTTTTCTTTTATTACTCATGCTAGCTAGTTGTGGATTGCGAAACCCCCGTGGGGTCGAAGTGGATGTTGCCTTTTCCCTTTTTGAATAAACGAATGATTGTTGCATTCTTTCTTACTTGGCCGTTTTAAACAATGAAAAGCAAAGAAAACCGTTTGCGAAAACTACTTTTAAAACGTGGGTGTCGTGTGGGCACCGAATTTTACAAACCTTGTGGGATTTATGTGTTTGCGAACTGTTTTCACAAAGATCGGCATCGGGTGGGTGCCGTTTTCAAACCCCTATGGATTTATGTGGCTTTCAAACGGTCTTTCATAAAACGATGGCATCGTGTGGATGCCGTTTTCAAAACCTTGTGATTATTTATCCTTTCAAAACATCGGCCTCTATGTTATAAGTGAATATTAGAATATCATGTGAGTTGTTTGGTTGTATGTGAACGAGACCCCAACTGATGTGGTTAGAGATTGTATGTGCTACGCCTTGTGAGACATTTTGTATTTGAGACGCCGTGCATATACAAAGGAGACTCTGCCCGTTTGCAGAGTGAATTTGTGTATGCGGCGGGTCTGGACACGCACCGGGGAGCGTTGGTTTACAAAAAAAAAAAATTATGGCTGAATTAGGAGCCTCGGTGGCTCCTCTTCCGCGCGATTCGAACCCCCGGGGCGTGACAGATTAAGATGGTATCAGAGAGGTAAACTTTAACCACAACAGTCGGGGCCCAACATCCACGGGACGCAATACACTAACTACTGATTAATAAAGTGAACTTGGGGTAGACCAGTAGATCGTGAGTGTGCGAGGGAAAAAGGGGGATTTAATTTCGGTGCGTCTGTAGGTCGTGGTGCTAGACCCGTTAGGTCTAGGGTTGACTTGGTTTCTTTGTATATAGCGAATAATGGCCCGAAATGGGTTATCAGCGGAGAACGCAGGGGCAGAAAGTAAGGTGCCAATAGCGGCGGAGTATCAGCTGCTCCGACAACAACTACAAGAAGTGGCCGGGCAGTTAGCAACCCTTATGGAACAAATGCGGCAGTGGGCGCAACAGTCGACAACACCAATGGAGGTCGCCCAGGCTTCTTTGCCCGGACCAACCGCACCAGTGATGAGACCGCCGGTGGCGGTCAGCGAGACTACGGTTGCCCCTTCTCCGACAACGGTGACCGAGATACCGTCGGTTCATCCAACGATGCCTTCAGTAGCACTAGCACTAGCAACTTCGGGACTTACGCCGGGAGCCACTGTTGGAGCCCCCTTGGGAGAGACCGTGGTGACACCTACCCCCAGAATGACCGCCGATGCTGCGGGGGAAGCCCTTATCCGGCAAACCGAATGGGATGGGGTGACAGCGAACTTGGCAAATTTCAAGAGGTACGACCCACCCGTGTTTGAGGGAGAGACGACCGACCCTTGGGTCGTGGAAAAATGGGTGGATACCATGGAGAAGCTTTTTGAAGACCTATTGATGGAGGAACATGAACGGGTCCCTTTGGCAGTCCACTTTCTTGAGAGAAACACCCGCAGGTGGTGGAGGACGGTGCGCCCGGACCCCTCGGAGGGCACCGCCCTTCCATCTTGGACCACGTTCCGAGAAAAAACTGTTTGGGGCATATCTCTCCGACAGCATCAAACAGCAGATGGAAGATGACCTGAAGCACATCAAGAAAGAAAGTCGGACAGTTACGGGATATCAACGGGCATTCGTGAGGTTGATCAAATGTGTTCCCCCTGTTATAAGAGATGAATCTCACAAAGCCCGTCTTTTTGTGAATGGTTTACGAAGCGACATCTACAAGGTGGTGCAAACGGCAGATTTGCACACCTTCTAGGAGGTGGTCGATAGAGCCACCACAGTGGAGCACGAATTTGCGATTTCACGAGCCCGACGGGAGAGCTCAGATCACAGCGAGGATAAGAAACGAGCTCGACCTTGTTTTGGAAAAGAGCATACCAAGAGGAGCCGGCCTCCTAAATACCTGAGATGGCAACAAGGAACCAAGAATGCGCCGACGGGAGGACAATGGTCGGTGGACAAGTCTTGCATCAATTGCGGTGGAATACACCAAGTGACCGAATGTCCCCAGAAGCAAGACCACTGTTTTCGATACGGCAAACCGGGGCACTATTGTTTCAACTGCCCCTCGGAAACGGGGACATCACCCGTAGCAGCATCTCCACCTTCGTCTCCGCAATCGGGAGGAGGGAGAGTCTATACGAAGACCCACCAGGGGACGGACCCACAGAGCACGATGTAGGAGGTAATACTCGAGTTTCAGATCATCGTGCTAGAACGTTTGTGTCAACACCTAAGCATCCCACTCTTCCACCTCGCTTCATGTTTTCTCCCTACCATAGATATTAGAAGAAATCCCATCGTAGAAATAAGTTCGGTCGGATCCTCCGGCTACCCCTCGAGGCAGGCGGCTGTACTCCTTCCTGCCTAGCGAGGGTGAGACGGGTTCTTAGTCTCTAAGAACTAATGAGGTTTCCGTTAAAGGTTAACGGCATAACGCTTGGGGCCGACAGTCGCGGCAATCTTTAAGTGGTAGTTGACTGCTTGAAGTTCCAAGTGCATCTCCGGGAACCGGACTTACCGAAAAACAGCCTTACGAACTCAGAGTGGTCGACATGAGTTCACGGTCATACCGTTTAGACTCGTTAGCGCACCAGCGGTATTCACGGGCATGATGAATAGGATACTCAAGCCCTTCTTAGACCAGCCGGTAATGGTCTTATAGTGGACGTTCCGATCTACTCTCACACAGACGAGGGGTATGGGGAACACTCGCGAGTAATCCCCTAGACCCTCCGGGATCAGCAACCATATGCCAAACTCACAAAGTGTGAGTTTTGGCTCCGTGAGGTGGACTTTTTGGGGCATGTCGTTTCGACATCTGGAATTGCAGCGGATCCGAGGAGGATCGAGTCAGTGACCAACTGGGCTCGGCTAACAACGGTGACGGAGATCCGAAGCTTCTTAGGACGGGCAGGCTACTACAGACGCTTCGTGGGAGGCCACTTCTCTAAATCGACTAACCCAAAGAGGGTAGAGATTCGTCTGGACAGCCCAGTCCCAAAAGAGTTTCAAAGAACTTAAAGACAGACGCACACAGGCGCCAGTGCTCATACAGCCGAAGCCCGGAAAGGACTATAAGATCTAGTCTGACGAATCTCCAAGGGGATCTTGGGAGACCAAACGATGGACACGTAACTACAACTGGTGCGAGACAGAATGTCCTCGGAGCAAGGCGGAATTTTTACGAGCGACTCGGATGATGTAATAAGGTTCTGGGGATGAATTCGTGTGCCCGATAAGCTAGAAACGAGGGAGGTAGTAGCAAGGAAGACCTCTTACAAGAGAAATTTTGGCCACGACCCCAGAGGAACCCTTAGAAGTAATGCTTCGTACCCTCCTGCCCAATAAGGAGGTGAAGACTTAGTTGTCTTTTATGTTGGCTATTTAGTTAAGGGTTAAATAGGTTCAACTTCCGGCCTTGTGACAATAGACCCGAGGCGTTGTAACAGTATGCCTTGGACGTCCAGGTGAGGTGAGTCGGGCCAAGACCCGAGGCGTTGTAACAGTACGCCTTAGACGTCCAGGTGAGGTGAGTCGGGCCAAGACCCGAGGCGTTGTAACAGTACGCCTTAGACGTCCAGGTGAGGTGAGTCGGGCCAAGACCCGAGGCGTTGTAACAGTACGCCTTAGACGTCCAGGTGAGGTGAGTCGGGCCAAGACCCGAGGCGTTGTAACAGTACGCCTTAGACGTCCAGGTGAGGTGAGTCGGGCCAAGACCCGAGGCGTTGTAACAGTACGCCTTAGACGTCCAGGTGGGTTGAGTCAGGTCAAGATCGGTGGCGGTGTGACAGAACGCCTTAAGTAAATGGGTTGCGTATTTCTTATAATCCGAGCTTTTGGGATTGTTGGTTGGAGTCAATGACCCGATATTCAGGATTTTGGAGCGCGTAGGCCCGGTGACATACCGGTTGGCTTTACTGCCAAACCTCGATGCGGATCTTAGCACGAGAGGACAAAAAGGTTGCGCAACCGGGCGATCCCCCTATGGGAAGGTGCTGTGAAGCAACCAGGAAGAATGTGAGGGAACTTGGGAACCAGAGTCAAAGATGGGGGAGTGCTACCCGGACCTCTTCGCCGCAGGCGGGAGTTAAATTTCGGGGACGAAACTTGTTTTTATTGGTGAGTGGTGTAAGACCTGGCCTTTCCTTGACCCTTCCCATTACCCCTTTTCTTATGACTGTCCGACTGTGGGACAATTTTTGGTGTTTTTCCGGAAAGTCCGTCGGGACTCGCGGACATTTTTAGGCGGAAGGGCTCGCGAAACGGAGAACGGGGACGCGATCGGTTTCAGATTCCGACCCCCGGTTCTCCCAGAATAAAATTCTGAAGTTCGGACCCCTTTAAGGCGCCCCGGAATCCGTGCGAACGATCGGCACGTTGCTCGGGGTAATTCTAGCCGCCGGATTTGTTCCTAATATTTCTCTTTTATTCCTTTGAGAACCTAGGGTTTTAGGTTTTCCCTCTTAGGTTCCTTCGTTCGGCGGCTAGGGTTTTTAAGAGACGCTACGAGAGGAAAAAGAGAAAACGGGACCCAACCTTTTTCGCTCTTGTTACGACCGACGGCGGGGCTTTCGGGAGAAGGACAGAGGTTTCTTGCTCATGGGATCAACCGGGCAACGATAGGACGATCTTCTTCTTCTCTTTTTCCGGCGGATCGAAGGTGAGTTTTTCCTTTAGGTCTTAGTTTGGCGTTTCGGGGTGGAGTTTTCGCGGGGAGGGCCGCCGCCGCCGCCGCCGGGCCGGCCGCGGGCGGGGCGCCGCGCGGCAGGGACGTCGCGCGGGCACCACCCGCAGGCGGGCACCACGCGGGCACATGCCGCGCGGGCCACCTACGGATGGGGCACCGCGTGGCAGGCGCGCCGCGCGGGCACCGCCCGCAGGCGAGCACCGCGCGGCGCTTGGCCGCGTGGGGCCTCCCGCAGGTAGGGCGCCAGCGCGGGCTAGGGCCGCGCGGGGTCGCCCCCGCACCGCGGGCAGCGCACCCGCGCGGCGCTTGGCCGCGCGGGGCCGCCCGCAGGTGGGGCGCCCGCGCGGGCTGGTGCCGCGCGGGGTCGCCCCGCACCGCGGGCAGCGGACCCGCGCGGCGCTTGGCCGCGCGGGGCCGCCCGCAGGTGGGATGCCCGCGCCGGCTAGGGCCGCGCGGGGTCGCCCCCGCACCGCGGGCAGCGCACCCGCGCGGAGCTTGGCCGCGCGGGCCGCCCGCAGGTGGGGCGCCCGCGCGGGCTGGTGCCGCGCGGGGTCGCCCCGCACCGTGGGCAGCGCACCCGCGCGGCGCTTGGCCGCCCGCATGTGGGGCGCCCGCGCGGGCTAGGGCCGCGCGGGGTCGCCCCCGCACCGCGGTTAACGCACCCGCGCGGCGCTTGGCCGCGCGGGGCCGCCCGCAGGAAGGGCGCCCGCGCGGGCCGGTGCCGCGCGGGGTCGCCCCGCACCGCGGCCAGCGCACCCGCGCGGCGCTTGGCCGCGCGGGGCCGCCCGCAGTTGGGGCGCCCGCGCGGGCTGGTGCCGCGCGGGGTCGCCTCGCACCGCGGGCAGTGCACCCGCGCGGCGCTTGGCCTCGCGGGGCCGCCCGCAGGTGGGGCGCCCGCGCGGGCTAGGGCCGCGCGGGGTCGCCCCCGCACCGCGGGCAACGCACCCGCGCGGCGCTTGTCCGCGCGGGGCCGCCCGCAGGAAGGGCGCCCGCGCGGGCCGGTGCCGCGCGGGGTCGCCCCGCACCGCGGGCAGCGCACCCGCGCGGCGCTTGGCCGCGCGGGGCCGCCCGCAGGTGGGGCGCCCGCGCGGGGTCGCCCCCGCACCGCCGGGCCGCCCGCAGGAGGGGCGCCTGCGCGGGCTGGTGCCGCGCGGGGCTGTGCCCAGGCGGAGTGTGCGCCGCACGGGCCGGTGCCGTGCGGGGAACTCCGCCGCACGTTGTTGGGAGTCGGTGTGAGTTTCGGATCCTTAGTCTTGACTTGCCCATGTTCCTTCAGGAGTGCAGGACGTTGTTGGCGACTGACGCACGATCACGGACGTGCCGAACACCGGACGACACACACAAGGTGGGTACTTTCGCCAAAGTTAATTGGGTAAGGGTGGACAAGAGCAAAGTTGTTTTCTCGTAAGTTAATTCTCGTGAGCAAAGGTGTTTTCTCTTTAAGTTACTCTTCGTGAGCAAAGGTGTTTTCTCGTAAGTTAATTCTCATGAGCAAAGGTGTTTTCTCTTTAAGTTACTCTTCGTGAGCAAAGGTGTTTTCTCGTAAGTTAATTCTCATGAGCAAAGGTGTTTTCTCTTTAAGTTATTCTTCGTGAGCAAAGGTGTTTTCCCTTCTAGTTATCCTTATGAGCAATGCTGACCCCGATTTTTACTTCATTCGATTTATCATCTGAGGCTCAAGTTTTGCTACACGCACACCAGCGGTTTGGCCACCGCAAGGGTGTGCTTTTTCGAAAAAGTGGTACGTTGACCCGTGTACCCCACGCGACGGTGGCGTTAGGAATGGGGGCCCTCATGGGTGGAGGGTGTGTGAGGTCCCGGAATCCCCCGCGTAGGGTTGCTGGTTGTTGGGCAGCTTTCGGTCGCCGTTGGGGGTGTTGGTGCGCGTGTTGGGGGCCCAGAAATGGATTTGTGATGCAATTTGGGATTTGCTTGCATCACTGGAGGCCTGCGTGGGTTGCGCGCAATTTGGGACACAAGTGGTGGACATCGGGCTTAATTTGAGACCCCGTGGGAAGTTGGAGGACCCGTCGGGTGTTTAGAAGTGATTTCGCGCGATTCAGATGTCAAAATTAGACTCCGGGTGAAGTCCGGATAAAAGTTTACCTCTCCGGTCGCCTTCGGGAATTTTGGAGTTGGAATTGGGCAAATCGGACTTTAAAAATGAACCCGGCGCGAAAATCGGATCGAGTGGGCATTCGGCAAATTTTCGGGTGAGAATTTGGAGAAATGGACATCGTTTTTGGATTCAGCGCGCGAAATCGCTAAGAATGGACTATTTATTTGTTGGTTTTGGAGCCCGGATGAAGTGCGCGTTTTTCGAGGTAAAACGGCAGGTTCATCGAGGCGTGGCGCGTGGCACGGATCCCGAGGCGGACGGGACGCGCAGGTCGCGTGCGGTTCGAGGCGGCGTGCGGACAGGACAGGTGCAGGCGCCTTCTCCGCGGGACGCGCGGGGGCCGCCACGTGGCGGGCCCCCGTTGGCGCCCGCGCGGGCGCGGGGACACGCGCGCCCGTGTAACGGGCCCGTGTCCCGCGCCTGGCGCGGGCGCGGTGTAACGCGCCCGTGTGGCGGGCGCGTTACCGCGCGCCACGTGGCGCGCTGGGCGCTTGGTGGACCCGGCGCACGCGCCCATTCCTGTGAACCGTTCGGTTGGAGCCCCCCTATTGGTTGCCGCCATGGACCAGGCCCGTGGACCGGGACCATGGACCACCTCCTCTTTCTTCTTCTTTCTTCTCCCCCGCAAGCCTTTCTCCTCCATTTTCTTTTCTTCCTTCTTCACCCGAGCGAGAGAGGGAGTGAGGAGGAGATTTTGGGTGGTGCTGTGGCGCGTCGTGAACCTCGTGGTGCGTGCGCGGTGCTCCGTTGGGAGCGTTGCGGCGACGGCGGCGCAGTCGGGTAGGTCCCGTGTGTTGGTTTTACTGTATATTTGTACAGTTTTTGGGGCGTTCTTTTGGACTGTAACTGACCCTCTTGCTCTTTCTGTGTTGGGCACCGTGCACCGTTTTGCGTGCGGACTCCGTTTTGCGTGCGGATCCTGGCACCATGCACCGTTTTGCATGCGGACTCCGGCACCGTGCACCGTTTTGCGTGCGGACTCCGTTTTGCGTGCGGATCCTGGCACCGTGCACCGTTTTGCTTGCGGACTCCGGCACCGTGCACCGTTTTGCGTGCGGACTTCGTTTTGCGTGCGGATCCTGGCACCGCGCACCGTTTTGCGTGCGGACTCCGGCACCGTGCACCGTTTTGCGTGCGGACTCTGGCACCGCGCACCGTTTCACGTGCGGACTCCGGCAGCGGACATCGTTTTGCGTGCGGACTCCGTTTGGCGTGCGGATTCCGGCACCGTGCTCCGTTTTGCATGCGGACTCCGGCAGCGGACATCGTTTTGCGTGCGGATCGCGTGGAGGCCAATTGCAAGTGTCTACGAGCAATTGGTGCAAATCGAGGTGGGTGGCCTTATCTCCAAGTTTTATGGACTGTACAGTATTTCTACTGATGTAGAACTATGCATGATAGTTTATTTCATTGTGTAGTATGCTAGATTGTAGGAATTGTTATTCCTTTTATTATCTGTTAATATAGTTATTTTGGAACTTGACCTAGCACCCCCGTCATATGTTGTATGTGTAACCAGACTAGTAGAAAACCCTCACTTGGGCTAGGGTTATTTATGCTTAGACATCCACACTGTACCTTCATCCCTGGACATAGTGTTTTCTCACCCGGGTAGTGGGCCGAGAGGTCGGGACTTGCTTTTAGTGTGGGATGCTTTTACACTCTTGCCTGGGAGCAGAGTGGAGTCTGGTAGTTGGACTGGGTTGCTTATCTGTGCCGGGAGCCGTTTGGGTAAACGGTAGTCCCGGGATGTCTTGTTTCCCTGTTGTGCCGTCGTGGAGGGAGCCGTAGCGCAGACGGCAGTCCCGGGCCGTCGAGTATCTTCCGGTCCGTCTTGTTGGGAACCGTTGGGGTTGACGGTGGTCCCAGGTCGTTGAGTGTTGTCCGACCTGTTTTGTTACCCTGAGTTGTGGGTCGTTCCTGGCTGTGGAGTATCTCCAGCCAGTGAGCCTTGTGCTGCGAGCCATTGGAGAGGCTAGTGTCTCGTGTTTCGAGTTAGCCGAGCAGCTGAGTCGTCGAGAATGCTCCGACTGTTGTGCGAGGTATTTGGGGATGTTGAGCCCTACCATTCTGAGAGTGAGCGTGGATTTTGACTAGCCTGCATATGCCAATGTTTGATACTCTATGCCGCGCCGTTCTACTCAGTTGGAGTCGCGTCCTGAGATGCCGCTGTGGATACGATGGTTGGCCTGTTGAGGCAGTTTTCCGCAGTTGAGGCAACGATGGGCCTGTTGAGGCAGTTTTGCGCGAGGGATGAGTTAGTAGGACAGGATGCCCCACGTAAATCCCGTCCTCATGTGGATGTGTGGTAGTGGGCAGGAGCGTTCCTAGTCGCGCGGGCGCAGGCTTGACTGGACCTTTGAGGTAGTCAGTTCGTTTGGATCGATTGAGCACCTTGGGTGCGAGTGGTCTCTTTTACTTTCATCTGTTCCACTTTTTGGAGTATCTAGATAGAGGCATGGTAGCTGTAGAGTAGCTCCACCTTTTCTTGTTCAGATTTCATTGCATTGTTATCTTTGGCCTCTAGTAGACTTGGTGGGCAGACCGTTGGGCTTGTTGACGGTACCCACTGAGAACTACTGTGGGAAGTAGTTCTCACACCCGTCGTGGTGTCTTTTTCCCCAGGAACTTCTCCTCCTGTTCCTGTTGCTCTAGTTGCTGATCCTTTTGACCGAGGCGAGGGAGTCGCGAGCTAGTTCCCTACCCGTCATTGGAGTGTAGCGGTACCCCTTCAGAGGAGAGCTTCAGTAGATTAGTTTTCTTCTTTTTCCTCTGTTGAGAGACCTTTGTTGTGAGGTATAGAGTTGTACTTTATTTTACAGTTTGAGAGACTGTTGTAGTGAGGATATTCTTGTATCGAGAGTCTGTACACTGATGTATTCATTGGAGATACCTCCCTTTTGAGTTTTGTATCAGAGGACTTTGTATATGATAGTATTTGGGGAGATGGATATTGTATTATTTTCAGTTGTACAGTGTTTGGACTTCAGTTTTAGTAGTCTACCTTCAGCTCTCTGATACCTGTATACTGTAGTTGATTCTTTCTGCAGGTTAGACGCTTCGTCTGTACAGCAGTTTCCGTACAGATGGCGGATCTGTTGGCGAGCCCGGGTGGCAGTTTCCACCCCGGGGCGTGACAGATTAGAGTGGTATCAGAGCCTAGGTTGTAGGTCGTGATGGACTTAGAAACCCTAGGCTTGCGGTTGGACATTAGGATGACTACGTGATAGTCGTGACTTTTAGCGAGAGTCCTGATTGAGTTTTTACCTCTCCCAAGAGACGGGACGAGAGTTTGGCATGTTTATTCTCCTAAATCGATTATGTTGGTTGCAGACAACATAATGCTATGGAATGGCTGACATGTCTTAGACTTTCGCTGGATTGGGTCGTATGGTTGTTGTGTCCTGACATTTGTAGTTGTGCAGTGGGTTGCGATACCCCTGAGACGTCGTGTTGTGAAAAGGACACACCCCTCCCTGGCTGAGTTACCAGGAGGGCATTTTCCCTGGCTGAGTTACCAGGAGGGCGTTTTCCCTGGCTGAGTTACCAGGAGGGCGTTTTCCCTGGCTGAGTTACCAGGAGGGCGTTTTCCCTGGCTGAGTTACCAGGAGGGCGTTTTCCCTGGCTGAGTTACCAGGAGGGCATTTTTCCTGGCTGAGTTACCAGGAGGGCATTTTCCCTGGCTGAGTTACCAGGAGGGCGTTTCCACTGGCCGAGTTACCAGGTGGATAATTATCACTGGCCGAGTTACCAGGTGGATAATTATCACTGGCCGAGTTACCAGATGGATAATTATCACTGGCCGAGTTACCAGGAGGATACTTTCCACTGGCCGAGCAACCAGATGGATGCGTTGCCCCTGGCCGAGTTACCAGGTGGGCGCATGCCCTGGCCGAGTTACCAGGAGGACATTTTTTCCCTGGCCGAATTACCAGGAGGATACTTTCCACTGGCCGAGCTACGAGGGGCGATGCCGCCCAGTGAGAGGCGATGCCGCCCGGTAAGGGGTGATGCCGCCCTGTGAGTGGCGATGCCGCCCAATGAGTGGCGATGCCGCCTAGTGAGTGGCGAAGGTTTGGCCTGTTGAGGCGATTTTCACATCCGGCCGAGTTACCAGGTGGTTATTTTAGTGAGATTGAGATGATCTGACGGGACGCCGAGATTTGATGGCGTCGAGTTCGTCCTGATGGACTACCGGGAGCGTCTCCAGCCGTGAGTTGCGTGTTGACATAGTTCCCGCTTTAAACGAGAGGGACCGAATCCCTGAACGGTAAGGAGCAAAAACTTCGAGCCTAGAATCTGTTCTTGTTTGATTGGGGTTCTAGGCACCGGTCTATCGGGATTTTTGGATCTTTGCCGCGTCAGTCGGTTCTCCTCGCCTATGAGTGGGGTGTTGTTGTGAGTTGAGTCGTTGAGGGTTCTCCGACATAGCTGTGAGAGTGCTAGGGCATTTGCATTGATGTATGGGCTAGAGATAGGACCTTTAGCTTGTGCTCGTGAGGTTCAGATACCTGATCACGTGTTGCACATAGATGGGAGTTATTGGTCCTGCCCAGTGCAGTTGGGGCCCTGGTTTTTGCCTGTTGATCTTTTGGCCCTTCCTCAGCTCCGGGTTTCGGGGTAGTTTTGGGTATAGGACTGTGAAGATCTGAGGCCTTGATGCTTGAGTATACCACACCGTTGATACACGGTGGTGATGCCACGCCGTTGATACACGGTGGTGATGCCACACCGTTGATACACGGTGGTGATGCCACGCCGTTGGAGCACGGCAGTGATGCCACGCCGTTGGTACACGGCAGTGATGCCACGCCGTCGGCGCACGGCAGTGATGCCACGCCGTTGGTACACGGCAGTGATGCCACGCCGTTGATACACGGCAGTGATGCCACATCGTTGATACACGGTGGTGATGCCACACCGTTGATACACGGTGGTGATGCCACGCCGTTGGCGCACGGCAGTGAGGCCACGCCGTTGTTACACGGCAGTAATGCCACGCCGTGGGTGCACGGCAGTGATGCCAAGGTACACAATGGTGAGAGTCTTTTGGATGTTTCGGACTTTTGACCGCGAGTTGGGCATCAGCTTTATGATCGCCTTGTGAGCCAGTTTTCAGTCCCGTTCACCGACGGTTTGGTCCCCGTCAGGGTGTTCTTTATGAGTTGAGGGATCGACTTCGACCCGTGGGTCCGTTGGGGTTATGATAGCATGTTGAGCGACCAACTGTGGCACGAGATCCCTTTTGAGGGTAGCCTGCAGTTGAGTAGTCCACTCAGGTGGTTTTGGATCGGGAAGTGACCGAGTGAAGACCCCAACTTATTGGATTTCCCTTCCTTATTGGACGAGGCTGCAGGTATGCTTCGGGTCGTCTTGTTGAGGGTGGCACCATGGTGTGGTATGGTGCGTATTACACTTGTGGTTATTTCAGTTTTCCCCCAGCCTTTTAATGGAGCCCTTGGTTTTTCACGTCTCAGCTCAGTAGTGATGTGTTTTTCCTCGCCCGTGATTTACTTGCCCCTTTGAGATCTATGATTATTGGAGTACGAGGGACGCCCGTTGCAATTTCTGGCTCGAGAGATGAGAGAATTGCACATCGGGTCATACCGTACTTGTTGTTGTTGTCGCGGAGTAATCACGAGGAGCGAGTGGGGGAGCTGGAGGCGTATTGTTAGATACCTAGCCGTGGTATTCTTGACTCTTGATGGGCTTGATCTAGTTTCGAGGACGAAACTTTCTTTTAGTGGGGGAGGATGTGAGGTCCCGGAATCCCCCGCGTAGGGTTGCTGGTTGTTGGGCAGCTTTCGGTCGCCGTTGGGGGTGTTGGTGCGCGTGTTGGGGGCCCAGAAATGGATTTGTGATGCAATTTGGGATTTGCTTGCATCACTGGAGGCCTGCGTGGGTTGCGCGCAATTTGGGACACAAGTGGTGGACATCGGGCTTAATTTGAGACCCCGTGGGAAGTTGGAGGACCCGTCGGGTGTTTAGAAGTGATTTCGCGCGATTCAGATGTCAAAATTAGACTCCGGGTGAAGTCCGGATAAAAGTTTACCTATCCGGTCGCCTTCGGGAATTTTGGAGTTGGAATTGGGCAAATCGGACTTTAAAAATGAACCCGGCGCGAAAATCGGATCGAGTGGGCATTCGGCAAATTTTCGGGTGAGAATTTGGAGAAATGGACATCGTTTTTGGATTCAGCGCGCGAAATCGCTAAGAATGGACTATTTATTTGTTGGTTTTGGAGCCCGGATGAAGTGCGCGTTTTTCGAGGCAAAACGGCACGTTCATCGAGGCGTGGCGCGTGGCACGGATCCCGAGGCGGACGGGACGCGCAGGTCAAGGCGTGCGGTTCGAGGCGGCGTGCGGACAGGACAGGCGCAGGCGCCTTCTCCGCGGGACGCGCGGGGGCCGCCACGTGGCGGGCCCCCGTTGGCGCCCGCGCGGGCGCGGGGACACGCGCGCCCGTGTAACGGGCCCGTGTCCCGCGCCTGGCGCGGGCGCGGTGTAACGCGCCCGTGTGGCGGGCGCGTTACCGCGCGCCACGTGGCGCGCTGGGCGCTTGGTGGACCCGGCGCACGCGCCCAGCCCTGTGAACCGTTCGGTTGGAGCCCCCCTATTGGTTGCCGCCATGGACCAGGCCCGTGGACCGGGACCATGGACCACCTCCTCTTTCTTCTTCTTTCTTCTCCCCCGCAAGCCTTTCTCCTCCATTTTCTTTTCTTCCTTCTTCACCCGAGCGAGAGAGGGAGTGAGGAGGAGATTTTGGGTGGTGCGCTGGCGCGTCGTGAACCTCGTGGTGCGTGCGCGGGGCTCCGTTGGGAGCGTTGCGGCGACGGCGGCGCAGTCGGGTAGGTCCCGTGTGTTGGTTTTACTGTATTTTTGTACAGTTTTTTGGGCGTTCTTTTGGACTATAACTGACCCTCTTGCTCTTTCTGTGTTGGGCACCGTGCACCGTTTTGCGTGCGGACTCCGGCACCGTGCACCGTTTTGCGTGCGGACTCCGGCACCGTGCACCGTTTTGCGTGCGGACTCCGTTTTGCGTGCGGATCCTGGCACCGTGCACCGTTTTGCGTGCGGACTCTGGCACCGTGCACCGTTTTGCGTGCGGACTCCGTTTTGCGTGCGGATCCTGGCACCGTGCACCGTTTTGCGTGCGGACTCCGGCACCGTGCACCGTTTTGCGTGCGGACTTCGTTTTGCGTGCAGATCCTGGCACCGTGCACCGTTTTGCGTGCGGACTCCGGCACCGTGCACCATTTTGCGTGCGGACTCCGTTTTGCGTGCGGATCCTGGCACCGCGCATCGTTTCGCGTGCGGACTCCGGCAGCGGACATCGTTGTGCGTGCGGACTCCGTTTGGCGTGCGGATTCCGGCACCGTGCTCCGTTTTGCGTGCGGACTCCGGCAGCGGACATCGTTTTGCGTGCGGATCACGTGGAGGCCAATTGCAAGTGTCTACGAGCAATTGGTGGCAAATCGAGGTGGGTGGCCTTATCTCCAAGTTTTATGGACTGTACAGTATTTCTACTGATGTAAAACTATGCATGATAGTTTATTTCATTGTGTAGTATGCTAGATTGTAGGAATTGTTATTCCTTTTATTATCTGTTAATATAGTTATTTTGGAACTTGACCTAGCACCCCCGTCATATGTTGTATGTGTAACCAGACTAGTAGAAAACCCTCACTTGGGCTAGGGTTATTTATGCTTAGACATCCACACTGTACCTTCATCCCTGGACATAGTGTTTTCTCGCCCGGGTAGTGGGCCGAGAGGTCGGGACTTGCTTTTAGTGTGGGATGCTTTTACACTCTTGCCTGGGAGCAGAGTGGAGTCTGGTAGTTGGACTGGGTTGCTTATCTGTGCCGGGAGCCGTTTGGGTAAACGGTAGTCCCGGGAGATCTTGTTTCCCTGTTGTGCCGTCGTGGAGGGAGCCGTAGCGCAGACGGCAGTCCCGGGCCGTCGAGTATCTTCCGGTCCGTCTTGTTGGGAACCGTTGGGGTTGACGGTGGTCCCAGGTCGTTGAGTGTTGTCCGACCTGTTTTGTTACCCTGAGTTGTGGGTCGTTCCTGGCTGTGGAGTATCTCCAGCCAGTGAGCCTTGTGCTGCGAGCCGTTGGAGAGGCTAGTGTCTCGTGTTTCGAGTTAGCCGAGCAGCTGAGTCGTCGAGAATGCTCCGACTGTTGTGCGAGGTCTTTGGGGATCTTGAGCCCTACCATTCTGAGAGTGAGCGTGGATTTTGACTAGCCTGCATATGCCAATGTTTGATACTCTATGCCGCGCCGTTCTACTCAGTTGGAGTCGCGTCTTGAGATGCCGCTGTGGATACGATGGTTGGCCTGTTGAGGCAGTTTTCCGCAGTTGAGGCAACGATGGGCCTGTTGAGGCAGTTTTGCGCGAGGGATGAGTTAGTAGGACAGGACGCCCCACGTAAATCCCGTCCTCATGTGGATGTGTGGTAGTGGGCAGGAGCGTTCCTAGTCGCGCGGGCGCAGGCTTGACTGGACCTTTGAGGTAGTCAGTTCGTTTGGATCGATTGAGCACCTTGGGTGCGAGTGGTCTCTTTTACTTTCATCTGTTCCACTTTTTGGAGTATCTAGATAGAGGCATGGTAGCTGTAGAGTAGCTCCAGCTTTTCTTGTTCAGATTTCATTGCATTGTTATCTTTGGCCTCTAGTAGACTTGGTGGGCAGACCGTTGGGCTTGTTGACGGTACCCACTGAGAACTACTGTGGGAAGTAGTTCTCACACCCGTCGTGGTGTCTTTTTCCCCAGGAACTTCTCCTCCTATTCCTGTTGCTCCAGTTGCTGATCCTTTTGACCGAGGCGAGGGAGTCGCGAGCTAGTTCCCTACCCGTCATTGGAGTGTAGCGGTACCCCTTCAGAGGAGAGCTTCAGTAGATTAGTTTTCTTCTTTTTCCTCTGTTGAGAGACCTTTGTTGTGAGGTATAGAGTTGTACTTTATTTTACAGTTTGAGAGACTGTTGTAGTGAGGATATTCTTGTATCGAGAGTCTGTACACTGATGTATTCATTGGAGATACCTCCCTTTTGAGTTTTGTATCAGAGGACTTTGTATATGATAGTATTTGGGGAGATGGATATTGTATTATTTTCAGTTGTACAGTGTTTGGACTTCAGTTTTAGTAGTCTACCTTCAGCTCTCTGATACCTGTATACTGTAGTTGATTCTTTCTGCAGGTTAGACGCTTCGTCTGTACGGCAGTTTCCGTACAGATGGCGGATCTGTTGGCGAGCCCGGGTGGCAGTTTCCACCCCGGGGCGTGACAGATTAGAGGAGCTATATAAATAATATAATATGACTAAATCTCTAACCCGGCTATAGCATTTTGGATGGTAGCAAGATCCAAGAGGAACATGAGAGTTAAGCGTGCTAGAGCTAGAGTAGTTCTAGGATGGGTGACCCCCTGGGAAGTGGGGCGTCGCAGTTGGTATCAGAGCCATTCACCAGCCGGAAATGTGAGATGAGTCTCGGCTGAGCCAGGGTTATATAGCGGGTAGAGCGAGGCTCCCCGGCTAATGACCGTTGTGGGTGGAGTGCAGCTCCCCACAAGGTCGGCTAAGGCTAGCGAGACGAGTCTCACATCGCCTGGTGCTTGTGAGTGTGCTTGAGCCTGACGTGGACGTCAGGGCTTAAAGGGGGTAAGAATGTGACACCCCCGGAATTTGGATTAGTCCTCTATATAAATAATATAATATGACTAAATCTCTAACCCGGCTATAGCATTTTGGATGGTAGCAAGATCCAAGAGGAACATGAGAGTTAAGCGTGCTAGAGCTAGAGTAGTTCTAGGATGGGTGACCCCCTGGGAAGTGGGGCGTCACAGGGTGTGAGCGGTGACGCCGAGGCTGGTGCTCGGCGGCCGAGGCAGGTGCTCGGCAGAGAGGGAGCACCGGGGTAGGGGCCCGGTGCGGTGTCCGGGGAGGGTGCCCGGTTTATGTTTGGTGCAGGTCATGATCGTTGTTGATGGTGTATGAGGGGTGACGGTTGCTCTGGTTACAGTGGTTTGCTTTATTATAGCTTTCTTGCTCATTATGTTTATTCTAGTCACTGACTTCCCACTCCGTGACAGGTTCGTCCAGGGGCGAGTGCTAGGGCACCGGTGAGGCCGCGAGAGTGCTGTTCTGGCTTTTAGTGACTTCAGATACAGTGACTTTCCTTTCCCTTTTCTTTTATTACTCATGCTAGCTAGTTGTGGATTGCGACACCCCCGTGGGGTCGAAGTGGATGTTGCCTTTTCCCTTTTTGAATAAACAAATGATTGTTGCATTCTTTCTTACTTGGCCGTTTTAAATAATGAAAAGCAAAGAAAACCGTTTGCGAAAACTACTTTTAAAACGTGGGTGTCGTGTGGGCACAGAATTTTACAAACCTTGTGGGATTTATGTGTTTGCGAACTGTTTTCACAAAGATCGGCATCGGGTGGGTGCCGTTTTCAAACCCCTATGGATTTATGTGGCTTTCAAACGGTCTTTCATAAAACGATGGCATCGTGTGGATGCCGTTTTCAAAACCTTGTGATTATTTATCCTTTCAAAACATCGGCCTCTATGTTCTAAGTGAATATTAGAATATCATGTGAGTTGTTTGGTTGTATGTGAACGAGACCCCAACTGATGTGGTTAGAGATTGTATGTGCTACGCCTTGTGAGACATTTTGTATTTGAGACGCCGTGCATATACAAAGGAGACTCTGCCCGTTTGCAGAGTGAATTTGTGTATGCGGCGGGTCTGGACACGCACCGGGGAGCGTTGGTTTACAAAAAAAAAAAAATTATGGCTGAATTAGGAGCCTCGGTGGCTCCTCTTCCGCGCGATTCGAACCCCCGGGGCGTGACAATCCACTACCGTGGCGCCCTCCAACCCGGCGGCACAGATTCATCCGCTCGATGAAGGTGGTCGTCGCTCAATCTGCCTGGAAATCAAGGCTATCCACAAGGGAGCACGACCTCTGTCTCCGCTCACACTAAGGCGACGAATAGGGTCCTCCGCAGATAACAAATCCACGCTACCGCTGCGCCACTCTGATAAAGACGCTGATGCTGCCATCGGGGTCCACCCGATCTCTGGCATCTCAGAAATCGGCTACCCTGGAAAAAGAAATTAGAAATGTCTCTGCCGACCAATCTATCCTCCATCACCCGACGCGAAGCACCAAAATCCAGAACTCGCCTCTGGCGGCAGATCCCTATCCAAAGGAACTGCAACGCCACGTTCCATACACCACGCCTACTCCATCGAAGCGTCAATAATCTGTAACGGAGGGACCAACTAAACTGAATGGTATCCTGGCGCAATCCACTCCCAGCCACACGTATTCTATGCGCCTCGTCCCTCGAAATCTGGAGCGCGCAGTTCAACAACTGCAAAAACTCTCTAGCACAGGGAGGCTCTCAAGTAGTCACTCCATTACCACCAACCACGACTCTGCCTCCAAAGGCTCCAAACTCAATCTAACGAGTCGCGGTGGTTCATCTGCCGAGACTGGCTCCATCAATCAATGATGTCCCAAAGCTCATCTACTATCCACTGTCCACCTTGTTTCGGTGCCTCGGCACTACTCGTCGGCACGGAGGGGGCTGCTCGCTCCATCGGTGCCACTGGTACAACTGAATATGCCACTGCACAATAACAAACATCAGGACACAACAACAAATCGACCCAATCAAGCGAAAGTCTAAGACATGCCATCCATTCCATACCATTATGTTGTCTGCAGCCAACATAATCGCTTAGGAGAATAAACATGCCAATCACTCATCCCGTCTCTTGGGAGAGGTATAAAACTCAATCAGGACTCTCGCTAAAAGTCACGACTCTCACGTAGTCATCCTAATGTCCAACCACAAGCCTAGGGTTTCTACGTCCATAATGACCTACAACCTAGGCTGTGATACCACTCTAATCTGTCACGCCCCGGGGTCGAAACTGCGACCCGGGCTCGCCAACAGATCCGCCACCTATGCCAAACTCCGCATAGGCGAAGCGTCCTACCTGCAAGAAATGTACTACAGCTAACAGATATCAGAGCTAAAAATAAAATAATCTGCTAAAAAAGTAAACTCAACCACTGTACAACTGGAAATAAAGATACAATGTCCATCTCCCAAATACGATCATACGCAAAGTCCTCTAATACAAAACTCAGAACTCAACAGGGAGATATCTCCAATAAATACATCAGTGTACAGGCTCTCAATACATATCATATCCTCACTACATCAGTCTCTCAAAAGAAGAAAAAAATAACTAATCTACTGAAGCTCTCCTCTGAAGGGGTACCGCTACACTCCAACGACGGGTAGGGAACTAGCTCGCGACTCCCTCGCCTCGGCCAGAAGAATCAACAACTGGAGCAACAGGAACAGGATTAGAAGTCCCTGGGGAAAAGACACCACGACGGGTGTGAGAACTACATCCCACAGTAGTTCTCAGTGGGTGCCGCCAACAAGCCCGACGGTCTGCCCACTAAGTCTACTAGAGGCATAAAGTAACAAAGTGGTACTAAAAGAAAATAGCTAGAAAAGAAAGACTCTACAGCTACTATGCCTCTATCTAGATGCTCAAAAGTGGAACAGATGGAAACATGATGCATCTACTATCCCTCAACTCAGATCACCCAATCTACACTGACTGCCTCCTCGGGTCCAGTCAAACCTGCGCCTACTTACTGCCGTTACATCCACGTAGGACCGGACTGACGTAGGGCGTCTGTGACTGCCAAAACTGGCCCAGCCAGAGGGACTGCGTCGACAAGTCACGATACAAAAGTAACAAATCCACCCCGGGCGTGGCTCTCGAGGGGCGCGACCCCACCGAGGAAAAGGTATCCGCGCACTCTGTCGCTCAGGTGGCACTGCAGGCTATAGTCCAAAATCCACGCTCATGCTCTGAACGGAAAGACTCAGAATCCTCAATCATCTCGCACAACGGTCGGAGCACTCTCGATGACTTAGCTGATCAGCTCACACGAACACGAGACACTAGCCTCTCCAATAACTCACAGCACAAAACAGACTGGGTGGAGATACTCCACAACCAGGATCAACCCACCACTCAGGGCTAACAAAACTGGTCGGACAACACTCAACGACCCGGGACCACCGTCAACCCCGACGGTTCCCAATAACAGAACATCAACCCAACCTGCAGACTCACTGACAGGATAAACTCCACAACAGACACAATAAAGGGTCCGGGAACCCCGAAAGACTAGAACCTATAACCCTAATCAAACAAGAACAGGCTTTAGGCATAGCCTCTCGTTGTTTTCGTCCCAAAGAAAAAGGCAGCCCTTGGAACCCAGACCACTCGAATCATCTCGAGTGGTTAAATTTATAGGGAAAAGGTGACATTTCGTACTGGAAGCCATTTGATCTGAAAGAAATCCATATTTAATGATTTTTAGTTCTTTTTAGGAAAAGAATTGAAAACAGGTTTTATATCCAAGCCTCGTAGAGCTAATGCCTTTGTCCAATCAAACAAGAACAGACTCGGCGACCCTACGATGCTTGGAAGAAAACATTGGTTGACTAAAAGTCATATGTGTGTCCAAAAACAGTTCTGGGTTCAAGGTCCTGCTATCACTGATAAACCGCTGCCACTAACACATCGGCGACCGATAAAACAAGAAAATGGAACATCTCGAGACCGCCGTCTACCCAAACGGCTCCCGCCACAGATGATCGATCAACCACATCTACCAGACTCCACTCTGCTCCCAAGCACTAGTGTAAAATGCATCCCACACTAAAGGAATCCCAACCACTCGGCCCACTACCCGGGTAGTAACACTATGTCCAGGAAGGAAAAGAAGTGTGGATGTCTAAAGCGAAATAAACCTAGCCCAAGTTGGAGTTTTCTACTGGTCTGGCTACACATGCAGCATATGACGGGGGTGCTAGGTCAAGTTCCAAGATAACAACAATTTACATATGGTAGAAAGCAAGGAGATGACAAAATCATCAGGTAAAATAAGGAATAGCGATTCCTACATTCTAGCATGCTGTACAAGAATTCACTATCATGCATAGCCCTACAATAGCAGGCTTAAAGTATAGTCCATCAATCTTGGAGACAGGGCCACCCACCTGAAAACGCTAACTGTCCAAGATCCAACAGCTGAAAACACCAGGAGCAGCAACCACCAATAATCCACAGTCACAAAATCCCAGAACAACTCCTCCTGGGTACAACACAGGGTTCACAGTTACACTTTATTCCAACAATTAACCAAATACACGCAGTCTGAAAATCAGTCCCCAAAGATGCAATTTTTCACCTACTGAAAGGGCTCTGAAAAAATCCAATAAAAATACCACAGAGATCCTCGCGTTGAGACCTTCGAAACGGGTACCTGCACGCCCAATTCCGAGCCCCGTAGGCGAAGTTACAATTTCCACAACACAGGTGCGCAAAACCTCACAACAACACGACTGTAAATCCATGCACAGTTAAGGGAGAAAATTATACCTCCGGGCAAGCCTCAGAAAAATCCAAGAAAAATACGGTGATAATCCTTGCGCCGCATAGATGCAAAAAGTGTATAGGAGCGTCTCAATCCGATGTACGAGCGTGGAGATAAAAATCCGGCAAGGTGTCGCTGTCCAGAAATTACATCAGCGGCAAAGGGGGTTAAAAACATACCCGGAACCCCAAACACAGCTCAAATTTGAGAAAAGTGGACAATACAAGAATCGTAGATCTTCCTCTCGTGAATGCAACGCCGCATAAAACTTCCAAAAACACTATAGGGGTAGCTCTGTGGACCTCCCAGACCAAAGTGCGACGATCACGAGCCTTCGATGAAAGTATGTCGCTCTGCGCTACGATGCCGAAGTCGCCGATGCTGCGGCTCCCAAAAAATCCGGGCCTTCTCCACGAGATGCACAACGAGGAGATCAAAAACTTTGGTGAAGGGTGCTGGGTGAAAAGACCTCGGGAAAAGCCTCTACACGCAGGGAAAGATGCCTTTAAATAGGCTTCACCCGAAATAAATCCCACAAATCAATGAAATTGGGCTTTTGGGCCGATTTTTCGGGCGCCCGCACAAACCGGGCGGCTACAGTGTTGGGCCCGGCCCAACACTGTGTGCGCCCGGATTAACCAGGTGATGCCACGTCAGCACACAACAGGCAACAGCCAACGCCACCCACTCACACGGCACCGCGTGGCTCCATGCGGAAGCCGACACGTGGCCGCCCACGCGCGGGAACCGTGCGTCAACGCGCCCATGTGCGCGCCTGCGGCCGCCGCCTGCGCCTCTGCACGCACGCATCCTGAGGTGCTCCCCAGCCTGCTCCGTGGACCGAGCGTGCTACACCTCACCAACCACACGCCGCCACGTGTCACCCGCCGGTCCACCGTACACCATGCTTTTCCCGTGGACCGCGCCTGCTGCGTCGGCCAACCGGGAGACGCCACGTGGCCCGCGCCCGGGTGCACGCTCCCGCTGTGGACCGAGCGGCTGCGCCTCAGCCGGCCGCCGCGCTCCGCCGCCCGCCGCCGCCGCCGGCGCCTCTCCGGCCGACAGAACAGTACACCCACTCCTCGAAAACCGTGTTTTCGCGTTCGGGCCCCGAAAAACACAAGTAACTCGTCCATTTTCAACGTTTTCACGCGCTGAATCCGAATCCGCTGTCCGTTCTGCCAAATTCCAACTCTAAAAATTGCTGAAGGCATCCGGAAAGGTGTTCTTTTGTCCAAACTTCGCGCTAAGCCCAATTTTAATATCCATTGCGCGCGAAACCACTTCTAAACATTCGACGGGGTCATCTGACTACTCTCGATCCATTAAACACACTGAGTCCATCACTAATGTCCAATTGGTGCACAAACGCCACCGACACACCATGCAGGCCTCCAGAAGCTGTAGATGTAACTGTAATCCATAGGTGGGAATTTCGGGTCCTCACACTGGTCCTCAATCGGATGCAAAAATACTCAAATAGTGGGAAACTCCATCCACTAGAGAAATCTGATACATAAATAAATATCCGGTCGACCGCCCAAAGTCCGCGGTCACCGCAAAACCCTGCCAACCGCAATCCAACACAAACCGTCCCTGACACCATTGTCCTGGCTACACTACCCCGGACCCCTGCTCGCACCCGAGCAACACAGACCGCCTGACTCACAAAGAAGGAGAAAAGGAAAAGCATGGTTTCTCCTAAGTCAAGTTCCAATAGGTAGTGCAGCAGTAAAAGATGGCCTAATTACATGTCCATTCAAGCCTGCTTTTGTCCTCGGAAACGATAAAAGAGAGTAAAACATATAGTAGCAAAGCATACTACAGTATTCCTACTATGATATACCAATCTTGTATCAATAGGCCAATGAATAACCATGTATGATCTCTATATCATCTAGTGTGGGATAAATATAACCTGTCTACCACATGCTAAGTCTCCAGTTCAACAAAAATGTACAATTATCAGGTAAGCATCAATCCACATGATCTAGGCCGTTTCCATGCTTACCTCTCGCTCATATTGATTGTACATTAAATTAGGCATGCTATTAATCATAGAGGGTGACATTCCCACAGGTAAGCTTATCTTAATCATACATGAACATCCACTATTACACCTCCCATAAGGCATAACATGCATATAAACCCTGCCATTCCCTTAAATAGTTACCATTAATAAGTTTACCCACCTGAAGTGCTTAATCCAAGGCAAACCTGGGGTCGGTGAAGAGCGCAGACGCTCACAGTCCAAATTCTGCCGAAACTGCATCCTCGGTACATGTCGCGAGAGCCTCGTCTCCAAACAGCTGAAAGTATCTCGAAATCAGAGTCTTCAGATCCAACGGGTCCAGCAAC
The DNA here is from genome assembly GCA_029204045.2 of Tillandsia leiboldiana. NCBI lineage: Eukaryota > Viridiplantae > Streptophyta > Magnoliopsida > Poales > Bromeliaceae > Tillandsia > Tillandsia leiboldiana. Next base: position 26,674,825 of record CM055070.1, read on the forward strand.
ACATGCATACACCCCTGGGTACAACAATAAGGTCAACGTTACACTTAATCCAAAAATATTCCAAGTATACACAATCTGTGAAAACAGCCTCAAAGATGTGAAATTTCCACCTGCAGAACGGACTCAGAAAAATCCAACAAAAATACTGTCACGTTCCACGCGTCGATACCTTCGAAACAAGTACCTGCACATCAAATTCCGAGCCCCGTAGGCCGAGTTACAAATTCCACAATACAGGGCGCTAACAAACACACAACCACACATCTGTATTTCCATGCACAGATAAAGGGAGAAAAATATACCTTCGGGAAAGCCTTAGAAAAATCCAATAAAAATACTGTGACAATCCTCGCATCGATTAGATGAAAAAAGTCCAAAGGCTCGTCTCCATCCGATACCCGGTTGCGGAGATAAAAATTCGGCAAGGTGTCGCTGTCCAGAAATTCCATCAGAAAATGTGGTCCCAATAAGCATGGAAAAACTTCTCAAAAAGCGCGAAACTAGGGGAAATAGAAAATACCAAGATCGTTGTCACGCCCCGGGTGTAAACCAGAACCCGGGCTCGTCCACAGACCTGCCGTGCACACGGTATTTCCCGTGTACACGAAGCGCTGGTAACCTGCTCAGATATAAAGAAATAATGCTAGAGCATAAAACAGAGCTAAACTGAAACTAGTACATCTCAGACAAATGCTGGAAATAAAAGTACAATAAACTCTCAAGAATATACATATGTCTCTCCCAGCTCACGAAGTAAATACAACCAGCTGGCCGCAGCCAGACCCAAAATAAAAGAAAATACAACCGTCTGAATGTACAGGGGATACAACAAAACTACAAAACTCGAGCTCGGGGTAGTAGCTATCTAGTCGGCGATCCTCTTACCTCGATCCTGGGAGGAAGGCCCCGCAACTCCGGCAGATGACACTGCAAAACAAAGGGGACAAGAAAAGGGAAAAACAGTGGGGGTCAGTACTACTATAAAGACAGTAGCCTCCCCTAGTGGGTAAACCTCAACACAAAACTCCTACCTGCCCACTAGGTCTACCAGAGGCTAAAAGAATAAATGCGGTAACTATGAGTATGACTCCTGATAAAAGCTACCACTAATATGCCTCTACCTGCATGCCCAGCTAAAGATAGCTAAATGTATGCATCAAAATATCGAAGCCTGCCACGTCGGGTATGCCAGCCTACGCATAACACCGGTGTGGGATAGGAGTCTCAATGTCTGCCAAATCGGGTATGCCAGCCTACGCATAACACCAATATGGGACAGGAGTCTCAAGGTCTGTTAAATCGGGTATGCCAGCCTACGCATAGCACTGATATGGGGTAGGGTTCTCAATGTCTGCCAAATCGGGTATGCCAGCCTACGCATAACACCGATATGGGACAGGAGTCCCAGGGTCTCAAGTCTGCAAATCGCGCACTCCGCTCTATAAGGAAAGTACCGTCTCCCAAAGGAAGCCCAAAACCCTCTCCCCGAAACCCAAGTATCTGACTACACTAACCCAGCCCCTGCTCTAACCTGAGCATAATATCCCCTATGTCTAAGTGACTGAAGAAAGAATGCAACATGGTTTCTCCTAAGTCAATTCCAGCATGATAGTGTAGCAGAAAAAGGTGGCCTATCTAGGTGACCATTCAAGCATGCAAAAGTCATTATCTTGATGAACCAATTTAAGTACTCTAACCACATACCTCAGCCTTTCATTTAATCAATCAACAAGATAGGGATTTAGCATAAATTCCAAGTAATTCTACTACATGTTTAAAGCATGGACTCACCATTAATTAACTTGTAGTTTTCTAACAATGCGATTATCAACGAAGAAATCAGGATTTCATACAAGCATGCTAGGTCCATCTCACAGATTTACTAACAGCATACTCAAGAGCATTCTAATAGGCCTAGTGATAAATCCCAAATAAGAGGTTTACAACATCACTCACCTCGAGCGCTAATCCCAATTCCCAAAAGCGGAACCCAAGCTCAGTCCAAAACTCCCCACCAATCTGTACAAAATACCCCAAAGGAAAACACATAAGCCATACATTCACAATTCCCAGAATCTGTCCCTTAATACCACAGTCCAGAATTCACCAATTTTTACCTGCGAAAAATGCCCAGAAAAATCCAAGGAAAATACTGTCGCGATCCTCGCAACGAGCCCGTCGAAACGAGTACCTGTACGCCCAAATCGGAGTTTCCTACGCTGAGATAAAAATCCGACAAGGGAAACATCCCAATCCAAACTGTACCAAATTTCTGTAACAAAGAACCACAGAAAAAGGAGATTCTCAGCCTCGGCCAAAAACCAGAAAAATCTGAGAAAAATCCAGGAGACTCCTTGCGAAGTTTAGATGAAAATTGCCTCTGGAATCGCCTCGATCCGACGTCCGAGCGAAAAGATACGGCAAGAACACTGCGGTGCTGTCCAAAAGTCCGCGACGAAAAATGGGTCAAATGGGTGCTCAGAAAACTCCAAGATCAGCATGGAAATCGAGGAACCTCAAAACACAGGAGTTGAAGTCCTACCTGTCGTGAGTCCAACGGCGCAAGAATCGGCGAAATCCGATGTCGGGGTGAGTCGGAGGAGTCCAAACACTGAGAAGGGCGAAGAAGATCGCCGGGAAACAAGCGTTGCGCCGCGCCGTAAAATGGTGAACCTCGGGAAGAGTGCCTCCAAAAATCCTCAAAGTTCTCCAAAGGGTAGTGCACTGAGGGAGGAGAAACTTCTCTGAAGAAAGCTCAGCGAAAATGGGGTCCAAAAAGCCTACAGGACGAATGGGGGGAGCTATTTATAGGCCCAGCCCACTATGCTGTCGGGCCGGGTTTTCGGGCGCAACTTTCGGGCGCACTGCGCCAGGAAACCCGGTCGCACGCTTCCTGTCCGACGCGCCCGAAACTCCCAGGAGCGGCCACGTCACCCCAAACAGGGAACAGCAAGTCCCCGCGGCCCACTGTGCGCCGCGTGTCCCCTCGCGGTCAGCGGGGGTAGGTACGGCCGCCCAACCGCGAGGCGACACGTGGCGCACTCGAGTGCGGCCGACCGTCCCGCCTGGCGCCACTGTGCGCGCGCAGTCCCGAGGCGCCCCCCCCCGAGCACACCGTGGACCGCGCCCACGTGAGCCAACGAATCCGAAGCCGCCACGTGTCATGCGCCCGGTCCACCGCAACCCCGCACACCCGGTGAACCATGCCGCGTGCGCCGGCCTATCAGGGCACGCCACGTGTCCCCCGCCCGCGGTCCATGCACCGCCGCGCCACCCCGTGGACTGAGCTGCGTGCGCCGGCCAATAACAGGCCGCCACGTGGCTCAGGCCGGTCCACGAGGCTCCCCCATGCACCGAATAACCCCAAAAACTTCTGGAAGCCCGCATTTGGTCATCCGGACTCCAAATTTAACAAGCAAATAGCGTTTTCAAGCGTTTTTCCGCGCTGAATCCAAATCCAACCTCAGATTGGCCCAAAACCTTTTCTAAAATTCGGCAAATGCAGCCGAAGGCCAAATCAGCTATCCAAGTCTCACAAAGTCCATCTGTGGCACCCCTTTGATGCACCATGGGCCAGACACACCAACACTAGGTGTTCTACACAATGGATTCATCGGAAAGTTGCATGGGAAAAACCAGAACACTACATCCTCCCCACAAGAAAAAGTTTCGTCCTCGAAACAAAGTCATACCTCAAGCAGGTGCCTCGAACAGGTGGGGGTAAGCAGCCATCATCGCTGACTCCAACTCCCAGGTAGCCTCGCGCTCCTCATGACTGCTCCAGAGGATCTTCACATAAGGGATGGCCCGACTGCGCAACTCCCTAACCTCCCGGTCCAAGATCCTCAACGGCCGCTCAACATAGCTCAGGTCCTCGGTGACCTCCAGTGGGGCGAAATCGATGATATGAGACGGGTCATGAACATACTTCCTCAGAGTCGATACATGAAAAACGTCGTGAACACCTGAAAGCCTGGGAGGAAGTGCAAGCCTGTAGGCAACTTGCCCTATGCGCTCTAATACCTCGAAAGGTCCAATGTAGCGAGGGCTCAGTTTCCCCCGAATCCCAAACCTTCGGATCCCCTTTGAATGCGAGACCTTCAAAAAGACATGATCCCCAACCGCGAACTCCAGGTCTCGCCTCCGCACATCTGCATAGCTCCTCTGTCTGCTCTGTGCTGTCTGAAGGTGCTGCCTGACTACCTTGACCTTAGCCTCCGCTTCTCTAAGCAACTCTGGCCCCAAGGTCCGCCTCTCACCCACATCGCTCCAATAAAGAGGGGAACGACACTTGCGTCCATACAATGCTTCAAACGGAGCCATTCGGATGCTCACTTGAAAGCTATTGTTGTACGCAAACTCAGCCAATGATAAGTGTCGTACCCAACCCCCGCCAAAGTCCAGCGTGCAAGCCCGGAGCATGTCCTCAAGAATCTGTATAGTACGCTCTGACTGTCCGTCTGTCTGCGGGTGAAATGCTGTGCTGAAACTGAGCTGTGTCCCCAAAGTGGCCTGTAGGCTCCTCTAGAAGCGCGAAACAAACCTCGGATCTCGGTCAGATACAATGGAGACGGGCACCCCATGCAGCCTCACTACCTCATCTAAATACAGCTGTGCCAGCCGATCGAGGGACCAAGTCACTTGCACCGGTAAAAAGTGTGCGGATTTGGTGAGTCTATCCACGACTACCCAGATAGCATCCGCTCCCGTCTGTGCTCTCGGCAAACCAGTGACAAAATCCATGGTAACATGCTCCCATTTCCATTCAGGGATTGGGAGACTCTGCAACTTGCCAGCAGGTACACGATGTTCAGCCTTTACTTGCTGACAAGTTAGACAGTGCGCTACAAATCTCCCAATGTCTCTTTTCATCCCGTTCCACCAAAACTGTGCCTTAAGGTCCCTATACATCTTAGTCCCACCAGGATGGATGGTATAAGGTGTATAGTGGGCCTCCCTCAAGATCTGCTCTCGGATCTCCGCATCCATAGGCACACACGCTCGGGTCCCTGTACCGCATTACTCCCGAAGCATCAACCGAAAAGTCCCCCTGCCAAAACCAGTCTGCATCTGCTCTCGAATCCTCATCAGGTGGGGGTCCTCACTCTGTCTCTCCCGAATCCTGTCCAACAGAGTGGGCTGCTACGACTAGAGACATAAGTCTAGCAGAGACCCCAGGGGACACCACCTCGAGCTCTAACCGCCTCATCTGCTCCAGTAATGGCGCCTGATCGGTGATCAATGAAGATAGACTCTGCACTACTCTCCTGCTTAGGGCATCAACAACCACGTTGGCCTTGCCAGGATGGTATAATATGTCTACATCATAGTCTTTCAACAATTCCAACCATCTGTGCTACCTCAAGTTGAGCTCCTTCTGTGTGAACAGGTATTTCAAGCTCTTGTGGTCGGTGTAAATCTCGCAGTGCTCCCCATACAGGTAGTGGCGCCACAACTTAGTGCAAAAATCACTGCAGCTAGCTCCAAATCATGGGTAGGGTAATTCTTTTCATAATCCTTCAGTGCTGAGAGGCATAAGCAATTACCTTTCCCTCCTGCATCAGAACGCAAACCAAGTCCACTGTGCGATGCGTCACTGTAAATCACATATCCCTTCCCCATAACAGGTAGGGAAAGGATAGGAGCCGACATCAATCTGATCTTAATTCCTCGAAGCTCCTCTGGCAGTCCTCACTCCAGATAAACTTAATCCCTTTTCGCGTCAAACGAGTGAGGGGTGTGGAAAGTTTTGCAAAACCTTCCACAAACCGACGGTAATATCCTGCTAAGCCCATGAAACTGCGGCACCTCAGATACCGTCGTCGGTCGGGGCCAATCCCGCACTGCCTCGATCTTCGCCGGGTCTACTGCCACTCCGGCGGCTGAAATCACATGGCCAAAAAGGCAACCTCCCGAAGCCAGAAATCACACTTAGATAACTTGGCGTACAACTTTCTCTCTCTCAGAAGTTGTAGCACAATCCTCAGGTGCTCCTCGTGCTCCAAATCGCTTCGGGAATAAACTAGGATGTCATCAATAAAAACAACGACGAACCGATCCAGGTATGGTCGAAAAATCCTGTTCATTAAATCCATAAAAGCAGCAGGGGCATTTGTCAATCCAAAAGGCATGACGGTGAACTCATAATGCCCGTACCGCGACCTGAATGCCGTCTTTGGGATATCCTCCGGCCTTCACCTTCAATTGGTGGTAACCAGACTGTAAATCAATCTTAGAAAAGACACAAGACCCTTGCAGCTGGTCAAATAAGTCATCAATGCGCGGCAAAGGGTACTTGTTCTTGATGGTCACTTATTCAACTCCCGATAATCAACACATAGTCAAAGTGATCCATCCTTCTTCTTCACAAATAGCACCGGCGCTCCCCAAGGCGATACGCTTGGTCTGACAAAACTTTGTCCATTAAATCCTGGAGTTGCGCCTTTAGCTCTTGCAGCTCAGCCGGGTGCCATTCGGTAAGGAGCCTTAGAGATTGGCGCAGTTCCTGGAACTACGTCAATCAAAAACTCAACCTCCCTATCCGGCGGCATATGAATCAGATCTGGAGGAAACACATCCGGGAACTCGTGGACAATAGGGATATCCGGTGAGTCCCGGTGCCGCCACAGGCTCCTTAACCACCGACGCCAAAAAGGCCACGTATCCAATGCGCATCATCTGCCTCGCCCGAGAAGTCGAAACCACAGAGGCAAAGAAAGCACTCTGGCACCCCCTGTAAACAAGGCACCTGCCTGGGCCTGGCTCGCTAAAAGTAACAGTCCTCGCGGCGCAATCATCATCTCGAAATAGCGAGCTAGCCAATCCATCCCAAGCACAATGCATATCCCGCAGCTGACTAAGGACCATCAGGTCCGCTGGCAAAACTCCCAAAGACTCCAAGCTGTACCGGGCACGCCAACAACCACTCCTCTACAATCAAAATATGATCGGGAATCCGTACTCTAATGCATGCGGTACCCGACGTAACTCTAATCAATCGAATGATGCAAATCTCTACTAATTAAAAGATGTGATGCACAGGTATCAAATAAAGTGCGAGCTCTATTGCCGAAAAGTAAAATGATACCTGCACACCACGG
>CM055070.1:26682024-26787514 GCA_029204045.2 Tillandsia leiboldiana
AGCGCTAATCCCAATTCCCAAAGCGGAACCCAAGCTCAGTCCAAAACTCCCCACCAATCTGTACAAAATACCCCAAAGGAAAACACATAAGCCATACATTCACAATTCCCAGAATCTGTCCCCTTAATACCACAGTCCAGAATTCACCAATTTTTACCTGCGAAAAATGCCCAGAAAAATCCAAGGAAAATACTGTCGCGATCCTCGCAACGAGCCCGTCGAAACGAAGTACCTGTACGCCCAAATCGGAGTTTCCTACGCTGAGATAAAAATCCGACAAGGGAAACATCCCAATCCAAACTGTACCAAATTTCTGTAACAAGAACCACAGAAAAAGGAGATTCTCAGCCTCGGCCAAAAACCAGAAAAAATCTGAGAAAAATCCAGGAGACTCCTTGCGAAGTTTAGATGAAAATTGCCTCTGGAATCGCCTCGATCCGACGTCCGAGCGAAAAGATACGGCAAGAACACTGCGGTGCTGTCCAAAAGTCCGCGACGAAAAATGTGGTCAAATGGGTGCTCAGAAAACTCCAAGATCAGCATGGAAAATCGAGGAACCTCAAAACACAGGAGTTGAAGTCCTACCTGTCGTGAGTCCAACGGCGCAAGAATCGGCGAAATCCGATGTCGGGTGAGTCGGAGGAGTCCCAAACACTGAGAAGGGCAGAAGAAGATCGCCGGGAAACAAGCGTTGCGCCGCGCCGTAAAATGGGAACCTCGGGAAGAGTGCCTCCAAAAATCCTCAAAGTTCTCCAAAGGGTAGTGGCACTGAGGGAGGAGAAACTTCTCTGAAGAAAGCTCAGCGAAAATGGGGTCCAAAAAGCCTACAGGACGAATGGGGGGAGCTATTTATAGGCCCAGCCCACTATGCTGTCGGGCCGGGTTTTCGGGCGCAACTTTCGGGCGCACTGCGGCCAGGAAACCCGGGTCGCACGCTTCCTGTCCGACGCGCCCGAAACTCCCAGGAGCGGCCACGTCACCCCAAACAGGGAACAGCAAGTCCCCGCGGCCCACTGTGCGCCGCGTGTCCCCTCGCGGTCAGCGGGGGTAGGTACGGCCGCCCAACCGCGAGGCGACACGTGGCGCACTCGAGTGCGGCCGACCGTCCCGCCTGGCGCCACTGTGCGCGCTCAAGTCCGAGGCGCCCCCCCCCGAGCACACCGTGGACCGCGCCCACGTGAGCCAACGAATCCGAAGCCGCCACGTGTCATGCGCCCGGTCCACCGCAACCCCGCACACCCGGTGACCATGCCGCGTGCGCCGGCCTATCAGGGCACGCCACGTGTCCCCGCCCGCGGTCCATGCACCGCCGCGCCACCCCGTGGACTGAGCTGCGTGCGCCGGCCAATAACAGGCCGCCACGTGGCTCAGGCCGGTCCACGAGGCTCCCCCATGCACCGAATAACCCCAAAAACTTCTGAAGCCCGCATTTGGTCATCCGGACTCCAAATTTAACAAGCAAATAGCCGTTTTTCAAGCGTTTTTCCGCGCTGAATCCAAATCCAACCTCAGATTGGCCCAAAACCTTTTCTAAAATTCGGCAAATGCAGCCGAAGGCCAAATCAGCTATCCAAGTCTCACAAAGTCCATCTGTGGCACCCCTTTGATGCACCATGGGCCAGACACACCAACACTAGGTGTTCTACACAATGGATTCATCGGAAAGTTGCATGGGAAAAACCAGAACACTACATCCTCCCCCACAAGAAAAAGTTTCGTCCTCGAAACAAAAGTCATACCTCAAGCAGGTGCCTCGAACAGGTGGGGGTAAGCAGCCATCATCGCTGACTCCAACTCCCAGGTAGCCTCGCGCTCCTCATGACTGCTCCAGAGGATCTTCACATAAGGGATGGCCCGACTGCGCAACTCCCTAACCTCCCGGTCCAAGATCCTCAACGGCCGCTCAACATAGCTCAGGTCCTCGGTGACCTCCAGTGGGGCGAAATCGATGATATGAGACGGGTCATGAACATACTTCCTCAGAGTCGATACATGAAAAACGTCGTGAACACCTGAAAGCCTGGGAGGAAGTGCAAGCCTGTAGGCAACTTGCCCTATGCGCTCTAATACCTCGAAAGGTCCAATGTAGCGAGGGCTCAGTTTCCCCCGAATCCCAAACCTTCGGATCCCCTTTGAATGCGAGACCTTCAAAAAGACATGATCCCCAACCGCGAACTCCAGGTCTCGCCTCCGCACATCTGCATAGCTCCTCTGTCTGCTCTGTGCTGTCTGAAGGTGCTGCCTGACTACCTTGACCTTAGCCTCCGCTTCTCTAAGCAACTCTGGCCCCAAGGTCCGCCTCTCACCCACATCGCTCCAATAAAGAGGGGAACGACACTTGCGTCCATACAATGCTTCAAACGGAGCCATTCGGATGCTCACTTGAAAGCTATTGTTGTACGCAAACTCAGCCAATGATAAGTGTCGTACCCAACCCCCGCCAAAGTCCAGCGTGCAAGCCCGGAGCATGTCCTCAAGAATCTGTATAGTACGCTCTGACTGTCCGTCTGTCTGCGGGTGAAATGCTGTGCTGAAACTGAGCTGTGTCCCCAAAGTGGCCTGTAGGCTCCTCTAGAAGCGCGAAACAAACCTCGGATCTCGGTCAGATACAATGGAGACGGGCACCCCATGCAGCCTCACTACCTCATCTAAATACAGCTGTGCCAGCCGATCGAGGGACCAAGTCACTTGCACCGGTAAAAAGTGTGCGGATTTGGTGAGTCTATCCACGACTACCCAGATAGCATCCGCTCCCGTCTGTGCTCTCGGCAAACCAGTGACAAAATCCATGGTAACATGCTCCCATTTCCATTCAGGGATTGGGAGACTCTGCAACTTGCCAGCAGGTACACGATGTTCAGCCTTTACTTGCTGACAAGTTAGACAGTGCGCTACAAATCTCCCAATGTCTCTTTTCATCCCGTTCCACCAAAACTGTGCCTTAAGGTCCCTATACATCTTAGTCCCACCAGGATGGATGGTATAAGGTGTATAGTGGGCCTCCCTCAAGATCTGCTCTCGGATCTCCGCATCCATAGGCACACACGCTCGGTCCCTGTACCGCAGTACTCCCGAAGCATCAACCGAAAAGTCCCCTGCCAAACCAGTCTGCATCTGCTCTCGAATCCTCATCAGGTGGGGGTCCTCACTCTGTCTCTCCCGAATCCTGTCCAACAGAGTGGGCTGCACGACTAGAGACATAAGTCTAGCAGAGACCCCAGGGGACACCACCTCGAGCTCTAACCGCCTCATCTGCTCCAGTAATGGCGCCTGATCGGTGATCAATGAAGATAGACTCTGCACTACTCTCCTGCTTAGGGCATCAACAACCACGTTGGCCTTGCCAGGATGGTATAATATGTCTACATCATAGTCTTTCAACAATTCCAACCATCTGTGCTACCTCAAGTTGAGCTCCTTCTGTGTGAACAGGTATTTCAAGCTCTTGTGGTCGGTGTAAATCTCGCAGTGCTCCCCATACAGGTAGTGGCGCCACAACTTTAGTGCAAAAATCACTGCAGCTAGCTCCAAATCATGGGTAGGGTAATTCTTTTCATAATCCTTCAGTTGCTGAGAGGCATAAGCAATTACCTTTCCCTCCTGCATCAGAACGCAACCAAGTCCACTGTGCGATGCGTCACTGTAAATCACATATCCCTTCCCCATAACAGGTAGGGAAAGGATAGGAGCCGACATCAATCTGATCTTTAATTCCTCGAAGCTCCTCTGGCAGTCCTCACTCCAGATAAACTTAATCCCTTTTCGCGTCAAACGAGTGAGGGGTGTGGAAAGTTTTGCAAAACCTTCCACAAACCGACGGTAATATCCTGCTAAGCCCATGAAACTGCGGACCTCAGATACCGTCGTCGGTCGGGGCCAATCCCGCACTGCCTCGATCTTCGCCGGGTCTACTGCCACTCCGGCGGCTGAAATCACATGGCCCAAAAAGGCAACCTCCCGAAGCCAGAAATCACACTTAGATAACTTGGCGTACAACTTTCTCTCTCTCAGAAGTTGTAGCACAATCCTCAGGTGCTCCTCGTGCTCCAAATCGCTTCGGGAATAAACTAGGATGTCATCAATAAAAACAACGACGAACCGATCCAGGTATGGTCGAAAAATCCTGTTCATTAAATCCATAAAAGCAGCAGGGGCATTTGTCAATCCAAAAGGCATGACGGTGAACTCATAATGCCCGTACCGCGACCTGAATGCCGTCTTTGGGATATCCTCGGCCTTCACCTTCAATTGGTGGTAACCAGACTGTAAATCAATCTTAGAAAAGACACAAGACCCTTGCAGCTGGTCAAATAAGTCATCAATGCGCGGCAAAGGGTACTTGTTCTTGATGGTCACTTTATTCAACTCCCGATAATCAACACATAGTCAAAGTGATCCATCCTTCTTCTTCACAAATAGCACCGGCGCTCCCCAAGGCGATACGCTTGGTCTGACAAAACCTTTGTCCATTAAATCCTGGAGTTGCGCCTTTAGCTCTTGCAGCTCAGCCGGTGCCATTCGGTAAGGAGCCTTAGAGATTGGCGCAGTTCCTGGAACTACGTCAATCAAAAACTCAACCTCCCTATCCGGCGGCATATGAATCAGATCTGGAGGAAACACATCCGGGAACTCGTGGACAATAGGGATATCCGGGAGTCCCGGTGCCGCCACAGGCTCCTTAACCACCGACGCCAAAAAGGCCACGTATCCACTGCGCATCATCTGCCTCGCCCGAGAAGTCGAAACCACAGAGGCAAAGAAAGCACTCTGGCACCCCCTGTAAACAAGCACCTCCTGGCCTGGCTCGCTAAAAGTAACAGTCCTCGCGGCGCAATCAATCATCGCGAAATAGCGAGCTAGCCAATCCATCCCAAGCACAATGTCATAATCCCGCAGCTGACTAAGGACCATCAGGTCCGCTGGCAAAATCCAAGACTCAAGCTGTACCGGGCAAGACCAACAACACTCCTCTACAATCAAAATATGATCGGGAATCCGTACCTCTAATGCATGCGGTAACCGACGTAACTCTAATCCATGCGATGATGCAAATGCTCTACTAATAAAAGAATGTGATGCACCGGTATCAAATAAAGTGCGAGCTCTAATGCCGAAAAGTAAAATGATACCTGCCACCACGAGGTCGGCCGCCGCAGAGTCCCCTACCTGGGCGGCGTAGACTCGCCCGCTCTGAGCTGGTGGTCGGTAGTCTGTAGGGTGGGAGGAGGGAGCCCTGCTCGCTGGAGCATAAGGCCGCTGCTGGGGCACCGAAGGAGCTGATGCTGAGGAAGGAGCCTGCGGTGTAGAGAGAGGGCAAGTAGCTCGAATATGGCCGGACTGTCCACACCGATAACAGCGGCCATACCTCTGGTCACAAGTATCCGCCGCGTGCTGTCCCCTACAAAAGACGCACCTGACCGCAGACTAGGGCTGCCTCGACTGCTGCTGCTGCTGCCCTTGCCGCTGTGACCCCTGCTGTCGCGACTGCGACCTCTGCTGCTGCGAGTGCTGCTGCTGTCGCTGGGGCTGCTGCTGTGGGGGCCTCTGGGATCCCCCAGGCCCTCGCCGATCCGAACGCCCACGGCCCGTAGACTGTGGCGGTGGCGGTCGGGGCGGCCTCCATGAACTGGCCTGTCCCCCCTCGTCTGGCGCTGGCCGCTTCCTCTCAGAACTCTGAGCGACCGTGCCTCCGCGCCTAGCGACCACATGATCTCCCCTCTCGACCCACTGTGCATGATCCACTACCTCTGATAAAGTCTGAAGCCTCTGGGCGTGTACCAAGGTATAGATCTCGGGGCGTAAACCTGTCTCAAACAGCTCCACCTGGTGCAGCCCGTCCCTGGCAACATAGGGTACGCAGTTAAGCAACTGCGTAAACTCCTGGAAGTAATCCCATACTGAACGATCACCCTGCTGCAGGTTCTTCAAGTCATCTTCTATCTTCTTCTTCACGCTTGTGGAGAAGTAAGTGTCAAGGATCATCCTCCTGAACTCCGACCAGGGTAGCTGTCGGGTGATCTGAAACTCTAAGGGCTCAACCCGACGCCACCAAGCATCAGCATCCCCCTCCAAACAATGTATGGCCATGTGTACTCTGAATCTCGAATCAATGAAGAAATCTCTGAACAACTTCTCCATTGATGCCAACCACGATCCTATCTCTGCTGGATGAGTACTCCGCCCCGAGAACCTAGGTGGTCCTCGCTTACAGAACTGTGCGAGTTTGTCAGCAAACTCCTGCTCCTCCGCTGGGGTCAATGGTCTGATCACCCCCTGAGCCCCACTGCTAGATGACAGTGCCGTAGGAACAAGTGGAATAGCCGGCGGTACAACCGGTGGTACAGGGGCCTCTACAGTAGTAGGGGGTGGTGCCGCAACCTGAGCCAGCAACTGCTCAAATCTCTGCTCCTGTCGGCGGTGACTCTCCGCCAACTGGGCCACCATGGCCCTCAGCTCACTGATCTCAGAAGGCCCGGACTGCTCCGGCTCCTCCGGGGGAGTAGGAGTACCCCGAGTAGGGATCTGCCGCCTAGGAGGCATCCTGCCACACAAGAAACCATGGGTCAGAACCAACCCACACACGACCCAATCCAGCGAAAGTCATGGACATCCCCCTATTCCTGTAACCTTATGTTGTCTGCAGCCAACATAACAGTCCACCAGAAATAGGCTATGCCAATCCCTCTCCACTCACAGGAAGAGTTTAATAACAAATTGCCGACTTTCGCAAAATATCGCGTCACTCACGCCCTGCCTTCCTAGGGTCTGCCAAAAAGCCTAGGGTTTCCTAAGTCCCAACTGACCTATCCCTAAGCTCTGATACCAAAATAATCTGTCACGCCCCGGGTGTAAACCAGAACCCGGGCTCGTCCACAGACTCGCCGTGCACACGGTATTTCCCGTGTACACGAAGCGCTGGTAACCTGCTCACATATAAAGAAATAATGCTAGAGCATAAAACAGAGCTAAACTGAAACTAGTACATCTCAGACAAATGCTGGAAATAAAAGTACAATAAACTCTCAAGAATATACATATGTCTCTCCTAGCTCACGAAGTAAATACAACCAGCTGGCCGGAGCCAGACCCAAAATAAAAGAAAATACAACCGTCTGAGTGTACAGGGGATACAACAAAACTACAAAACTCGAGCTCGGGGTAGCAGCTATCTAGTCGGCGATCCTCTTACCTCGATCCTGGGAGGAAGGCCCAGCAACTCCGGCAGATGACTCTGCAAAACAAAGGGGACAAGAAAAGGGAAAAACAGTGGGGGTCAGTACTACTATAAAGACAGTAGCCTCCCCTAGTGGGTAAACCTCAACACAAAACTCCTACCTGCCCACTAGGTCTACCAGAGGCTAAAAGAATAAATGCGGTAACTATGAGTATGACTCCTGATAAAAGCTACCACTAATATGCCTCTACCTGCCCAGCTAAAGATAGCTAAATGTATGCATCAAAATATCGAAGCCTGCCACATCGGGTATGCCAGCCTACGCATAACACCGGTGTGGGATAGGAGTCTCAATGTCTGCCAAATCGGGTATGCCAGCCTACGCATAACACCGATATGGGACAGGAGTCTCAAGGTCTGCTAAATCGGGTATGCCAGCCTACGCATAGCACCGATATGGGGTAGGGTTCTCAATGTCTGCCAAATCGGGTATGCCAGCCTACGCATAACACCGATATGGGACAGGAGTCCCAGGGTCTCAAGTCTGCAAATCGCGCACTCCGCTCTATAAGGAAAGTACCGTCTCCCAAAGGAAGCCCAAAACCCTCTCCCCGAAACCCAAGTATCTGACTACACTAACCCAGCCCCTGCTCTAACCCGAGCATAATATCCCCTATGTCTAAGTGACTGAAGAAAGAATGCAACATGGTTTCTCCTAAGTCAATTCCAGCATGATAGTGTAGCAGAAAAAGGTGGCCTATCTAGGTGACCATTCAAGCATGCAAAAGTCATTATCTTGATGAACCATTTTAAGTACTCTAACCGCATACCTCAGCCTTTCATTTAATCAATCAACAAGATAGGGATTTAGCATAAATTCCAAGTAATTCTACTACATGTTTAAAGCATGGACTCACCATTAATTAACTTGTAGTTTTCTAACAATGCGATTATCAACGAAGAAATCAGGATTTCATACAAGCATGCTAGGTCCATCTCACAGATTTACTAACAGCATACTCAAGAGCATTCTAATAGGCCTAGTGATAAATCCCAAATAAGAGGTTTACAACATCACCCACCTCGAGCGCTAATCCCAATTCCCAAAAGCGGAACCCAAGCTCAGTCCAAAACTCCCCACCAATCTGTACAAAATACCCCAAAGGAAAACACATAAGCCATACATTCACAATTCCCAGAATCTGTCCCTTAATACCACAGTCCAGAATTCACCAATTTTTACCTGCGAAAAATGCCCAGAAAAATCCAAGGAAAATACTGTCGCGATCCTCGCGACGAGCCCGTCGAAACGAGTACCTGCACGCCCAAATCGGAGTTTCCTACGCTGAGATAAAAATCCGACAAGGGAAACATCCCAATCCAAACTGTACCAAATTTCTGTAACAAAGAACCACAGAAAAAGGAGATTCTCACCCTCGGCCAAAAACCAGAAAAATCTGAGAAAAATCCAGGAGACTCCTTGCGAAGTGTAGATGAAAATTGCCTCTTGAATCGCCTCGATCCGATGTCCGAGCGAAAAGATACGGCAAGAACACTGCGGTGCTGTCCAAAAGTCCGCGACGAAAAATGGGTCAAATGGGTGCTCAGAAAACTCCAAGATCAGCATGGAAATCGAGGAACCTCAAAACACAGGAGTTGAAGTCCTACCTGTCGTGAGTCCAACGGCGCAAGAATCGGCGAAATCCGATGTCGGGGTGAGTCGGAGGAGTCCAAACACTGAGAAGGGCGAAGAAGATCGCCAGGAAACAAGCGTCGCGCCGCGCCGTAAAATGGTGAACCTCGGGAAGAGTGCCTCCAAAAATCCTCAAAGTTCTCCAAAGGGTAGTGCACTGAGGGAGGAGAAACTTCTCTGAAGAAAGCTCAGCGAAAATGGGGTCCAAAAAGCCTACAGGACGAATGGGGGGAGCTATTTATAGGCCCAGCCCACTATGCTGTCGGGCCGGGTTTTCGGGCGCAACTTTCGGGCGCACTGCGCCCGGAAACCCGGTCGCACGCTTCCTGTCCGACGCGCCCGAAACTCCCAGGAGCGGCCACGTCACCCCAAACAGGGAACAGCAAGTCCCCGCGGCCCACTGTGCGCCGCGTGTCCCCTCGCGGTCAGCGGGGGTAGGTACGGCCGCCCAACCGCGAGGCGACACGTGGCGCACTCGAGTGCGGCCGACCGTCCCGCCTGGCGCCACTGTGCGCGCGCAGTCCCGAGGCGCCCCCCCCCCCGCGCACACCGTGGACCACGCCCACGTGAGCCAACGAATCCGAAGCCGCCACGTGTCATGCGCCCGGTCCACCGCAACCCCGCACACCCGGTGAACCATGCCGCGTGCGCCGGCCTATCAGGGCACGCCACGCGTCCCCCGCCCGCGGTCCATGCACCGCCGCGCCACCCCGTGGACCGAGCTGCGTGCGCCGGCCAATAACAGGCCGCCACGTGGCTCAGGCCGGTCCACGAGGCTCCCCCATGCACCGAATAACCCCAAAAACTTCCGGAAGCCCGCGTTTGGTCATCCGGACTCCAAATTTAACAAGCAAATAGCCGTTTTCAAGCGTTTTTCCGCGCTGAATCCAAATCCAACCTCAGATTGGCCCAAAACCATTTCTAAAATTCGGCAAATGCAGCCGAAGGCCAAATCAGCTATCCAAGTCTCACAAAGTCCATCTGTGGCACCCCTTTGATGCACCATGGGCCAGACACACCAACACTAGGTGTTCTACACAATGGATTCATCGGAAAGTTGCATGGGAAAAACCAGAACACTACAATCGTAGCTCTGTCTATCGCGGATCCAACGGTGCAAGAATCGCCTGAAACGGAGGTCGGAGTAGGCCGGGGGTGCTCGCGCACCGAAACGCGACGGAGGGGAACAGAAATGGACGAGCATCGCGCCGCGCCATAAAAATGGAAACCTCGATAAGTGTGCCACCAAAAAACCCCAGAGTCTTCCAAAAGGTGCGGCTCAGGGTGGGGAAGAACCTTGCTGAAGAGTTCCCTGCGAAATTCCGGCCAGAGGAGGAGAAAAAGGTGTGCACAAGGTCACTCGGGTCCTATTTATAGGCCAGAAAATCCAGCCAAAAATGCACTTTGGGGTGCAATTTCTGGGCGCCCGAATGATTCGGGCCCCCAAAACATACCCAGAACTCCCCCCCCCACGGTGCGCCCGAAACGCTCCGGGCGCGCCACGTCACCCACAGAACAGGGGACAGCCGGCGCAGCCACTAGCCGTGCGCCAAGTGGCACGGTCCACCCTTGCTGGTACACTGCACCCGCCAACCGCAGGATGCCACATGGACCGCACTCAGAGGCGGCCCACGTGCTCTCGCGTGCTCCCTGTGCAGCCGCCTGCCACCCTGCCAGGCACGCTTCCCGAGGCAGCCCCCCGCTTGCTCCGTGAACCGGGTCCACAGCGCCGACCAGTCGTGACACGCCACGTGGCCCGCCTCCGGTGCACGCCGGCCCGTGGACCGCGCGCCTGCCCGCGTGCATGCCCGCGCCCGCGCGCCTGCCCGCGTTCGCCCGCCGCCTGCCCAAGCGCGCTGTCACGGGGTTAGCTTTTTCGCCTTAGATTTACCCCGTGCGGCGCTCATGTGTCGTACACCTGTGCCAGCCTTCCCGAGTCCCTTGCCACGAACACGCCCTCGGACTTAAACAGCGGGATCAAAACTCAAGCATTAACCAAGCATGCTCCTCCACGAGACTGACTGCCCAGCGCCGCACCTTACGTCGAACCCTTTGTCGAACTCCGCGAGTTCCGAACAGACAACCCCGCCACCGAGGTTGGCCTTCAAGCCGAGTATATTCCGCCTAGCCGGACAAACTCTCCTCGAGAGTGCTACTTAACCGAATGCCCCTGTGCCTCCGAAGCAAGCATCAAGGACAATACAAGTTCTCACACCTTGGTCCATTCGAATGGGCCATAGCGAACTGCCTTTGCGCGTTCCTCTCGTCTGCTTAACCGAGCGACCTGTCCCACGCATCTCGCCCGTCCGCCAGCCCATTGCCTTGCCAAGGCGCCGCGCGCCCCGCAATTCCCACTACGGGATCCATAGTCGAGTCGGGCCTCTCCCGTTCCGCCGGCCGCCTAGTCCCGTCATCGCTCCCGATTCGGTCCAAGGTCCGCTTCCCGAATGCCCCACACTACTTGTTCCCGCGTGTGTTCCCTTCGCAAGGGTTTGCCAACCTAGCGACATTCTTCCCGCATCGCCAACCCCCTGGCACCTCCATTGCACGACCCTGCTCGGCCGCCAACACACTCGACCCAGTATCCAAGGTTTGCTTGACGGATGTCGCCCACAATCGAATCGGCCTCACTCCGCTTCGCTAGCTATTCGGCACCTCCATTGCACGGCCATGCCTGGCTGCCAACACCCTCGGTCCTCTCCATGGCTCACTTTACGAAAACCAGCATCGATTGTCGCCTCTTACTTCGTGGGCCTCGCGCCGCACGAATCCCCGCTCGGCACCGCTGCCCTTGCGAGCCTTGTCCATTACGGCGGACCGACCGATCCTTCGCCTCGCAAACTTCGTAGGCCTCGCGCCTCACGAATCCCCGCTCGGCACACGCATGCCTTCGCAAGCCTTGTCCATTGAGGCGGACCAACCTTCGCAAGACTGTCCCTCATCCGCTCGTTCGCTCCACTACAGAGATCCGAAACGGCATAAGGTAGTGCAGGTGAACCTAGAGGCAAAGCATCTGGGCTTACCCCGCTCCGTAATGCCGTCGACCTCGTGTCTTTGGCATTACCCTAAGCCCGTGTGCTCAACGGCCATCGAATCTCGCTCACACGAACTTAGGCTTGGCGACTCCGCTCACCAAGGGATGGCCTATGTCCTATAGGCCAACGGGGGAGTCGGGGACACTTCGCAAGTGTCCAACCCCTCCTCTATATAACCCACGAGGCATCCACCCCTTTGGCACCCCGGGGGTACAGAGGTGCTCACCGAGGGGTACGTTTTGAAACCCCGCATGCGGCACCATTTTCCTGGTCATGGCATGGGCCATTGCTAGGGAATTGCCTCCGTTGGTTCGCCCGCGGCTCAACCCTGACGGATTGTCCCAACTTCGCAAACCCGTAACTCTGTCAACCCAAATGCCTACCAAATGTCCTCCAAAAGTGGCCCCCAAGGATGTCACGGTCGAACCAACACGATCGACACGTGACAGCGCGCCGCCGCGGGCCGCCGCTGCCCGCCGCCGTACGCCGCCGCCCGCCGCCGTACGCCGCCGCCACCGGAACAGTACCAAGAAGCCTCGAAAATTGCACGCGTCATCCGGGCTCCGAAAAATACAAGTGAATAGTCTATTTTCATCATTTTCGCGCGCTGAATCCAAATCCGATGTCCGATTTGCCTAATTCCAAGTCTAAAATTTGCCGAAGGCATCCGGAAAGGTGTTCTTTGGTCCAAACTTCGCGCTGAGTCCAATTTTAATATCCGCTTCGCGCGAAACCACTTCTAAACATCCGACGGGGTCCTCCGATCACTCACGTGATCTATTTTAAGCCCGAAGTCCATCACTTGTGTCAAAATTGTGCACGAACACTACCGACACACCACGTAAGCCTCCAGAAGCTGCTGGTCATACTGTAGTAGCCCTGCAGAGATCCAGGTCACCACATCCTCCCCCACTTAAAAAAAGTTTCGTCCTCGAAACAAACACCGCTCAAACAAGAGTCTCAAAATCAAGGGTAAGTACTCAGCATCACCATCTCCAGCTCCTAAGTCACCACTCACTCCCCGTGATCACTCCTCAACAACAACAACAGCGACAACCAGTACGGCATAGCCCGATTACGCAACCTCTAATCTCACGAGCCAGAATTCGCAACGGGCGTCCCTCGTACTGCAAACATTCCTAGATCTCAAATGGGGCGAGTCAATTACGGGCGAGGGATCCAAAAACATAACCTTCCTGAGCTGAGACATGAAACATAACAGGGGTTCCATCAAGAGTTGGGGGAAACAAGATACCGCCAGTGCAACACGCACCAAACCACAACCTGTGACAACTCGACCAAGGCAACTCAAAGCACACCCACGCGATTATCCAATAAGGAAAAGAGTCCTGACAAGGAGGGGTCCTCACTCGGTCACTCCCGAATCCTGACCATCCGAGTGAACTACTCAGCCGCGGTCTATCATCCAAAGGAACCCTCAGGAACACAACCACAAGCCATGCTTGCCTCAACAGTCCACACAGCGCCAGCTGTGGAATCATCCAATTCAACCCCAGACAGCTTTCCTGCTCCAGGTATCCGCCATCACAGTGGCCCTGTCGGGGTAACCCAGAATGCTCAACAATAACCCAACGGTAATTCCACAGTCGCTACAGGAGGCATCACTAAAACTCGCAGATCTCTCTCCCAACACTGGAAATGCTAGCATTGGCGCTGGTATCAGTCTCATCATCCAATTGACAAGCTCTCCTGGCACTGACCAGTCCAAGAAGCTCCTTACCTTGACCATAATTGTCGACCTCGGCCAATTCCCAAATGGTATCCATATTGGCCGGATTGCCACCGCCGCTCCTACGGCTCGAACAAAGTGACCCAAAAAGGTATGCTTCAAAAGCTAAAACTTGTATCTCAATAACTTGGCATACAACTTTATCCACACAGGCATTGTAGCACATCCATAAGTGCTCCTCTTATTCCTGGTCACTTAGGGAGTAAATCATAATATCCTTGGGGAACACCACTCCCCATTTGTCCAAGTACAACTGGAACACACCATTCCTCAAATCTTGAAAACAACAGGGCATTAATCATTCCATTTGGCCTCACTATGAGTTCATAATGCCCTTACCGGATCCTGAATGCCATCATGGCAGAATACGCAACTGTACAATTCCACATAGGTACAGGTATCGCAGATGAACAACTGCCGGAGTATAACTCCATCAAAAGGTCCTAAATACCACCCGGACCTGTCTACACTCGAACCATAAAAGGACCCTCATAGTCGTGTATCAACGACGTGGCATCAGGTCAAACAGACCCCTCGATCCATCAGATCCTACAACTGCGCCATCAGCTCTCTCAGCTCTACCGGCGATATCCAATAAGGTGCTGTCGAGGGTGGCGCGGTTCCCCGAACCACGTCAGACACAATCTCTATCTCCCTAACCGGCGACATTATCAACAGCTCAGGTGAAATCACACCCGGAATCTCGTGGGCAACAGAGATATCCTTGAGTCCCGATGCCGCCGTAAGCACCTCTCACACTGTCGCTAAAACCTGTGTGCTATAACTGTCTCAACAACCAAGCCTTCTCTCGTCTGCCATAGAAGGTCAAAGTCCTCTCTTTCCGCAGTCAAACATCCTGTGGCATTGTGCCAATCAATCCCAAGCACTAGGTCAAAACGCCGAACTACCACAATTACCAATAAGCCTGCCGATATAACTCGCGGCCTCAACTGCATTAGACATAATCCACAAGCCTCCACATGCACAGCACTAACAGGAACCTGTACCTCTAGTGCACGTGGTAACAAATCTGCCTCTAGCCCATACAAGAATGCAACATGCTCTAACTCCGACCGCTGTGATGAAATCACACCTGCGACAACTCGATCCACTACCGTGGCGCCCTCCAACCGGGCGGCACGGATTTATCCGCTCAAAGCAAGTGGTCGTCGCTCAGTCTGTCATAACATATATTGATTAACCACAAAAGGAGCACAACCTCTGCCTCTGCTCACATTGAGGCGACGAATATGGTCCTCCGCAGATAACAAATCCACGCTACCGCTGCGCCACTCTGATGAAAACGCTGATACTGCCATCGGGGTCCACCCGATATTTGATATCTTCGAAATCCAATACCTTGGAAAAAGAGATCAGAAATGCCTCTACCGGCCGATCTGTCCTCCATCACCCGGCGCCAAACGCCAATATCCAAAACTCACCTTTGGCGGCAGATCCCTATCCAAAGGAACTGCAGCGCCGCGCTCCATACACAATGACTACTCCAACGAGGCGTCAAAACCTGTAACGGAGGGACTGAATAAACTGAAAGGTATCCTGGCGCAATCCACTCCTAGTCTCACATATCCTATGAGCCTCGTCCCTCGAAACCTGGAGCGCGCAGTTCAACAACTGCATAAACTCCCTAGCACAGTGAGGCTCTCACTTGATCACTCCATTGCCACCAACCACGACTCTGCCTCCAAAGGCTCTAACTCCATTTTACGAGTCGGGGTGGTTCATCTGCCAAATCTGGCTCAATAGATCGATCATGTCCCCTCAGCTCACCAGCTGTCAACTATCCACCCTACCTCGGTGCCTCGACACTAAACATTGGCACGGAGGGGGCTACTCAGTGCTCCGACCACTGTGTCACTAAAACCAGCTGCTCACTCTGCTGCTGATAAGCCTCTGCCAATCCTGTCATCTGGGTCCGGAGTTCTCTGACCTCAATCCAGGTATCCGGCCCAAAACCAACCGCTCAAGCTCAACTGCTATGACAGGATGCACACGGGTCAAAACCCAGCGTCGGGGAGACACAGCTCGCCGCAACGAAGCCACAAAATAGCACACAACAGCGCTCGACCCAATCCAGCGAAAGTCTAGAGCATGTCACCTGTCACGCCCCGGGGTCGAAACTGCGACCCGGGCTCACTAACAGATCCGCCATCTGTACGGAAACTGCCGTACAGACGAAGCGTCTAACCTGCAAAAAGAATCAACTATAGTATACAGATATCAGAGCTGAAAGTAACTACTAAAAACTGAAAATAATACAATATCCATCTCCAAAATACGATCGTATACAAAGTCTTCTGATACAAAACTCAAAAGGGAGATATCTCCAATAAAATACATCAATGTACAAGCTCTCAATACAAAAAAAATCCTCACTACATCAGTCTCTCAAACTGTAAAATAAAGTATAACTCTATACCTCACAACAAAGGTCTCTCAACAGAGGAAAAAGAAGTAAACTAATCTACTGAAGCTCTCCTCTGAAGGGGTACCGCTACACTCCAACGACGGGTAGGGAACTAGCTCGCGACTCCCTCGCCTCGGTCAGAAGGATCAGCAACAGAAGCACAGGAACATGAGAAGAAGTTCCTGGGGAAAAAGACACCACGACGGGTGTGAGAACTACTTCCCACAGTAGTTCTCAGTAGGTGCCGTCAACAAGCCCAACGGTCTGCCCACCAAGTCTACTAGAGGCAAAAGATAACAGTGCAATGAAATCTGAACAAGAAAAGCTGGAGCTACTCTACAGCTACCATGCCTCTATCTAGATGCTCAAAAAGTGAAACAGATGAAAGTAAATGTGACCACACGCATCCAAGGTGCTCAATCGACCCAGTCGAACTGACTGCCTCATAGGGTCCAGTCAAGCCTGCGCCTGTCGACTAGGAACGCACCTGCCCACTACCACACATCCACATGAGGATGGGATTTACATGGGGCGTCCTGTCCGACTAACTCACCCCTCGCGCAAAACTGCCTCAACAAGCCCATCGTTGCATCCACTGCGGAAAACTGCCTCAACAGGCCAACCATCGTATCCACAGCGGCATCTCAGGAACGCGACTCCAATTGAGGAAAACGGCGCGGCATAGAGTATCAAACATTGGCATAAGCAGGCTATAGTCAAGATCCACGCTCACCCCCAGAATGGTAGGACTCAAGATCCCCAAAAATCTCGCACAACAGTCGGAGCACTCTGGACGACTCAGCTGATCAGCTCGCACGAAACACGAGACACTAGCCTCTCCAACAGCTCGCAGCACAAAGCACACTGGCTGGAGGTATTCCACAGCCAGGAACGACCCACAACTCAGACTAACAATACTGGTCGGACAACACTCAACAACCTGGGACCACCGTCAACCACAACGGTTCCCAACAACACTGACCGGAAGATACTCGACGGCCCGGGACTACCGTCTGCTCAACGGCTCCCTCCCACGACAGCACAACAGGGATACAAGACCTCCCGGGACTACCGTTTACCCAAACGGCTCCCGGCACAGATAAGCAACCCAATAACAACAACCAGACTCCACTCTGCTCCCAAGCACGAGTGCAAAGGCATCACACACTAAAAGAAAGTCCCGACCACTCGGCCCACTACCCGGGCGAGGATAACACTATGTCCAAGAATAAAAAAACAGTGTGGGTGTCTAAACATAAATAACCCTAGCCCAAGTGAGGGTTTTCTACTGGTCTGGTTACACATGCAACATATGACGGGGGTGCTAGGTCAAGTTCCAAGATAACTATATTAACAGATGATAAAAGGAATAACAATTCCTACAATCTAGCATGCTACACAAGGAAATAAACTATCATGCATAGTCCTACAACAGTAGAATTACTGTACAGTCCATAAAACTTGGAGATAAGGCCACCCACCTCGATTTGCCACTAATTGCTCGTAGACACTTGCAATTGGCCTCCACGCGATCCGCACGCAAAACGGAGCAAGGTGCCGGAGTCCGCACGCAAAACGGAGCACGGTGCTGAAATCTGCACGCAAAACGGAGTCTGCACGCAAAACGGAGCACAGTGCCGAAACTTGCACGCAAAACGGAGTCTGCACGCAAAACGGAGCACGGTGCCGAAATCTACACGCAAAACGGAGTCTACACGCAAAACGGAGCACGGTGCCGAAACCTGCACGCAAAACGGAGTCTGCACGCAAAATGGAGCACTGTGCCAAAACCTGCACGCAAAACGTAGCACGGTGCCAGAATTCGCACGCAAAACGGAGTCAACACGCAAAACGGAGCACACTGTCGGGGTCCGCACGCAAAACGGTGCAGAAAAACACGGTCCCCGACTGCGCCGCCGCCGCCGAAACACTCAGTTGGAAAATCTTGCGCGCTCCACGAGGCCCACGAAGCACCGCCGCACCACCCGAAATCTCCTCCTCACTCCCTCTCTCGCTCGGGTGAAGAAGAAAGAAAGAAAATGGAGGAGAAAAGGTGTGCGGGGAGAAAGAAGAAGAAGAAGAAAAAAAGGAGAGAGGAAGCGGTCCACGGACCACGGGTCCACGGTGCACCACCAATGGGGAGCCACCGCCGGCCGGTTCACCACACACGGGCGCGTGCACCCTGCCCAGGCACGCGCCCGCCTGCCCACGTGGCGCGCGGCCAACGCGCCACGGGGGCGCGGTTGTTGCGCGCCACACGGGCACGGTTACACCGCGCCACCCACAGGCGCGTGACACGCACGCGCCGCACGGGCGCGTGCCCCCGCGCCCGCGCGGGCGCCAACGGGGGCCCGCCACGTGGCGGCCCCCGCACGACCCGCGCCGAAGGCGCGTTTCCCCGTGCGCCTAACGCGCCAGCCGCTCGCCTCGAACCGCGTGCCGCCGCCTCCTCGGGATCCGCGCCGCGCCAACGCCTCGGTTTGCATGTCGCGTCGCCTCGAAAAACGTGCACGCCTACCGGACTCCAAAACCAACAAATAAATAGTCCATTCCTAGCGGTTTCACGCGCTGAATCCAAAAACGATGTCCATTTTTCCAAATTCTCATCCGAAAATTGCGGAGTGTCCCCGGATAGCCCACTTGATCCGATTTTCCGCGTCGGGTCCAATTTTGAAGTCCGATTTGCCAAATTCCAACACTAAATATTTCCGAAGGCGACCGGAGAAATAATCTTTAATCCACACTTCGCCCGGAGTCCAAATTGACATCAACGTCGCGCGAAACCACCTCTAAACACTCGACGGGTCCCACAATTTCCCACTGGATCTCCTTTTAAGCCCAAAGTCCAACACTTGCGTCCAAATTGCGCGCAAACACCACCGACACACCACGCAGGCCTACAGTGATGCAACTAAATTCCAAATTGCATCACAAATCCATTTCTCGGGCCCGACACGCGCACAAACACTCCCAACGGGCACTAAAAGCTGCCCAACAACCAGCAAACCCTTCGTGGGGGATTCCGGGACCTCACATCACCCGTTCTAAAACATTATGTTATCTGCAGCCAACATAATCACTTAGGAGAATAAACATGCCAATCACTCTTCCCGTCCCTTGGGAGAGGTATAAAACTCAATCAGGACTCTCGCTATAAATCACGACTCTCACGAAGTCAACCAAAGGTCAAACCACAAGCCTAGGGTTTCTAAGTCCACCATGACCTACAACCTAGGCTCTGATACCACTCTAATCTGTCACGCCCCGGGGTCGAAACTGCGACCCGGGCTCGCCAACAGATCCGCCACCTATGCCAAACCCCGCATAGGCGAAGCGTCCTACCTGCAAGAAAAGTACTACAGCTAACAGATATCAGAGCTAAGAAAGAAAATCTGCTGAATAACAAAAATCAACTACTGTACTACTGGAAAATAATACAACAATGTCCACCTCCCAACAATGATAAACATACAATAGCCTCATATACAAGCTCTGAACTCAACCGGGAGGTATCTCCAATAAATACATCAGTGTACAGGCTCTCAATACATATCATATCCTCACTACATCAGTCTCTCAAAAGAGGAAAATAAAATAACTAATCTAAGCTACTGAAGCTCTCCTCTGTAGGGGTACCGCTACTCTCTAACGACGGGTAGGGATCTAGCACGTGACTCCCTCGCCTCGATCAACAACCGCAGAATCAGCAACACCCGCTAAGACTCTGCAAAACAAAGAAGAGGAAGGAAAAAGGAGGGGGAAAACCCCCAAAGGGTGTGAGAACTACACCAAAAAGGGAGTTCTCAGTGGGTACCACCGCCAGACCCGACGGTCTGCCCACTAAGTCCTCAAGAGACATAAACTAACCAAAGCGGCAAAGACTGAAATAAGGAAGCTGGAGACTGTCAACAGCTACCAAACCTCTATCTAAATGCTCAAGAGGGGAGAATCAAAGAATGGTATGCAACCACTAGCACATGAAGTGCACAATCGACCCAATCGAGCTGACTGCCACATCTGGTCCAGTCAAACCTGCGCCCCACCTACGACCACCTCCCGCTGACGGGCAGGAATTACGTAGGGCGTCCAAACGGACTAACTCGCTATCGAGTAGTGGCTCATGCAGGCTATAGTCAAAATCCACGCTATCTCTCTCTCTGAGCGGATAGAATCATGATGCTCAACCTCTCACATAACGGTCAAGGTACTCACAACGACACGGGACCACCGTCAAACCGAATGGCTCCCAACGACACTAGCACTAGTGTAAACACAGCTACTAGACCTCACTCAGCCCCCAGGCACGAGTGCAACAATAAAAGTATCTGACCGAAATAAACCCAATCAAACGAACCGGTATAAAACCCGGTACTGCCTGCTCTGTTCAATCTCACGAACTCAGTATTTCCACTATCCAAATGACCGGAACCCAGCACGGTCTGACCGGAACCCAACACCGTCTAAAGCCTACTCCGGAGTGGCACACGAGGGGAGCGACCCACACGAGAAAGTATATCTGTCATTAGTATCACAAGTATCTCTATATAGCAGGACTAGATCATGACTATGATCAAAGTGGGAAAGCCCAACCACTAAAGAAGACCCTGGTCCTCAATCGGATGCAAAAATACTCAAATAGTGGGAAACTCCGTCCACTAGAGAAATCTGATACATAAATAAATATCCGGTCAACCGTCCAAAGTCCGCGGTCACCGCAAAACCCTGCCAACCGCAATCCAACACAACCCGTCCCTGACACCAATGTCCTGGCTACACTACCCCAGACCCCTGCTCGCACCCGAGCAACACAGACCGCCGACTCACAAAGAAGGAGAAAAGGAAAAGCATGGTTTCTCCTAAGTCAAGTTCCAATAGGTAGTGGAGCAGTAAAAGATGGCCTAACTACATGTCCATTCAAGCATGCTTTTGTCCTCGGAAACGATAAAAGAGAGTAAAACATATAGTAGCAAAGCATACTACAGTATTCCTACTATGATATACCAATCTTGTATCAATAGGCCAATGAATAACCATGTATGATCTCTATATCATCTAGTGTGGGATAAATATAACCTGTCTACCACATGCTAAGTCTCTAGTTCAACAAACATGTACAATTATCAGGTAAGCATCAATCCACATGATCTAGGCCGTTTCCATGCTTACCTCTCGCTCATATTGATTGTATATTAAATTAGGCATGCTATTAATCATAGAGGGTGACATTCCCACAGGTAAGCTTATCTTAATCATACATGAACATCCACTATTACACCTCCCATAAGGCATAACATGCATATAAACCCTGCCATTCCCTTAAATAGTTACCATTAATAAGTTTACCCACCTGAAGTGCTTAATCCAAGGCAAACCTGGGGTCGGTGAAGAGTGCAGACGCTCACAGTCCAAATTCTGCCGAAACTGCATCCTCGGTACATGTCGCGAGAGCCTCGGCTCCAAACAGCTGAAAGTATCCCGAAATCAGAGTCTTCAGATCCAACGGGTCCAGCAACACTTGCATACACCCCTGGGTACAACAATAAGGTCAACGTTACACTTAATCCAAAAATATTCCAAGTATACACAATCTGCGAAAACAGCCTCAAAGATGTGAAATTTCCACCTGCAGAACGGACTCGGAAAAATCCAACAAAAATACTGTCACGTTCCACGCGTCGATACCTTCGAAAAAAGTACCTGCACATCAAATTCCGAGCCCCATAGGCCGAGTTACAAATTCCACAATACAGGGCGCTCACAAACACACAACCACACATCTGTATTTCCATGCACAGATAAAGGGAGAAAAATATACCTTCGGGAAAGCCTTAGAAAAATCTAATAAAAATACTGTGACAATCCTCGCGTCGATTAGATGACAAAAGTCCAGGGGCTCGTCTCCATCCGATGCCCGGTTACGGAGACAAAAATCCGGCAAGGTGTCACTGTCCAGAAATTCCATCAGAAAATGGGGTCCCAGTAAGCATGGAAAGACTCCTCGAAAAGCGCGAAACTAGGGGAAACAGAAAGTACCAAGATCGTAGCTCTGTCTATCGCGGATCCAACGGTGTAAGAATCGCCTGAAACGGAGGTCGGAGTAGGCCGGGGGAGCTCGCGCACCGAAACGCGACGAAGGGGAACACAAATGGACGAGCGTCGCGCCGCGCCATAAAAATGGAAACCTCGATAAGCGTGCCACCAAAAAACTCCAGAGTCTTCCAAAAGGTGCGGCTCAGGGTGAGAAAGAACCTTGCTGAAGAGTTCCCTGCGAAATTCCGGCCAGAGGAGGAGAAAAAGGTGAGCACATGGTCACCCGGGTCCTATTTATAGGCCAGAAAATCAAGCCAAAAATGCACTTTGGGGTGCAATTTTCGGGCGCCCGAATGATTCGGGCCCCCAAAACGTACCCAGAACTCCCCCCCGCGGTGCACCCGAAACGCTCCGGGCGGTCCACGTCACCCACAAAACAGGGGACAGCCGGCGCAGCCACTAGCCGTGCGCCAAGTGGCATGGTCCACCCTTGCTGGTGCACTGCACCCGCCAACCGCAGGATGCCACGTGGACCGCACTCAGAGGCGGCCCACGTGCGCTCGCGTGCTCCCTGCGCAGCCGCCTGCCACCCTGCCAGGCACGCTTCCCTAGGCAGCCTCCCGCTTGCTCCGTGAACCGAGTCCACAGCGCCGACTAGTCGTGACACGCCACGTGGCCCGCCTCCGGTGCACGCCGGCCCGTGGACCGCGCGCCTGCCCGCGCGCCTGTCCGCGGTCGCCCGCCGCCTGCCCGAGCGCGCGCCGGCGCTGCCCGCCGCCGTACGCCGCCGCCGCCGCCGCCGAAACAGTACCAAGAAGCCTCGAAAATTGCGCGCGTCATCCGGGCTCCGAAAAATACAAGTGAATAGTCCATTTTCATCGTTTTCGCGCGCTGAATCCAAATCCGATGCCCGATTTGCCTAATTCCAACTCTAAAATTTGCCGAAGGCATCCAGAAAGGTGTTCTTTGGTCCAAACTTCGCGCTGAGTCTAATTTTAATATCCGCTTCGCGCGAAACCACTTCTAAACATCCGACGGGGTCCTCCAATCACTCACGTGATCTATTTTAAGCCCGAAGTCCATCATTTGTGTCCAAATTGTGCACGAACACCACCGACACACCACGTAAGCCTCCAGAAGCTGCTGGTCATACTGTAGTAGCCCTGCAGAGATCCAGCTCACCACAAGTGCAAAGCACCATGCAATATTTGAGAATAGAACATGTATTGGAGAGCGACATGTTAACTTCAATGAGCTGTATCGAGAAGTTCCAGACTTTGCAAGGCTACTGGAACGGATTCCTATTGAGCCACTTGGTAGAGTTCCAGCAAAGATGGGTTTCTGTGTGGAGTTACTTAGGGAGTTTTACATGAGAGCAAGTATTCTTCACGAGGATCATGACACCGGGGCATTCATATTTGAAACAACAGTTAGAGGTGTCAAGTTTGATATAACTCTTGCAGTAATTGGTGCAAATCTTGGATTGATTGTTGATACATCTGGTCTGCACTATACTGAGGGTGATTTTCAGTATGAAACTCATTGGGATATTATTGTGAATGCTATTTGCAAGCCAGGAACACATACAAACAGGTTGTACGTTGAATCAAAGAATTTAAAGACGGAATACCATATCCTCTCTTTAATTATTTGCTACAACCTCTTGCCTACATTGGGGACTAAAAGGATTCGATGGGATCGACTTCTTCTTCTTTATTTCCTTGGTCACCCAGAGAGTGCATATGGAATTAACATCAATATTCCATTCCTTATTTGGCAACAAATGGTGCATGTGATTGAAGGATCAAATCGCCGTGAACTACTTCCTTACCCGATTTTGATCACAAGCATATTGGAAGATCACGGAGTGGATATCAAGTGTGTCAAATATGACTATGGCTTGGGCGCTATTGATGGAATTACTTTAGCCAAGTCAATTAGCACTCTAAAGACCTTTGGGCATGTGAAAGGTTATGCAAGTGAAGCGACTCCAAGTGCACCGCCTCGTCAAGTGGTACATCAAGACTCTTCTGGATCAGATGAGGTAGTGACGCTATAATCATTGCATCGGGATGTACGCTCACTAAAGAAAAGAATGGAACAAGGCTTCAAGAAGCTTGAGGACGGATTGAAGAAATTTTTTGATATCCACGGCTGCAAGCATGATGATGTAGTTCCTGGAGCGACCGGGCCAAGTACTTCTCTCATGGACCTACTTCACATGATGACGATGATGATGATGACGGCCATGACGATGAGTGACTCTTTACTTTTCTTGTTCTTGCTTTTCATTTTCATTTTCTTTTCGCTTGTTGATGAACAAGAATTTTTATAGTCATGTAATTAAGAACTAATCCTCCTAATATTTTCTTTTTGTCTAGTATTTTCTTTGTTTGACAATTTATGACAAAAAGGGGGAGAAGAGAAATGAATGAGATGAGATGATCAAGATAGGGGGAGATGATCACAAGATAGTAGGAGATGATCAAAAAGGGTTTTTGAGCCGAAAATAAAAAAGAACCAAAAGGACGAAGCAAATGTAGGATTTACATTTAATTTCTAACAACTGACTTTTGATTTGTTTGGAGTTTTGTTTTGCAGAATTTACATCACTCTAAGACTCCAAGTCCTAAGTCATAGAGTTTGTTCTAAGACTGGTTCAAATGTATTTTTGTTTATTAGATCTTTCACGCAAAGAAAATCAATGTTTTGGTGATGACATTGAGTTTCGATTTTTTGGTTTAAGATGAGTGTCTTGAGCGTTTTATGTATTTTTGGGTTTTGTCACGAAATTGCCAAAGGGGGAGATTGTTACGGCTTTTTATGTTGGCATATTTCGTGATTTGAGTCGGAGTCTTGAAGTGATCAAATTGTCAAATCAGCATTTGAAGACTCAGAGAAGATTCAACATGAGCTCAGGTTGATACTCAGGTATGATTAAATTAATCATGGTGATTTAAGTATATTTACAATCTTTGGAATCATGCTTTATTGAAACCGGGTTTGGTAGAGGTTTTGGGAACTTGGTTTTTAACTCATAACTTATTTTAAGTTTGGATTCCGGTACATGGTTTGTTTTGATAAACTTATCTTTGAAAAATTCATTATTTTACATTGAGTACCGGAACCCCACTTTGAGTTCCTCAAAACCCGACACAAGATTTTCAGGTTTTTACATTGAGTACCGGAACCCAACTCTGAGTACCGGTACGCAATACAGAAAATCTGTCTATTGCGTCATTGAGTACCAGAACCAAACATTTAGTACCGGTACACAATGTCATGTCGTGATAAGAATGCTAAACCGACTTTGATTGATTTCCAAAGGTTATAAATAGATACTTAGGGTTTCTCAAGAGGTACCGAACAATTCAGAAACACTTGAGAGCAACCCTAGAGGCTTGGTTTTTATTGTTCATCTTTTAGCGTCTTTTAGGTCAATTCGACGGTTCTTCAATGAGATGCTTTTTGTCGAATTGATCTAATCTTTGCTTAGAGATTTCATCCATGGTTCTCTAATGATATTCTAAGCAAAGGATCACCATCGAAGCTTATACTGAGTTTGCGTCAAGGAGTTGACGTGGCATCGTGAATTCGATGTGTTGAAGGCGTTTCGTGGATTCGAAATGTGTTGCTCGTGGATTCGAGTGGCGTTCGTGGATTCGGACGTGTGCATTGGACCTGCAGTCGGTGAGCGCAAGATCCGGAGAAATTGAAGGTGGGGTTGGAGTCCGTGGAGTCGGTAATCACCTTGTTATCTTTCAAATTCTTAGTAGATTTTTATTGCGTGTTGGTCCCGTGGTTTTTACTCCTGTGATGGAGTTTTCCACGTAAATCTCGGTGTGCTGTTTTTATTTTCCGCATTGGTTTTTAATTTGCACTGAGATTGGTATTTTGAATATTACACCTATTCACCCCCCCTCTAGTGTTTGATAGAACCTATTTAGATCCTTGGGGATCCTTAAAACCAACACAACCAGCACACATTATGGCAAGAAGAGGGCAACAGGATGACAACCAGCACACATTATGGCACCAAGATGGCAACAGGAGTGCAACCATCACACATTTCTCTCTAACAAGATGGCAATATTACTACAACCAGCACACATTATGGAAAGAAGATGGCACCAGGATGACAACCAGCACACATTATGCAACAAGATGGCAACAGGGTGAAAACCAACTCAAACACATGTGAGAAATAATGACAACAATGTGCAAACACATGTGAGAAATAATGACATAACACAATCGGAAAGTTCTCCAATTATAGGGCCAACATAATAATTAGCAAATTCAATCACATAAAATTCAGTCCATTAGGTTCATACGATCACACATTAGACAGTCCTTTACATTCACATTTCTTACATGCAATCACATATAATAGACTATTTTACAACCCCATTGTAAGCATACAATTCGATATAATACAATCCATTATATATATAACTTTGACTATTCCATAACTGGTCAGTTATAAATGTGCGTAACTCGTCGCCTCTACGTGATTCTGTAGTACCAACATAATCACCCGTTTCCTTGTCATCAAATTCTGTAGGTTGTTCCTCTAACTCTTCATTAAAGATAGCATCTGTACCTTGGTGTCGTCGAATGAAATTGTGTATAACGCAACATGCCATCGCAATCTGACATTGGACTTTATATGGAAACGGTGTTGCAACTGTCAAGATCTTGAACCGAATCTTTAAAATACCAAATGTTTTCTCCACCACATTTCTCAATTGAGCATGTCGATGATTATATAGGTCGCGCGGACTTCGATGAGTGTGCCCTGTGTGTTTCCATCAAATTGGCTAATGTGGTAACGCTCCCCTCGATATGGTGCAAGAAATCTTTCTGTATTTGCATAGCCTGAATCTACCAAATAGTATTTGCCTATAGATTTTACGAAACATGTACAATGTAAATTTTTATATTCCCCATGATTAAAGTAATGTAAGAGAAATATGGTGTTCCATATACCTTCAGGCACTGTGAAACCTCCACTTTCGCAAGCCCATCGGAGTACTTGCATGTCAGCTGCTGATCCCTCCAAACCAGTGCAGACAAATAGAAAGTGATGGTCAAAGGATACTGCAGCCATTATGTTTTGAGAAGTAAATCCTTTGCGATTTCGGAATCTCGGTTGCTTGCTCTTGCTGACAACCGCGGGAATATGTGTCCCATCAATCGCACCAATTGCATTCTGCCAGTAAACATCAAACATACTAAGTCAATTAATAAAATATCAAAATGACATATAAGTAAAATCACTAATATAAAAGCATACATACCTTGAATGGGTGAAAATTTGCATTATCTCTAATTCGGGAATGCACCTGGACATTATTCGGCGGAAGTGTTATGTAATCGTCTTTCAACGTCACAATCGCCCGAAGCACATTGTTGAAATGTTGACTGATAGTTTCACCCGAATGTTGAAATGTTTCAGCAATTACCCTATTAGCCACCCCATGTCCTACGCAAAACATAAATATTCCTAACTGTTCCTCAATTGTCATATTGCGTGTGTTTTGTACCAATCCCTTTCGGACTAGCTCATCGCGCAGTGCAATGAAAGTCGTGGTCGGCATTAGAAACTGGTGGTACCCACGCTCAGGATGGCCATTCAATATATCACATATTAGCTGGTGCCCTGTAAATTGACGGGTACGACACGGTTGCTTTTCGACGGTTTGACTAAATGTCAAGTAACCTTGCTGGCCCAACATCGCAAATACATCATCCCATATGTCGTCATCATCATCTAAAAGGTCCCTTAAGGTGGTATTGATTGTGGAGGAAAACACATTACCATAATTCGAATCACCCATTTATGCTGTAAGTACAATATAGATTCAACAGTGACAATCGCAACATATGACGTTGAAGTACAACACTACTTCAAGCATTCTTGTTAATAAAGTCAATATTTAAAAAGTACATCAAACATCATGCAAACAAAATAGAATTGTCTTCTTAGCATAATACATAAGATGGCAACAGTCTGAGGAAACAAACAAAGGCATAAACATTTAAAACAAAACCTACAATCCGGGAAAGTATTGCTTATATATTACATTTTGCATTGCCACTTGTCGGTCAACCCACATTACTGCTAAGTCGTCGGTCATGGTCATAAAGAGTTGACGATTATTTGGATCTTTCAGTGCGTCGCCTGCAATAAGCACTCTTTCTGGAGTAATACCTGGCATCGCATACACTCGGGTCATGCAATCCTGAATGGTTGGAATAAAAGGTTTGTTCGTCTTTTCGCTCTGATAAATTTCACGGGCAAGCTCAAGCTTTTGCCTGCCTATTTCTACCATCTCAGAGATTACACTAAGCCCGGCATTAGGTTTGCGCCGCCGTCCCCCAGAGGACGAGGTATTTTTGGGTGGAGGGTTTGTGGGTTGTGGGGAGCGTGGTCGTTTTCCCCCGGAGCTATGACCGCTACTACTAGCACTACCTCAAACATTAGGGATTTCAGGAGTAGGGCTTGGGGAGTCGGAGGTTCGCGTCGCCCTGATATTCGCATATTGAGACGATGCAGAAGATCATGCTTCAAATGGAGTAGGTGAGATATTTAAAGCCGACATTCTTACCCCAAGTACAGTATCATCCTCACCAGGGGAAGATGAGGATGAACTTTGAATAGTTTGAGCTGCAGGCATAGTTGAAGAAAAACCATATCGGCCAGTGGCCGTTGTTTTTTCTGTCAAGAACGCCAGATCCTTATATGCCAGAAACGGCCTATCTTGACATTTTCCGTATGCCGTATTTTCCTAGAGAAAGATTAAAGGAATGTATAATGTCAATTATGCGTATAGTACGCGATACTTTAGAAAAAACTTTATGACTTATAGGTTCAATTTACCGTTATCACTGCATCCCAGTCAGTTGGATCACCGGCAGTCAGGATATTGTTAAAATAGTCCCAGCCCCATCCACTCTTGTTGGCTAAACAGTTATAAAGCATGAAGGTGCGCTTTAAAACTTTTAGCCGATTCTTGATCTGTTCTTTGGTCAATTTCAAATTGGTCCTAGCATTGAATGCATAAATGATGCGAACCCAGGCTACACTGGTGAACGACCCATTCACGTAGTTCCCCAGTGTATGCTCTTCAGTGAGAAAAGACAAAAAAATTATGTCCATACTTTCAGACCAATTTTGAGTTCGGGTATGAGGTTGGGCACGCTGCCCGGTCTACCCTCCTGAGAACCTAGGATATTAGGGAGAGGGTCGAAAGCCACACTCTTTCTTGGAAGAGTGTTTGTATGTTTCTTGAAGGGACGCATCTGGAATAAGAGTTATATGATGTATACGAAGGCACAATGATAACAATAATTAATGTACAAATTAAAGTGAATTACTTACGTAGTTCAATAGTGAAGCCTACAAGATGAAAAAGGTGTAGTTCAAATCATTCGGTGCTATCTAATTGAACGGGTAATGCCGGGGAATTTCAATCATTGCAACTATTTAGTAAATTTAAATAGTAATTGACTCAATTGATTGCCAAATGGTATGGGGGTGCAGTGGATTGTAAATCCATGCCATCCATCAGATACTTATGGCAACCGTCATCATCGTCGATATTTTCAGCAATTATCCGACAAAGCCGCTTTTCCAACTTTATATGTATGCCCATTTTGTGTGCTGGTTGTCAACATATTGCCATCTTGTTGCCATAATGTGTGCTGGTTGTCACCTTCTTGCCATAATGTGTGCTGGTTGTAGTAATATTGCCATCTTGTTAGAGAGAAATGTGTGATGGTTGCACTCCTGTTGCCATCTTCTTGCCATAATGTGTGCTGGTTGTCACCCTGTGCCATCTTGTGCGCTGGTTGTGTGTATGCTGCCTATCACCCTATTGCCTTCTTATGTGCTGTTTGTGTGTATGCTGCCTATCACCCGATTGCATATTACTTTTTATAAAATTTTTTTGACTCAAATGATTGCCAAATTGTCACGCCCCGCGGTCGAAACTGCGACCCGGGCTCGCCAACAGATCCGCCATCTGTACGGAAACCCCCGCACAGACGAAGCGTCTATCCTGCAAGTCAGATCTATAGCTAAACATGTATCAGAGCTGAAATAAAACTAGTAGCTACAGAATCACAACTGAACATCTGAATATACAAAAACCTCAATACATAGTCCCTACCGCTATGTAAATAAATACAAATCTCTCAGACATGTCCAGTAGAAAAGAGGAATCATAAAAATACAGGGTACATCTACCACTGGCTCTCAATAAAATGGTAAGGAGCTACTCGGCCATGTCCTCACCTCGAACAGCTGTATAGAATACCGGGGTTTCGTCTAGCGCACCGACCTCGCATGATGGCGTGGTGCAGAGAAATCGCCTCGAGCCTGTCCCAGATGTGTTTACAGATGATGTCCTCATTGACCTATATTCCTAGGCTCTGATACCACCCTAATCTGTCACGCCCCGGGGTCGAAACTGCGACCCGAGCTCGCCAACAGATCCGCCATCTGTACGGAAACTGCCGCACAGACGAAGCGTCTACCCTGCAAGTCAAATCTATAGCTGAAACATGTATCAGAGCTGAAATAGAACTAACAACCAAGGGCTATAGAAATCCACTGAACATCTGATGTAAATAAAATCATCCTTGATACAACATCTCTCAGCTGTCAAAATATACAAAAGCCTCACCAATCACTCAGACTGTCCGGTACAAAAGTAGGAACATAAAATACAGGGTACATCTACCTCTGACTCTCAATACGATAAGGAACTACTCAGCCTCGTCCTCACCTCGATTCAGCTGTCTCCGCGCGAACCCAGCCGGAACAGCTACCTCAGGAACCTGTCACCGCAGCGGGTGTGAGATCTACTACAGAAGGTAGATCTCAGTGGGTACCGTCACCAATATCCACGGTATGCCCACTAAGTTTACAGGAGGCACAAAAGATAGGTATGCAGATAGATATATAAATGAAAGCAGGAAATGAGCTAAACTATATGCCATAACCATATGCTCAAGGAAACCTCTACTATGATCCCGCTATGCATACTCCCTCACTACTAAATGCCTCAAGTATCATGCTCAAAGGAATACTCATCTAAGAGCGAGCTATGCAACACTCGCACACAAGGTGCTCTCAAAACCCAAATCTCAATGACTGTCCAAAGCTGGCACAGTCGAGCCCGCGCCTGTCGTCTAGGAACGCACCTGCCCACTTCACGTGGGGCGTCCTACTGACCACTATGGACGCACCTGCCCACTCCCCGTGGGGCGTCCTACGCACCTATCCACTGCGTGTGGGGCGTACTACGCACCTGCCCACTCTCTGTGGGGCGTACTACGCACCTACCCACTCCGCGTGGGGCGTACTGCTGACTACTATGGATGCACCTGCCCACTCCACGTGGGGCGTCCCGCCGACTACTACGAACGCACCTGCCCACTGCGTGTGGGGCGTCCTAGTCGGTCCATCTCAATCATCATCACGCATCCGGAGCGTACTCGAGGGGAGTGACCCCACCGAGCTCTAGTATCTAGTCAGTCTCAACTATCTCATGAATGGCATATGCAGGCTGTGATCCACGATCAAACAGATCGGATACTCAAAACCAGATATCACATCACAGTCGGGAACCCTCCACGACTGGATCAGGAATGCCAAACCCTCTCATAACTATGTCGGAGAACCCTCAACGACCCTATCTGATAATGCACATCCATGGCTAAGTCGGGAACCCTCCACGACCCAATCTGCCAGAGCCCAATCTCTCGAAATCAAGTCGGAGAACTATCTCCACTACTAAAATCAGATACACCAATCCATGATCTAGAATAATCCCACCAGGGATCTCAAATCACCTGACACTAGAAGCTCGTCACACAGAGCTCTAAAAATCCACTCGGCCCCCTGGCACGAGGATACATGCATCCTGAACCTACTCAAACCCTCTGCCAGCTCACAAAATTCCCCAAACTATTTTTAAAGTCTCAATTTATTAAAATCGGTCCGCCGATTTTTAATACGGTTCAGATGCCAATCTAATGTCAACTAATCATGCAATCTAGTGTCAATTCATCCCTAGATCATGCTAAAAATATCTGGGGCCCATAATTGTCTTTCCATGATTTTCTAGGCAACTATCAGATTTATCAGCTATATAAATATTAAGCTAAACATGATCAACATGCATACAATAGCTTTAGAAGGCATTCCATATATTTCGGAGAAATTCCAACCCACCTCAAATGCATTCCGCAGTCAAACGCTGAAGTCGGTGAATCTCCGCACCGCTCACTGTCAAAATCCTGCCGGAACGCCCAAAACCGCATAGCATATGTGCGCACTGTCGCGATCCTCGGAAAGTATCCCCGGAAGCTCGGACGAATCCCTCGAGTCCTCTAATGAAATCGGCTCGCACTCCGGCCCTTGCTGCCCTCTCACAGCACACGCACACACTCACGCACGCGCGCACGCACGCCTCGACTCCGCGCCGAAAAAAATCCAGAGCTCACAGTATCAATGCTAAGGATGGAAAGAATAATCCAATTAAGCTCAAACCTCCACAAAAATCCATCTAAGAAATCCAAACTCATGCTTGAACAAATCAGACCACTTACCTCCTGTGCGGCCAACTCGCGCGCGCGGCTCAGCTCGATCCCAAGCTGCAGAAACACTAAGCTCCATCAACTCCCTCTCAATCTCCCTCACTCTCTTTATCTTCCTCTCTTTTCTTTCCTTACTTTCTTTCTTTCTTTCTTCTCTTTTACCTGTCGTGGAGAAGAAGCAGGGGCTCAATAAATAGAGGGTCTAAGCAATGGGAGAGGAAATTACCAAAATGCCCTCACTCAAAAATATCCAACGTGCTGATTCTAGGCTAAAAAAACACTGGGTACCGGTACCACTAATTCGGTATCGGTACCAGCCCATTAGTTCCGGAACTCCCACTTCGGTTCCGGAACACA
Source organism: Tillandsia leiboldiana (assembly GCA_029204045.2). Classification (NCBI taxonomy): domain Eukaryota; kingdom Viridiplantae; phylum Streptophyta; class Magnoliopsida; order Poales; family Bromeliaceae; genus Tillandsia; species Tillandsia leiboldiana. Next base: position 26,715,097 of record CM055070.1, read on the forward strand.
AGGCCTAGTTCCGGAAGCAAAACACCTATTCCGGAACTCAGCCTCCAAATGCCAAAATCCGAAGTCTGAAGCTCAGGTTCTCTCGCCGACAACTCACTTTCTGTCCCGGAAGCTTCTGCATCACTCTAAGATCTCCCGAACCCCACTGTAAACATAAAGTACACCTGTCCAAAGCTTTTCCCACTCAAAAGCTCGACGGTGGAGTCGGTGCTCAATCCCACAATCCGGTACTCTCACAAGAAGATCCTTACTTGCCAAGTCCAACTCACTTTTTATCTTCGGGGCCTCCGCATCAGTACGTATCCACCCGAACTCCGCTGTAAACAGGAAATACACATGTCTCAACACTTTCCAAATTCCTACGTGCGACCGCGGAGTCAGTTTTCTATCCAAACCAATATTCCACAAATACTCAATGCCCCAAAATCACTGATTCAACTGGGCTTCCAAATTTCGACGCTGCTGACTCACTTTCCACCCCGATGGATTTTGCGTCGATCCGAAATAATCAGAACTCATCTATAAGCCCAAATGGAACATGCCCAAGGCGATCACTCCGCACCACGCCATCTCGCGAGGTCGGTACACTCAACAAAGTTCCAGTACTCTACACGGCGTGTATACAGCACCGTGACCCTCAGTTGCCACAATTTTAATAATGAAAGAACAATACACATTCATGCGAAGGTTTAACAGTTCATCTACTTTATTAGACAGGTTATTAAGTCTTTTACGATGATATAGTGCACTTATTGCACTTGTTGCACTTATTGCAAGGGTACCCACCTGGTTGCGGGAAGATCGGAGCACTTGGGCCTTTTAACACACTCCCGCTGCACACTTGGACCTAGAGAAGTCCCCAAAATCGATAGTTAATAAAACACACTAACACTACGGAAACGGAAATCCAAAACAAACCCTGCGATGAAAAACCCAAGACACGACGCTCCTACGACACTTGACGGTGCCCCGCGCGGACGCTGCCGCCCGCGGATGCCCCGCGCGGCCCGAAACCGCACGGTGTGCGTCCGCGGGCGGCGCCCGCCTACCCCGCGGGTGCCCCGCACGGCGCAAGGCCGCGCGGCGCGTGCCCGCAGCGGCGCCCGCGGGGCATGCGGCCGCCCGCGGGCGCCCCGCGCGGCACAAGGCCGCGCGGTGCGTCGCCCGCGGCGGCATGCGCCCGCCCGCGGGCGCCCCGCGCGACACAACGCTGCACGGTGCGTCGCCCGCGGCGGCGCCCGCACGGCATGCGCCCGCCCGCGGGCGACCCGCGCGGCACAAGGCCGCGCGGTTGCGCGCCCGCGCAGCATGCGCCCGTCTGCGGGCGCCCCGCGCGGCACAAGGCAGCGCGGTGCGTCGCCCGCAGGCGGCGCCCGCGTGGCGTACACCTACCCGCGGGCGCCCCGCACAGCGCAAGGCCGCGCGGTGCGCGTCCGGGGGCGGCGCACGCACGGCGCTGCCCACCAGCGGGCACCCCGCGCGGCGCAAGGCCGTGCGGTAGCGCGCCCGGGGGCGGCGCCCGCGCGGCGCCCTAGCGGCGCCCGCGTCGCCCGCCCGCCCGCGCCGTGCCCTAAGGGCGCCCGCGTCGTTCGCCCGCCCGCGCCGTGCCCTAGATCGTGCGGCGGGGTCGGTGATGACGACGGGGACGGAGACGGTGATGTAGACAACGAAAAAGACACGAGAAAACCCCATTAACGCAACAAAACGGAAACTACTTACCAAAAATCCCGACGGGGAAGTCGACCGATTGCTCTTCTAATTCCGGTACGGTATTCGGGGTGGTCGGATTCCTCTGTCTTCTTCCTCTTTCTTTCCATTTTCCTCCTCCGGCTAGGGTTCTGCCATTTTCTTCTCTTTTCTCCTCGTTCTCTCCGGCTAGGGTTTCTCCTTTTGCAAAAAGTGGGATTTTTCCTTTCTGGTACGTACAATTAAATCCCACCCTTTTTAATTTCTGTCACCAATTAATTAATTCTTTAATTAATTAATCCTACGAGATAACCCATCTTTTAATACCCGTAACCGAATAACTAATTCTCTAATTAATTAATCACACAAGATAAACCCACCTTTTCCTCAGAAAGCGTGCAGGATATTTTGCACGGGTTTCGATGCACATTAAGTCACCGCGACACTAAAAACCCTATTCCGGGAGATCCCTAAGTCGGATCTCGGATCCGATTGCACCGTCGGTCATCATTTTTCGTGCTCTTTCACAAAAAAATACTCATGCAACACACCGACCGACTTACAGAAACTCGATAATTTTGATCCACTAAAAGGGGTACTTTATTAGAAGGAGGGTAAAATATTACTAAAAAGTCGTGTCATTACACCACTCACACTTTATAAGAAGTTTCGTCCTCGAAACTTAATTACAACTCTCGCTAAACAACTCGGGGAAACATTCCTTCATCTTCGATTCCAGTTCCCACGTCGCTTCGCGTTCCTCGTGGTTGCTCCACTGGACCTTCACATAGGGGATGGTCCGATTGCGGAATTTCTTATCTTCTCGTGCCAAGATCCGCACCGGCGTCTCCTCGACGCTTAAGTCCTCTTGTAACTTGATAGTGGATACATCTAGGGCATGAGAGGGGTCGGGGAGGTACTTCCGGAGCATTGAAACGGGAAACACGTTGTGGACTCGATCGAGGTTCGGCGGCAGGGCCAACCGGTACGCCACCGGGCCCACGCGTTCTAGGATTTCGAACGGTCCCACGTACCTCGGACTTAACTTTCCCTTCAGTCCGAAACGTCGGGTCCCTTTTGAAGGCAAAACTCGGAGCAACGCGTGCTCACCCACCATGAATTCCAAATCCCGTCGTCTATGGTCCGCGTAACTTTTCTGTCTGCTCTGGGCGGTCAGCAGCCATTGTTTGATCAGACGCACCTTTGCCTCGGTCTCCTCCACTAAATCTGGGCCCAAAAACTTGCGCTCTCCCAAGTCGTCCCAGCATATTGGAGACCGACAGCGGCGCCCATACAGAGCCTCATATGGCGCCATTTGAATGCTGGCTTGATAACTGTTGCTGTAGGCGAATTCCACAAGGGGTGGGTATCGAGACCACCCTTCGCCCAAGTCAAGTACGAACGCCTGGAGCATGTCTTCGAGGAATTGGATCACCCGCTCCGATTGTCCGTCAGTTTGCGGGTGATAAGCCGTGCTGAAATGCAGTTTGGTTCCCATTGCTCGTTGCAGGCTCTGCCAAAAGTTCGACACAAATCGCATGTCTCTGTCCGACGTAATGGACGCCGGTACTCCATGCAACCTCACTATCTCATTAATGTATGTTTGCGCCAGTCGTTCCCGAGTCCACGTCGTGTGTATGGGCAGGAAGTGAGCCGATTTCGTCAAACGATCCACTATGACCCAAATCGCATCATGCCCTTGTGGCGATCTCGGGAAGCCAGTCACAAAATCCATTGTAATCATCTCCCACTTCCATTCCGGCACCGGCAGCGGTTGTAACTTCCCTGCTGGGCGTTGATGTTCGGCCTTTACTTGTTGGCACACCAGGCAATGTGCCACGAATCGGGTCACGTCTCCCTTCAATTTAGGCCACCAGAAGGTTTGCTTTAAATCTTTGTACATCTTCGTTCCCCCAGGGTGCACTGCGTAGGGGGCAGTATGCGCTTCCCTCAAAATCTCCTCTTTGAGTTCCGGTAGGTCCGGCACGCAGATTCGTCCTCGGAATCGTATTGTGCCATCAGAGCCCATTGCGAAATCACCCCCTTGGTCTGAGGGTACTCTGTCTCGCACAAGTTGTAACTGGGTATCTTTCGATTGTCCTTCCAAGATCCTATCTAGCAGGGTGGGTCTGACCACCAGGGTCGTGAGTCGTGCGACCGTACCCACTGGCACCACCTCTAGCCTCAATTGCGAAAACTCTGCAATCAGGCGGTCCTGCTGGGTAATAGCACTTACCCCTGCTCCTTCTGTCTGTCCCTTGCGGCTCAAGGCGTCGGCCACCATATTTGCCTTCCCCGGGTGGTAGTGGATCGACAAGTCATAGTCCTTCAGTAGCTCGAGCCACCGCATTTGTCGCAAGTTTAGCTCCTTCTGGGTGAAGAGGTACTTGAGGCTCTGATGATCGGAATACACATCGCAGTGTGTCCCGTACAAATAATGTCTCCACAACTTGAGGACAAACACGACTGCCACCAGCTCTAAGTCGTGCACAGGATAATTTCTCTCGTACTCCTTTAGTTGTCTTGACACATAGGCTATGACCTTACCCCGTTGCATAAGCACACCTCCGAGGCCGTTTCGCGACGCATCGCAATAAACCTCATAGTCTTCCCCAGGTTCCGGTAAGGTGAGGACCGGGGCCCGCGTCAATCTATCCTTGAGTTCTTCAAAACTCTTCTGGCATTGGTCCGCCCAGATAAACTTCTCCCCTTTTCGGGTCAGGCGAGTCAGGGGAGTGGCTATCTTGGAGAAGCCTTCCACAAAACGCCTGTAATACCCTACCAGACCCAGGAAGCTTCGAATCTCGGTCACTGTTGTCGGTCGGGGCCAGTCTGTCGCCGAGTCTATCTTCCTCGGGTCTACCGCAATTCCAGACGCCGAAACAACATGCCCCAAAAAGTCCACCTCGCATAGCCAAAACTCACACTTTTTGAGTTTGGCGTAAAGTTTTCGATCCCGGAGGGTCTGAAGGACTATACGTAGGTGTTCCTCATGTTCCTCATCTGTACGTGAGTAGATGAAGATATCATCAATGAAGACCACTACGAACAAATCTAAGAAGGATTTGAACACCCTGTTCATTATGTCCAAAAATACCGCTGGGGCATTAGTGAGCCCGAACGGCATTACCGTGAATTCGTAGTGGCCGTAGCGTGTCCGGAAGGCCGTTTTGGGGATGTCCTCACTCCTAACTCTGAGCTGATGGTAGCCGGACTGCAGGTCAATCTTTGAGAATACTATTGCCCCTTGTAACTGGTCGAATAGATCGTCGATCCTCGGCAGGGGGTATTTATTCTTAATGGTGACCTTGTTTATTTCCCGGTAGTCTATGCACAAACGAAGGCTTCCGTCCTTCTTCCTTACGAACAGAACGGGCGCGCCCCATGGCGACACGCTCGGTCTGATGAAGCCTTTATCCAAAAGGTCCTCCAGCTGCGACTTGAGTTCCTTCAACTCGGCGAAAGCCATCCTATACGGTGCTTTGGTGATGGGTTTAGTGCCTGGGAGCAGCTCAATGGGGAAGTCGACCTCTCGTTCAGGTGGCATCTCGGGGAGTTCCGCCGGAAATATATCCGGGAATTCCTTTATAATTGGGATGTTGGACGGTGAGGGGGTGGGTCGAGCCGTTAAGTCCACCGAGACCAAATAGGCCCCGCACCCGCCCTCTACTAGTTTTCTGGCTCGTGACGCGGAGATACTGGAAGAGAAAGAGTGCTCGAGCATGCCTAGAAAACATGACCCCGGAAAGCCTGGTTCCTGTAGCCACACTTGGCGCTTCTCGAAGTCATTCAAAGCCTGGTGTTCAGTAAGGCGAACCCTCCCTAGCATTACATCAAAATCCTTCAGCGGGGGTTCACTACTAAGTCCCAAAGACATGACAGCCTTCCCAACCTTAGCGGGTAGGAAGGTAAACAAATATCCGTTTCTAGAGGCCGTCCAAGGGCTGGGCCGACATCATACTACGAAGGGGTCTAACCCAACTAACTATGGGCAGAAGTGGTAACGCAAGAGGTGAAAAGGTGGGGTACTCCAGATGTCGTAAAAGGTCATATTCGAAAAAGGAAAGCTAAGGGTAGAGTGTCTCTGCTACTACTTCATCCGGGGCAGTGCATCCTACGTCATGCCGTTGCGTGGGACCTCTTACCTGCGCCGCACCACTGAAGGGGCTATCCCCAGGTTCAGGGGCAGTAAGAGCGAAGATGCCCCGGCTTGCCACATTGAAGCAATGATCGTGCTTCCAGGAATAGTCGATTACTCGGCGTGCTCCGCCGCAGACGTTGCCTGGTCGGTCTCCCCCGGTTCCGGTCCCTTCGTCGGCGTGCTTCTGGTTCCTTGCTGCGCCTTCGGATACTTGGGTGGTCGGCTCCGGGTCTCCTACTGGTCGGGCGCATTGGTCAACTCCCGCTCTACCGAAGTGGCCCGGTCGACTGCTTCTCGGGAGGCGGGTAACCCGTGTCGTTGGTATTCCATGTCTTCTGTGGGCGTTGGCAGTTGCCCGGCCACGTCGTGTGACTGTTGTCAATGTAGCCGGTCCTCCGTAGCTGTCAAAACCGTCACTTCCATTCCCGCGCTCTTGTTTGAAGACCAAGTCCAGGCCGTCATCCGTGTACACAAAGAAAACAAGTCAATCCTAGACTTAACTGGTCTAACCCTTGACCTACGGACGCACCTAAATTAAGTCCCTTTTCCCCCGTACACTCGCGATCTACTGCACCTACATCTTGGTTATCTCATATTTAATTTTCTTGTGGCATCATGCACTGTGGATGTTGGTCACCGACTACTGTGGTTAAAGTTGTTTTTATCTGATACCATTTAATCTGTCACGCCCCGGGGGTTTTTCGGTAAAGCTAAGCAGAAAAAGCGTATATATATTCTTTTTCTTTATGAATAAGTATCGACATCTCCCTAGTGCGTGTCAGACCCGCCACATATACAAATTCACTCTTCAATCGGATAGAGTCTCCTTTGTATATGTACGGCGTCACATTTACAACAGCAATAACAACCACATTCTTTAACCACACAGTCACAGTGAACAAGGAAGGAAAGGTAATTTCATTCAATCACATCAGGAGTTAAACTACGGGTTTTGCAATCGGTGTCCACACGACACCCAGTTTTTGAAAACATTTACACATTCACACTAAAGCGGCCATACCTTTATGAAAGGATAAATCCAGGGGTTTACCAAGATTGTGCCCACACGGCACTTAGTTTGGAAAGTATTTTAGAAACCATTTTGTTAGTTATAAAATATGCCGCATTAAGGTCCATAAAAATAAATCAAATCCACAGTGCTAACCAATTGACTATCCAACAACCCACATGATCCACATTTAAGCAAATTAAACTAACAGTTAAACCGAAAGGAGAAATGAGATAAACCGAAACGGAAAAATAGCGTAATAAAGCCTCATACGGCTAAGGTCCTCTCGACGCAGTCTCACCACCGTCCCAGTTATTATACCTAGCCAGACTTGTCACAGTGTGGGAAGTCAGTGACAAATAAAGTAGATGTTTCAACAGTTTATAATAGCTTTAAAATAAAACAAGTACACCAGAACCTTTCGCTTTTCCACCTCATGTGTCCACCTTACTTGATTTAATTACACCTGGTACCTGTCGGGGAGTCGATGATCTCCCCTCATGCACAATCACCTTACTTACGTGATGCTTTTAACCCCTTTCACGGTACTAGTGCGGCACTTTTAGCTGGCGTGAAGGGGTCCCCACTGGCACCTACACAAATCGTGGGGCACACGGGTCATTCAGACCACTTCTCCGGAAAAGTACACCCTTGCGGAGGCCAATCCGCTGGTGTACGTGCAGCATCCAAAAAAACATGGTTTGCCGAAGTCGGCGTGTATCAAGCACCGCGACCCTCAGTCGCCACAATTTTAATAATGAAAGAACAATACACATTCATGCGAAAGGTTTAATAGTTCATCTACTTTATTAGACAGGTTATTAAGTCTTTTACGATGATATAGTGCACTTATTGCACTTGTTGCACTTATTGCAAGGGTACCAACCTGGTTGTGGGAAGATCGGAGCACTTGGGTCTAGTAAAGAACACCCTGACGGTGGCCAAACCGTCGGTGAACGGGATTGAAAGCTGGCTCGAAAGGCGATCATAATGTTGGGTTATGTATAATATGGATCTAAATAGGGAAAAAAATACCTAGAGGGGGGTGAATAGGTGTAAACAATAAACACTCAAAAATCTTTGCGTAATAAAACCCAATGCGGAAAAATAAATAACACGTAGAGATTTTACGTGGAAAACTCCATCACAGGAGTAAAAAAACCACGGGACTGATAACACGGTGAAATCAACTAAGATTAAACACGTACAAAGGTGATATAACGTACTCACACACAACTCGTCCTTTTTCCATACGCTCTGAGTTGATCTTCTCCGCTCGCTCCGCAACGCGCCTCGAATCCGAGATTTGCGTCCAACGCCGAATCCACGGCGTGCAACGTCGAATCCACGACGTCTGACCGAATCCACGGTCTCCACCAAGTAGTACGTTTCGATCACACGAATCGTACCTCGTTCCGAATCCACGAGAGTGGTAGCACCTTGAATCCACAAGGCCACGCGAATCCACGCGCCGATTTTGGGGAAAATCGTTGTTTTGTTGGTGGTGATGATCCGTCGAATACTTAGATCAAAGATAGATCGGAAATACCATGTAAGTATTCATTAATTTGATTGTACTCAAAATCTGAGTTTGAAAACCTAGAATCAAATTAATATAGACGAAGAAACATAGAATTAAATATAGTTATTTCCTTTCTTCTCTATAGGTGGATTTTTCTCTTTTTCGATCGTATTTTGGATTACCCAAAAAGATGAATCGTATGGTCTATTTATAGGTTATAAACCATTGGAAGAGGATAAGAATCAAAAACCAACCTTATCTGGAAGTTTTCGGGTCGACAGTCAGGACTGGAATAAGTGCGATCCGGACTGTCGTCAATAGACAGAATTTTTTCAGAAAACCACGTTCGGGGTCCGGACTGAAGTTACCACGGTCCGGACTGTTCATGCAATTTCTGCAAACTCCACGTTCCGGGGTCCGGACTGAACCAGGTGTGTTCCGGACTGGATTGCGCATGAACTAACCTATGTTCGGGGTCCGGACTGTAGTACCCTGATCTGGATCCTGAACATATAACATGTCCATTTTTTTATTTTTATGCGATTAGAAATCCATCCAAGTGTTTCTGCACTATAAGAAGTATTCGGATCACCAAACTTATTTAGTTAAACGTACCTGATCTTTTTGAATTCTTCTTTCTTGAGATTGAGGTATATGATCCAAACATCTTCATCTTCAATCTTCAAGACTTAAACACTTTCACGAAATACGCCAAAACAAAATCCTTAACAAAAAAAAATCCACTTAAGAAAATTCAAAAAAAAGATATTTTTGTTGCTATCACCATACAACAAAAATTTACATTTGAGATCCAAAAAGAATACATGATATAAACTTCTAAAACAAACTCTAGACTTAAACGTTTGTACTCTCTGCAAAAAAAAGTAATTCTTGACAAAAGAAATCGTTAGATAGCTCAAGAATTTAACATTAAAAAAAAAACAACCAGAGAGATGAGGTTTATACTTACCATGACATTTACAAAATCAGATATGTATTAAGATACCAATCAGAGATAGACATATCTTCTAAGCATTAAAATCCAAATGTCATAAGTTTGTTAGTCAACAATAACTTGTTAGTAATATTACATGCCCAAATAGTTAGTCAAATAGTTAGTCGAGACATGCAATTATTCACAATACAAAACCAAAGTTGTTGTGATGACCTGGATCTCTGCAGAGCTGCGGTAGAGTCATTGGTGACATCTGGGGAGCCTGTACTATGTGTTGGAGGTGTTTGTGCACCAATTGGACACAAGTGGCGGACTTCGGGCTTAATGGATCACGTGGGTGATCAGTGGACTCCGTCGGATCTTTAGAAGTGGTTTCGCGCGAAGCGGATATTAAAAATGGACTCAGCGCGAAGTTTGGATCAAGGAACACCTTTCCGGATGCCTTCGGCAAATTTTGGAGTTGGAATTTGGCAAAATGGACATCAAATTCGGATTCAGCGCGCGAAAACGGTCCAAATGGACTACCCACTTGTTATTTTTGAGCACCGGTTACTGTTCACGCCGGAACAGTAATTCCGGCACGGCGGAGCGGCGGCGGGCAGCGGCGGACCACGGCGGACGGGCTCGGGAAGGCGGCGGAGCGGCCGCGGGTAGCGCGCGGGCAGGCGCGCGGGCAGGCGTGCGGTCCACGGGCCGTCCTGCACCAGGGTTAGGACACGTGGCATGTTGAGATTGGTCGATGCAGTGGACTTGGACCACGGAGAAGGCGGGCGCGGTGCATGGACCGGCGGGACACGTGTCTGATCGTGGTAGGCGGGCTCATGAAGGCTGGGTCCACGGGGTGCACCGGGGTGCCTCAGGATTCGCGCCTGGCAGGGGGCGCAGGCGGCGGGCGCAAGCGGCACGTGGGCGCGCTAACCGGGCTTTCCCGCGCTTGGGCCCACCACGTGTCGTCGCCGCGTTAGTCCACGCGTCGCGCAGTGGATGGCCAGCGCGGCTGTCCGCTGTTGCGGGGGCGACGTGGAGGCCCGAGGGACTTTCGGGCGCGCACAGTGTTGGGCCGGGCCCAACACTGTAGCCGCCCGAAAATTCCCAGTGCCCGGAAGTTGGGACTTTTCGGGAATTAGTTGAATTGTTTTTCCAGCCTATAAATAGGCCCCTGTTCAGCACTGAAGAACTTCTTCTCTGCGCGGATTTTCATAGTGCCACCTTCACGTGATTTCTTCATCTCCCAGAGCCGGATCCATCTGCTGATTCTAGGATTTTTCTGCGGCACGCATCCCGAGATTTGCATTTTTACGGCGCGGCACGACGCTCGTTCGTTTGTGATCTTCTTCGTCGCATTTTGGTGCGAGGACTCCCCCGGCTTACTCCGACCTCCGATTGAGGCGATTCTTGCGCCGTTGGATTCACGATAGGTAGGGCTTTGATCTTTGTGTTTTGAGCTCCTCCTCATTTCGAGATTATCTTGGAGTTCCCTGAGCTTCCATTTGACCCTTTTTCTTGGGCGGAGTTTTGGACAGCACTGTGGTATTTCGGCCATATCTTTGCGCACAGGCATCGGATTGGGGTGATTCAAAAGGTATTTTTCATCTACACTGCGCAAGGAACATCCCCAAAATTTTCTTGGAATTTTATGAATATTTTTCGAGGGTGAGAAATCTCTGTTTACAGGAATTAGTGCTACAGTTTTTGAGAGCAGTTTATTTCGGGGTGGTTCCCTTGTCGGATTTGTTTCTCAGTGTAGGAAATTCGGATTTGAGCGTGCAGGTACTCGTTTCGACGGGTTCGTCACGAGAATCGTGACAGTATTTTTCTTGGAATTTTCCGAGCATTTTTCGCAGGTGAAAACAGGGAAAAATTGGACTGTGTATTTGGGCAGATTTTATTGGGGCATTGTAAGATTATTTATGTATGTTCTTTTGGGGAATTTTGTACAGTGATCGCGGCGGCTTATCGGTTTGGGCGAGAGCACTATTTGGACTTGGAATTAGCGATTGAGGTGGGTGGTTGTTGTTTACCTCTATTTTGACATGCTCACTAGGAATATTAGAGTGATCCCTTTATTTGGACATGCATGCTTAATGTAATATAAAATTGTGAGCCTATCATATGGAAAATACTATTGTGGATATCTGATAGTGGTTGGGACTTGTACATGTTTGTATGGATAGAATGTTAGCGTCTAACCTTGCATGTGGAATGGAATATTTATTTTGGACTATATGATTATCCTGTCAGTGGATGGTACTATTTGAGGTTTTTATGACATGCATAGGTGGATAGTGATGCTTTATTATGGAACATGGATTATAGACATGTGTGGTTGGATGATGTTTTAGCATGATGGTTATATCTATGCGGAGCTATTAATTGTTACACATGTGGAACCACTATTGGACACCTTTTCCTTTATTTCCTTGAGAATACTTGCATGCTTGTATGGACATCTAGATAGGCCATCTTTTATCGCTACACTTTCATGCTGGAACTTGACTTAGGAGAAACCTTGTTTGCTTCTTTTCTCCTTTTCGTTAGTCAGGTGGTTCTTGTTGCTCGGGTTTGAGCAGGGGTTTGGGATAGTGTAGCCGGGGCCTGGATTATGGATTATGGGTTTTGGCGGCGACCGCGGATATTGGGCAGTGGACCGGATGTCGGTTATAGGACATCGGCTATAGGGCATGATTATAGACTAGAGGGTTTTGGTGGCAACCGCGGATAGTAGGCGGTTGACCAGATGTCGGATGTGGGACATGATTGTGATTGTGGGTTATTCCGGCGACCGCGGATATTTGGCGGTTGACCGGAGGTCGGTTGTGAGACTGGGTTGTTGATTGTGGGGTATTGCGGCAATCGCGGATATTGGGCGATTGACCGGATGGTTACTTTTGCATCTGATTGGGAATCAGTTTTCTTTTAGTGGAGGGTTGTGTTCCACTAGGGCTTTATAGTTGTGATCCAATCCTGCTTTTGTTACTTATCACACCGGCGCGGTTATTGCCCGATGATGCTTTCCTCGTGTTGGTCGCTCCCCTCGAGATCCCCTCCGGAGGCCGGGGCCAGACAGTTATGGATAGTTTTGCTATCACTTCGGCGCGGCTTATTTGCCCGATGATGAGGGCGGCAGCAGGAATTTTGCTATCACATCGTCGCGGCTTATTTGCCCGATGATGAGGGCGGTACAGATTGGGTTCATCTGGGACGGTTGGTTATTGTTGCATACGGTTATTCCAGTCTAGGACTGTACTTTAGAGGCATAGTAGTGGTAGATTTCCCTTTTCCAGCGGTTTCATTTCTTACCACTCTTCTTTCCTTTTTGCCTCTGGTAGACCTAGTGGGTGTGTCAGAATTTGAGGTTTTACCCACGAGGGGAGACTACTGGTTTACTAGTAGTTCTCACCCCCATTCTTCTTTCCTCTTTTTCTTCTTTCTTGTTTTGCAGTGTCTTCTGCGAGTGCTGCTGGGCTTTCAGCGGTGGGTCGAGGAGAGAGGACTGCTGAGTAGATACATCTCGAGGCAGGATGAGCGAGTTAGCTGGACTGTTGGTGTACCAGGTTTCCTCAGACGGTTGTACTTTTACATTTGGGACTGGCTTTTGCCAGCAGGTTGTATTTATTTTGGTGAACTGGGAGAGACTGATGTATCATTTATACAGATGTATTGTATTTTATTTCCAGCTTCAGTCTGAGATGTATTAGATTTTAGTTCAGCTCTGTTTTATTGCTCTTTTATTACTATCTCTTATATCTGAGCAGGTTTGGCGCTTCGTGTACGCGGGAAATACCGTGTGCACGGCGGATCTGTAGACGGGCCCGGGTTTCGGTTTACACCCGGGGCGTGACAGATTAGGTGGTATCAGAGCTTAGGGATAGGTCATTTGGGACTTAGGAAACCCTAGGCTTTTCGGCGGACCCTAGGATGTTAGTGCGTGAGAGACGCGACATTTTGCGAAAGTCGGTGATTTATTGGTTTGACTCTTCCTGTGAGTGAAGAGGGATCGACATATCCTATTTTTGTGGGACAGTTATGTTGGCTGCAGACAACATAAAGTTACAAAAATAGAGGGATGTCTTTGACTTTTGCTAGATTGGGTAGAGTGTTTGGGGTGTGCTGATTTGCGGTTTTGTCGTGGTGAGCGGTGTCTCCCCGACGTTGGGCCCTGACCCGGGTGCACCTTGGTGCGGCAGTTGGGTCTGAGCTGGTTGTTTCGGGCCGGATACCCAGATTAGAGTCTGAGAGCTCCGGACCCGAAGGGTAGGTGTGTTGGAGGCAGATCAGCGGAGCAGTGACACAGTTGTCGGATCAGCGCAGTGGGACAGTTGTCGGATCAGCGCAGAGACACAGTTGTCGGATCAGCGCAGTGACACAATTGTCGGATCAGTGCAGTGGCACAGTTGTCGGAGCAGTGACACCGTTGTCGGATCAGCGCAGTGACACAGTTGTCGGATCAGCGCAGTGACACAGTTGTCGGATCAGCGCAGTGGCACAGTTGTCGGATCAGCGTAGTGGCACAGTTGTCGGAGTAGCGAGTAGCCCCCTCCGTGCCGACGTTTAGTGTTGGGGCACCGAGGCAGGGTGATAGTTGACAGTGGGTAAGCTGTGGGATTGCTTTGATCAAGTGAGCCCGTTTTGGCGGATGAGTCACCCCGAATTGTGGGAGTGAGTATGGAGCCCTTGGAGGCAGGGTCTTGTTCGGTGGGGGATAGAGAGTACTTGGAGGCCTTTTATGTCAAGAGTTAATGCAGTTGTTGAACTGCACGCTCCATATGTAGAGGGACGGGGTGCATAGGATATGAGTGTTTGAGAGTGGATTGCGCCAAGATACCTTTTAACTCATTGGGTCCCTCCAGTACGGATTAGGGACGCCTCATTGGAGTAGGCGCCGGGTGTGGAGCGTGGTATTGTGGTTCCTTTGGGTTGGGATCTACCGCCTGAGGCGAGTTCTGATTGAGGCGCATGGCGCCGGGTGTTGGAGGACAGATCAGTCGGTGGAGGCATTCCCGATTTCTTTTTCCAGGATAGTGGATTTCTGAGACTGTCGGAGCACATATGTTACAGCGGTCGGTGTGGTGGTACTTGTTGGGTCGAGTGTTTGGGGTGTGCTGATTTGCGGTTTTGTCGTGGTGAGCGGTGTCTCCCCGACATTGGGCCCTGACCCGGGTGCACCTTGGTGCGGCAGTTGGGTCTGAGCTGGTTGTTTCGGGCCGGATACCCAGATTGGAGTCTGAGAGCTCCGGACCCGAAGGGTAGGTGTGTTGGAGGCAGATCAGCGGAGCAGTGACACAGTTATCGGATCAGCGCAGTGGGACAGTTGTCGGATCAGCGCAGTGACACAGTTGTCGGATCAGCGCAGTGACACAGTTGTCGGATCAGTGCAGTGGCACAGTTGTCGGAGCAGTGACACCGTTGTCGGATCAGCGCAGTGACACAATTGTCGGATCAGCGCAGTGACACAGTTGTCGGATCAGCGCAGTGACACAGTTGTCGGATCAGCGCAGTGGCACAGTTGTCGGATCAGCGCAGTGGCACAGTTGTCTGAGTAGCGAGTAGCCCCCTCCGTGCCGACGTTTAGTGTTGGGGCACCGAGGCAGGGTGGATAGTTGACAGCGGGTAAGCTGTGGGATTGCTTTGATCAAGTGAGCCAGTTTTGGCGGATGAGTCACCCCGAATTGTGGGAGTGAGTATGGAGCCCTTGGAGGCAGGGTCTTATTCGGTGGGGGATAGAGAGTACTTGGAGGCCTTTTATGTCAAGAGTTAATGCAGTTGTTGAACTGCACGCTCCATATGTAGAGGGACGGAGTGCATAGGATATGAGTGTTTGAGAGTGGATTGCGCCAAGATACCTTTTAACTCATTGGGTCCCTCCAGTATGGATTAGGGACGCCTCATTGGAGTAGGCGCCGGGTGTGGAGCATGGTATTGTAGTTCCTTTGGGTTGGGATCTACCGCCTGAGGCGAGTTCTGATTGACGCGCTTGGCGCCGGGTGTTGGAGGACAGATCAGTCGGTGGAGGCATTCCCGATTTCTTTTTCCAGGATAGTGGATTTCTGAGACTGTCGGAGCACATATGTTACAGCGGTCGGTGTGGTGGTACTTGTTGGGCTGGCGGGTTCAGTTTTCTTTTCGCGGCGGTTGATTATGCCGCAAGGACAGTTTTCTTGGGGAGCCAGGCCCGGAGGTGTTGGTGCACTTGGGTTGCTTGAGGGTTATCTTTGCCTCTATAGTTTTGACTTCGGGAGCGAGGCGGGTGTTTCGCAGTGGATGAGTAGACTTTTGGCTGGTATAGTTGAGGGACCTACGGCGGCGCTGGGACTCGGTGATACCCCCTTTGGTTGCGAGTTCCCAACTGTTCTCCTATCGGAGTGGTCTTGCATGTCACTAGTTTGAGAGTTGAGGACACAACTCCAGGATTCGATGTTTTGGAAATTTTGTCAAGCCAAGTGTGTCGCCTTTGGGGGCGCCGGTGCTATTCGAGTGTGGATGGTTGGTTCACTTCGGCTTTGTGTGGATCCCCGGGAATTTGATGAAGTGACCATCTGGAGCTAGCACCCTTGTCGAGCATGGAGGATTTGATTTACCAGCTGTAAGGGTCCCGGGTCTTCCTGAAGGTTGATTTGCAATCTGGTTTTTTCGACTGCATAGGCTGTGTGTTGATGCCGGAGAGTTGAGGAATTGCTTCTACACCCCGACGGTTTAAAGATTAGAGATCAGAGTCTACGTGATCAGTTGGGGGACTTATATTGGATACCTTGGGAGTACAGAGGTATTGGGATCAAGCTTTTGTGTCCATGGACTTGTGGTTGGATTATCGTGGCCCTGGGAGGAGCGGATGCCTGTACCGATGCAGGCTACTTGGTAGCTCGAGCGGTTAGCCCAGCTGTACTTGGATTAGGTGGTGCGGTTTTTTGGAATGCCCGCCTCTACTTTGTTCTAGTTAGAGACCCGAGGGTTGTATCGCGTCTCTGGAGGAGGTATTAAACAGCCTTGGGAGCTTGAGTGGTGGATGATTGGATATTTACCCCCTCGACTTGTTGAGGTTCCGGATTGAGGAATAAATTTAGTTTCGAGGACGAAACTTTCTTTTAGTGGGGGAGGATGTGATGACCTGGATCTCTGCAGAGCTGCGGTAGAGTCATTGGTGACATCTGGGGAGCCTGTACTGTGTGTTGGAGGTGTTTGTGCACCAATTGGACACAAGTGGCGGACTTCGGGCTTAATGGATCACGTGGGTGATCAGTGGACTCCGTCGGATCTTTAGAAGTGGTTTCGCGCGAAGCGGATATTAAAAATGGACTCAGCGCGAAGTTTGGATCAAGGAACACCTTTCCGGATGCCTTCGGCAAATTTTGGAGTTGGAATTTGGCAAAATGGACATCAAATTCGGATTCAGCGCGCGAAAACGGTCAAAATGGACTACCCACTTGTTATTTTTGAGCACCGGTTACTGTTCACGCCGGAACAGTAATTCCGGCACGGCGGAGCGGCGGCGGGCAGCGGCGGAGCACGGCGGACGGGCTCGGGCAGGCGTCGGAGCGGCTGCGGGCAGTGCGCGGGCGCGGGCAGCTCGCGGGCAGGCGTGCAGGCGCGCGAGCAGGCGCGCGGTCCACGGGCCGTCGTGCACCAGGGTTAGGACACGTGGCATGTTGAGATTGGTCGGTGCAGTGGACTTGGACCACGGAGCAGGCGGGCGCGGTGCATGGACCGGCGGGACACGTGTCTGATCTTGGTTGGCGGGCTCATGAAGGCTGGGTCCACGGGGTGCACCGGGGTGCCTTGGGATTCGCGCCTGGCAGGGGGCGCAGGCGGCGGGCGCAGGCGGCACGTGGGCGCGCTGACCGAGCTTTCCCGCGCTCGGGCCCGCCACGTGTCGTCGCCGCGTTGGTCCACGCGTCGCGCAGTGGATGGCCAGCGCGGCTGTCCGCTGTTGCGGGGGCGACGTGGAGGCCCGAGGGACTTTCGGGTGCGCACAGTGTTGGGCCGGGCCCAACACTGTAGCCGCCCGAAAATTCCCAGCGCCCGGAAGTTGGGACTTTTTGGGAATTAGTTGAATTGTTTTTCCAGCCTATAAATAGGCCCCTGTTCAGCACTGAAGAACTTCTTCTCTGCGTGGATTTTCACAGTGCCACCTTCACGAGATTTCTTCATCTCCCAGAGCCGGATCCATCTGCAGATTCCAGGATTTTTCTGCGGCACGTGTCCCGAGGTTTGCATTTTTACGGCGCGGCACGACGCTCGTTCGTTTGTGATCTTCTTCGTCGCATTTTGGTGCGAGGACTCCCCCGGCTTACTCCGACCTCCGATTGAGGCGATTCTTGCGCCGTTGGATTCATGACAGGTAGGGCTTTGATCTTTGTGTTTTGATCTCCTCATTTCGACTTTATCTTGGAGTTCCACGAGCTTCTATTTGACCCTTTTTCTTGGGCGGAGTTTTGGACAGCACTGTGGTATTTCGGCCATATCTTTGCGCACAGGCATCGGATTGGGGTGATTCAAAAGGCACTTTTCATCTAAACAGCGCAAGGAACATCCCGAAATTTTCTTGGAATTTTTTGAATATTTTTCGAAGGTGAGAAATCTCTGTTTACAGGAATTAGTGCTACAGTTTTTGAGAGCAGTTTATTTCGTGGTGGTTCCATTGTCGGATTTGTTTCTCACTGTAGGAAACTCTGATTTGAGCGTGCAGGTACTCGTTTCGACGGGTTCGTCGCGAGGATCGTGACAGTGTTTTTCTTGGAATTTTCCGAGCATTTTTCGCAGGTGAAAATAGGGAAACATTGGACTGTGTATTTGGGCAGATTTTATTGGGGCATTGTAAGATTATTTATGTATGTTCTTTTGGGGAATTTTGTACAGTGATCGCGGCGGCTTATCGGTTTTGGCGAGAGCACTATTTGGACTTGGAATTAGCGATTGAGGTGGGTGGTTGTTGTTTACTTCTATTTTGACATGCTCACTAGGAATATTAGAGTAATCCCTTTATTTGGACATGCATGCTTAATGTAATATAAAATTGTGAGCCTATCATATGGAAAATACTATTGTGGATATCTGATAGTGGTTGGGACTTGTACATGTTTGTATGGATAGAATGTTAGCGTCTAACCTTGCATGTGGAATGGAATATTTATTTTGGACTATATGATTATCCTATTAGTGGATGGTACTATTTGAGGATTTTATGACATGCATAGGTGGATAGTGATGCTTTATTATGGAACATGGATTATAGACATGTGTGGTTGGATGATGTTTTAGCATGATGGTTATATCTATGCGGAGCTATTAATTGTTACACATGTGGAACCACTATTGGACACCTTTTCCTTTATTTCCTTGAGAACACTTGCATGCTTGTATGGACATCTAGATAGGCCATCTTTTATCGCTACACTTTCATGCTGGAACTTGACTTAGGAGAAACCTTGTTTACTTCTTTTCTCCTTTTCATTAGTCAGGTGGTTCTTGTTGCTCGGGTTTGAGCAGGGGTTTGGGATAGTGTAGCAGGGGCCTGGATTATGGATTATGGGTTTTGGCGGCGACCGCGGATATTGGGCGGTGGACCGGATGTCGGTTATAGGACATCGGCGATAGGGCATGATTATGGACTAGAGGGTTTTGGTGGCAACCACGAATAGTAGGCGGTTGACCAGATGTCGGATGTGGGACATGATTGTGATTGTGGGTTATTCCGGCGACCGGGGATATTTGGCGGTTGACCGGAGGTCGGTTGTTAGACTGGGTTGTTGATTGTGGGGTATTGCGGTAATCGCGGATATTGGGCGATTGACCGGATGGTTACTTTTGCATCTGATTGGGAATCAGTTAATGGAGGGTTGTGTTCCACTAGGGCTTTATAGTTGTGATCCAATCCTGCCTTTGTTACTTATCACACCGGCGCGGTTATTGCCCGGTGATGCTTTCCTCGTGTGGGTCGCTCCCCTCGAGATCCCCTCCGGAGGCCGGGGCCAGGCAGTTATGGACAGTTTTGCTATCACATCGGCGCGGCTTATTTGCCCGATGATGAGGGCGGCAGCAGGAATTTTGCTATCACATCGGCGCGGCTTATTTGCCCGATGATGAGGGTGGTACAGATTGGGTTCATCTGGGACGGTTGGTTATTGTTGCATAAGGTTATTCCAGTCTAGGACTGTACTTTAGAGGCATAGTAGTGGTAGATTTCCCTTTTTCAGCGGTTTCATTTCTTACCACTCTTCTTTCCTTTTTGCCTCTGGTAGACCTATTGAGTGTGTCAGAATTTGAGGTTTTACCCACTAGGGGAGGCTACTGGTTTACTAGTAGTTCTCACCCCTATTCTTCTTTCCTCTTTTTCTTCTTTCTTGTTTTGCAGTGTCTTCTGCGGGTGCTGCTGGGCTTTCAGCGGCGGGTCGAGGAGAGAGGACAGCTGAGTAGATAGATCTTGAGGCCGGATGAGAGAGTTAGCTGGACTGTTGGTGTATCAGGTTTCCTCAGACGGTTGTACTTTTACATTTGGGACTGGCTTTTGCCAGCAGGTTGTATTTATTTTGGTGAGCTGGGTGAGACTGATGTATCATTTATACAGATGTATTGTATTTTATTTCCAGCTTCAGTCTGAGATGTATTAGATTTTAGTTCAGCTCTGTTTTATTGCTCTTTTATTACTATCTCTTATATCTGAGCAGGTTTGGCGATTTGTGTACGCGGGAAATACCGTGTGCACGGCGGATCTGTAGACGGGCCCGGGTTCCGGTTTACACCCGGGGCGTGACAGTTGTTGTATACTTACCTCCAAGTTTTAATCATTCCAAAGTTCAAACTTCTCACAGAGAAAGTTCTCACAGAGAAACCATCGTTTAACCAGTTCAAATCTCTCTCCCCCTTTTTGTCACTAAACAAAGCCAAAATTACAAAATTAAAAGGGAGTTTAAAAATCCAAAAAGAAAATGTAAGAACTAAGATTAAAACCTGCAAAATAAAACAAAAAAAATGTTAGAACAACAAAAGAAGGATCATTCTGAGTCTTCAGAACTGCTGCAGCCAAGTTTTTGAAATATCTTTTTTAAGTATCTTGTTCATAGACAGCTGCTCCTTCTTTAAAACTCCTATGTCTTCCTTCATCGTAACGAATTCGTTAGATATCCGCTCTTGTTCTGAAGAAAGTCGTTGTTGCTCCCGGTAAATTGATGTAACAGAGGCATCATCCCCTGAAGTCGAAGCTGGTGCAGGTGGTGCTGAAGCTGTCGCTGCTGTTTTTGCTGCGGCTGTTGATGTTGAGGGTCCGCAAGGAGGTGTTGGAGGCTCATCCTGTCTTTGTGAGAGGGACTTCACAATAGTTGTATCGTTGATAGTTCCCAAGCTATGCATGTATGCCGACGATGAAATATCGACTTTAAATTTCTTCAAAATTCGCATAATGATTATTGGGAAGGGAAGTCGCTCTGTAGGATGGGCATGTTCCACATACCGCGCCATCCTCGACCAGATGAGATAGGGAATGTTGAAATTAGATCCCATGGCTGCTGTGGGGTTTCCAAGAAGGTAAAGAAACAACATCCTATCCCATCTCAGAACTTTTGTTTTCATGTTTGGCAAAATGTTGTAGCAAACTATAAAGTTCAAAAATCTGTACTCAGGTCGAAGTTCTTTAGAAAAGATTGAATTCCCTGTCGACTGAGTATCAGGAAGACATATCCCATTAACAACCACTCTCCAGGTGGTGTTGCTAAAAACATGACCGTTTAGGTAATGAGTTCCGCCAACCCGGGCCTTCATTCCTAACACCTCTCCAATTAATTGAGGTGTAATCTTAATCTTAACATTTCTAACTGTTGTTAGAAATTCTCGTGGTCCGTCCTCAAGATCAACCAACTTTGATGAATTCTGATAAAACATCCTGTCTAGGTGAAGACAAAATCCAAGATTGTCCGGGAAATTGCAAATGGGTGCAAGTCCCGCTTGATCAAAAAGAGTCCCAAACAATGCAGAGTGCTCTTTTAAAGCTTTGACGTTCACATGGCGCTCGCCAATGCATTCTCTTTTCTCGAAATTCTTGATTCTCTCAGAACTGATAAAGTCTTGTGGAGGAGGCTTGCTTGCGAGTGGCTCTTCAATAGAGATACCTCGAGCACTCCCTCTCTTTCGGGCAACGCTCTTTTTCTTTGTCTTAGCTTGACTTGATTCCATTGGGGCTTTCCCCTTTTCAGCGGCGGTAGGTGGAGTCTACGCCTTCGAGGTTGCAGCAGGGGCTTTCCCCTTTGAGGCAGTAGGTGCAATGCCTTCTACCAAAAGCTCATCCCAGTCAATGGAATCTGTCTCAGATCCTGAGTCCGAACTGTCCTTTGTTCTCTTAGCCCTCTTGGACTTGTTTGTTGCTCGTGTGTGCACCATGGCAACTAAAAGCACTATGATCAATGAAAACACCATTTTTGCTTGTGCCTAAGAAGTTGAAAAACCTGCGAGCAAAAACTCAAGAACACGAAAAAATTATTTATTTTTCAAAAATTTGAAAAATTGTACCCAAACAATCATTATCGTGTAGAGAGACTAGGAATCAAATTAGTTTTGCAAAAAGAATTTTAAAAATAGATCAATTCCATTAATTTCAAAATTTCTCATTATATGCCCTAAAACCGAATTCTCAGAAATCGAAGCCTAAAAATCCGTTAATCAAGAGAAAACCAAGCATATAAACAAAACTAATCTACTCAGAGTTCTTATTTCAAAAGAAATTTGACCAAAAACTAATCAAAAACGAAAAAGATACAAGATTTTCATGCACGTTTTGAGAAACTTGAGAAAAACTGTGAAAAACCTATGTTTTGATCATAAAAACTTACTTGAATCCGAAGAACTCAAGTTAGAAAGGCTCCAAATTAGTTGATTTCTAGTGAGAGAAACTCTGGAGACTTGGAAACAAAAGTTTGTTGTAAAAAGAAATCAAAACCCTTTTGTTTCTTATAAAACCCTAGCCGCGATCCGGAACGGTTTATGAATCCAGTCCGGATCGGCTACCCGCAGAGAATTCTGCGTTCGGGATCCGGAACAGGAATTCCAGTCCGGATCGGCTACAACTTTTTCTTTAGAAAAATTTAGAAAAATTCCAGAAATTCCAGAAAAAGTATGCAAGCACTTTTGCATGTCAACTTTAAATAAAAGTCATCGTTCCATATCCAAAGAAATAGATTATGCTAAATCTATCAATAATATCCAAGTAATGAAACGAAAATTTATAAAAATTAAATCCTTTAAAGTTGAACAAGTTCAATGACATCTATCATGATCTTATGAGTAATGCGTTTATCAAATCATTAATATGGTAAAGAAAATGAAGTACCAAGATCGATAGATGTTTGAAATCCCAAATAAGTTAGATAATATATCTAGTCAATTTATTGTAAGGAGTGGCTCTTTGAGCATCTTTCAATAAAATCCCCACCTTATACCAACCTTGGAATTTGACAGAGTCAAGTATTCCAAAAAGCATTTTATCTAATTAACTCGAAAAACCATGCTTGGTATACATGTGGTAGCTGCACACAGTACTCGGACGACCGATGTGGTAGCTCTTTCCTCCATGTGGTGGTAGTTTTCACACTCCTCATTGGGATGTAACTCTTTCCACATCTTTTGAGCATAAACATTTTAATAAACTCCCCCTCAATTGGCTATCAATTATTTAAGATATAAGGTATTCAACCAAAAATTGATCTCGAGTTTCATACTTAACTCAATTTTCAAATATGATAAAAACTATACCAAGAGATCACATGAGAGAGAAATTGACTTTGATCAATTAAAGATGACTTAATTGACATAAATGATCATTGCATCAAATAAATTATTATGATATCCAAAGCATAATAAATTTCTAAATATATGAAAGGGTGCAGTTAAAGTCAATTATACTATTGCTCAATTAATGTTCTATGTACAAACATAGATAAGAATAAAAACACAAAACAAAACCTAACCTAAGCAATGATTTCAAAAAGTGTTATTTCAAAGAAAGCATTCCAATTGCTTTACGTAAATGAATAAACCGTTTTTGATCCAAAGGTTTTGTTAAAATGTCGGCTAATTGATCTTCAGTTGAAATATAGGAAATTTGAAGAATATTTGATTCAACTAGCTCTCTTAGAAAATGTTATCTAAGTTCAATATGTTTTGTTCTCGAGTGCAACACAGGATTTTTAGAAATATTTATAGCACTTGTGTTGTCTCAAAGAATAGTTACCGATGTTGCTGAAATTCGGAAGTCGCTCAACACGCTTTTCATCCAAATGAGTTGAGTTGAACAACTACCCGCTGAAATATATTCCGCTTCGGCAGTCGAGAGTGCAATGCAGTTTTGCTTTTTACTATGCCATCAACAAGACAATGGCCAAGATAAAAACATACACCACTCGTACTCTTCCGATCATCCACAGATCCTGCCCAATCGGCATCTGAATATCCTATTATGTCAAGAGTTGTTCCCATAGGATAACCAAATTCCGAAATTCAAAGTTCCTTTGACGTACCGGATGATCCTTTTCACCGCTTTCAGGTGAACCTCCTTTGGTGCTGATTGATATCTCGCGTAAATCCCAACACTAAAGGATATATCCGGGCGACTAGCCGTGAGGTAGAGTAGACTTCCAATCATGCTGCGATAAAGCTTCTCGTCTACACTTTCACTAAGAGATTCACTGCCTAATCCCTTATTGCTAGTTCCCATTGGAGTCGGAAAATCTTTAGAGTTTTCTAAATCGAATTTCTTCACCAACTCCCTTGCATACTTGGATTGGCACAAATGGATGCCTTCTTCATTTTGTTTCACTTGCAATCGAAGAAAATATGTTAGTTCGCCCATCATAGACATCTCAAATTCGTTTTCCATGGTTTTAGTGAATTTAGAAGCATCATTGTCTCTTGTTGCACCAAATACAATGTCATCGACATAGATTTGTGCGACAATGAAGTTATCCTGATAATGCTTCACAAAGAGAGTCCGATCTGCTCCCCCTCGAGTATAGCCCTTCTCCAAAAGGTGCTTTGTCAACCTTTCGTACCACGCTCGCGGTGCTTGTTTTAGACCGTAAAGAGCCTTTTTCAAACGAAAAACATGGTTAGGTTGCTTATGGTCTACAAAACCTTTCGGTTGAGCCACATAAACTTCCTCGTTCAAAAACCTATTTAAAAACGTGCTCTTAACGTCCATTTGAAAGAGTTTGATTTTAAAATGACAAGCGATTGCGAACAAAATACGAATCGACTCGAGTCGAGCAACTGGGGCGAATGTCTCATCAAAGTCTATACCTTCTATTTGTGAGTAGCCCTGAGCAACTAGGCGTGCTTTGTTCCTGATGATGGTACCATCCTCGTTCTTCTTGTTCTTGAAAATCCATTTAGTACCAATCACGTTGTGTTGCTTCGGTGGCTTCGTTTGTTCGCAGACATTGTTTCTTTCGAACTGATGGAGCTCTTCCTGCATTGCTTCAATCCAGTAGTCATCCTGAAGAGCTTCATCGACGTTCTTTGGTTCTACCATGGAGACGTAACATGCGACTCCACAAACCAACTGTCTCCGAGTCCTGACTCCTTCTTGTGGGTCTCTAATAATGTTTGATTCCGGATGATCCTTGGAGATACGTAGCGTTTGAGGTAATGGAGTACTCGGAGGTACATATGATGATTCCTGCATATCAGATAAACTAGAAGAACCATTAGATGCATCAACTTTATCGAAAGAATTATTATGAGAAGATGCATTTACAGGAGTATCATCATCTAGAGACATATCATGGGTAGATTTATCAGATGCAAAATGAAAAGCTTCATCTACTTTAACATTAATAGATTCTACCATCGTTTTAGATTCGAGGTTAAATACCCGATATGCTCTACTATTTGTAGAATAACCCAAGAAAATTCCTTCATCACTTCGAGAGTCGAATTTACCAAGATTTTTGCGATCACGCAAAATATAACAACGACTCCCAAAGATTCAAAAATATTTGATATTCGGTTTTCTACAAAACCATAGCTCATATGGTGTATTTAAAGTTCCCGGGCGCAAATACACTCGATTATTAACATAGACCGCGGTGTTGACTGCTTCAGCCCAAAAATATAACGGGAGTTTCCGGCTATGAAGCATAACACGCGCCATCTCTTGAACAACCCTGTTTTTGCGCTCGACTACACCATTCTGCTGAGGTGTATAGGGTGCAGAGAATTCATGTTTTATGCCATTGGAAGTGCAAAAATCAATGAATTTAGAATTGATGAACTCTCCACCTCTATCACTTCGAACACGAACGATCTTTTCATTTCTCTCAATCATAATATGATGACAAACCTCATGAAAAGAGTCGAAAGTATCCGCTTTCTCTTTTAAAAATGTTACCCATGAATATCTAGAGAAATCATCAACCAAAAGAAAAATATACCATTTACCTCCCAAGGATGGTTGACGAGTCGGTCCCATTAAGTCCATATGCAGTAATTGTAAGGGCCGATTGGTACCAACGTGGTTCAAGTTCTTGTGTGCAACCCTTGATTGTTTTCCCTTTAGACAACCTCCACACACAATGTTTTCTTTAAAAGAAAGTTTAGGAACCCCCTTAACCACGTCTTTATTTGAAATCCTTGCTAGTTCTTTAAAATTTATGTGACCTAGTCTTTCATGCCAAAGAGTTTCATTATCTAAAGAAACTATGTTACACTTTTCAGAAATTTTATTTTGGAACTACATAGCAATTATTTTCAGATCTAACCCCTTTCAAAAAGAATACATGGTTCTTATCAGTTACAATACATTCTGCAGAAGAAAAATTAACTGAAAAACTATTGTCACAAAGTTGACTGATACTTATGAGGTTCGTCTTAAGGCCTTCAACAAATGAAACATTGTTCAAAACCGGGCCTTCTGGAATAGCAATTGTTCCCTTTCCAACAATTTTAGAAGAACGACCGTCTCCGGAAACTACAAGTCCTCCGGAGATTTTCTCTAAAGTTTGAAAACTGTTTTTGTCACCGGTCATATGACGGGAACATCTACTATCCAGATACCAAGACGAATTGTCATAAGCATGCAAAGAAGTGTGAATGACAAGACAAGGGAAGATTTCACCTTTGCGCACCCAAACCTTTTTGGACTGCATTTGTAGTGGTCCAGATTTCCCCATGCAACCTTTCCGGTGAATCCACGGTGTAGAACACCTAGTGTTGGTGTGTCTGGCCCATAGTGCATCAAAGGGATGCCACAGATGGACCCTGTGAGACATCTTTAGCTGATTTGGCCTTCGGCTGTATTTTTCAAATTTTAGAAAAGGTTTTGGGCCAAACCGAGGTTGGATTTGGATTCAGCGTGGAAAAACGCTTGAAAACGGCTATTTGCTTGTTAAATTCGGAGTCTGAATGACCAAAAAGGGGCTTCCGGAAGTTTTTAGGGATTTTCGGTGCATGGGGGAGGACCGTGGACCAGCCTGAGCCACGTGGCGGCCTGTTATTGGCCGGCTCTCGCAGCTCGGTCCACGGGGAGGCGCGGCGGGTGCATGGACCGCGGGGGCGGGACGCGTGGCGTGCTTGGAGTGGTTGGCGCACGCGGCGCAGCTCAGCGGATTTCCGCGGGCTCGGTGGACCGGGTGCTTGACGCGTGGTAGCCTGGCATTGGCTGGCTCATGAAAACGCGATCCACGGAGTGCTCGGGCGGCGCCTCGGGGCGCGTGCGCGCAGAGGCGCCAGGCGCACTGTCGGCCGCACTCGAGTGCGCCACGCGTCGTACCTACCCCCGCTGACCGAGGGAGGACGCGTGGCGCGCGGCGGGGACCCTTGCACCGCTGTCCCGTGTTGCGGGGACACGTGGCCTCATCTGGGCGTTCCGGGCCCGCGACGTGGGCCGTTGGATGGCGGATTCGGGCGCCCGAAATCTCCACGACGCCCGAATCCGAGGACAGGGTTGGTATTATGGGAATTGTTTTGTTTGGGCCTATAAATAGGCCCAGTTCAGGGCCTTTTAACTCTTTTGCTGTTCACCTTTCAAAAGTGGGACCTTCACAAGAAATCCTCACCTCCCTGAGCTGGTTCCGCCTGAGATCGCCGAATTTTTTCATGGCATGCATCCCGAGATTCTCCCTTTTACGGCGCGGCGTGACGCTTGTTCATTTGTGACCGCCATCGTCACGTTTCGGTGCGAGGACTCCCCCGGCTTACCCCAACCTCCGATTTAGGCGATTCTCGCGCCGTTGGATTCACAACAGGTAGGGCTCCAACTTCTGTGTTTTGAGCTTCCTCTTTCTTCGTGTGGATCTTGAAGTTTCCCTAGCTTCCATGTGACCCATTTTTCTTCGCGGAGTTTTGGATAGCGCTGTGGTGTTTTGGCTATATCTTCGCGCACAGGCGTCAGATCGAGATGTGCCATGAGGCGTTTTTCATCTACACAGCGCAAGGAACACCCTCGAATTTTCTGGGAATTTTCTGAATATTTTCCGAAGGTGAAAAATCTCTGTTTACAGAAAGTTGTGCTACAGTTTTTGAGATCGGTTTATTTCGGGGTGTTTCCCTTGCCGAATTTGTATCTTAGAGTAGGAAACTCGGATTTGAACGTGCAGGTACTCGTTTCGACCGGTTCGTCGCGAGAATCGTGACAGTATTTTTCTTGGAATTTTTTGGGAAGATCTTGCAGGTGAAAAAGGCAGAATTGTGGACTGTTGTAATTTCGGCAGATTTTGTTGGAACATTGTATGTTTATTTGTGTATGTTCTTTTGGGGAATGTTGTGCAGTGTTGTGGAGATTGTTTGGACAGAGCGTGGACTTCATTTTGGGACCAGGATATAGCGCTCGAGGTGGGTACCGTTGTCACCTCCTACTTTTGATTACCCACTAGGCATGCTGGAAATGTTCCCTTATCATGTTGATGGTTGTATCAGTGGGATGAACTTTGCATGCTTGTATGAAAGTATTGATTGGTTGTTAGCACTTGCATTTTTAGAGGACTAGATATTAGTGAAGTATTGTTTAGTGAAGTATTGTTTATTGAAAAAGGATAAGTTGCGTAAACCTTTTGGTAATGTTATGCTTAAACCATATCATGCTTTATGTATATTGGAAGGCTTATGCATGTGTATAGATCAGCTTGTGGCATAATGGCACATTAGATATTCAAAACAATAGCATACTTTAATTCTTGTAAGAATTGGAATACCTGAGATATTTTTATTAAGTAAAGGACTTTGCATGCTTGTATGGTCACCTAGTTATGCCACTATTTTCTGCTATACTATCATGCTGGAACTGACTTAGGAGAAACCCTGCTTTGTATTCTTTCTCCTGTTGTCTAGTCTTAGGGGATATTATGCTCAGGTTAGAGCAGGGGCTGGGATAGTGTAGTCAGTTATTGGGGATTTGGGACAGGCAGGCTTGATGACAGGGTATTTGCGGCAACCGCGGATTTTGGGCGGTTGACCGGGTTGTTACTAATGCATCAGATTGGGGGAGAGGGGATCGGATTTTCTTTTAGTGGATGGTTTTTCCCACTTGAGTAGAGTCCTGATCCAGTCCTACTATATCAGATTACTTATGGCGACTTATTTCACTCGTGAGGGTCGCTCCCCTCGAGTGCCACTTCGGAGTGTGTGTATGTGTGACCGTGCCGGTCAGGAGCCGATCTGTTGCCCTTGGGATGGGACCGCGTTGGTCAGGAGCCGGTCTGCATCCCGGAGCTGAGTTGTGAGTTAGTAGGCATAGCAGGCAATACCGGTGTTCACCGGTGTCTAGATTGGGTTACCGAGGCAGGCATATATACTCTGATGCATACATTTAGCTATTCTGTTAGCTTATTATTTTAGAGGCATATTAGTGGTAGCTTTTATCAGTTGTTATATTTTTAGCTTACCACCCTTGTTTTAGTTTCGCCTCTAGTAGTCCTAGTGGGCATGTCTGAGTTTGAGGTCTACCCTGTCACGCCCCGGGGTCGAAACTGCGACCCGGGCTCGCCAACAGATCCGCCACCTATGCCAAACCTGCATAGGCGAAGCGTCCTACCTGCAAGAAAAGTGCTACAGCTAAACAGATATCAGAGCTAAAATATAAAACTGCTGTAAAGATAAAATCATCCACTGTACAACTGGAAAATAGAACAACAATGTCCACCTCCCAAAAATGATAATCGTACAAAATCCTCAGATACATAACTCATAGCTCAACAGGGAGGTATCTCCAATAAATACAACAGTGTACGGGCTCTCAATACATATAATCCTCACTACAACAGTCTCTCAAAAGAGGAAATAAAACAACTAATCTACTGAAGCTCTCCTCTGAAGGGGTACCGCTACTCTCCAAACATGGGTAGGGATCTAGCTCGCGACTCCCTCGCCTCAATCAACAACCGCAGAATCAGCAACACCCGCTAAGACTCTGCAAAACAAAGGAGAGGAAGGAAAAAGAAGGGGGGGAAACCCCCAAAGGGTGTGAGAACTACACCAAAAAGGGAGTTCTCAGTGGGTACCACCGCCAAGACCGACGGTCTGCCCACCAAGTCCTCAAGAGACAAAAACTAACCAAAGCCGTAAAGACTGATATAAAGAAGCTAGAGCCTCTCAACAGCTAACATTCCTCTAACTAAATGCCCAAACGGGGAGAACCAAAGGATGGTATACAACTACTAGCACATGAAGTGCACAATCGACCCAATCGATAGACCAGTAATCACTGGCACTGTCTGCTATGCCTGCTATGCCTGCCATGCCTGCCATGCATGCTATGCCTGCCATGCCTGCTATGCCTGCCATGCCTGCCTATGCCTGCCTATGCCTGCCATGCCTGCTACGCCTGCCTATGCCTGCCATGCCTGCCTATGCCTGCTATGCCTGCCTATGCCTGCTATGCCTGCTATGCCTGCCTATGCCTGCCTATGCCTGCTGTGCCTGCTATGCCTGCCTATGCCTGCCTATGCCTGCCATGCCTGCCTATGTCTGCCTATGCCTACTGTGCCTGCTATGCCTGCCTATGCCTTCTGTGCCTGCCTATGCCTGCCTATGCCTGCCATGCCTGCCTATGCCTGCCTATGCCTGCTGTGCCTGCTATGCCTGCCTATGCCTGCCTATGCCTGCCTATAACTGCTGTGCCTGCTTTGCCTGCCTATGCCTGCCTATGCCTGCCTATGCCTGCTGTGTCTGCTAAATCGGGTATGCGGGCCAACGCATAACACCGATAGGGGAAAGGAGTCTCAAGGACTCAAAGGTGTATGCCAAATCGGGTATGCCAGCCTACGCATAACACCGACAGGGGATAAGAGTCTCAAGGACTCAAAGGTGTATGCCAAATCGGGTATGCCAGCCTACGCGTAACACCGACAGGGGATAGGAGTCTCAAGGACTCAAAGTGTGTATGTGCCTGCCAAATCGGGTATGCGGGCCAACGCATAACACTGATAGGGGATAGGAGTCTCAAGGACTCAAAGGTCTGAGTAACAAGTATCATAGTAGAATAAATCAGCAGGACTGGATCGTGACACTAATTTAAGTGGGAAAGCCCAACCACTAAAGAAAGCCTCGGTCCTCAATCAGATGCACCAATAAATATCCGGTCAACCGCCCAATGTCCGCGGTCTCCGCAAAACCCTGCCAACCACAATCCAGCACAACCCATCCCTGACATCAATGTCCTGACTACACTACCCCAGACCTCTGCTCGCACCCGAGCAACATAGACCGCCTGACTAACAAAGGAGGAGAAAAGGAAAAGCATGGTTTCTCCTAAGTCAAGTTCCAATAAGTAGTGTAGCAGTAAAAGATGGCCTAACTACATGTCCATACAAGCATGCTTTTGTCCTCAGAAACGATAAAAGTGGGTGAAGCATATATTAGCAAAGTATGCTAAAGTATTCCTACTATGGTATACCAATCTTACCCAAGTAGGCCATTCCTTGCTTACCTCTCGCTCATATCGGTTGCACATCAAATATGCCTGCTATCAGTCATAGAGGGGTGACATCCCCATACGTGTACTTACGTTCACCCTAATGTAAGAACCTTAAACAGTTACCAAATTAAGCCTACCCACCTGAAGTGTTCAATCCAAGGCAAACCTGGGGTCGGTGAAGAGCGTGGCCACTTGCTCGCACAATCCGCTGAACCCGTATCCATGGTACATGTCGCGCCACCTCGGCTCCTTGCAGTGTTCCAAAAACACTCGCGAACCCTCCTTGGTGCAACAAAAGGTTCAAAGTTACACTTTATGCTAAAATATCCAAGTATACACCAACCGCTGAAACCAGCCCTGAAGATGTGCAATTTTCACCTACAGAACGGACTCTGAAAAATCCACCAAAAATACGAACGCGATCGTCGCGTCGAGCCCTTCGAAACGAGTACCTGCACGCCAAAATCCGAGTCACGGAGGCCAAGTTACCAATTCCACAACGCGGTGAGCGCAAAAGTCCACAATATACACATCTGTATCGCATTGCACAGGAGAACGGGAAAAGTATACCTTCGGGCAATTCCCGGAAAACACGGTGATAATCCTCGCGTCGAGTAGATGCAAAAACTGTAAAGGCACGCCTCAATCCGAGTCTCGTACACCAAGTTGCACGCGAAACGGTGCACGCCGCCGGAGTCCGCACGCAAAACGGAGCATGGTGCCGGAATCCGCACGCAAAACGGAGTTCGGACGCAAAACGGAGCACGGTGCCGGAATCCGCACGCAAAACGGAGTCCGCACGCAAAACGGAGCACGCCGTCGGGGTCCGCACACAAAACGGTGCAGTAAAACATGGTCCCTAACACAGATAAGAGCAACGGGTCAAACCAAAGTCCAAAATAACGCCCCAAAACTGTGCCAAAAATATCGTAAAAACGAAGTGCGGAACCCACCTCGACTGCGCCGCGCCGCCCAACCGCTCCAGTGGAACACTTCGCGCGCTCCGCGAGGTCCACAACGCACCGCCGCACCCCACATAAATCCCCTCCTCACTCCCTCTCTCGCTCGGTTGGAGAAGAAAGAAAAGAAAATGGAGGAATGGTGTGCGGGGAAGAAAGAAGATGAAGAGAAGAAAGGGGAGGAAGGAGGGCTCCTGTGGACCGGGTCCACGGTGCACCGCCCCAAAGACCCGCTGCCACGGTGGTCCACCGCACAGGGGCACGTGCGCCAGGCACAGGCGCGCGCCCCCTGTGCCACGCGGCACGCGCCACACAGGCGCGTGACACCACGCCACACCCGACCGGGACACCGAGCGGGCGCGAATGGGGGCACGCCACGTGGCGTCCCCCCGTGTCACCCGCGTAGTCAGGCGCGTTTTCCCAACGCGCCTGTCTGCGCTCCCCCCCCTCGCGCAGTACACCCGAGTGCACCTCGGGATTCGTGCGCACCTCGGGAATCGTGCCGCGACGTCTCGAGATCCGTGCACGCCTCGAAAAATGCGCGCGTCAACCGGGCTCCGAAAAAAGCAAGTAAATAGTCCATTCTCAACGATTTCGTGCGCTGAATCCAAATACGGTGTCCGATTCTCCAAATTCTTATCCGAAAATTTGCCGAAAGTCCCCGGAAAGCCCACTTGATCCGATTTTCACGCTGAGTCCATTTCTAAACCCCGATTTACCAAATTCCAACTCTAAAGATTCCCGAAGGCATCCGGAGAGGTGATCCTTTATCCAAACTTCCCCCCGAGTCCAATTTAATATCCATGGCGCGCGAAATCACTTCTAAGCATTCGACGGGGCCATCTGACTATTCTCGTGATCCATTTAACACACCGAGTCCATCAAAAGTGTCCAATTGGTGTACAAACGCCACCGACACGCCACATAGGCCTCCAGAAGCTGCTGGTCAGCCAATAATCACCTCGTGGGGATCCAGGTCCTCACATACCCACTAGTGGAAGCTACTGTTTTTATAGTAGTTCTCACCCCCACTGTTTTTCCCCTTTCTTTTCCCCTTTGTTTTGCAGAGTCCTCTGCTGGAGTTGCGGGACCCTCTTCCCTGATTAGATAGTTACTTCCCCGATCTCGAGTTTAGCAGTTTTGATGTATCCCCTGTACACTCAGACGACTGTATTTTTCTTTATTTTGGGTCTGGCTTCGGCCAGCTGGTTGTATTTATTTCGTGAGCTGGGAGAGACACATGTATATTTATGAGAGTCATGTTGTACTTTTATTTCCAGCATTTGTCTGAGATGTATTAGTTCTAGTTTAGCTCTGTTTTTATGCTCCTTTATTACATCTTTATATCTGAGCAGGTTACCAGTGCTTCGTGTACACGGGAAATTCCGTGTACACGGCGGATCTGTGGACGAGCCCGGGTTCTGGTTTACACCCGGGGCGTGACAGCGTTGGTAATGATTGTGAAGTCATTCTCCTTGGTGAAAGCGTCTTGTTTAATTGATTGCTTTTCATTGATGACGTCGTCTTGTGGGGTGAACTACGAAGGCTCTTTTCCTTTGAAAGGTTCTCCTTTGATTTCTGGGGAATCACCTTTTTGGTAGTTGTTGCAAGAGGCGCTTGATTTGATCGTTTCGCTCCAATCTTGCAATCTCTTCTTATGTGCCCTGCAATACCACAACGAAAACATACCTTTGAACTTGTCGAACCCAAAATAGGTGAGGTAGGCTTGTTGTCGTTGAATGCATTAAATTCCATCGTCGGAGGAGGAGATACCGACTGGGGCACAAAAACTGTCTTACTCGAACTAGGACTGTCTCCAGTTCGATTGTATCCAAGGACGAAACGGTTAGTTTGACCAAGACCAAGCATCTTATCCAACTTGCTCCTTCCCGAAGAAAATCGCTTCAAATCATCCTTAAGTTGGAAAATGGTCTTCGTCATTTCCATTTTTTCTTGTCGAGCCTCGGAGTAGAGCTTCAAGAAGTAACTTGCTTTATCCACCAATTTTACGTGTTCCTTCTCGAAATGCTCATTTTTCTCTTGAAGGGAAACATTTACTTTGATCAAGTTATCCCTTTCCACTTCAAGAGCGTTTGAGAGAGAAGTTGCCCTTTTTGCTTCTTCTTCGAGATCCTGCAATCTCCCTCTCAAACCCTTGTTTTGCTTTGCCAGTTTCTTTGAATCCTTTAAAAGTTTATGGTAGACAAAAGCAAAGTCTTCACCTTCGGAATTACTCGATTCGTTGTCCGTTGCATTCTTTTCAACTTGGGAGGAGTTGGACAAGGAATCGGATGTACTTGCCATAAAGCACACGAAAGGTGAAGTTGTGGACGCGTGGAACGCCGTTGCGTTGTTTTCTTCATCACTGGAAGATGACTCATTTGACGTTGAGGTGTCATCCCAAGTGACGGCTTGCATCGCTTTCTTCTTCGACGGATTCTTATTGGGACACTCCGTTGAGATGTGGCCATAGCCTCGGCACTTGAAGCATTGGACGTGTCCCTCCGAGTTTTTCATTTCCTTTGAAAAACTCTCTTGCTTTCTTGACTTATAGCTTGAAGAACCTTTGCCTTTCTTCGACTTTACGAAGCATGAAGTTTTACTTGAATTACCCCTTCGAAAGTTTCGGCGAAATTTTCTTGTCAAGAGAGCAAGCTGCTTCTCGAAATCCTCCATAGATAGGTTCTCGTCGTCGTCTGAGGAGGATGAATCCGCGTCTTCTTCTTTTGTTGTTTTCAACGCAAAACCTGAAGACTTAGGAGAGGATGCTTTTCCAGAAGAATAGTTAGTAGGAAATGTCATTTCATATGTTTGAAGTGCACCAACTAATTATTCTACACGAATTTCGTCCGGGTGTTTAATAGTTTCAATAGCCATAACCTTGGAACGATATCTCTCAGGAAGAGTCCTTAAAATCTTTCTTACAACTTTAAATTCTGGAATTTTCTCTCCCAAGTTAGCACATGTATTCACGATGTCTTGCAATCGCGTATAGTAATCAGTGAAAGATTCTTTTTCTGCCATGAAAATAGAGTCAAACTTGCTCGTAAGCATTTGCAGCTTTTGAATCTTCAGAAGGTTTGTTCCCTCATGTGTAACTTGTAGAACATCCCAGATTTCTTTCGCAGTCGCACATGCCGAGATGCGAGAGAATTCAGTTTGTGACAAAGCATTAAATAAGTCGTTAATTCCTTTGCCATTGTAAGAAGATGAGTCAATCTCTTCCTTGGTCCATTTCGACCTAGGTTTGATGGTGTGAACATCAACAATAATTTCAGTTGGATTTGACCATCCTAACTCGATTGATTGCCACACCCGTTCGTCGATGGAAATTAAAAAGGCTTTCATCCATACTTTCCAGTAGGCATAGTTTGTTCCATCGAAGAACGGGGTTCTGTTGATGTTTCCACCTTCAACCATTGTTTACAACCCTATTCCTGCTCTGATACCACTTGTTGGGTTATGTATAATATGGATATAAATAGGAGAAAAAATACCTAGAGGGGGGTGAATAGGTGTAAACAATAAACACTCAAAAATCTTTGCGTAATAAAACCCAATGCGGGAAAATAAATAACACGCAGATATTTTACGTGGAAAACTCCACCACAGGAGTAAAAAAAACTACGGGACCGATAACACGGTGAAATCAACTAAGATTAAACACGTACAAAGGTGATATAACGTACTCACACACGACTCATCCTTTTTCCATACGCTCCGAGTTGATCTTCTCCGCTCGCTCCGCAACGCGCCTCAAATCCACGATTTGCGTCCAACGCCGAATCCACGGCGTCCAACGTCGAATCCACGATGTCTGACCGAATCCACGGTCTCCACCAAGTAGTACGTTTCGATCACACGAATCGTACCTCGCTCCGAATCCACGAGAGCGGTGGCACCTTGAATCCACAAGGCCACGCGAATCCACGCGCCGATTTTGGAGAAAATCGTTGTTTTGTTGGTGGTGATGATCCGCCGAATACTTAGATCAAAGATAGATCGGAAATACCATCTAAGTATTCATTAATTTGATTCTACTCAAAATCTGAGTTTGAAAACCTAGAATCAAATTAATATAGATGAAGAAACATAGAATTAAATCTAGTTATTTCCTTTCTTCTCTATAGGTGGATTTTTCTCTTTTTCGACCGTATTTTGGATTACCCTAAAAGATGAATCGTAGGGTCTATTTATAGGTTAGAAACCATTGGAAGAGGATAAGAATCAAAAACCAAACTTATTTGGAAGTTTTCGGGTCGACAGTCCGGACTGGAATAAGTGCGATCCGGACAGTCGTCAATAGACAGAATTTTTTCATAAAACCACGTTCGGGGTCCGGACTGAAGTTACCACGGTCCGGACTGTTCATGCAATTTCTGCAAACTCCACGTTAGGGGTCCGGACTGAACCAGGTGTGTTCCGGACTGGATTTACGCATGAACTAACCTATGTTCGGGGTCCGGACTGTAGTACCCTGATCCGGATCTTGAACATATAACATGTCCAGTTTTTTATTTTTATGCGATTAGAAATCCATCCAAGTGTTTCTACACTATAAGAAGTATTCGGATAACCAAACTTATTTAGTTAAACGTACCTGATCCTTTTGAATTCTTCTTTCTTGAGATTGAGGTATATGATCCAAACATCTTCATCTTCAATCTTCAAGACTTAAACACTTCCACGAAATACGCCAAAACAAAATCCTTAACACATAATACTGATGCCCAAACTTTTGGTCAAAAGTCCGAACCATCGACGACAATCCGAGTAAATCCCACTCAAGATGCTGAAAGCTGCAGTCTCAACTGGTGCCGTATGGCAAAAACTGTAAACTGAAGTTGTACTCTTAATCTATCATATAGTATAGAACAGGAATGCTGAGTAACCAGAACTGGTAGCCAAGCAGGTATGGCCTACGCCCAGGTATATCAATCAAAGCTGGAAATAATAGGCGTACTGAAAGGCTCAACTGTGGGATCCAGGCTGTCACGCCCCGGGGTCGAAACTGCGACCCGGGCTCGCCAACAGATCCGCCACCTATGCCAAACTCCGCATAGGCGAAGCGTCCTACCTGCAAGAAAAGTGCTACAGCTAATAGATATCAGAGCTATATGATAAAACTGCTGTAAAAATATAATCAACCACTGTACAACTGGAAAATAATACAACAATGTCCACCTCCCAAAAATGATAATCGTACAATATCCTCAAATCTTAAAACTCATAGCTCAACAGGGAGGTATCTCCAATAAATACATCAGTGTACAGGCTCTCAATACATATCATATCCTCACTACAACAGTCTCTCAAAAGAGGAAATAAAATAACTAATCTAATGAAGATCTCCTCTGAAGGGGGTACCGCTACTCTCCAACGACGGGTAGGGATCTAGCTCGCGACTCTCTCGCCTCGAGCAATAACCGCAGAATCAGCAACACCCGCTAAGACTCTGCAAAACAAAGGAGAGGAACGAAAAAGGAGTGGGAAAACCCCCAATGGGTGTGAGAACTACACCAAAAAGGGAGTTCTCAGTGGGTACCACCGCCAGGCCCGACGGTCTGCCCAGTAAGTCCTCAAGAGACAAAAATAACCAAAGCAGTAAGAACTGAACAAGAACGCTGATGACACTCAACAGCTATCCTGCCTCCATCGGAATGCCCAAGAGGGGAGAATCAAAGAATGGTATGCAACCCCTAGCACATGAAGTGCACAATCGACCCAACCGAGCTGACTGCCACATCTGGTCCAGTCAAACCTGCGCCCCACCTACAACCACCACCCACTGCCTGGCAGGAATTACGTAGGGTGTCCAAACGGACTAACTCGCTATCGAGTAGTGGCTCATACAGGCTATAGTCGAAATCCATGCTCTCTCTCAGAACGGATAGAATCATGATGCTCAACCTCTCACATAACGGTCAAGGTACTCACAACGACACGGGACCACCGTCAAACCGAACGGCTCCCAACAACACTAACAATGGTCTAAACACAGCTACTAGACCTCACTCAGCCCCCCCCCCCCCAGGCACGAGTGCAACAATAAAAGTATCTGACCGAAATAAACCCAATCAAATGAACCGGTATAAAACCCGGTACTGCCTGCTCTGTCATCAATCTCACGAACTCAGTATCTCCACTGTCCAACTGACCGAAACCCAACACGGTCTGAACAGCACCCAACACGGTCTAAAGCCTACTCCGGAGTGGCACTCGAGGGGAGCGACCCACACGAGTAAAGTATCTCTGTCATCAGTATCACAAGTATCTCTGTCATCAGTATCACAAGTATCTCTATATAGCAGGACTAGATCATGACTATGATCAATGTGGGAAAGCCCAACCACTAAAGAAGACTCTGGTCCTCAATCAGATGCAAAAATACTCACTATGAAAGCCCAACCACGGTACTCCACAGCCACTATGGGAGGCATCACTATAACTCGCAAATCCATCTCCCACCGCTGACAAAGCTGAAATCGGTGCTGGTGTCAGTCTCATCATCCGTCCGCCAAGCTCTCCCAGCACTGCCCAGTGCAAGATGCTCCTCACCTCGACAATAATTGTCGATCTCGGCCAATTCCCAATTAGTATCTATATTGGCCGGATTTCCACCGCCGCCCCCACGGCTCCAACAAAGTTACCCAAGAAGGTATGCTTCTGAAGCTAAAACTTGTATCTCAATAACTTGGCATACTGCTTCATCCACACAGGCATGGTAGCACATCCACAAGTGCTCCTCATGCTCCAAGTCGCTCTGGGAGTAAATCAAAATATCCTCGGGGAACACCACTCCCAATCCATCCAAGTACAACTGGAACACACAATTCCTCAAATCTTGAAGACAACAGGGCATTAATTATTCCATTTGGCCTTACTATGAGCTCATAATGCCCCTACCATGTCCTGAATGCCATCTAGGCAAATTCCTCGGCTGTCTGATTTCAAGTAGGTACTCGCACCAGACAATAACTGCCGGAGTATGACTCCATCAAAAGGTCCTAGATACCACCCGGACCTGTCTACACTCGAACCATAAAAGGGCCCTCAAGTCGTGTATCAACGACGTGGCTTCACCACTGTGTATCAACGGCGTGGCACTAGGTCAAACAGACCCCTCGATCCATCAGATCATACAGCTGTGCCATCAGCTCTCTCAGCTCTACAGGCGATATCCAATGAGGTGCTGTCGAGGGTGGCGCGGTTCCCCGAACCACGCCAAACACAATCTCTATCTCCCCAATCCGGCGGCATCTCAAACAGCTCAGGTGAAATCACACCCGGGATCTCATGGGCAACAGAGATATCCTTGAATCCCGGTGCCGCCGAAAGCACCTCTCACACTGTCGCTATAACCTGTGTGCTCT
This sequence comes from Tillandsia leiboldiana, assembly GCA_029204045.2. NCBI lineage: Eukaryota > Viridiplantae > Streptophyta > Magnoliopsida > Poales > Bromeliaceae > Tillandsia > Tillandsia leiboldiana. The sequence goes on from CM055070.1 coordinate 26,754,628, forward strand.
AACAATATCAACAACCAAGCCTCCTCTTATCTGCCTTGCCGAAGATCAAAGTCCTCTCTCGCCGCAGTCAAACATTCTGTGGCACTGTGCCAATCAATCTCAAGCACATGGTCCAAATACCGAACTGCCACAATTACCAATAAGTCTGCCGATATAACTCGCGGCCTCAACTGCATTGGACATGATCCACAAGCCTCCTCCACATGCACAACACTAACAGGAACCTGTACCTCGAGTGCACGTGGTAACAAATCTGCCTCTAGTCCATGCAGGAACGCAACATGCTCTAACTCCGACTGCTGTGATGAAATAACACCTGCGACAACCCGATTCGCTGCTGTGGCGCCTTCCAACCGGGCGGCACAGATTCATCCGCTCAATGTAAGTGGTTGTCGCTCAATCTACCTGGAAATCAAGACCAAACACAAAGGGAGCACGACCTCTGTCTCTGCTCACACTGAGGCGACGACTAAGGTCCTCCGCAGATAACAAATCCACGCTACCGCTGCGCCACTCTGATGTAGATGCTGATGCTGCCATCGGGGTCCACCCGATCTCTGGCATCTCGGGAATCCGTTATCCTGGAAAAAGAAATCAGAAATGCCTCTGCCGGCCGATCTGTCCTCCATCGCCCGGCGCCAAGCGCCAATATCCAGAACTCGCCTCTAGCGGCAGATCCCTATCCAAAGGAACTGCAACGCCATGCTCCAAACACAACGCCTACTCCAACGAGGCGTCCATAATCCAAAATAGAAGAACCGAATAAACTGAAAGGTATCCTGGCGCAATCCACTCCCAGTCACACATATCCTACGCGTCTCGTCCCTCAAAACCTGGAGCATGCAGTTCAACGACTGCATAAACTCTCTAGCACAGGGAGGCTCTCAAGTAGTCACTCCATTACCACCAACCACGACTCTGCCTCCAAAGGCTCCAACTCAATCTTATGAGTCGGGGTGGTTCATCTGCCAAATCTGGTTCCAAAGACTGATCACGTCCCCTCAGCTCACCAGCTGTCAATTATCCACCCTGCCTCGGTGCCTCGGCACTAAACATTGGCAAAGAGGGGGCTACTCACTCCATCGGTGCCACAACAATCCCCGCCCCTTAGGATACTGCAACCAGGTGATCTCAGAGGGAAGCACTGTCGAGCTGCCCGCTGCTCCGACAACTGTGTCACTAAAACCAGCTGCTCGCTCACTCTGCCGCTGATAAGCCTCTGACAATCCTGTCATCTGGGTCCGGAGTTCTCCGACCTCAATCCAGGTATCCCGCCCAAAACCGAATTGCTCAAGCTCAACTGCTATGACAGGATGCACACGGGTCAAAATCCAGCGTCGGGGAGACACAGCTCACCATGACAAAACCACAAATCAGCACACAAAAGTCACTCGACCCAATCCGGCGAAAGTCTAAAGCATGTCACCCGTTCCACAGCATTATGTTGTCTGCAGCCAACATAATCATTTAGGAGAATAAAAATGCTAATCACTCTTCCCGTCCCTTGGGAGAGGTATAAAACTCAATCAGGACTCTCGCTATAAATCACGACTCTCACGAAGTCAACCAAGGGTCAAACCACAAGCCTAGGGTTTCTAAGTCCACCATGACCTACAACCTAGGCTCTGATACCAACCTAATCTGTCACGCCCCGGGGTCGAAACTGCGACCCGGGCTCGCCAACAGATCCGCCACCTATGCCAAACCCGCATAGGCGAAGCGTCCTACCTGCAAGAAAAGTACTACAGCTAAACAGATATCAGAGCTATAAATAAAAATCTGCTGTAAACTAAAATCAATCACTGTACAACTGGAAATAATACAACACTGTCCATCTCCCAAAAATGATAACCATACAATATCCTCATATACAAAACTCATAACTCAACAGGGAGGTATCTCCAATAAATACATCAGTGTACAGGCTCTCAATACATATCATATCCTCACTACATCAGTCTCTCAAAAGAGAAAAAAATAAAATAGCTAATCTACTGAAGATCTCCTCAGAAGGGGTACCGCTACTCTCCAACGACGGGTAGGGATCTAGCACGCGACTCCCTCGCCTCGATCAACAACCGCAGAATCAGCAACACCCGCTAAGACTCTGCAAAACAAAGTAGAGAAAAGAAGGGGAGGGGGAAAACCCCCAACGGGTGTGAGAACTACACCAAAAAGTGGGTTCTCAGTGGGTACCGCCACCAGGCCCGACGATCTGCCCACTAAGTCCACTAGAGGCATGAGATAACCAAAGCAGTAAAGACTGAAATAAGAAAGCTGGAGACCCTCAACAGCTACCATGCCTCTATCTAAATGCTCAAATGGGGAAACTCTGATAAAGATATGCAACACTCGCACACGAGGTGCTCAATCAACCCAATCGAGCTGACTGCCACATCGGGTCCAGTCAAACCTGCGCCCACCTACAACCACCTCCTGCTGACGGGCAGGAATTGCGTAGGGCGTCCAAACGGACTAACTCGCTATCGAATAGTGGCTCATGCAGGCTATGGTCGAAATCCACGCTCTCTCTCAGAACGGATAGACTCAACATGCTCAACCTCACACACAACGGTCAAAATACTCTCAACGACACGGGACCACCGTCAAACCAAACGGCTCCCAACAAAACTAGCACTGGTCTAAGCACAGCTACTAGACTCCACTCGGCCCCCAGGCACAAGCGCAACAATAAGGGAAATGCCGGTAATAACCCAATCTAGTGCCACCAGTAAAACTGGTACTGCCTGCTCAGCGGAATCTGCAAACATGGCTCGAAACCGCGGGAACAGCACACAAGGCTCGAAATCCCAATAAGATGGACCGGAACCCGACACGGTCTAAAGCCTACTCCGGAGCGGCACTCGAGGGGAGCGGCCCACACGAGTAAAGTATCTCTATAACAAGTATCTCTGTATAGCAGGACTTTGATCACGGCTCCGATCAAAGTGGGAAAACCCAACCACTAAAGAAAGACCCGACCTCAATCGGATGCAACTAAACGATAAGTAGGAAACTCCATCCACTAGAGAAAACTGACATCCAATCTGATGCATAAGTAAATATCCGGTCAACTGCCCAATATCCGCGGTCGCCGCGAAACCCCACAAACTAATCCAACCTGTCCCAGACACAAAGTCCCGACCCCTGCTCGAACCCGAGCAACACTGACCACATGACCAACAAAGAAGGAGAAAGGAAAAGCATGGTTTCTCCTAAGTCAAGTTCCAATATGTAGTGTAGCAGTAAAAGATGGCCTAACTACATGTCCATAATCCTCGATCTATAATAACTCCTCAGAGTATAATCCGCACATAGCTACATAATCCTGCCCCATCGCATAAACCAATCGCATAAACGGCTATGTGCTAACATGGCATGCTACATAATCACATAGGGTAATATTATCCTAGGTAAGCTTACACTAATCACCAATATAGAGATCCAAATCATGCAAGTCCTCAGTATACATCATAAATACTATTCTTGCAATTAATCATACAGTTATCATTATCAAGCTTACCTACCTCTCAATCATATACCGTGTACCCTAAACATGCATGCATCCTAACATACAGAATTAGAGAACCGTCCACCGGTTCTGGAAACAAAGCACCCACCTGAAGCGCTTTCCGCAGGCAAAGCTGAAGTCGGTGAAGTGTGTAGACGCTCACAATCCCAAAAATCTGCCAGAACTGCACCCTCGGTACAAGTCCCGCAAGCCTCGGCTCCAAACAGCATCACCCCAACATGCCACCACAAACAAACAACAAACAACACAACTCCCTAGTCAATACCCCCAAACATACACTTGCTGTTTTTCCAAAACAGCACAAGCTGTTACAGCAAACCAGCAGAGGGAAAGGAAACCTTCACCTATGTACAGTGCTCAAAAAATTCCCATAAATACCCCTGGATACAAAAATATAGTCCAATATTACAAATTGTACAATATTCCAAGAGTGCTGTCCAAGTTGAAACTTCAGTCCCAAAGAAGCAATATTTTCACCGGCAGAAAGGGCACCGAAAAATCCAACAAAAATACTGCCGCGAGCATCGCGTCGAGCCCTTCGAAACGAGTACATGCACGTCCCAATCCGAGCCCCGTAGGCCGAGTTACAAATTCCACAAGGTGACCATCTCGAACTTCCCCGAGTACAAAAACTGTACAACTCTGTCCAGAAAAATGGAATTTTCTTACCTTCAAGAGAATTCAGTAAAATCCAGAAAAATTACGAGGACGTTTCTTGCGATGTGTAGATACAAAACAACTATAGACACGCCTCCATCCGATGCCTGAGCGCGAAGATAGAAAATCGACAAGCCTCCGCTGTCCAAAACCTCACAGCAGGAAAAGGAGTCACAGAAACACCTCAGGAACAGTGCCGAAAGCTCGAAACGAGGAGAAGTGATCAATACAAAAAATGAAACCTTACCTCTCATGAACGCGCTACCACAAAAATCGGCTCAAAATTCCATCGGGGTGATCCGGTGTGCCTCGCGGACTGAAGAGCGACAGTAATAGCCAAAAATCCAAGGTGCGTCGATGTGCGCCGCGTCGCGGATAACGCCGATGCCGCAATCTCCAAAAATCCCGAAAATCCATCAAGTGGTGGAGGGGGTGAAGTAGAAGGGCTCTGCGAAGAAGGGGAGCTCCAGAAATGCCAAAATCCAGCTCAATAGTCCCCTGCTACCTATTTATAGGCTGAAATTCAAGCCAAAATCACACTTTGGGGGACATTTTTCGGGCGCCCGAAACTTTCGGGCCCCCCACAGTGTACCCAAAACTCATCCCGCGGTGCGCCCGAAACGCTCCGGGTGCGCCACGTCAGCAACAAAACAGGAAACACCGACCTAAGCTGCTAGCTTCGCGCCACGTGGCATGGTCCACGCATGCGGGTGTTTTGCACCCGCCAACCACTGGACGACACGTGGATCGCACCCAGAGACGACCCACGTGCGGTTGCGTGCTCCCCGCGCAGCCGCCTGCCATCCCTGCACGCACGCGCCCCGAGGCCGACCGCAGTTGTTCCGTGAACCGGGTCAACAACACCAACAAGTCACAAGCTGCCACGTGTCCTGCCTCCAGTGCACGCCGACCCGTGGACCGCGCGCCTGCCCGTGCGCCTGCCCGCGCGCCCGCGCGCTTGCCAGCGCACTGCGCGCTTGCCAGCGCACTGCGCGCTGCCTGCGCTTGCCCGCCGCCGCGCCTGCGCCTGCCCGAGCCCGCGCCGCCGCCCTCCGCCGTCACCGGCGCTGCCCCAGCCCCCGGAACAGTGCCCCCTTACCTCGAAAATCGTGCGCGGCATCCGGGCTCCGAAAAATACAAGTAGTCAATTTTCATCGTTTTCGCGCGCTGAATCCAAATCCGCTGTCTGTTTTGCCAAATTCCAACTCTAAAAATTGCCAAAGGAATCCGGGAAGGTGTTCTTTTGTCCAAACTTCGCGCTGAGTCCAATTTTAATATCCGGTTCGCGCGATACTACTTCTAACATCCGACGGGGTCCTCCGATCACTCACGTGATCTAATTTAAGCCCGAAGTCCGTCACTTGTGTCCAAATTGTGCACAAACACCACCGACCCACCACGTAGGCCTCCGTGAGGTGCCAATCAACCAGTAATCTCGTCGTGGGGATCCGGGTCCTCACACTCTACCCCGCCATGCCGTCCGTCGTTGGCCTAAAGGTTGTGGTCGGGCTCCCCGAGCTGCCCCGATAGAGGACGCGATGTCCCAGAAAGAGTAATAACAGGTAATGCTTTTAGTTTCTTCTTTGATTTAGGAGTACCTAGCACACCTGAGCATCCCACTCTTGTCCGACTCTCTCTCCCTCTCCTATTTCTCGCCCTACCCTATGTTGTTAAGAGGAAAATCCTCTTTTCCCACCTACCCTTGCCGCTCTCCTGAATCCCGCTTTAGGAGTAGATGTACTCTAGTTACGGGGAGAAGCCCTCTTAGGCTTTTAGTTGAGCCCTCCCCAGCCAACACGGGTGAGTAAGTTTCAGGTGCAATAAGAGCTAGGGGAAGACCTTGAGCGGGGGTTAATCTAGCAGGACGGCTAGGGAGACACCACTGCAACCGGCAAGGAGGCTCATCCCACCGTGGGAAGCGGCTCCACCGGAGAGATGACCCCTAGCGACAGGAGTAGACCTAGGTTCAAAGCATACTACCTAAGTCCGCGGACTTACGGCCACTGCTGAACCTTGAACTGAGGGGTTTGTGGGTGGGTGCGTGGCATTCTTAGCTTCGGTGGATTTGGCGACGCGACCCACCTCCCCGCTTTCCGACATAGCAGTTGTAAGAGATTTTTCGGACGTTTTTCCGACCGAACTTCCGGGGATGCCGCCCGGACGTGAGGTTGATTTCTCTATCGAGCTGATTCCGGGCACGCAACCCATCACGAAGGCGCCATACAGAATGGCCTTCGCCGAATTAAAGGAACTGAAGGCGCAACTGGAGGACCTCCTGGACAAGGGTTTCATCAAACCGAGTGTGTCGCCGTGGGGTGCGCCTGTTCTGTTTGTAAGGAAGAAAGATGGGAGCTTACGTTTGTGTATAGATTATCGAGAGATAAACAAGGTCACGGTGAAGAACAAATACCCCCTGCCACGTATTGACGATCTGTTCGATCAATTACAAGGGGCGACGGTGTTCTCGAAGATCGACCTCCAGCCTGGCTACCACCAGCTCAGAATTAGAGGCGAGGATATACCGAAAATAGCTTTTTGAACTCGTTATGGCCACTACGAGTTCACGGTAATGCCGTTTGGGCTTACTAACGCCCCAGCGGTGTTTATGGACATGATGAACAGGATCTTTAAACCGTTCCTGGACCAATTTGTGGTGGTCTTTATCGACGATATCCTCATCTACTCTCGCACAGATAAGGAGCACGAGGAGCACCTGCGAGTGATCCTCCAGACCCTTCGGGATCAAAAATTATTTGCCAAACTCAAAAAGTGTGAGTTTTGGCTCCGCGAGGTTGACTTCCTGGCACACATAGTCTCAGCCTCGGGAATTGCGGTGGACCCGAGGAAGATAGAATCCGTGACCGACTGGGCTTGGCCAACAACGGTGATAGAAATCCGAAGCTTCCTAGGACTGGCGGGGTACTACTGTGGTGACCCGGATCTCTGCAGGGCTTCTAAAGTGTGACCAGCAGCTTCTGGAGGCCTATGTGGCGTGTCGGCGGTGTTGGTGCACCAATTGGACTAAAGTGATGAACTCCGGGTGTTAAATGGATTACTTGGGTAATCACTTGACCCTGTCGCATGTTTAGATGTGGTTTCGCGCGAAACGGATATTAAAATTAGACTCAGTGCGAAGTTTGGACAAAACAACACCTTTCCGGATGCCTTTGGCAATTTTTAGAAATGGAATTTGGCAAAACGGATAGCGGATTTGGATTCAGCGCGCGAAAATGATGAAAATGGACTATTCACTTGTATTTTTTGGAGCGCGGATGACGCGCACGAATTTCGAGGCACTTGGAACTGTTTCGGCGGCCGGCGGGCAGCGGCGGAGCACGGCGGCGCGGGCGCGTGCAGGCGCCGGAGTGGGCGCGGGCAGACGGGCGGTGCACGGGGGCGGCGTGCCACGTGTCGTCTTCCTATTGGTTTGCCTTGGGACACGTGGCCGCGTAGGATTGGTCGGTGCAGTGGACTCGGTCCACGGAGCGGGTGCGGCTGGCCTCGGGGCGCGTGCGTGCAGAGAGCGCAGGCGGCGGCGCAGGCGCGCACGTGGGCACGCGCTGACCGCGGTTTCCCGTGCTCGGCCGCGCCACTTGTCGGCGTCCGCGGGTGGCCACGTGGCTCACGGCGGGTGGTTGTTTCCGCTGTCCGCTGTTTGGCGGGTGACGTGGCGGAACCGGATTGATTCGGGCACTCCGCGGGGCAGTGGAACGGCGCACTGTTGGCGCCCGAATTGATTCGGGCGCCCGAAACCTAGGACTTGGGTATCATTTTCCCAATTGTTTTCCCAACCTATAAATAGGCCGAGCCACCTTCTTCTTCTTCAGATTTTCTACGTTTTCGAGCCTCTTCTCACCTCGGACCCTTCAGCAAAGTTGCTCCTCCCTCTGTGCAGCATCCACCTGAGGATTTATGGGATTTTTGGTGGCACTCTTTTCGAGGTTTCCTTTTCTTTGGCGCGTCGTGACGTTCCTTCGCCGGTGATCCCTTATGTCGCGTTTCGGTGCGCGAGCTCCCCCGGCCTACTCCGACCATCATTTTTGACGATTCTTGTGCCGTTGGCTTCACGACTGGTAGGGCCTCGACTCTCGTGATTTGAGCTCCCCCATATTTCGAGCATTTGTTGGAGTTTTCCGAGCCTTCTTATGACCCATATTCTGTGGTGGAGTTTTTGGCAGCATCTCGGTATTTCGGCTATAACTTTGCGCTCAGGCATCGGATGGAGGCGTGCTTGTAGTCATTTTGCATCTACGCAGCGCAAGGAACGTCCTCAAATTTTCCTGGATTTTTCTGAGTTTCTCCCGAAGGTGAAAAAATCCCATTTTCCAGAGCAATGTGGTACAGATTTTTAGACAGGATTCTTTTGAGAGGGTCACCTTGTCGGATTTTTATCTTGATGTACAAAACTCGGATTGGGACGTGCAGGTACTCGTTTCGAAGGGCTCAACACGACAATCGTAGCAGTATTTTTGTCGAATTTTTTGGAGTCCTTTCTGTAGGTGAAAATTTTGCATCTTTGGGACTGTTACTGCAGATTGTATGTACTTGGATAATTTTTGGGAACAAAGTGTAACTGTGGTCCTTTTGTTGTACCCAGGAGGGTTTGGGGGTATTGCTAAACCCGTTGGATCTGGAGATATTTTGTAGAGATTCGGCTTTTACGACTGATTGTGACTCACATGTTACTTATTTATGCCCTTAAGTGAATAAAATTATTTAACGTTTGAAACTCGGTCGGTGTGTGGTGCGGGTATTTTTCCGTCGAAGGGCCCGAAAAACGAAGACCGATGGCGCGATCGGATCGGGAATCCGATGTACGGATCTCCCGGAATGGGGTTTTTAAGATCGCGATGACTTAAGTCGTGCATCGAAATCCGCGTAAAATATCTGGCAAGTTTGTTAGGGGAATCTGGATATTCCTGTGATTAATTAATTAAGGAGATTAATTAATCGGTTACGTACAATTAAATTTGGGCTTTTTATCTCCTATGATTAATTAAAATGGAGAAATTAATTAATCGGCGACTAGGATTTAAAAGGGGATAAATTAATACGTACAAAGAAAAAAAAAAAAAAAGAGAAACCCTAGCCAAAAAGAAAGAATGCGAAAGAGAAAGAAAAGAAAAAGACGGAACCCTAGCCGAAGGAAAGAAAGGAGAAAAGGGAGGAAAGGAAGGAGTCCGATCACCCTGAACAACGAACCGGAGACAAGAGCGCGAACGGACGTCTCCCCCGTGGATTAATTCGGTGAGTGCAATCCTCATTGTGGTTTTTCGGGGTCTTCTTTTAAGTTCTTGTTTAGGGTTTCGGTCGTCATCGTCGTATCCGTCACCGCCGCCGTCGTTGCGCAAGTTAGGGCACGGCACGGGCGGCGGAGACGCGCGATGCCGGTAGGGCATCGCGCGGGCGGCAACAACGGGAGCCGCGCGGGCTCCGCGCGGGCACCGCGTGGGCACCGCGCGGATCACACCCGCGCGGGCACCATGCGGGCACCGCACCCGCATGGGCGCCGCGCGGGCACCGCACCCGCGCGGGCACCATGCCGGCACCGCGCGAGCACCGCACCCGCATGGGCGCCGCGCGGGCACCGCACCCGCATGGGCGCCGCGCGGGCACCATACCCGCGCGGGCACCATGCGGGCACCGCACGGGCACCGCACCCGCGCGGGCACCGCTCGGATCACACCCGCGCGGGTGCCGCCCGCAGAGGATCGCCGCATGGTTTTGGTGGGCTTCGCCGGGGGGAAATCCGTCGACCAGTGGGTTTGACGGTTTCTTTAGGTTTCCGTCGGACGGGTAATGTCGTGCTTTCGTTTTGTAGAGTTAATGCGTGGTTCTGATTTCGGTTTTGGATGTTGCACGTACACAGGCGGATTGGCCTCCGCATGGGTGTACTTTTCCGGAGAAGTGGTCCGAGTGAGCCGTGTGCCTCACGTGTATGGGGTGAGGACCTCTTCACGCCTGCTAAGGGCGCCGCACTAGCACCGTGAAGGGGTTAAAAACATCGAAGGGGTATTGTGACTGTGCACGAGGGGAGACTTCCATCTCTCCGATAGGTACTCTGGGGTTGGGGCCCAGCTTATTTTTGTAACAGGGTTTTTAGCGAAAGGTTTCGGTATAAACGGTTTGTTTTTAATTCAACGTTAGTTGTTAAGACATATACTTTGTTTGTCACTGACTTTACCCACTCCGTGACAGGTTTGACTAGGACCATTAGTCGGGACGGTGATGAGACTACGTCGAGAGGACCGTAGTCGTAGGAGGCTTTCCACTCCTGGTTCCTTAGAATTATCTCAACTCTTTCTTAACTATTCTTAGCTTAATTTGCATCTGTGGATCATATTAGTTATTGTTAGCACTGTGGATTGGATGCACTATTAAGGTTCAGACATACTTTCGTGATCTTGGGCACGGCATGTTTTTATCATCATAAAAGTGATTGCGAAAACGTTTTCAAAAGCAGAGTGCCTAGTGGGCACAGATTTTGTAAACCTATGGATTTATCCTTTCTAAACGATGTCGTCGCTCTCTTGTTTGAATGTGTAACTGTTTTAAAAATTGGGTGTCGGGTGGACACCGTTTGCAAAACCGTAGGTAATTATTTCTTCCACACTATGTATGATGACGACTGTATGGTTGATGGTTGATATTGTAAATGGGACGCCGTGCATATACAAAGGAGACTCTGTCCGATTGCAGAGTGAATTTGTATATGTGGCGGTCTGTCATGCACCGGGGGCGAGGTTGATCTTCACGCGTGAAGAAAAAGAAAAAAAAAATATAATACACGTTTTTCCCCTTATACTAAAACCTCCCGGGGCGTGACAGATTATATGGTTTCAGAGAAAAACAGCCATAACCACAGTAGTCGGGGATCCACATCCACAGTGTATGATGCCACAAGCAAATTGGGACACGAGATAACCAAGGTATAGGTGCGGTAGTACGTGAGAGTACGGGGAAACGGGGTTTAATATAAGTGCGTTGTAAGTCAAGGTGCTAGGGTGTTAATATTAGGGTTAACGCGGCTTCTTTATTTATAGCGGACAGCGACCAGGATTCGGCCACCGAGCGCTAACTCTTTAATTGGACAGGATGGATCCCGCAGCCGCGGCCAATCGCTTGCTCCGAAACCAGCTACGTGACGTGGCAGGGCAAATGTTAACTCTCACTGAGCGCCTATGCCTACTGACTCGAGACTTCGAGGGTATCGACCGCACTCAGCAAGACGCCAGGGACGACGCCTATCGGGGAATGCCGCCGCCAGGTTACCCCACGTTCCAAGAGGCGGTCGGCCTGGCCATGCAGGCTGAGCGGGATCTCGCCGAGGCACGAGCTCGGCAGGGTCACCCCGGTTACCGTTGGGGACAAAGATTTCACCGCCCCGGTCCGACGGGGGGCCCCTCCCAAGACAAACGGGCGCCTAAACGCCCAAGGACAGAATGGAAGGCGGGGCAAACAACAAAGAGGGACCCGAACCACAGTGGAAGCCGTGCGTCATATGCGACGGTGCACACCAACTTATGAGCTGCCCCTGGAAGGACGACCACTGCTTCAAGTGCGGCAAGCCGGGTCACTCACGCTTCTCGTGCCCCCGGAAGCCGGCTGTCACTAGACCCCCGGCGCCGCAACCGGACAAAATAAAGAAAACCGCTACCCCCACCCCTCGAGGGGGCCCCAATCCAGAGAGCCGGGCAAATCAACGCCCGAAGAAAGCGCGGAAGGACGAGCGAGCGCCATCGGGAAGCCGGAATCGCAATAGGAACCCTGCGTTATCTGCGGGAGTGCACACTCAGCGACGAGATGTCTTCGGAGGTACTATTACTGTGATCTTTGTGGCTCTCCGGACCACACCCGTGCCTCCTGCCCTCAGGGGATAACCCCTACCCCCGCCACACCATAGCCGGGAGAACCAGAGAGTGCTGCAGCCCCCGCTCAGCCAAAGGACTTACCCGGCGACCAGCACTCCGCAGACTCTCCAGACACCAAGCCCCTACCTCAACACGCTGTACGACGCTGGCCGGAGGGTTGTGGGCGTACTCCCCGATTTGCCACAGTGGAAGACGCGATGTCTCAGAACCGGTGATAACAGGTAACGGATGTTTTCTTTTTCCTTCTGTTTAGGAGCACCGGTTACACCTAAGCTAATTACCCTCGTCTTTTCCCCTCCCCTATTCCCGGACATGCCTAGTGCGGATTGGGGAAGGAATCCTTAAGTACTAGGCGAAACCTCCCCGGCATATGCGCGCGGGCGGGTTTCAGAGTATAAGAGACCCTATTGTACCTAGTGAGACCTGTTAGTGGTCACGTGAGGAATAGATGGTCCCCACCCCTCCACCTAGCGATTAAGGACCTAAGAGATCGTTTGGTCGCGTGGGTCCATAATCTAGGTTTGGCATGACGTCCCAGTCGTAAGGGATTTCTCGGATGTATTTCCGGTGGAACTCCCTGGGATGCCGCCCGAACGAGAAGTTGACTTCCCTATTGAACTACTCCCCGGCACCAAGCCCATCACCAAGGCACCGTACAGGATGGCCTTCGCTGAGTTGAAAGAACTCAAGGCACGGCTGGAGGACCTTTTGGACAAAGGTTTCATCAGACCAAGCGCGTCACCATGGGGCGCGCCCGTCCTGTTCGTGAGGAAGAAGGACGGAAGCCTCCGGTTGTGCATAGACTACCGGGAAATAAACAAGGCCACCATTAAGAACAAGTACCCCCTGCCAAGGATCAACGACCTATTCGACCAACTGCAAGGGGCAACGGCGTTTTCAAAAATTGATCTATAGTCAGGCTATCATCAGCTCAGGGTTAAAGGAGAGGACGTCCCCAAGACGGCTTTCCGAACTCGCTATGGCCACTACGAATTTACAGTGATGCCTTTCGGGCTCACTAATGCCCCCGCAGTATTCATGGACATGATGAATAGGGTGTTCAAACCCTTCCTAGATTTATTCGTGGTGGTCTTCATCGACGGTATCCTCATCTATTCCCGTACAGATGAGGAACATGAAGAACATCTGCGCACAGTCCTCCAGACCTTACGGGAACAGAAACTCTACGCCAAACTCAAAAAGTGTGAGTTTTGGCTCCGTAAGGTGGATTTCTTGGGGCACGTGGTCTCGGCATCCGGAGTCGCGGTGGACCCAAGGAAGATAGACTCGGTGACGAACTGGCACCAACCGACGACGGTGACGGAGGTTCGAAGCTTCCTAGGATTAGCCGGGTATTACCGGCGCTTCGTGGAGGGCTTCTCTAAGATAGCCTCCCCCTTGAATCGTTTAACTCAAAAGGGGGAGAAGTTTATCTGGACGGATCAGTGCCAGAGGAGTTTCGAGGAGCTCAAGGATAGATTAACGCGGGCCCCGATTCTCGCCTTACCATAACCGGGGGAGGATTATGAAGTATTTTGCGATGCGTCGCGGAACGGATTGGGAGGAGTGCTTATGCAACGGGGAAGGGTTATAGCCTATGCGTCAAGGCAACTCAAGGATTATGAGCGAAATTACCCCGTGCACGATTTGGAGCTCGCAGCGGTTGTGTTCGTCCTCAAGCTATGGAGACATTACTTGTATGGAGCACACTGCAACGTGTACTCTGACCATAAGAGTCTCAAGTACCTCTTCACCCAAAAGGAGCTAAACTTGCGGCAAAGGCGGTGGCTCGAGCTACTAAAAGACTACGACATGACGATCCACTATCATCCGGGAAAAGCAAATGTGGTAGCTGATGCCTTGAGTCACAAAGGGCAGGCCGAGGAAGCAGGTGTAGATGCTATCACCCAGCAAGAACATCTGTCTGCGGAGTTTTCGCGGTTAAGACTGGAAGTGGTACCGGCGGGTACGGTCGCACAACTTCTGACCCTAGTGGTCAGGCCCACCCTGCTGGACAGGATTCTTGAAGGGCAATCGACCGATGACCAACTCCAGCTGGTGCGAGGCAGGATAACCGCCGACCAGGAGGGCGATTTCGCAGTAAGCTCCGATGGCACGATACGGTTTCGAGGACGAATCTGTGTGCCGGATCTACCAGAGCTCAAATAGGAAATTCTGAGGGAGGCGCATACCGCTCCTTATGTAGAGCACCCCGGGGGAACGAAGATGTACAAGGACGTTAAACAGACCTTCTGGTGGCCCAAGATGAAGGAAGATGTAACTCGATTCGTGGCACACTGCCTGGTATGCCAACGAGTGAAGGCCGAGCATCAGCGACCGGCGGGAAAGTTGCAACCACTACCGGTGCCCGAATGGAAGTGGGAAAGGATTACCATGGATTTTGTGACCGGTTTCCCGAGGTCGCCACAAGGACACGATGCGATATGGGTCATTGTGGACCGTTTGACGAAATCGGCCCACTTTCTGGCCATACACACAACGTGTACCCGGGAACGACTAGCACAAACGTACATCAATGAGATAGTAAGGTTGCATGGGGTACCGACATCTATTACGTCGGACAGAGACACACAGTTCGTATCAAATTTTTGGCGGAGTCTGCAACAAGCAATGGGAACCAAGTTGCATTTTAGTACGGCATTTCACCCGCAGACCGACGGGCAATCAGAGCGGGTGATTCAGATTGTGGAAGACATGCTTCGAGCGTACGTTTTGGACTTGGGTGAGCGTAAGTTTTTGGGCCCAGATTTGGTGGAGGAGACCGAGGCGAAGGTGCGATTGATCAGACAAAGACTACTGACCGCCCAGAGCAGACAGAAATGTTTGCGGACAAGAGACGACGAGACTTAGAGTTCATGGTAGGTGAGCATCTTTTACTCCGAGTCTCACCATCCAAAGGAAAACGACGTTTCGGCCTAAAAGGAAAGTTAAGTCCGAGGTACGTGGGACCATTCGAGATCCTAGAACGCGTGGGTCCAGTGGCGTACCGGTTAGCCTTGCCACCGAACCTCGAACGAGTCCACAACGTGTTCCACATCTCAATGCTCCGGAAGTACCTCGCTGACCCCTCTCATGCCTTGGATGTTTCCACCATCGAGTTGCATGAGGTTTTGAGCGTCGAGGAGACGCCGGTGCGGATTTTGGCAAGAGAGGACAAGAGGTTGCGTAATCGAACTATTCCCTACGTAAAGGTCCAGGGGAGCAACCACGAAGAACGCAAAGCGACATGGGAACAGGAATCGAGGATGAGGGAATGATTTCCTGGGTTGTTTGGTGAGGTTTGTACTTAAGTTTCGGGGACGAAACTTTTTTTTAAAGTGTGAGTGGTGTAGAGATTCGGCTTTTACGACTGATTGTGACTCGCATGTTACTTATTTATGCCCTTAAGTGAATAAAATTATTTAACGTTTGAAACTCGGTCGGTGTGTGGTGCGGGTATTTTTTCGTCGAAGGGCCCGGAAAACGAAGACCGATGGCGCGATCGGATCGGGAATCCGATGTACGGATCTCCCGGAATTGGGTTTTTAAGATCGCGATGACTTAAGTCGTGCATCGACATCCGCGTAAAATATCTGGCAAGTTTGTTAGGCGAATCTGGATATTCCTGTGATTAATTAATTAAGGAGATTAATTAATCGGTTACGTACAATTAAATTTGGGGTTTTTATCTCCTATGATTAATTAAAATAGGGAAATTAATTAATCGGCGACTAGGATTTAAAAGGGGATAAATTAATATGTACAAAGAAAAAAAAAAAAAAGAGAAACCCTAGCCAAAAAGAAAGAACGCGAAAGAAAAAGAAAAGAAAAAGGCGGAACCCTAACCGAAGGAAAGAAAGGAGAAAATGGAGGAAACGAAGGAGTCCGATCACCCCGAACAACGAACCGGAGACAAGAGCGCGACCGGACGTCACCCCCGTGGATTAATTCGGTGAGTGCAATCCTCGTTGTGGTTTTTCGGGGTCTTCTTTTAAGTTCTTGTTTAGGGTTTCGGTCGTCATCGTCGTATCCGTCACCGCCGCCGTCGTTGCGCAAGTTAGGGCACGGCACGGGCGGCGGAGACGCGCGATGCCGCTAGGGCATCGCGCGGGCGGCAACAACGGGAGCCGCGCGGGCTCCGCGCGGACCGCACCCGCGCGGGCACCGCGCGGATCACACCTGCGCGGGCACCATGTGGGCACCGCGCGGGCACCGCACCCGCATGGGCGCCGCGCGGGCACCGCACCCGCGCGGGCACCATGCGGGCACCGCACCCGCATGGGCGCCGCGCGGGCACCGTACCCGCGCGGGCACCGCACCCGCGCGGGCACCATGCGGGCACCGCGCGGGCACCGCACCCGCATGGGCGCTGCGCGGGCACCGCACCCGCGCGGGCACCATGCGGGCACCGCGCGGGCACCGCACCCGCGTGGGAACCGCGCGGGCACCGCACCCGCGCGGGCACCACGCGGGCACCGCGCGGATCAGACCCGCCCGGGCGCCGCCCGCAGAGGATCGCCACATGGTTTTGGTTGGCTTCGCGGGGGGGAAATCCGTCGACCGGCGGGTTTGACGGTTGCTTTAGGTTTCCGCCGGACGGGTAATGTCGGGCTTTCGTTTTGTAGAGTTAATGCGTGGTTCTGATTTTGGTTACACTTATGGACCCTTCTTAGGTCCAGATACGCAACGGGAGTGTGCGAAAGATCCGGGTGCTCCGATCCGCTCGCAACCAGGTGGGTACCCTTGCTATAAGTGCAACGTGTGCAGTAAGTGCACTATATCATCGTAAAAGGCTCGTTAATTTGTCTAATAAAGTAGATGGACTTTTATACCTTCGCATGAATATTTATTATTAATAACTGTGGCGGCTGCGGTCGTGGGGCTTAATACTTTTTATTAATAATTGTGGCGGCTGCGGTCGCGGGGCTTATGACACGCCGACACCGGCAATTTCGGTTTTGGATGTTGCACGTACACAGGCGGATTGGCCTCCGCATGGGTGTACTTTTCCGGAGAAGTGGTCCAAGTGACCCGTGTGCCTCACGTGTATGGGGTGAGGACCTCTTCACGCCTGCTAAGGGCGCCGCACTAGCACCGTGAAGGGGTTAAAAACATCGAAGGGGTATTGTGACTGTGCACGAGGGGAGACTTCCGTCTCTCCGACAGGTACTCTAGGGTTGGGGCCCAGCTTATTTTTGTAACAGGATTTTTAGCGAAAGGTTCCGGTATAAACGGTTTGTTTTTAATTCAACGTTAATTGTTAAGACATCTACTTTGTTTGTCACTGACTTTACCCACTCCGTGACAGGTTTGACTAGGGACATTAGTCGGGACGGTGATGAGACTGCGTCGAGAGGACCGTAGTCGTAGGAGGCTTTCCACTCCTGGTTCCTTGGAATTATCTCAACTCTTTCTTAACTATTCTTAGCTTAATTTGCATCTGTGGATCATATTAGTTATTGTTAGCACTGTGGATTGGATGCACTATTACGGTTCAGACATACTTTCGTGATCTTGGGCACGGCATGTTTTTATCATCATAAAAGTGATTGCGAAAACGTTTTCAAAAGCAGAGTGCCGTGTGGGCACAGATTTTGTAAACCTCTGGATTTATCCTTTCTAAACGATGTCGTCGCTCTCTTGTTTGAATGTGTAACTGTTTTAAAAATTGGGTGTCGGGTGGACACCGTTTGCAAAACCGTAAGTAATTATTTCTTCCGCACTATGTATGATGACGACTGTATGGTTGATGGTTGATATTGTAAATGGGACGCCGCGCATATACAAAGGAGACTCTGTCCGATTGCAGAGTGAATTTGTATATGTGGCGGTCTGTCATGCACCGGGGGCGAGGTTGATCTTCACGTGTGAAGAAAAAGAAAAAAAATATATAATACACGTTTTTCCGCTTATACTAAAACCTCCCGCGGCGTGACATATTTGTTCCTGGGTATTTTCAGCTGTTGGGCTTTGGACAGTTTAGCACTATCAGGTGGGTTGCTTCTCCTCCAAAATCAATGGACTACCTGTTAATTCTATAATATAGGAAACATGAATGCTGTGAGATGGATTAGGATGCATGTTAGAGAGGGAAATGTTATCTTTCCTATTATGATTGTTATCCTGTTAATTATTATTCCCTGATCCTGCTTTAGTTAAATTAATTGCCAATGTTGGAACTTGACCTAGCACCCCGTCATATGTTACATGTGTAACCAAACTAGTAGAAAATCCTCACTTGGGCTAGGTTTATTTATGCTCTAGACATCCACACATTATACTCTATTCCTGGACATAGTGTCATCCTCGCCCGGGTAGTGGGCCGAGTGGTTGAGATTCTTCTTAGTGTGGGATGCATGCTACACTCGTGCTTGGGAGCAGAGTGGAGTCTGGTAGTTGTAGCTAGTCTTTTATCTGTGGCGGGAGCCGTTTGGGTGAACGGTAATCTCGAGATATCTTGTTATTTATTTCATTTGTTGCCACTGTGTTAGTGGCAGTAGTGACACACATAATTTCTGTAAACTAATGTTTTCCATCCAAATTTCGAGGGATCGTCGGAGCCTGTTCTTGTTTGATTTGGGTGAAGGCAATAGCCCTTCGGGATTTGGAAAATAAAACTTATTTAAACGGATTTTCTTAAAAGAACTAAAAATCTATTAAATTGGGTTTCTCAGATTAAAATAGCTTTCAGTAATAACTGTCATCTTTTTATTACAACTTCGTCACCCGAGAGAGAGTTTGGGTGATCTGGATTCTATGGGCCTTTTCTGTTTCTGTTTCGCGACGATAGCTACTGGGGTTGTGCCTGGAACCTGTTCTTGTTTGATAGGGTTGTAGGTGTTGGTATCCCGGAACTTTCGGGCCCTGGTTGGTTTCCTCCGCATGTTTTACCGAGGAAGTTGTTTTCCCAAACTGTAAGGGAGTCGAGAACTTCGATAGGCGGAGCCTAGAGTCTGTTCTTGTTTGATAGGGTTCTAGGCACCGACCTATCGGGGTTTCCGAACCCTTATGGTGTCGGTCTGTGTTGTGTCATTGTGAGTTGTTTTCCCGAACTGTGAGGGAGTCGAGAACTTCAATAGGTGGACCCTGGAGTTCTTGTTTGATAGGGTTCTAGGCACCGACCTATCGGGGTTTCCGAACCCTTATGGTGTCGGTCTGTGTTGTGTCATTGTGAGTTGTTTTCGCGAACTGTAAGGGAGTCGAGAACTTCGATAGGCGGAGCCTGGAGTCTGTTCTTGTTTGATAGGGTTCTAGGCACCGACCTATCGGGGTTTTCGAACCCTTATGGTGTCGGTCTATGTTGTGTCGTTGTGGGTTGGTGTTTTATTTTGGGGAGCCGTTGGGTTGACGGCAGTCCTAGCTGTTGGATATTTCCAGCTAGTGAGTTAGATGTGATGTTGGTTATTGTTGATCTTGTTGATCGTGGATTTGGACTATAGCCTGCATGAGCCATATTGAGCTCGACAGAGATGCGCGGATACTTTCCTCGGTGGGGTTGCGCCCCTCGAGTGCCACTCCGGAGTTGGGCCTGTTACTTTGCTATCGCTGTGATGACCTGGATCTCCGCAGAGCTGTTGCAGTACGTTGGGTGGTTTCTGGAGGCCTACGTGGTGTGTCGGTGGTGATTGTGCACAATTTGGACACAAGTGTTGGACTTCGGGCTTAAAATGGATCACGTGAGTGATCGGAGGACCCCGTTGAGTGTTTAGAAGTGTTATCGCGCGGAACAGATATCAAAATTGGACTCAGCGCGAAGTTTGGACAAAGGAACACCTTTCCGGATGCCTTCGATAATTTTTAGAGTTCGAATTTGGCAAAACGGACCGCGGATTTGGATTCAGCGCGCGAAAACGATGAAATTTGTCTACTTACTTGATTTTTGCGCCACTGGTTACTGTTCACGCCGGAACAGTAACTCCGGCGGCCGGCGGCCGGCGGCGGCGGCGGCGGGCAGCGGCGGAGCGCGGCGGACTGGCTCGGGCAGGCGGCGGTGCGGCCGCGGGCAGCGCGCGTGTCACGCCCCGGGGTCGAAACTGCGACCCGGGCTCGCCAACAGATCCGCCATCTGTACGGAAACTGCCGTACAGACGAAGCGTCTACCCTGCAAGTCAGATCTATAGCTATAATGTATCAGAGCTGAAAAAAGAACCAGTAGCTACAGAAATCCACTGAACATCTGATATAATAAAAAACCTCAATACAATGTCTCTCAGCTACAAAAGTACAAGAAATCCTCACTGATCTCTCAGAATGTCCAGTACAAAAGTGGAGTCATAAAATACACAAGGTACATCTACCTCTGACTCTCAGTGCTGGTAAGGAACTAAACGGCCACGTCCTCACCTCGATCAGCTGACTCCGCGCGAGCTAAGCCGGAACAGCAGCCTCAGGAAACCTGTCACCGCAGCGGGTGTGAGAACTACTGCAAAGGTAGTTCCCAGTGGGTACCGTCTCAATATCCACGGTATGCCCACTAAGTCTACTGGAGGCACAACAGATAGGTATGCAGATAGATAGATAGATAAAAGCTGAAAGAAACTATAGCTATCATGTCTCAATCATCATGCTCAAGAAACTCTACAATGATGAAGATGTGCATACACTCGCTACTGCTAACATGCCTCAAGTATCATGCTCAAAGGAAAACTCATCTATGAACATGCTATGAAACTCACTCACACATATCACCCAATCCCAATGACTGTCCCTCTTTGGACCAGTCAAACAAGCCTGCGCTCATCTACTGCCGCGCATCCCGTAGGAACGGACTTACGTAGGCATCCACTGCCGCACATCCCGGAGGAACGGACTTACGTAGGGTGTCCCTCTAGGACCATCTCAGTAATCACATCGCAGCCTCGTCAGGCTCGGTATCATCATCGCACCCGGGGCGTAGCTCGAGGGGAGCGACCCCACCGAACTCAAGTATCTCAAGTATCTCAAGTATCTCATAACTGGCATAAAAAGCCAGGCTCAGCAGGCTATAATCCACGATCAAACAGATCGGATCTCAATGCTCAACTAGCATAACTCAGTCGGAGGAAGACTCCACGACTCGAACAGAAAAGCCCAAACACTCTCACAGCTATGTCGGAGAACCCTCAACGACTCAAGGCTAAAATACACGATCAAACAGATCGGATCTCAATGCTCAACAAGCATACTCAGTCGTAGAAAGACTCCACGACTCGAACAGGAAAGCCCAACACTCTCACAGCTATGTCGGAGAACCCTCAACGACTCAATCTGATAATGCACGCCCCGTGGCTGAGTCGGGAAACCTCCACGACTCGATCTGCCAGAGCCCCCAAAACTCTCAAGGCTAAGTGGGAGAACCATCTCCACCACTAAATCAGAACACGACCCATGATCTAGAGTAACCCAATCAGGGAATACATCCTCAATACCCCGCGAACTCAAGTATCTCAAAACTCTCTCATGACACTAGAAAGTCATCTCATAATGCTCTAAAAATCCACTCGGCCCTCTGGCACGAGAACACATGCATCCTGAACCTACTCAACCCCTCGGGAAGATCTCAATATTTTAAAACTCTTTTCAAAACCCAGTTTTCATTAAAACAGGTCCGACGATTTTTAAAACGGTTCAGATGCCAATATAAAGCCAACTAAACATGCAGTCTAGTGTCAAATCACTTCTAGATCATGCTAAAAATATCTGGGGCTTGCAATTGTATTCCTACAATTTTCTAGGCAACTATCAGATTTACCAGCTATGTAAATAATTAAGCTAAACATGATCAACATGCATTCAATAGCTTTAAAGGGCATTCCATACATCTTGAAGAAATTCCAACCCACCTCAAATGCTTTCTGAAGGCCACGCCGAAATCGGAGAAGAAACGGGCGAAAACAGACGAAAAACTGCACTGTGCCTCTCGCGCGCACGCGCGCCGTCGCGCGTCTCGGAAAAATCCACGAAGCTCCGATCAATCCTCTATCACACTCCCCAAGGTCTCAGCATGCCTCAGCTCAGCTCAAGAGGGTCCCCCACACGTGCGCAAGAGGCAGACAAATCCTCGGATTTGCGCAGTAACCTCCCTGCTTGAACCCGAGAGCACAGGGAGAGAGGGAGAGAAAGGATGGAAATTAACTCAAAATCCCAATCAATTCCATCAATAAAACCCAAGAGGAGAACTATCGAATCCAAATCCACAATCTCCAACAATTAATTTACCTCAATTTGCCCTCGCGCGCGCACGTTGACCCGGTCAACTCCCACAAGCAGCTCCGATGGACACCCTGCTTCATCTCCTTCTACTTCCCCTTCTTCTTCTTCTTCTCTGGCAGCAAGAAAGGAAGAGGATGGATGAGAGATGGGAGATGGGTGAGGGAGCTGGTGATCATGGGTATATAACATGACGGGAGTGGTTGGAAGCCCATACCTCAACACTGTGCACCAATCCGAGCTCTTTTCGGGCATTCCAGAGTCTGTGTTCGGGTACCAGCATTTGGGTACCGGAACACCACCCCTGGTTCCGGTACCAGGCAGCTGGTTCCGGAACCAAGGGGCCAGTTCCGGAACCAACTGCTTGGTTCCGGAACCCAGCCACCCATAACCTCCAGAAATCAGCCAGAACCTTCCCGAATCGTGCCGATAACTCACTTTCTCGCCTCGGGACCTCCGCATCACCCCGAAACCAACCGAACACCTCTGTAAAATCATAATACACATGTCCCAAGGGATCAACTCACAACAACCCATCCATGAAACCAATGCTTGACCCGCAAGCTCTCAATCCGACGCCAACTCACTTTTCTACAAGAATACTTCCGCGTCGCTCCGGGACCACCCGAACCTCTCTGTAAATACAAACAAAAACTGCTAAAGGTATTTCCACAATACCAGGCTGCCACGTGGAGTCGGCACAATGCCCGAAGCTCCGGTACTCTACACTCTCCCCTCCTTTTCACGGTTTCGTCCTCGAAACCTCAAAACTCCAGAACTCAGGGGGGTGACTCAAATAAGTGGGGATATGAAACTCCCAGCTCATCCTCAGGCTCTCATGTGGCCTCTCACTCCTCATGATGACTCCATAGGACCTTTACAAAAGGTAAGATCCGGTTGCGCAATTCTCTCGTCTCTCGAGCAAGAATCCGCACCGGTCGCTCCTGATAGTCCAAGTCCTCGTCTGACTCCAAAGAAACGAAGTCCAAATCATGCAAGGAATCCAAATCCATACTTCCCTCAGAACGGATACACCAACGTCCTCGTGGGTACTTGCCAAATCATGGCGGTAGCGCAACTCGGTGAACAACTAATCCAATGCGCTCTAACTCCTCGAATATGCCAATAATTTGCGGATTCAACTTCCCGCGAAATCTCAAATCTACCCATTTCTGCGGATAGTGATTCTCAGAAGTCACCAAAACTCCCTGCTTCCAATTGGCATAACTTTTCCGTTGCTCCTTAGCAACCACAATGCTGAGAGCTTCACGATGCATTCTTACATCCATCCACGGGGTAAGAAGTCCAACATCGGGAACAACACTCAACCCCTAACCCCTAAAATCAGCTCTCGGATCTCAGAATCCACGGGCACACAGATGCGGTCCTTGTACTTCAGTACTCCCGCTGCATTCACTGAGAAGTTCCCTCTCTAATCCTGTCCAACGGAGTGGGTTACGAGTCCAAAATACAAGTTTTGCCACATTCCCAGGGAACACCACCTTAATCTCAATTCGTCTCAATTACTCTTTCAGCGGCATCTGCTGAGTAACCATCATACTCCAAAACTGCACCGCTCGCCTATTCAAGGCAGCTGCGACCACATTGGCTTTGTCGGGACGTTACTGTAAGCTCAATCATACATCCTTATTAACTCTATCCACCGGCATTGCCTCAAATCAAATTCCTTCTGAGTAACCCAGTACCTCAGGTTCTAGGATCGATAGATATCTCAAATCTCTCTCTATCTCAAGCAACTATTCACAATGATGTTAATACCATCCACAGCTTGAACTCCTCAAAGTTATGCTGGCACTGCTTAATCCACAACTCTGGACCTCTGTCACTATCATGGGTCCAAGCCGAACCTAAACGGCAACACTCTTCGCCGGGTCCACTGTCACTCCTGCGGCTGTAATAACATGGCCTAACCACAAAATCTTCCGAAGTCTAAGAGCAAATTCTCTTACAACTCGGCATCAACTTCTTCTCATAGAAGTTGCAGCACTATCCTTAAGTGCTCCTCGTGCTTAAACTCATCTCGGAAACCAAATCCGATATAATCAATCAACTGGCCTTGTATAAATTTAACTCAACTACTAGCACGGCAACTCACTGTAGAGCTCAAACTCACACTGATTCTACTGCCCGTTCCAAGTACCGCCGGAACACACAAGTCCTCAAATCCAAAAGGCCGCAGGGCCTTAGTCAATCCGCTTGACCTCACTGTAAGCTCAAAATGTCTTTATCGGGTTCAGACTCTATCTGGCACAGCCCTCAGCTGTAGGGTTCCACAAAGCCTTCAATGTCCCGCAAGGCATCAACCCAACACGACCCAAATCTAACTGTGCTCGAATCGTCACAGCACTCTCACCGTTGTGCACTCACAACGTGGCATCACTGCCGTATACCAACGGCATGGCATCACCACCGTGTATCAACGGCGTGGCATCACCACCGTGTATCAACGGTGTGGTAACACATCCAAAATACTGATCTCTCGGATCCTCACTGTCGTATCCTCACGACGTGGCATGGGGTCACCCAGACCTCTCGATCCCTCGGATCCGCAGCTGCACTAACAGCTCTCTCACTGGCTCACGAGTGATACTCCAAGAGAAGCTGCCGAAGTCGGCGCGGTTTCCAAACCACGTCGATCACTATCTCGATCTCAGTCTCACTAAACGGCGGCATCAACATCAGACCAGGTAAACTCCTGTCCGGGATCACACAGGCGATAAAGATATTCCTTTAGTCCCGGTGCTGCAGTAGGCACCTCTTCTACCGTCGCTAGCAAAGCGACACGACCACGACTCAACCTCTGCCGTGCTCTAGCATCCTCTATAACCACACTCCTCCTGGCCAGGTCCACGGAGGGTCATTGTCCACTCTCGACAATCCAAGATAGCACAACATTGGGATAACCAATCCCTATCCAACCTTATATCAACATCTCGGAGCTGATGTAGGACTAACAACTCTAGGATCAAATCCAAGGTATTATCTGCACTGGCAGGACTGGCAACACTCATCCATGTGCTATACGTGATCTGGAACCTGATCCTCACGTGCACAAGCCAACAGTCCCACCTCCGGCCCACACGCAGCTATCTTTGCTCTAGTAACGCACACACCAGCGGTGTTTGGCATCAACATGCTCTAACTCCGATGACCATAAGAAAACCACACCTGGTAAGACGCGCTCCACTATCCTGGCGTCCTCCAACCAACTACACCATTTCATCCACTAGATGCTGGTGGCCATCGCTCAATCTGCCTCGGCATCTCGGCTCAATCAGCCTACCGGTAAGTCGGATGAACCTCTATCTCCTGTAGGAGTAATGGGGTGCCGTCGCAAGCGGCAATCGAAGAGCACCACGCTGGGACACTCTGCCTGAAATGCCCTGACTATCCACAAGAAAAGCATCGCCCTTTCCCTAAAGTCACTCTATGGCGATGAATGCGGCTCACCACAAAAGACACAATCATACGAATACTGCTGTTGGTGCCTCGACTGTCGAGAACCTCTTAGTCTCTGTCTCCTCTGAGACTCATGATCCTGTGACTGGAATCATGGCAACCTCGATCCACTCGACTATCCCAAAATCAGGCGATACTGGACATCTATCTCTGGAGCTAGTCCCTCGCTCTCCGTCCCTCTCGGACATGATCACAGACCTCAGTCAATCCATCGGGCATGCACAACCGCCGCATCTGAAGTCGCTCGTCGAGAATATCCAAAATGATAACATCTCGAAGCAGTCCCCTCTCAAACATGATCAATCTCCTGGGCCTCATCCTGGGCGACATGGGGCACTCTGCTCAACAATCATAGAAACTCGCTCCAAATCCTCAACCGCCTGATGGTCCAACGGGACAGACTCGACGCCACCAACACACGGCGTCCCTATCCAAAGTGCGCAACTAAGGGCACCTGATGCTTCTCCTGGATGAACAAGTCCTCAGCCAACTTTTCCATGGCAGCAATCCAGTTCCCGGCCTCCCAAGGTTCCAACTCCGCCCTGAAATCTGTAGGGGATGGAACTGGCGGATGCACGACTATCAATCAGCAATCTCTCGCTGCTCCCGTACTACTCACAGTGCCAACGGGGCCGAAGTCGACGATGTCGCGGCTGGAGGTACTACGGCGATACCTCAAACGATACTCTCTGCTCAAACATGCGCATCACGCGCTCCGTGTTCTCTTCCTGGCGCCGCGTCGCCTAAACAACTGAGCTACCTGGGCCCGTAACTCGCAGACCTCGCTCTGCTCTGTCCATTCAGCCCCCCGCTGTTCGGGCTCCTCATCCAAGGTCAAACACGCCCTCGCCGCTGCACGGCATCACAGGGCCAACAAGAAGAACAGTCACGGCCAACCAAACCACAAACACTCTCGACCCAATCAAGCGAAAGTCTATAACATGTTAACCGTTCTAAAGTATTATGTTGTCTGCAGCCAACATAATCACTTTAGAGAATAAACATGTAAAATCACTCGCCCCAATCCCTCGGGGGAGGTACAAACTCAATCAGGACTCTCGCTACAATCACGTCTCTCACGACAGTCATCCTACTGTCCAACCAATAGCCTAGGGTCACTAAGTCCTCAACGACCTATATTCCTAGGCTCTGATACCACCCTAATCTGTCACGCCCCGGGGTCGAAACTGCGACCCGGGCTCGCCAACAGATCCGCCATCTGTACGGAAACTGCCGTACAGACGAAGCGTCTACCCTGCAAGTCAGATCTATAGCTATAATGTATCAGAGCTGAAAAAAGACCAGTAGCTACAGAAATCCACTGAACATCTGATAGAATATAAAAAATCTCAATACAATGTCTCTCAGCTACAAAAGTACAAGAAATCCTCACTGATCTCTCAGAATGTCCAGTACAAAAGTGGGAGTCATAAAATACACAAGGTACATCTACCTCTGACTCTCAGTGCTGGTAGGAACTAAACGGCCACGTCCTCACCTCGATCAGCTGACTCCGCGCGAGCTAAGCCGGAACAGCAGCCTCAGGAAACCTGTCACCGCAGCGGGTGTGAGAACTACTGCAAAGGTAGTTCCCAGTGGGTACCGTCTCAATATCCACGGTATGCCCACTAAGTCTACTGGAGGCACAACAGATAGGTATGCAGATAGATAGATAGATAAAAGCTGAAAGAAACTATAGCTATCATGTCTCAATCATCATGCTCAAGAAACTCTACAATGATGAAGATGTGCATACACTCGCTACTGCTAACATGCCTCAAGTATCATGCTCAAAGGAAAACTCATCTATGAACATGCTATGAAACTCACTCACACATATCACCCAATCCCAATGACTGTCCCTCTTTGGACCAGTCAAACAAGCCTGCGCTCATCTACTGCCGCGCATCCCGTAGGAACGGACTTACGTAGGCATCCACTGCCGCACATCCCGAGGAACGGACTTACGTAGGGTGTCCCTCTAGGACCATCTCAGTAATCACATCGCAGCCTCGTCAGGCTCGGTATCATCATCGCACCCGGGGCGTAGCTCGAGGGGAGCGACCCCACCGAACTCAAGTATCTCAAGTATCTCAAGTATCTCATAACTGGCATAAAAAGCCAGGCTCAGCAGGCTATAATCCACGATCAAACAGATCGGATCTCAATGCTCAACTAGCATAACTCAGTCGGAGGAAGACTCCACGACTCGAACAGAAAAGCCCAAACACTCTCACAGCTATGTCGGAGAACCCTCAACGACTCAAGGCTAAAATACACGATCAAACAGATCGGATCTCAATGCTCAACAAGCATACTCAGTCGTAGAAAGACTCCACGACTCGAACAGGAAAGCCCAACACTCTCACAGCTATGTCGGAGAACCCTCAACGACTCAATCTGATAATGCACGCCCCGTGGCTGAGTCGGGAAACCTCCACGACTCGATCTGCCAGAGCCCCCAAAACTCTCAAGGCTAAGTGGGAGAACCATCTCCACCACTAAATCAGAACACGACCCATGATCTAGAGTAACCCAATCAGGGAATACATCCTCAATACCCCGCGAACTCAAGTATCTCAAAACTCTCTCATGACACTAGAAAGTCATCTCATAATGCTCTAAAAATCCACTCGGCCCTCTGGCACGAGAACACATGCATCCTGAACCTACTCAACCCCTCGGAAGATCTCAATATTTTAAAACTCTTTTCAAAACCCAGTTTTCATTAAAACAGGTCCGACGATTTTTAAACGGTTCAGATGCCAATATAAAGCCAACTAAACATGCAGTCTAGTGTCAAATCACTTCTAGATCATGCTAAAAATATCTGGGGCTTGCAATTGTATTCCTACAATTTTCTAGGCAACTATCAGATTTACCAGCTATGCAAATAATTAAGCTAAACATGATCAACATGCATTCAATAGCTTTAAAGGGCATTCCATACATCTTGAAGAAATTCCAACCCACCTCAAATGCTTTCCGAAGGCCACGCCGAAATCGGAGAAGAAACGGGCGAAAACAGACGAAAAACTGCACTGTGCCTCTCGCGCGCACGCGCGCCGTCGCGCGTCTCGGAAAAATCCACGAAGCTCCGATCAATCCTCTATCACACTCCCCAAGGTCTCAGCATGCCTCAGCTCAGCTCAAGAGGGTCCCCCACACGTGCGCAAGAAGCAGACAAATCCTCGGATTTGCGCAGTAACCTCCCTGCTTGAACCCGAGAGCACAGGGAGAGAGGGAGAGAAAGGATGGAAATTAACTCAAAATCCCAATCAATTCCATCAATAAAACCCAAGAGGAGAACTATCGAATCCAAATCCACAATCTCCAACAATTAATTTACCTCAATTTGCCCTCGCGCGCGCACGTTGACCCGGTCAACTCCCACAAGCAGCTCCGATGGACACCCTGCTTCATCTCCTTCTACTTCCCCTTCTTCTTCTTCTTCTCTGGCAGCAAGAAAGGAAGAGGATGGATGAGAGATGGGAGATGGGTGAGGGAGCTGGTGATCATGGGTATATAACATGACGGGAGTGGTTGGAAGCCCATACCTCAACACTGTGCACCAATCCGAGCTCTTTTCGGGCATTCCAGAGTCTGTGTTCGGGTACCAGCATTTGGGTACCGGAACACCACCCCTGGTTCCGGTACCAGGCAGCTGGTTCCGGAACCAAGGGGCCAGTTCCGGAACCAACTGCTTGGTTCCGGAACCCAGCCACCCATAACCTCCAGAAATCACCAGAACCTTCCCGAATCGCGCCGATAACTCACTTTCTCACCTCGGGACCTCCGCATCACCCCGAAACCAACCGAACACCTCTGTAAAATCATAATACACATGTCCCAAGGGATCAACTCACAACAAACCCATCCATGAAACCAATGCTTGACCCGCAAGCTCTCATCCGACGCCAACTCACTTTTCTACAAGAATACTTCCGCGTCGCTCCGGGACCACCCGAACCTCTCTGTAAATACAAACAAAAACTGCTAAAGGTATTTCCACAATACCAGGCTGCCACGTGGAGTCGGCACAATGCCCGAAGCTCCGGTACTCTACACCTACGCGCTGGCAGCCGCGCTGGCGCGCGGGCAGGTGCGCGTCCACGGGCCGGCGTGCACCAGAGGGCAGGACACGCGGCGTGTTTGGATTGTCGGTGTTGTGGCGCGGTTCAGGAGTGGTCCGAGGCGGTGCATGGACCGGGAGAATACATGTTGGCTTCCGGTTGGCTGGCTTCAGGTAGGCGGGGTCCACCGTGGCGCACCGGGGTGCCTCGGGCAACATGCCTGGCAGGGGCGCAGGCGGCGCGCGAGGCGCACGTGGCCCGCGTCAGGCGGTTGACGCGCGGTTCCCGCGCGTGGGCCGCCACGTGTCGACCTTCGCTGTGGCCACGCGGCGCGAAGCTAATGACCGACATGGTTGTTTGTTCTTCTTCGATGACATGGCGGCACCAGGTGGTTTCGGGCTGTGGTCGACGGGCCGGTGCGACCAAAGCTTTGCCGCGCCCGAAAATTTTGGGCGTCCGAAAGCAAGGATCATTGGTCATTTTGGGATTGTTTTTTTCCCAGCCTATAATAGGCCGAGAACATCTTCAGGGATCTCGTTCCCTGTTTCTCTTCTCACAGTGCAACCTTCCAAGACTCCTCCTCTCCCAGAGCTGGTTCCATCTGCGAGATCCTGGATTTTTCCGCGGAGAGCATCCCGAGGTTTTTATTTTTTACGGCGCGCGGGCGGCGCTCGTTCATTTGTGGTCTCTTCGTCGCGGTTGGGTACGAGGACTCCCCGGTTTACTCCTACCACCGTTTTCCGTCGATTCTTGCGCCGTTGGCTTCATGACAGGTAGGGGCTACGATCTTCGTGATTTAAGCTTCCCCTCATTTCGAGTTTATCTTGGAGTTTCCCGAGCTTTCTTTCGACCCCTTTTTCTAGGGCGGAGTTTTTTGGACAGCACATCGGTGTTTCGGCGATATCTTTGGCACATGCGTCTGATTGAGGCATGCCATAGGCGTTTTTTCATCTACACATCGCATGAGCATCCTCCAATTTTCTGGATTTTCTAAATTTTTTCCCGAAGGTGAAAAAGGCATTATTTTCAGTGTTAGGTGTTACAGTTTTCTGTAAAGATTTCTTTGGGGTGGTTCCCTTGCAGATTTATATCTCAGTGTAGGAACTCGTATTTGAACGTGCAGGTACTCGTTCGACCGCTCGTCGCGAGGATCGCGACGGTATTTTTTTGGGGAATTTTCTGTGTATAGCTCGTAGGTGAAAATGGCACATCTTTGGGACAGAATCTGGGACAGCGTGTATTTTGGGTACTTGTGTGTTTAATTGTATGTTTTGGGGTAATTGTGAACAGTGATCGCGGCGGTTATCTGCTTGGGCATTTTGCGTGAAAGGGATATTGGACAGTGCGGAGGTTCTACATCTGAGGAGTTCGCGTGTCCAAGGTGGGTGGTTGCTATACTCCTCCTGTTTCTGACTACCCCTAGTAATATTAAAGAGCTCCTCTCATTGTTTACATTGAATGATCACTATTGACTGCTGCTTAATTCAATAATTTATGGCCTATCAATGGAAATTGTTACGGAATTTGAGTTGGCGTAGTTTCGTGAAAGTCTCAAGTCTTGAAGATTGAAGGTGAAGAAAGTTGGATCTTTAACTCAATCTCAAGAAAGAAGAATTCAAAAGGATCAGGTATGTTTTAACTAAAGATTTTGTGTGATCCGAATACTTCTTGTAGTGTAGAAACACTTGGAAGAATCTTTCATTGCATAAAAATCAAAAACTGGACTTGGGACATGTTCAGGATCCGGATCAGGTTGTTCGATCCGGATCCCGAAGGTGGTTCGTTCATACACCAGTTCAATCCGGATCGTAGCCTCTCTTGATCCGGATCCCGAACACTGAGTTTACCATCTTCCTTGAACGATCCGGATCAGGCTTCGCAATCCGATCCCGAACGTTGATGTTTTGTGAACTGTATGAACGATCCGGATCAAGCACTTCGATCCGGATCCCGAACCTTCGTTTTTCTGGAATTGCCTGACTCGTTACGACGATCCGGATCACAGCTAATCCGATCCGGATCGCCGTCCGTAAATTTCCAGAAATGTTAGGTTTTTGATTCTTATCTCCTTCCTAGGGTTTCTAACCTATAAATAGACCCTATGACTCTTTTTCTAGGGTTAATCCAAAGAGGCCGATATCCAAATAGCCGTCATTTTCATATATCATCTTATACGGCTCAGATCCACATATAGAGAAGAAAGGAAATCATTAGAGAATACTCTATGTTTCTTCATCTATATTGATTAGTTTGATTCTAGGTTTTCATACTCACATCTTGAGTTGAATCAAACTAATGAATACTTAGATGGTATTTCCGATCTATCTTTGATCTAAGTATTCGGCGGATCATCACCACCCAAAACAACGATTTACCCCAAAAATCGGCGCGTGGATTCGCGTGTCCTTGTGGATTCAAGGTTCAACCGCTCTCGTGGATTCGGAGCGAGGCACGTTCGTGGATTCGAAGGGTGCTATTGGGTGAAGACCGTGGATTCGGTCGGACGTCGTGGATTCGACGTTGGACGCCGTGGATTCGGCGTTGGGCGCAGATCGTGGATTCGAGAAGCGTCGCGGAGCGAGCGAGAAGATCCTCTAGGAGCGTATGGAAAGGTTGAGTCGTAAGTGTGTACGGTAAATCACCTTGTACGTGTTTTAATTCTAGTGGATTTCTGCCGTGTTATCGGTCCCGTGGTTTTTTACTCCGGTGATGGAGTTTTCCACGTAAAAATCTTGCGTATTATTTTTTTCCGCATTGGGTTTTTATCGCAACGATTTTTGAGTGTTTATACGTTTACACCTATTCACCCCCCTCTAGTGTTTTTTTCCCCTATTTAGATCCTTATTACATATAACCCAACAAGTGGTATCAGAGCGGGAAAGGGTGTAAACAAATGGTTGAAGTGGAAACATCAACCGACCCCCGTTCTTCGATGGAACAATTATGCGTACTGGAAGTGCGATGAAAGCCTTTTTATTTCCATCGACGAACGGGTGTGGCAATCAATTGAATTAGGATGGTCTAATCCAACTGAATTTATTGGTGATGTTCGCACCTAAAACCTAGGTCGAAATGGACCAAGGAAA
>CM055070.1:26787614-26814575 GCA_029204045.2 Tillandsia leiboldiana
ACTGTCATCTTTTTATTA
Source organism: Tillandsia leiboldiana (assembly GCA_029204045.2). Taxonomy (NCBI): domain Eukaryota; kingdom Viridiplantae; phylum Streptophyta; class Magnoliopsida; order Poales; family Bromeliaceae; genus Tillandsia; species Tillandsia leiboldiana. Next base: position 26,787,633 of record CM055070.1, read on the forward strand.
CAAGCTTCGTCACCCGAGAGAGAGTTTGGGTGATCGGATTCTATGGGCCTTTTCTGTTTCTGTTTCGCGACGATAGCTACTGGGTTGGTGCCTGGAACCTGTTCGTGTGTGTAGGGGGGGTGGTTTGTAGGTGTTGGTATCCCGGAACTTCGGGCCTGGTTGGTTGCCTCCTCCTCCTCCGCTGTTTTTATACCGAGGAAGTTGTTTTTCCCCCCAAACTGTAAGGGCTCGAGAACTTTCGATAGGCGCGCCTAGAGTCTGTTCTTGTTTAATAGGGTTCTAGGCACCGACCTATCGGGGTTTCCGACCCTTATGGTGTCGGTCTGTGTTTGTGTCATTGTTAGTGTGTTTCCCGAACTCTGTGATGGAGTCGAGAACTTCAATAGGTGGACCCTGAGTTCTTGTTTGATAGGTTTCTATGCACCGGCCTATCGGGGTTTCAGAACCCTTATGGTGTCTGTCTTGTTTGTGTCATTGTGAGTTGTTTTCGGCGAACTGTAAGGAGTCGAGAACTTCGATAGGCGGAGCCTGGAGGGTCTGTTCTTGTTTGATAGGTTTTCTTGCACCGCCTATCGTGGTTTTCGAACCCTTATGGTGTCGGTTATGTTGTTGTGTCGTTGTGGTTGGTGTTTATTTTGGTGAGTCCGTTGGGTTGACGGCAGCCTAGCCTGTTGGATATGTCCAGCTAGTGAGTTAGATGTGATGTTGGGTATTGGTTTGATCTTGTGATCGTGGATTTGGCCTATGCCTGCATGAGGCCCTTTGAGCTCGCAGAGATGCGCGGATACTTTCCTCGGTGGGGTTGCGCCCCTCGAGTGCCACTCCGGAGTTGGGCCTGTTACTTTGCTATCGCTGTGAGACCTGGATCTCCGCAGAGCTGTTGCAGTACGTTTGGGTGGTTTCTGGAGGCCTACGTGGTGTGTCGGTGGTGATTGTGCACATTGGACACAAGTGTTGGACTTCGGCTTAAAATGGATCACGTGCGTGATCGGAGGACCCCGTTGAGTGTTTAGAAAGTGTTTCCATCCGCGGAACAGATATCAAATTGGACTCAGCGCGAAGTTTGACAAAGGAACACCTTTCCGGATGCCTTCGATAATTTTTGAGTTCGAATTTTGGCAAAACGGCCGCGGATTTGGATTCAGCGCGCGGAAACGATGAAATTTTCTACTTACTTGATTTTTGCGCCACGGTTTACTGTTCACTCCGCCGAACAGAACTCGGCGGCCGGCGGCCTTCGGCGGCGGCGGCGGCACGGCGAGCGCGGCGGACTGGCTCGGGCAGGCGGCGTTGCGGCCGCGGCACGCGCGTGTCACGCCCCGGGGTCGAAACTGCGACCCGGGCTCGCCAACAGATCCGCCATCTGTACGGAAACTGCCGTACAGACGAAGCGTCTACCCTGCAAGTCAGATCTATAGCTATAATGTATCAGAGCTGAAAAAAGAACCAGTAGCTACAGAAATCCACTGAACATCTGATATAATAAAAAACTCAATACAATGTCTCTCAGCTACAAAAGTACAAGAAATCCTCACTGATCTCTCAGAATGTCCAGTACAAAAGTGGAGTCATAAAATACACAAGGTACATCTACCTCTGACTCTCAGTGCTGGTAAGGAACTAAACGGCCACGTCCTCACCTCGATCAGCTGACTCCGCGCGAGCTAAGCCGAAACAGCAGCCTCAGGAAACCTGTCACCGCAGCGGGTGTGAGAACTACTGCAAAGGTAGTTCCCAGTGGGTACCGTCTCAATATCCACGGTATGCCCACTAAGTCTACTGGAGGCACAACAGATAGGTATGCAGATAGATAGATAGATAAAGCTGAAAGAAACTATAGCTATCATGTCTCAATCATCATGCTCAAGAAACTCTACAATGATGAAGATGTGCATACACTCGCTACTGCTAACATGCCTCAAGTATCATGCTCAAAGGAAAACTCATCTATGAACATGCTATGAAACTCACTCACACATATCACCCAATCCCAATGACTGTCCCTCTTTGGACCAGTCAAACAAGCCTGCGCTCATCTACTGCCGCGCATCCCGTAGGAACGGACTTACGTAGGCATCCACTGCCGCACATCCCGGAGGAACGGACTTACGTAGGGTGTCCCTCTAGGACCATCTCAGTAATCACAATCGCAGCCTCGTCAGGCTCGGTATCATCATCGCACCCGGGGCGTAGCTCGAGGGAGCGACCCCACCGAACTCAAGTATCTCAAGTATCTCAGTATCTCATAACTGGCATAAAAAGCCAGGCTCAGCAGGCTATAATCCACGATCAAACAGATCGGATCTCAATGCTCAACTAGCATAACTCAGTCGGAGGAAGACTCCACGACTCGAACAGAAAAGCCCAAACACTCTCACAGCTATGTCGGAGAACCCTCAACGACTCAAGGCTAAAATACACGATCAAACAGATCGGATCTCAATGCTCAACAAGCATACTCAGTCGTAGAAAGACTCCACGACTCGAACAGGAAAGCCCAACACTCTCACAGCTATGTCGGAGAACCCTCAACGACTCAATCTGATAATGCACGCCCCGTGGCTGAGTCGGGAAACCTCCACGACTCGATCTGCCAGAGCCCCCAAAACTCTCAAGGCTAAGTGGGAGAACCATCTCCACCACTAAATCAGAACACGACCCATGATCTAGAGTAACCCAATCAGGGAATACATCCTCAATACCCCGCGAACTCAAGTATCTCAAAACTCTCTCATGACACTAGAAAGTCATCTCATAATGCTCTAAAAATCCACTCGGCCCTCTGGCACGAGAACACATGCATCCTGAACCTACTCAACCCCTCGGGAAGATCTCAATATTTTAAAACTCTTTTCAAAACCCAGTTTTCATTAAAACAGGTCCGACGATTTTTAAAACGGTTCAGATGCCAATATAAAGCCAACTAAACATGCAGTCTAGTGTCAAATCACTTCTAGATCATGCTAAAAATATCTGGGGCTTGCAATTGTATTCCTACAATTTTCTAGGCAACTATCAGATTTACCAGCTATGCAAATAATTAAGCTAAACATGATCAACATGCATTCAATAGCTTTAAAGGGCATTCCATACATCTTGAAGAAATTCCAACCCACCTCAAATGCTTTCCGAAGGCCACGCCGAAATCGGAGAAGAAACGGGCGAAAACAGACGAAAAACTGCACTGTGCCTCTCGCGCGCACGCGCGCCGTCGCGCGTCTCGGAAAAATCCACGAAGCTCCGATCAATCCTCTATCACACTCCCCAAGGTCTCAGCATGCCTCAGCTCAGCTCAAGAGGGTCCCCCACACGTGCGCAAGAAGCAGACAAATCCTCGGATTTGCGCAGTAACCTCCCTGCTTGAACCCGAGAGCACAGGGAGAGAGGGAGAGAAAGGATGGAAATTAACTCAAAATCCCAATCAATTCCATCAATAAAACCCAAGAGGAGAACTATCGAATCCAAATCCACAATCTCCAACAATTAATTTACCTCAATTTGCCCTCGCGCGCGCACGTTGACCCGGTCAACTCCCACAAGCAGCTCCGATGGACACCCTGCTTCATCTCCTTCTACTTCCCCTTCTTCTTCTTCTTCTCTGGCAGCAAGAAAGGAAGAGGATGGATGAGAGATGGGAGATGGTGAGGGAGCTGGTGATCATGGGTATATAACATGACGGGAGTGGTTGGAAGCCCATACCTCAACACTGTGCACCAATCCGAGCTCTTTTCGGGCATTCCAGAGTCTGTGTTCGGGTACCAGCATTTGGGTACCGGAACACCACCCCTGGTTCCGGTACCAGGCAGCTGGTTCCGGAACCAAGGGGCCAGTTCCGGAACCAACTGCTTGGTTCCGGAACCCAGCCACCCATAACCTCCAGAATCAGCCAGAACCTTCCCGAATCGCGCCGATAACTCACTTTCTCGCCTCGGGACCTCCGCATCACCCCGAAACCAACCGAACACCTCTGTAAAATCATAATACACATGTCCCAAGGGATCAACTCACAACAAACCCATCCATGAAACCAATGCTTGACCCGCAAGCTCTCAATCCGACGCCAACTCACTTTTCTACAAGAATACTTCCGCGTCGCTCCGGGACCACCCGAACCTCTCTGTAAATACAAACAAAAACTGCTAAAGGTATTTCCACAATACCAGGCTGCCACGTGGAGTCGGCACAATGCCCGAAGCTCCGGTACTCTACACTCTCCCCTCCTTTTAACGGTTTCGTCCTCGAAACCTCAAAACTCCAGAACTCAGGGGGGTGACTCAAATAAGTGGGGATATGAAACTCCCAGCTCATCCTCAGGCTCTCATGTGGCCTCTCACTCCTCATGATGACTCCATAGGACCTTTACAAAAGGTAAGATCCGGTTGCGCAATTCTCTCGTCTCTCGAGCAAGAATCCGCACCGGTCGCTCCTGATAGTCCAAGTCCTCGTCTGACTCCAAAGAAACGAAGTCCAAATCATGCAAGGAATCCAAATCCATACTTCCCTCAGAACGGATACACCAACGTCCTCGTGGGTACTTGCCAAATCATGGCGGTAGCGCAACTCGGTGAACAACTAATCCAATGCGCTCTAACTCCTCGAATATGCCAATAATTTGCGGATTCAACTTCCCGCGAAATCTCAAATCTACCCATTTCTGCGGATAGTGATTCTCAGAAGTCACCAAACTCCCTGCTTCCAATTGGCATAACTTTTCCGTTGCTCCTTAGCAACCACAATGCTGAGAGCTTCACGATGCATTCTTACATCCATCCACGGGTAAGAAGTCCAACATCGGGAACAACACTCAACCCCTAACCCCTAAAATCAGCTCTCGGATCTCGGAATCCACGGGCACACAGATGCGGTCCTTGTACTTCAGTACTCCCGCTGCATTCACTGAGAAGTTCCCTCTCTAATCCTGTCCAACGGAGTGGGTTACGAGTCCAAAATACAAGTTTTGCCACATTCCCAGGGAACACCACCTTAATCTCAATTCGTCTCAATTACTCTTTCAGCGGCATCTGCTGAGTAACCATCATACTCCAAAACTGCACCGCTCGCCTATTCAAGGCAGCTGCGACCACATTGGCTTTGTCGGGACGTTACTGTAAGCTCAATCATACATCCTTATTAACTCTATCCACCGGCATTGCCTCAAATCAAATTCCTTCTGAGTAACCCAGTACCTCAGGTTCTAGGATCGATAGATATCTCAAATCTCTCTCTATCTCAAGCAACTATTCACAATGATGTTAATACCATCCACAGCTTGAACTCCTCAAAGTTATGCTGGCACTGCTTAATCCACAACTCTGGACCTCTGTCACTATCATGGGTCCAAGCCGAACCTAAACGGCAACACTCTTCGCCGGGTCCACTGTCACTCCTGCGGCTGTAATAACATGCCTAACCACAAAATCTTCCGAAGTCTAAGAGCAAATTCTCTTACAACTCGGCATCAACTTCTCTCATAGAAGTTGCAGCACTATCCTTAAGTGCTCCTCGTGCTTAAACTCATCTCGGAAACCAAATCCGATATAATCAATCAACTGGCCTTGTATAAATTTAACTCAACTACTAGCACGGCAACTCACTGTAGAGCTCAAACTCACACTGATTCTACTGCCCGTTCCAAGTACCGCCGGAACACACAAGTCCTCAAATCCAAAAGGCCGCAGGGCCTTAGTCAATCCGCTTGACCTCACTGTAAGCTCAAAATGTCTTTATCGGGTTTCAGACTCTATCTGGCACAGCCCTCAGCTGTAGGGTTCCACAAAGCCTTCAATGTCCCGCAAGGCATCAACCCAACACGACCCAAATCTAACTGTGCTCGAATCGTCACAGCACTCTCACCGTTGTGCACTCACAACGTGGCATCACTGCCGTATACCAACGGCATGGCATCACCACCGTGTATCAACGGCGTGGCATCACCACCGTGTATCAACGGTGTGGTAACACATCCAAAATACTGATCTCTCGGATCCTCACTGTCGTATCCTCACGACGTGGCATGGGGTCACCCAGACCTCTCGATCCCTCGGATCCGCAGCTGCACTAACAGCTCTCTCACTGGCTCACGAGTGATACTCCAAGAGAAGCTGCCGAAGTCGGCGCGGTTTCCAAACCACGTCGATCACTATCTCGATCTCAGTCTCACTAAACGGCGGCATCAACATCAGACCAGGTAAACTCCTGTCCGGGATCACACAGGCGATAAAGATATTCCTTTAGTCCCGGTGCTGCAGTAGGCACCTCTTCTACCGTCGCTAGCAAAGCGACACGACCACGACTCAACCTCTGCCGTGCTCTAGCATCCTCTATAACCACACTCCTCCTGGCCAGGTCCACGGAGGGTCATTGTCCACTCTCGACAATCCAAGATAGCACAACATTGGGATAACCAATCCCTATCCAACCTTATATCAACATCTCGGAGCTGATGTAGGACTAACAACTCTAGGATCAAATCCAAGGTATTATCTGCACTGGCAGGACTGGCAACACTCATCCATGTGCTATACGTGATCTGGAACCTGATCCTCACGTGCACAAGCCAACAGTCCCACCTCCGGCCCACACGCAGCTATCTTTGCTCTAGTAACGCACACACCAGCGGTGTTGGCATCAACATGCTCTAACTCCGATGACCATAAGAAAACCACACCTGGTAAGACGCGCTCCACTATCCTGGCGTCCTCCAACCAACTACACCATTTCATCCACTAGATGCTGGTGGCCATCGCTCAATCTGCCTCGGCATCTCGGCTCAATCAGCCTACCGGTAAGTCGGATGAACCTCTATCTCCTGTAGGAGTAATGGGGTGCCGTCGCAAGCGGCAATCGAAGAGCACCACGCTGGGACACTCTGCCTGAAATGCCCTGACTATCCACAAGAAAAGCATCGCCCTTTCCCTAAAGTCACTCTATGGCGATGAATGCGGCTCACCACAAAAGACACAATCATACGAATACTGCTGTTGGTGCCTCGACTGTCGAGAACCTCTTAGTCTCTGTCTCCTCTGAGACTCATGATCCTGTGACTGGAATCATGGCAACCTCGATCCACTCGACTATCCCAAAATCAGGCGATACTGGACATCTATCTCTGGAGCTAGTCCCTCGCTCTCCGTCCCTCTCGGACATGATCACAGACCTCAGTCAATCCATCGGGCATGCACAACCGCCGCATCTGAAGTCGCTCGTCGAGAATATCCAAAATGATAACATCTCGAAGCAGTCCCCTCTCAAACATGATCAATCTCCTGGGCCTCATCCTGGGCGACATGGGGCACTCTGCTCAACAATCATAGAAACTCGCTCCAAATCCTCAACCGCCTGATGGTCCAACGGGACAGACTCGACGCCACCAACACACGGCGTCCCTATCCAAAAGTGCGCAACTAAGGGCACCTGATGCTTCTCCTGGATGAACAAGTCCTCAGCCAACTTTTCCATGGCAGCAATCCAGTTCCCGGCCTCCCAAGGTTCCAACTCCGCCCTGAAATCTGTAGGGGATGGAACTGGCGGATGCACGACTATCAATCAGCAATCTCTCGCTGCTCCCGTACTACTCACAGTGCCAACGGGGCCGAAGTCGACGATGTCGCGGCTGGAGGTACTACGGCGATACCTCAAACGATACTCTCTGCTCAAACATGCGCATCACGCGCTCCGTGTTCTCTTCCTGGCGCCGCGTCGCCTAAACAACTGAGCTACCTGGGCCCGTAACTCGCAGACCTCGCTCTGCTCTGTCCATTCAGCCCCCCGCTGTTCGGGCTCCTCATCCAAGGTCAAACACGCCCTCGCCGCTGCACGGCATCACAGGGCCAACAAGAAGAACAGTCACGGCCAACCAAACCACAAACACTCTCGACCCAATCAAGCGAAAGTCTATAACATGTTAACCGTTCTAAAGTATTATGTTGTCTGCAGCCAACATAATCACTTTAGAGAATAAACATGTAAAATCACTCGCCCCAATCCCTCGGGGGAGGTACAAACTCAATCAGGACTCTCGCTACAATCACGTCTCTCACGACAGTCATCCTACTGTCCAACCAATAGCCTAGGGTCACTAAGTCCTCAACGACCTATATTCCTAGGCTCTGATACCACCCTAATCTGTCACGCCCCGGGGTCGAAACTGCGACCCGGGCTCGCCAACAGATCCGCCATCTGTACGGAAACTGCCGTACAGACGAAGCGTCTACCCTGCAAGTCAGATCTATAGCTATAATGTATCAGAGCTGAAAAAAGAACCAGTAGCTACAGAAATCCACTGAACATCTGATATAATAAAAAATCTCAATACAATGTCTCTCAGCTACAAAAGTACAAGAAATCCTCACTGATCTCTCAGAATGTCCAGTACAAAAGTGGAGTCATAAAATACACAAGGTACATCTACCTCTGACTCTCAGTGCTGGTAAGGAACTAAACGGCCACGTCCTCACCTCGATCAGCTGACTCCGCGCGAGCTAAGCCGGAACAGCAGCCTCAGGAAACCTGTCACCGCAGCGGGTGTGAGAACTACTGCAAAGGTAGTTCCCAGTGGGTACCGTCTCAATATCTACGGTATGCCCACTAAGTCTACTGGAGGCACAACAGATAGGTATGCAGATAGATAGATAGATAAAAGCTGAAAGAAACTATAGCTATCATGTCTCAATCATCATGCTCAAGAAACTCTACAATGATGAAGATGTGCATACACTCGCTACTGCTAACATGCCTCAAGTATCATGCTCAAAGGAAAACTCATCTATGAACATGCTATGAAACTCACTCACACATATCACCCAATCCCAATGACTGTCCCTCTTTGGACCAGTCAAACAAGCCTGCGCTCATCTACTGCCGCGCATCCCGTAGGAACGGACTTACGTAGGCATCCACTGCCGCACATCCCGGAGGAACGGACTTACGTAGGGTGTCCCTCTAGGACCATCTCAGTAATCACATCGCAGCCTCGTCAGGCTCGGTATCATCATCGCACCCGGGGCGTAGCTCGAGGGGAGCGACCCCACCGAACTCAAGTATCTCAAGTATCTCAAGTATCTCATAACTGGCATAAAAAGCCAGGCTCAGCAGGCTATAATCCACGATCAAACAGATCGGATCTCAATGCTCAACTAGCATAACTCAGTCGGAGGAAGACTCCACGACTCGAACAGAAAAGCCCAAACACTCTCACAGCTATGTCGGAGAACCCTCAACGACTCAAGGCTAAAATACACGATCAAACAGATCGGATCTCAATGCTCAACAAGCATACTCAGTCGTAGAAAGACTCCACGACTCGAACAGGAAAGCCCAACACTCTCACAGCTATGTCGGAGAACCCTCAACGACTCAATCTGATAATGCACGCCCCGTGGCTGAGTCGGGAAACCTCCACGACTCGATCTGCCAGAGCCCCCAAAACTCTCAAGGCTAAGTGGGAGAACCATCTCCACCACTAAATCAGAACACGACCCATGATCTAGAGTAACCCAATCAGGGAATACATCCTCAATACCCCGCGAACTCAAGTATCTCAAAACTCTCTCATGACACTAGAAAGTCATCTCATAATGCTCTAAAAATCCACTCGGCCCTCTGGCACGAGAACACATGCATCCTGAACCTACTCAACCCCTCGGGAAGATCTCAATATTTTAAAACTCTTTTCAAAACCCAGTTTTCATTAAAACAGGTCCGACGATTTTTAAAACGGTTCAGATGCCAATATAAAGCCAACTAAACATGCAGTCTAGTGTCAAATCACTTCTAGATCATGCTAAAAATATCTGGGGCTTGCAATTGTATTCCTACAATTTTCTAGGCAACTATCAGATTTACCAGCTATGCAAATAATTAAGCTAAACATGATCAACATGCATTCAATAGCTTTAAAGGGCATTCCATACATCTTGAAGAAATTCCAACCCACCTCAAATGCTTTCCGAAGGCCACGCCGAAATCGGAGAAGAAACGGGCGAAAACAGACGAAAAACTGCACTGTGCCTCTCGCGCGCACGCGCGCCGTCGCGCGTCTCGGAAAAATCCACGAAGCTCCGATCAATCCTCTATCACACTCCCCAAGGTCTCAGCATGCCTCAGCTCAGCTCAAGAGGGTCCCCCACACGTGCGCAAGAAGCAGACAAATCCTCGGATTTGCGCAGTAACCTCCCTGCTTGAACCCGAGAGCACAGGGAGAGAGGGAGAGAAAGGATGGAAATTAACTCAAAATCCCAATCAATTCCATCAATAAAACCCAAGAGGAGAACTATCGAATCCAAATCCACAATCTCCAACAATTAATTTACCTCAATTTGCCCTCGCGCGCGCACGTTGACCCGGTCAACTCCCACAAGCAGCTCCGATGGACACCCTGCTTCATCTCCTTCTACTTCCCCTTCTTCTTCTTCTTCTCTGGCAGCAAGAAAGGAAGAGGATGGATGAGAGATGGGAGATGGGTGAGGGAGCTGGTGATCATGGGTATATAACATGACGGGAGTGGTTGGAAGCCCATACCTCAACACTGTGCACCAATCCGAGCTCTTTTCGGGCATTCCAGAGTCTGTGTTCGGGTACCAGCATTTGGGTACCGGAACACCACCCCTGGTTCCGGTACCAGGCAGCTGGTTCCGGAACCAAGGGGCCAGTTCCGGAACCAACTGCTTGGTTCCGGAACCCAGCCACCCATAACCTCCAGAAATCAGCCAGAACCTTCCCGAATCGCGCCGATAACTCACTTTCTCACCTCGGGACCTCCGCATCACCCCGAAACCAACCGAACACCTCTGTAAAATCATAATACACATGTCCCAAGGGATCAACTCACAACAAACCCATCCATGAAACCAATGCTTGACCCGCAAGCTCTCAATCCGACGCCAACTCACTTTTCTACAAGAATACTTCCGCGTCGCTCCGGGACCACCCGAACCTCTCTGTAAATACAAACAAAAACTGCTAAAGGTATTTCCACAATACCAGGCTGCCACGTGGAGTCGGCACAATGCCCGAAGCTCCGGTACTCTACAGCGCGGGCAGGCGCGCGGGCGCGCGGGCAGGTGCGCGGTCCACGGGCCGGCGTGCACCAGAGGGCAGGACACGCGGCGTGTTTGGATTGGTCGGTGTTGTGGGCGCGGTTCATGGAGTGGTGCGAGGCGGTGCATGGACCGGGAGGAATACATGTTGGCTTCCGGTTGGCTGGCTCAGGTAGGCGGGGTCCACCGTGGCGCACCGGGGTGCCTCGGGCAACATGCCTGGCAGGGGGCGCAGGCGGCGCGCGCAGGCGCACGTGGGCCCGCGTCAGGCGTGTTGACGCGCGGTTCCCGCGCGTGGGCCGCCACGTGTCGACCTTCGCTGTGGGCCACGCGGCGCGAAGCTAATGACCGACATGGTTGTTTGCTGTTCTTCGATGACATGGCGGCACCAGGTGGTTTCGGGCTGTGGTCGGACGGGCCGGTGCGACCAGCTTTGCCGCGCCCGAAAATTTTGGGCGTCCGAAAGCAAGGATACATTGGTCATTTTGGGATTTGTTTTTCCCAGCCTATATATAGGCCGAGAACATCTTCAGGGATCTCTTTCCCTGTTTCTCTTCTCACAGTGCAACCTTCACAAGACTTCCTCCTCTCCCAGAGCTGGTTCCATCTGCAGATTCCTGGATTTTTCCGCGGAAGCATCCCGAGGTTTTTATTTTTACGGCGCGGCGCGGCGCTCGTTCATTTGTGGTCTCCTTCGTCGCGGTTTGGGTACGAGGACTCCCCCGGTTTACTCCTACCACCGTTTTCGTCGATTCTTGCGCCGTTGGCTTCATGACAGGTAGGGCTACGATCTTCGTGATTTAAGCTTCCCCTCATTTCGAGTTTATCTTGGAGTTTCCCGAGCTTTCTTTCGACCCCTTTTTCTAGGGCGGAGTTTTGGACAGCACATCGGTGTTTCGGCGATATCTTTGGCACATGCGTCTGATTGAGGCATGCCAGTAGGCGTTTTTCATCTACACATCGCAATGAGCATCCTCCAATTTTTCTGGATTTTTCTAAATTTTTCCCGAAGGTGAAAAAGGCATTATTTTCAGTGTTAGGTGTTACAGTTTTCTGTAAAGATTTCTTTGGGGTGGTTCCCTTGCAGAATTTATATCTCAGTGTAGGAAACTCGGATTTGAACGTGCAGGTACTCGTTTCGACCGGCTCGTCGCGAGGATCGCGACGGTATTTTTTTGGGAATTTTCTGTGTATAGCTCGTAGGTGAAAATGGCACATCTTTGGGACAGAATTCTGGGACAGCGTGTATTTGGGTACTTGTGTGTTTAATTGTATGTTTTGGGGTAATTGTGAACAGTGATCGCGGCGGTTTATCTGCTTGGGCATTTGGCGTGAAAAGGGATATTGGACAGTGAGGAGGTTCTACAGCTGAGGATTTCGCGTGTCCAGGTGGGTGGTTGCTATACTCCTCATTTTCTGACATACCCCTAGGAATATTAAAGAGATCCTCTCATTGGTTACATTGAATGATCAACTATGGACATGCATGCTTAAATTAAAATAATTATGAGCCTATCATATGGAAATTGTTACGGAATTTGAGTTGGCGTAGTTTCGTGAAAGTCTCAAGTCTTGAAGATTGAAGGTGAAGAAAGTTGGATCATTTAACTCAATCTCAAGAAAGAAGAATTCAAAAGGATCAGGTATGTTTAACTAAAGATTTTGTGTGATCCGAATACTTCTTGTAGTGTAGAAACACTTGGAAGAATCTTTCATTGCATAAAAATCAAAAACTGGACTTGGGACATGTTCAGGATCCGGATCAGGTTGTTCGATCCGGATCCCGAAGGTGGTTCGTTCATACACCAGTTCAATCCGGATCGTAGCCTCTCTTGATCCGGATCCCGAACACTGAGTTTACCATCTTCCTTGAACGATCCGGATTAGGCTTCGCAATCCGGATCCCGAACGTTGATGTTTGGTGAACTGTATGAACGATCCGGATCAAGCACTTCGATCCGGATCCCGAACCTTCGTTTTTCTGGAATTGCCTGACTCATTACGACGATCCGGATCACAGCTAATCCGATCCGGATCGCCGTCCGTAAAATTTCCAGAAATGTTAGGTTTTTGATTCTTATCTCCTTCCTAGGGTTTCTAACCTATAAATAGACCCTATGACTCTTTTTCTAGGGTTAATCCAAGGGAGGCCGATAATCCAAATAGCCGTCATTTTCATATATCATCTTATACAGCTCAAGATCCACATATAGAGAAGAAAGTAAATCATTAGAGAATACTCTATGTTTCTTCATCTATATTGATTAGTTTGATTCTAGGTTTTCATACTCACATCTTGAGTTGAATCAAACTAATGAATACTTAGATGGTATTTCCGATCTATCTTTGATCTAAGTATTCGGCGGATCATCACCACCAAAAACAACGATTTACCCCAAAAATCGGCGCGTGGATTCGCGCGTCCTTGTGGATTCAAGGTTCAACCGCTCTCGTGGATTCGGAGCGAGGCACGTTCGTGGATTCGAAGGGTGCTATTGGGTGAAGACCGTGGACTCGGTCGGACATCGTGGATTCGACGTTGGACGCCGTGGATTCGGCGTTGGGCGCAGATCGTGGATTCGAGAAGCGTCGCGGAGCGAGCGGAGAAGATCCTCTAGGAGCGTATGGAAAAGGTTGAGTCGTAAGTGTGTACGGTAAATCACCTTGTACGTGTTTTAATTCTAGTGGATTTCTGCCGTGTTATCGGTCCCGTGGTTTTTTACTCCGGTGATGGAGTTTTCCACGTAAAAATCTTGCGAGTTATTTTTATTTCCGCATTGGGTTTTTATCGCAACGATTTTTGAGTGTTTATACGTTTACACCTATTCACCCCCCTCTAGGTGTTTTTTCCCCTATTTAGATCCTTATTACATATAACCCAACAAGTGGTATCAGAGCGGGAATAGGGTTGTAAACAATGGTTGAAGGTGGAAACATCAACCGACCCCCGTTCTTCGATGGAACAAATTATGCGTACTGGAAAGTGCGGATGAAAGCCTTTTTAATTTCCATCGACGAACGGGTGTGGCAATCAATTGAATTAGGATGGTCTAATCCAACTGAATTTATTGGTGATGTTCGCACCTTAAAACCTAGGTCGAAATGGACCAAGGAAGAGTTAGATTCTTCTTCTTACAATGGCAAGAGAATTAATGCTATTTTTAATGCCTTATCTCAAACTGAGTTCTCTCGTGTCTCAGCATGTGAGACTGCGAAAGAAATCTGGGATGTTCTTCAGGTTACACATGAGGGAACTAACCTCGTGAAGATTCAGAAACTGCAAATGCTTACGAGCAAGTTTGACTCTATCTTGATGGCAGAAAATGAATCTTTCACGGACTACTATACACGATTGCAAGACATCGTAAACTCATGTGCTAACCTGGGAGAGAAGATTCCAGAATTTAAGATTGTAAGAAAGATCTTAAGAACTCTTCCTGAACGATTTCGCCCAAAGGTTACAGCCATTGAAACTATTAAACACCCGGACGAAATACGTGTAGAAGAATTAGTTGGTTCATTACAAACATATGAAATGACGTTTACTACTAACAATTCTTCTGGAAAGGCATCCACTTCTAAGTCTTCAGGTTATGCGTTGAAAACAACTAAGGAAGAAGACGCGGATACATCCTCCTCAGACGATGACGAGAACCTTTCTATGGAGGAATTTGAGAAGCAGCTCGCTCTCTTGACAAGGAAGTTTCGCCGCAACTTTCGAAGGGGTAATTCAAGTAAATCTCCATCCTTCGGAAAGTCGAACAAAGGCAAGGGTACTTCAAGTTACAAGTCAAGAAAGCAAGAGAACTTCTCAAAGGATAAGAAAAGTTCAGAGGGACAACTACAATGCTTCAAATGTTGAGGCTACGGCCACATTGCAACGGAGTGTCCCAACAAGTATCCGGCGAAGAAGAAGGCGATGCAAGTCGTCACTTGGGATGACAACTCAACGTCAAATGAGTCGTCTTCAAGTGATGAAGAAAAGAGCTCCACGGCATTCCACGCGTCCATATCTTCACCCTTCATGTGCTTTATGGCAAGTACGTCCGAGTCATTGTCCAACTCCACTGTTGAAAAGAATGCAACGGACAATGAATCGGATGATTCGGAAGGTGAAGATTTTGCTCTAGCCTACCACAGACTTTTGAGGGATTCAAAGAAAGTGGCTAAGCAAAACAAGAGTTTGAGAGGGAGAGTGCATGATCTCGAAGAAGAAGCAAAAAGAGCAACTTCTCTCTCAAACGCTCTTAAAGTGGAAATGGAAAATCTGATAAAAGTAAATGTTTCCCTTCAAGAGTCCAATGAGCGTTTTGAGAAGGAACATACAAATCTGGTGGATAAAGCGAATCACTTCTCAAAGCTCTACAATGAGGCTTGACAGGATAACCTGGAAATGACAAAGACCATTTTCCAACTCAAGGATGACTTACAGCGATTCTCTTCAGGAAGGAGTAAGTTGGATAGACTTCTTGGTCTTGGTCAATCAAATCGGTTCGGCCTCGGATACATTCAAACTGGAAACAGTCCAAGTTCGAGTGGGACAGTTTTTGTGCCTCAGTCGGTATCTCCTCCTCCGACACCGGAATTCAAGACAAACAACGACAACAAACCTACTTCATCCTCTTTGGGATCGTCAAGATCTAAGGTATGTTTTTGTTGTGGTGTTTCAGGGCACATAAGAAGATATTGCAAGACGGGAGTCAAATGCTCACCTCAAACATCTCTTGCAATGACTACCACAAAGGTGATTCCTCGGAAATCAATTCAAAATCAATTGAAAGAAAAGAACCCTGGTAGTTTACCGCGCAAGACGACTTCATCAAGGAGCAGCAATCGTTTTAACAAGACGCTTTCACCTAGGCATATAACTTCACGACCATTACCGACGCACTCCAAAAAGGCTTGGGTGCGCAAAGGTGAAATCTTTCTTTGTCTTGTTACCAATGTTTCCTTGCATGCATATGATAGTTCGTCTTGGTATCTGGATAGCGGTTGTTCCCGTCACATGACCGGTGACAAAAATAGTTTTCAAAATCTTGAGAAAATCTCCGGTGGACTTGTTGTTTTCGGAGACGGTCGATATTCCAAAATTGTTGGAAAAGGGACGGTAGCTATTCCAGATGGCCCGATTTTGAAAAACGTCTTATTTGTTGATGGCCTTAAGACTAACCTCATAAGCATAAGTCAACTTTGCGACAATGGTTTTTCAGTTAACTTTTCATCTGTTGAATGCGTTGTAACTGATAAGGACCAGTTCTTCTTTTTAAAAGGGGTTAGATCTGAAAACAATTGCTATGTTGTTCCTAATAAAATTTCAGAAAAATGTAACCTAGTTTCTTTGAATAATGAAACACTTTGGCATGAAAGGCTAGGTCACATAAATTTTAAGGAACTTGTTAAAATTTCAAACAAGGACGTGGTCAAGGGGGTTCCAAAACTTTTATTTAAACAAAACATTGTGTGTGGTGGTTGCCAAAAGGGAAAACAGTCCAAAACTGCACACAAGAACTTGAACCACGTTGGTACAAAACGGCCTTTGGATCTTTTACACATGGATTTAATGGGGCCAACTCGTCAACCATCTTTGGGAGGTAAATGGTATATTTTCTTATTGGTTGATGATTTCTCTCGGTATTCTTGGGTAGCATTTTTAAAAGAGAAAGCTGATACTTTTGATTCTTTTCACGAGATTTGCCTTCGTATTATGATTGAAAAGAATGAAAAGATCATTCGTGTTAGAAGTGATAGTGGTGGAGAATTCATTAATTCTAAATTCATTGACTTTTGTACTTCAAACGGTATTAAGCATGAATTCTCTGCACCCTATACACCTCAACAGAATGGTGTTGTCGAGCGTAAAAACAGGGTTGTTCAAGAGATGGCGCGTGTGATGCTTCATAGCCGGAACCTACCGCTACATTTTTGGGCTGAAGCTGTGAACACCGCTGTCTATGTCATTAATCGAGTGTTTTTGTGCCCGGGAACGTTAAATACACCATATGAACTATGGCGTGGTAGAAAACCCAACATCAAATATTTTCGCATCTTCGGGAGTCGGTGTTACATTTTACGTGACCGTGAAAATCTTGGAAAGTTTGACTCACGAAGTGTCGAAGGGATTTTCTTGGGGTATTCTACTAATAGTAGAGCATATCGAGTATTTAACTTGGAATCTAAGACGATCGTAGAATCTATAAATGTTAAAGTAGATGAAGCTTTTCACTTTGCATCTGAAAAATCTACCCTCGATATTTCTCTAGATGATGATTCTCCTGCCGTTGCATATTCTCATAATAATACTTCCAATATTAATGATGCATCTAATGGTTCTTCAAGTTTATCTAATGTGCAGGAATCGTCTCATTTATCTCCGAGTACTCCGTCTCAACAAACGCTACGAATCTCCAAGGATCATCCGGAATCGAATATTATTGGAGATCCACAAGAAGGAGTTAGAACTCGGAGGCAGTTGGTGTGTGGATTCGCTTGCTACGTATCTTTAATCGAACCAAAGAACATAGATGAAGCTCTTCAGGATGACTACTGGATTAAAGCAATGCAGGAAGAGCTCCATCAATTTGAGCGAAACAAAGTCTGGGAATTAACGAAGCCTCCAAAGCAACATAATGTGATAGGTACCAAATGGATCTTCAAGAACAAGAAGAATGAGGATGGTACTATCATCAGGAACAAGGCACGATTAGTTGCTCAAGGCTACTCTCAAGTAGAAGGTATAGACTTTGATGAAACATTCGCCCCTGTAGCTAGACTCGAGTCCATTCGTATACTGTTTGTTATTGCTTGTCATTTTAAAATCAAATTATTTCAAATGGACGTTAAGAGCGCATTTCTAAATGGGTTTTTAAATGAGGAAGTTTATGTGGCTCAACCGAAAGGTTTTGTAGACCATAAACAACCTAACCATGTTTTTCATTTGAAAAAGGCTCTTTACGGTCTGAAACAAGCACCGCGAGCATGGTACGAAAGGTTGACAAAGCGCCTTTTGGAGAAGGGCTACACTCGAGGGGGAGCTGATAGGACTCTCTTTGTGAAGCATTATCAAAACAATTTCATTGTAGCACAAATCTATGTCGATGACATTGTATTTGGCGCAACAAGAGATAATGATGCTTCTAAATTCGCGGAGACCATGGAAAGCGAATTTGAGATGTCCATGATGGGCGAATTGACTTATTTCCTTGGATTGCAAATTAAATAAAATGATGAAGGTATTCACTTGAGTCAATCCAAGTATGCAATGGAGTTGGTTAAAAAGTTTGATTTTGAAAATTCGAAGGATTTTCCGACTCCAATGGAACTAGCCACAAGGGACTTGGAAGTGAATCACAAAGTGAGAATGTAGACGAGAAACTGTATCGAAGTATGATTGGAAGTCTACTTTACCTCACGGCTAGTCGCCCGGATATATCTTTTGGTGTTGGGATCTGCGCGTGATATCAATCTGCACCAAAGGAGGTTCACCTGAAAGCGGTGAAAAGGATCATCCGGTATATCAAAGGATCAATTAATTTCGGAATTTGGTATCCTATGGGAACAAGTTTGGATATTGTTGGATACTCAGATGCCGATTGGGCAGGATCAGTGGATGATCGAAAAGCACGAGTGGTGCGTGCTTCTATCTTGGCCATTGCCTTGTGCATGGCACAGTAAAAAGCAGAATTGCATAGCACTCTCGACTGCCGAAGTGGAATACATTTCAGCTGGAAGTTGTTCAACTCAACTCATTTGGATGAAAAGCGTACTGAGCGACTTCCGGATTTCAGCATCTTCGGTAACAATACTTTGTGACAACACAAGTGCAATTAACATTTCTAAAAACCCTGTGTTGCACTCTAGAACAAAACATATTGAACTTAGATATCATTTCTTAGAGAGCTAGTTGAATCAAATATTCTTCAACTTTCATATATTCCAACTGAGGATCAATTAGCTGACATTCTAACAAAACCTTTGGATCAAAAACGTTTTATTCATTTGCGAAAAGCAATTGGAATGCTTTCCTTGAAATAAACTTCTTTTTGAAACCTTTGCTTAGGATAGGTTTTGTTTTTGTTTTGTTTGTTCATTATCTATGCTTTGTACATAGGACATTAATTGAGCATAAATCATAATTGACTTTAATTGCATCTTTTCGCACATTTAGAAATTTATTATGCTTTTGCCATCATAATATTTCACTGTTGCAATGATCATTTATGTTAATTAAATCACTTCTGAGTGATCATAGTCATTTCTCTCTCAATGATCTCTTGGTATAGTCATTATCTTATTTGACTGCTTAGTCGAGTATGAAATCGAGATCAATTTTGGTTGAATACTTTATATCTTAAATAATTGATAGCCAATTGAGGTGAGTCAAAGAAAGTAAAATGCTCAAAGATGTGGAAAGAGATTACATCCCAATGAGGAGTGTGAAAACTACCACCACATGGAGGAAAGAGCTACCACCTCGGTCGTCCGAGTATTGTGTGCAGCTACCACATGTATACCAAGCATGGTTGTTCAATTTTTGATTAAGTAAAATGCATGTTGAAATACTTGACTCTGTCAAATTTCAAGGTTGGTATAAGGTGGGTTTTTAAAGAAAGATGCTCAAAGAGCCACTCTCTTCAACAGATTGTCTAGATACATTATCTACTATATTTGGGATTTCAAACATCTATTGATCTTTGTATTTCATTTTCTTTACTGAATTGATGATTTGATAAAGGCATTACTCATAAGATCAAGTTAGATGTAATTGAAGGTGTTCAACTTTAAGGGATTTAATTTTTGTAAATTTCGTTTCATTTTTGGATATTATTGATAGATTTGGCATAATCTAATTCTTGTTGTATGAAACGATGATTTTTGTTTAAAGTTGATACACATTTGTGCTTACAATCTTTTTCTGGTTTTTCTTGAATTTCTCTGAAATTTTCTAAAGAAAAAGTTGGAGCCGATCCGGATCGGGCAAGATGATCCGGATCCCGAACGCAGGCTTCTTCCTGCGGCTGGCCGATCCGGATCGAAATCTCGATCCGATCCGGATCACGGCTAGGGTTTTATAAGAACAAGGGGTTTTGATTTCTTTTACCCAATCTTTTGTTCTCAAGTCTCTAGAGCCTCTCTCTCTAGAACATTGCACCTTGGAGCTTTCAAACTCAAGTTCTTCAATCCAAGTAAGTTTTATTGATCAAAATCTCGGTTTTTCACCGTTTTTCTTTTCCTCCTCAAACGTGATGAATTTCTTGGATCAATTTGTTTGTGGATGGTTTTTGATCAAATTTCTTTTGAAATAAGAACTCTGGGTAGATTAGTTTTGATTATATGCTAGGTATTCTCCTGATTAACGGATTTTTAGGCTTCGATTTCTAAAATTTCGGTTTTAGGGCATATAATAAGGATTTTCGAAAATCATGCAATTGATCTATTTTTAAAAGTCCTTTTGCAAAACTAATTTGATTCTTAGTCTCTCTACATGATTATGATTGTTTGGGTACAATTTTTCAAATTTTTGAAAATTAACAATTTTTCATGTGTTCTTGAGTTGGTCTTCACAGGATACATTTTCACTAGCAATCAAAATGGTGATCACTTGGATTATTTTCCTACTTGCTGCCATGGTACATGTCAAGGATACTGCCAAGCCTAAGAAGGCTAAGAAAGCGAAGAAGACTAAGGATGATTCCGACACTGAATCAGAGACAGAGTCGATTGACTGGGATAACATCGAAATCGAGGGAACTGTCCCCATTATCTCCAAAGGAAAGCAACTGCTGAAGCTTCAAAGCCTACTACTGCTGTGAAAAGGGCAAAGCTCCAATGGAAGAAACTCTGGAAAGACAAGAAGAAAAAGTGTTGCTCGCAAAAGAGGAAGTGCTCAAGGAATCTCCATTGAGCAACCAGCTGCTAGCCAAGCACCTCCACAAGACTTTATCAGCTCGGCTAGGATTAAGGAAAATGAAGAGGGAAGTGGAATTCAAATTACTGAATCCCTCTCTAGAGCATACTCTGTACCTAGCGAATCCGCATGGACTGAAGACCAGCATGCATCATCTGCCTCTACAACTCGTCCAGCGACTTCCAAGAGAAACGCTCTAGAAGCTACTGTATTGGCCGCCATTCATCAGGACCAAAGAAGACTTTCTGCTGACCAAGAGAGATTGGCATTAGGTCTCCGACAAATGGCCGCTGACCAAAAACAGATGAAAAAGAAATGTTCCAAATTATCGCGAATGCTGAAAGGAATCTTGAACAAGATAGACGATACTAGCTCAGACAGTTCTGATTTGGCTTGATCTTTTATGCTCTAACCCTTATCGTTTCTATTGCAGGTTTTAAGTTTTTAGTTTTAGTTCTCAGGATTTTCTTGATTGTGAACTTTTTAACTCTCCTTAAATTTTTGGTAATTTTGGCTTTGTTTGTGACAAAAAGGGGGAGAGAGTTTAGAGAGAACAGAACTTGAACAATGATGATGTGAATGTGAACATCAAGGTAAGTATCACTTCAACTTTGACTTTGGTGAAAGGTAAGTATCACAACTTTGGTTTTTATCTTGTGATTTGTTGCATGTTCTACTAACTATTCGACTAACTATTTGGACATGTATTATTACTAACAAGTTGTTTGATTACTAACAAAGCAAAGTTATGACATTTGGAATTTTATTGCTTAGAAGATATGTCAATGTTTGATTGTGATCTTATTACATATCTGAATTACTCAATGTCATGGTGAGCATAAACTCTATCTCTGTTAGGTTTTGAATGCTAAATATTCTTGAGGTATCTAACGATCTCTTTTTGTCAAGAATGATTTCTTTGTGCAGAGAGTACAGATGTCTAAGTCTAGAGTCTGTTTTAGGAGTTTATCTCATGTTTTTAAATTTTTGGATCTCCATTGTAAATTTTTGTTGTATGGTGATAGCAACAAAAATATCTTTTTGAATTTTCTTTAGTGGATCTGTGTTTTGTCACGAAACCGCCAAAGGGGGAGATTGTTACGGAATTTGAGTTGGCGTAGTTTCGTGAAAGGTTCAAGTCTTGAAGATTGAAGGTGAAGAAAGTTGGATCATTTAACTCAATCTCAAGAAAGAAGAATTCAAAAGGATCAGGTATGTTTAACTAAAGATTTTGGTGATCCGAATACTTCTTGTAGTGTAGAAACACCTGGAAGAATTTTTAATTGCATAAAAATCAAAAACTGGTGTTCGGACATGTTCAGGATCCGGATCAGAGCCAGCGATCCGGATCCCGAAGGTTGTTGTTTCATACATTACTTCAATCCGGATCGCAGCATCTCACGATCCGGATCCCGAACGTTGAGTTTTCTGAAATGTATGAACGATCCGGATCAGGCATTCCGATCCGGATCCCGAACGTTTGTTTTCTGGAAACCGTCTTTATTGCTACTGCAATCCGGATCGCCCAAATCCGATCCGGATCGCCGTCCGTCAAAATTCCAGAAATGTTAGGTTTTTGATTCTTATCTCCTTCCAAATGTTTCTAACCTATAAATAGACCCTATGACTCTTTTTCTAGGGTTAATCCAATGAGGCAAAGAAAATAGCCGTCATTTCATATCATTTTATACGGCCTAGATCCACATATAGAGAAGAAAGGAAATCATTAGAGAATACTCTATGTTTCTTCATCTATATTGATTAGTTTGATTCTAGGTTTTCATACTCACATCTTGAGTTGAATCAAACTAATGAATACTTAGATGGTATTTCCGATCTATCTTTGATCTAAGTATTCGGCGGATCATCACCACCCAAAAACAACGATTTACCCCAAAATCGGCGCGTGGATTCGCGTGTCCTTGTGGATTCAAGGTTCAACCGCTCTCGTGGATTCGGAGCGAGGCACGTTCGTGGATTCGAAGGGTGCTATTGGGTGAAGACCGTGGATTCGGTCGGACGTCGTGGATTCGACGTTGGACGCCGTGGATTCGGCGTTGGGCGCAGATCGTGGATTCGAGAAGCGTCGTGGAGCGAGCGGAGAAGATCCTCTAGGAGCGTATGGAAAAGGTTGAGTCGTAAGTGTGTACGGTAAATCACCTTGTACGTGTTTTAATTCTAGTGGATTTCTGCCGTGTTATCGGTCCCGTGGTTTTTTACTCCGGTGATGGAGTTTTCCACGTAAAAATCTTGCGTGTTATTTTTATTTCCGCATTGGGTTTTTATCGCAACGATTTTTGAGTGTTTATACGTTTACACCTATTCACCCCCCTCTAGGTGTTTCTTCCCCTATTTAGATCTATATTACATATAACCCAACAGATTTCATGCAAAAGTGAAGACTTAGAGAGAGGAAGGTTTCCAGAAGAATAGTAGTAGGAAAAGTCATTTCATAATGTTTGAAGTGCACCAACTAATTCTTCTACTTTGATTTCGTCCGGGTGTTTTACTATGTCAATGGCTCACCTTAGGGCGAAATCTTTCAGGAAGAGTTCTCAAAATCTTTCTTACAACTTTAGATTCTGGAATTTTCTCTCCCAAGTTAGCACATGTATTAAGATATCTTGCAATCGTGTATAATAATCTGTGAACGATTCATTTTCTGCCATATGAATAGAGTCAAATTTGCTCGTAAGCATTTGCAGTTTTTTGAATCTTCACTAAACTTGTTCCTCATGTGTAACTTGTAGAGTTCCCAGATTTCTTCGTAGTCTCACATGCGAGACGCGAGAAAACTCGGTTTGCGACAAAGCATTAAATAAGGCGTTAATTCCTTGCCTTAAAGAAGAAGCATCAATTTCTTCCTTAGTCCACTTCGACCTAGGTTGAGGTGAAAACATCGACATAATCTCAATAGGATTTGTCCATCCAAACTCAATTGATTGCAAACCCGTTCATCGATGGAAATCAAGAACGCTCTATGTGGACTTTCCAATATGATAATTTGTTCCATCAAAGAATGATGGTCTATTGATGTTTCCACCTTCAACCATTGTTTAAAACCCTTTCCCGCTCTGATACCACTGTGGGTTATGAATAATATGATCTGAATAGGGGAAAAACCACCTAGAGGGGGGGGGTGAATAGGTGAAAACAATAAACACACCAAATCGTCGCGTAAAAATAACCCAATGCGGGAAAATAAAAAGTACGCAAGATTTACGTGGGAAAACTCTGTCAATAGTAAAAACCACGGGAACGATAACACGGCGAAATCCACTAAGATTAAACACGTACACAGGTGATTTACCTAATAACCTACGATCAACCTTTTCCTACGCTCCTAGTTAATCTTCTCCGCTCGCTCTGAACGCTCCTCGAATCCACGATTGTGTCCCAACGCCGAATCCACGACGTTCAACGTCGAATGTGACACCCCGGAATTTGGATTAGTCTCTATATAAATGATATAATAGGACTAAAAAATCTCTAACCCGGCTATAGCATTTTGGATGCTAGCAGATCCAAGAGGAACATCAGAAGTTAAGCGTGCTAGAGCTAGAGTAGTTCTAGGATGGGTCACCCCCTGGAAGTGGGGCGTCACAGTTTGTATCAGAGCCATCACCAGCCGGAAATGTGAGATGAGTCTCGGCTGAGCCAGGGTTATATAGCGGGTTAGAGCGAGGCTCCCCGCTAATGACCGTTGTGAGTGGAGTGCAGCTCCTCACAAGGGCGGCTAAGGCTAGCGAGACGAGTCTAACATCGCCTGGTGCTGTGAGTGTTGCTTGAGCCTGACGTGGACGTCAGGGCTTAAAGGGGGGGAAGAATGGAACACCCCCGGAATTGGATTAGTCCTCTATATAAATGATATAATCGGATTAAATCTCTAACCCGGCATAGCATTTTGGATGGTAGCAAGATCCAAGAGGACACATGAGAGTTAAGCGTGCTAGAGCAGAGTAGTTCTAGATGGGTGACCCCCGCGGGAAGTGGGCGTCACATCGATCCACGATGTCCAACCGAATCCACGGTCTTCACTATGCAGCACGTCTTGATCACACGAACACGCCTCGCTTCGAACCACGAGAGCTAGGTGCACCTTGATCCACAAGGCAATGCGAATTCGCGCGCCGATTTTAGGAAATCGTTGTTTGTTTGGTGATGGTCTCCGAATACTTAGATCAAGATAGACCACATTACCATCTAAGTATTCTTCAATTTGATTCTACAAGAAATAGGAGTTTGGAAACCCTAGAATCAAATTGAACAATCTAGATGAAGAAACATGAATTAATCGTGTTTTCCTTTCTTCCCATATTTGTGGATTTTCTCTACATTTTTCGAGTATTCCGATTAATTCCGGTTTACCCTAAAAGGAATGTATGGTGTATTTATAGGTTAGAAAACCTTGGAAAGGATAAGCATCAAAAACTGATTTAACAGAATTTTTTCCGCACGGCGGTCCGGATGGGATTTGACTGATCCGGATCTAGCTCTTTTTTCAGCAATTTTCCTGAAAAAACAGTTCGGGGTTCGGATGTTAATGCGATTTCAGCAAACACATAGTTCGGGGTCCGGACTGAACAGGGGATGGTCCGGACTGGAATTTCGCATGAACAAAACTATGTGTCGGGGGTCGGACTGGATGGCATGGTCTGCTCGGATCCGGAACATCCAACTTGTCTAGTTTTTGATTTTATGCACTGAAAACTACTCCAAGTGTTTCTAAACGTACACAAATATATTCGGTATCACCAAAATTATTTAGTTAAACGTACCTGTCATTACGATTCATTTTTCTTGAGATGGGTAATTGATCAACAATTCTAATCTTCAATCTTCAAGACATATACCACTCACGAAATACGCCAAAACAAAATCTTAACAGACGCCTCCCGCAGGATTGTAGCCGCGCGCCGCCTGTTGCCACACGCCCGTCCAACATGCACGCACGCTCCGAAGGGCCGCCCGCAGCGAGCCATGCGAGGCTGCCCGTGCCATCCCGGGCGCATGCCTTATAGGGCTGTTGGGCCCTGACGCGCCGCGCCTTGTGAACACCGCCGCTTTGCACGCAATGACACCGGCCTGAATGCACAAGCCGCGCATGCCGCCGATTGGGCTCGTTGCGCCGACGCAGCTTACCGCCGCTTTTTATTTTTGCACACCGTCGCCGTGGGTTTATTGTCGTCGCTCCGCGCCGACGCACGGTCGCCACGTCAAGCGATTTATCGGCAGTTTCCACCGCTTCGGATTCATAGTTGACCCAAGATTACGAAATTTGTTTTCGGTGAGTTTTTGATGATGGTTTTTTGGTGTGTTTTACCGCGGAGGCTTTTAGCGTGTTTTTTGTGCGGGTTTCGCCGAGGAAGAGGGGTTAGGAGAGATGACTCTTCCTTTTCACCGAGGTCTGTCGTTTCGTCTGGATAAGGTTCAGGAGGCTTCTGAAGGGTTTAGGGATTCGTTTGCATCGCCGGGTCGAGGTGGTAAACAAACTGAGGTTGGGGACGTTGTGAGAACGGCGGTTGTTAACTCCTCATCCTCTTGTCGTGGTTTTTCGTTTTTGTATTTGTAAAAATGACAGAAGGACATTGGCACGGCTATTGTGACGGAACGTACATAACGGTAAAGACGTGAACGAATCTTGGACTTAAAGGTGGGAGTGATGTAGTGCCCACGGTTTTCCCTTTGAGTCACTTCGAGTGGTGTTATTTTGCGTATTTTTCTTTTTGCTCGGTCTCATTGGTTTGGCTTCATGTGTAGAGCTCGTAAAAAGAGGAGACGGTGTGACGGCGAAAATCGCTCGAACAGATCTCCCGGTTAGGATTTTTCGAAGTTTAATGGGTGAAAAAGCTTTAAAATACCAATTAATGCGTTTGGTCCTTTAATAATTCGTGCTGTACTGAGGGGCATTTTGGTAAATTTGGCGTACCTATCGAAGAAAAAACTGGTTAAAGAAGTTAGACTCTCTCTTATAAATACAAGGGAGATTGGGATCGGATTATT
>CM055070.1:26814675-26888950 GCA_029204045.2 Tillandsia leiboldiana
GCGGAAAGCGAATTTGAGATGTCCATGATGGGCGAATGACTTATTTCCTTGGATTGCAAATTAAATAAAATGATGAAGGTATTCACTTGAGTCAATCCAAGTATGCAATGGAGTTGGTTAAAAAGTTTGATTTTGAAAATTCGAAGGATTTTCCGACTCCAATGGGAACTAGCCACAAGGGACTTGGAAGTGAATCACAAAGTGAGAATGTAGACGAGAAACTGTATCGAAGTATGATGGAAGTCTACTTTACCTCACGGCTAGTCGCCCGGATATATCTTTTGGTGTTGGGATCTGCGCGTGATATCAATCTGCACCAAAGGAGGTTCACCTGAAAGCGGTGAAAAGGATCATCCGGTATATCAAAGGATCAATTAATTTCGGAATTTGGTATCCTATGGGAACAAGTTTGGATATTGTTGGATACTCAGATGCCGATTGGGCAGGATCAGTGGATGATCGGAAAAGCACGAGTGGTGCGTGCTTCTATCTTGGCCATTGCCTTGTTGCATGGCACAGTAAAAAGCAGAATTGCATAGCACTCTCGACTGCCGAAGTGGAATACATTTCAGCTGGAAGTTGTTCAACTCAACTCATTTGGATGAAAAGCGTACTGAGCGACTTCCGGATTTCAGCATCTTCGGTAACAATACTTTGTGACAACACAAGTGCAATTAACATTTCTAAAAACCCTGTGTTGCACTCTAGAACAAAACATATTGAACTTAGATATCATTTTCTTAGAGAGCTAGTTGAATCAAATATTCTTCAACTTTCATATATTCCAACTGAGGATCAATTAGCTGACATTCTAACAAAACCTTTGGATCAAAAACGTTTTATTCATTTGCGAAAAGCAATTGGAATGCTTTCCTTGAAATAAACTTCTTTTTGAAACCTTTGCTTAGGATAGGTTTTGTTTTTGTTTTGTTTTGTTCATTATCTATGCTTTGTACATAGGACATTAATTGAGCATAAATCATAATTGACTTTAATTGCATCTTTTCGCACATTTAGAAATTTATTATGCTTTTGCCATCATAATATTTCACTGTTGCAATGATCATTTATGTTAATTAATCATCTTCTGAGTGATCATAGTCAATTTCTCTCTCAATGATCTCTTGGTATAGTCATTATCTTATTTGACTGCTTAGTCGAGTATGAAATCGAGATCAATTTTTGGTTGAATACTTTATATCTTAAATAATTGATAGCCAATTGAGGGTGAGTCAAAGAAAAGTAAAATGCTCAAAAGATGTGGAAAGAGTTACATCCCAATGAGGAGTGTGAAAACTACCACCACATGGAGGAAAGAGCTACCACCTCGGTCGTCCGAGTATTGTGTGCAGCTACCACATGTATACCAAGCATGGTTGTTCAAATTTTGATTAAGTAAAATGCATGTTGAAATACTTGACTCCGTCAATTTCAAGGTTGGTATAAGGTGGGTTTTTAAAGAAAGATGCTCAAAGAGCCACTCTCTTCAACAGATTGTCTAGATACATTATCTACTATATTTGGGATTTCAAACATCTATTGATCTTTGTATTTCATTTTCTTTACTGAATTGATGATTTGATAAAGGCATTACTCATAAGATCAAGTTAGATGTAATTGAAGGTGTTCAACTTTAAGGGATTAATTTTTGTAAATTTTCGTTTCATTTTTGGATATTATTGATAGATTTGGCATAATCTAATTCTTGTTGTATGAAACGATGATTTTTGTTTAAAGTTGATACACATTTGTGCTTACAATCTTTTTCTGGTTTTTCTTGAATTTCTCTGAAATTTTCTAACGAAAAAGTTGGAGCCGATCCGGATCGGGCAAGATGATCCGGATCCCGAACGCAGGTATTCTTCTGCGGGCTGACGATCCGGATTGGACCTGCCGATCCGGATCCCGAACGCAGTTTCTCACTGCGGGTAGCCGATCCGGATCGCAAGCATGGTCTGATCCGGATCGCGGCTAGGGTTTTATAAAGAACAAAAGGGTTTTGATTTCTTTTACTCCAATCTTTTGTTCCAAAGTTTCCAGAGCTTCTCTCTCTAGATTTCACCCTTCTTGGAAGCTTTCAAACTCAAGTTCTTCAACTCCAAGTTTTATTGATCAAAATCTCGGTTTTTCACCATTTTTCTCTTTTCTCCTCAAACGTGATGAAATTCTTTGATCAATTTTGTTTGTGGATGGTTTTTTGATCAAATTTCTTTTGAAATAAGAACTCTGGGTAGATTAGTTTTGATTATATGCTAGGTATTCTCCTGATTAACGGATTTTTAGGCTTCGATTTCTAAAATTTTGGTTTTAGGGCATATAATAAGGATTTTCGAAATTCATGCAATTGATCTATTTTTAAAAGTCCTTTTGCAAAACTAATTTGATTCTTAGTCTCTCTACACGATAATGATTGTTTGGGTACAATTTCTCAAATTTCTGAAAATTAATAATTTTTCATGTTCTTGAGTTGTTGCACACAGGATTTCTTTTCTCAAGAGACCAATAGCAATGGTGATCACTTGGATTGTTTTCCTACTTGCTGCTATGGTACATACGAGAGACACTGTCAAGCCCAAGAGGGCTAAGAAGGCTAAGAAAATGAAGAAATCTAAAGATGATTCCGATACAGAATCTGAAACGGAATCAATTGACTGGGATGAACTGCAGGTTGAAGCAACGACTGTTCCCACTGCTTCAAAGGGAAAAGCGCCTGCGGAAACATCGAAGGCTCCGCCTACTGCTGCTGAAAAAGGGAAAGCTCCAATGGAAGAAACTTCTGGGAAGACAAGAAGAAAAAGTGTTGCTCGCAAGAGAGGGAGTGCTCGGGGAATCTCCATTGAGCAACCAGCTGCTAGCCAAGCAACTCCTCAAGACTCTATCCGCTCGGCTAGAATAAAGGAATTTGAAAACAGGGAATGCATTGGAGAAAGGCATGTTGATGTAAAAGCCTTAAAAGAGCGTTCTCGGACATTTGGGATTTTGTTTGACCAGATAGGTCTTGCCCCCATTTGCGACTTCCCGGAGACCACTGGGTATTGTCTTCACTCAGTGAGAATGTTTTATCAGAATGCTTGTTATTTAGTTGATCAGGAGAGCGGACGCCGAGACTTTCAAACATTGGTCAAGAATGTTAAGATCAAAGTGACCCCCCAACTGATTGGAGAGGTATTAGGGATGGACGCCCGAGCCGATGGCACTCATTACAAGTCTTCAACACCTACTCCTGGAGAGTGGTAGTTGATGGAATCTGTCTTCCAAATACTCGGTCGACAGGAAACTCCGTTTTCTCGAAAGAACTACGACCAGAGTACCGCTTCTTAAACTTAATTGTTTGTTATAATGTCATTCCAAACATGAACACAAAGGTTCTTCGGTGGGAGAGAATGATATTCCTTTATCTACTTGGAAACCCCACAGCAGCAATGGGAGCTAACCTAACCATTCCTTACATCATCTGGACAAAGATGGCGCGATATGTGGAGCATGCTCATTCTTCTGAGAGACTACCTTATCCAATGATCATTATGCGCATTCTTCGCAAATTTAAAGCTGACACAAATGCGAGCTCCTATATGCACAGTCTAGGAACGATCAATGAAACAACAATTGTAAAGTCTCTCTCGACGAAGCCAGATGAACCCTTCATACCTCCTCGCCGACAACAAGCGACAACCTCTGCACCGGCAGCAACTCCTCCAGTCCAACCAGCACATCCAGCACAACAAGCACCTCAATCAACTTCTTATGATGATGCATCTGTTACCTCAATCTATAAAGAACAGCAAAGGCTCTCCAACGAGCAAGAACGTATATCAAATGAACTAATTGAGGTAAAGGAAGAAATAAAGAAGGTAAATAAGAATCAATCATCAATGAACAAGCGACTAAAGAAAATATTCCAAATTCTCGGCTGTATCAGTTCAGATGAGTCTGAATAATCCGTATCCTTCCAATTTCTGTTTATTATGCATATGTTTAAATCTTTCTGTTGTGCAGGTTTTTATGTTTTAGTTTTAGTCTTTAGTTCTCCAACTTGAACTGTTATCCATTCTCTCCACTTCTGTAATTTTTGGCTTTGTTTGTGACAAAAAGGGGGAGAAAGTTTAGAAAGAACTTGAACAATGACGTTGTGAAAACTGTGAAACTATGTGAATGTGTGAACATCGAGGTAAGTATAACCTCAACTTAAAAGGTAAGTAGAACTTCAACTTTTGTTTTTCATTTGTTTGAATGCATGCCTCGACTAACTATTCAACTAACTATTTGGGCATGTAATATAACTAACAAGTTGATGTTGGACTAACACTTTGTGACATTTGGTTTTGATTGCATAGAAGATATGTTGGTTTTTGACTATGATTCTCTTACATATCTGAATTCTCAAATGTCATGATGATCAGATAAACTCTATCTCTGTACTAGGTTTTGAATGCTAAATATTCTTGAGGTATCTAACGATCTCTTTTTGTCAAGAATGATTTCTTTGTGCAGAGAATACAGATGTCTAAGTCTAGAGTCTGTTTTAGGAGTTTATCTCATGTTTTTAAATTTTTGGATCTCCTTTGTAAATTTTTGTTGTATAGTGATAGCAACAAAAATATCTTTTTGAATTTTCTTTAGTGGATCTGTGTTTTGTCACGAAACCGCCAAAGGGGGAGATTGTTACGGAATTTGAGTTGGCGTAGTTTCGTGAAAGTCTCAAGTCTTGAAGATTGAAGGTGAAGAAAGTTGGATCATTTAACTCAATCTCAAGAAAGAAGAATTCAAAAGGATCAGGTATGTTTAACTAAAGATTTTGTGTGATCCGAATACTTCTTGTAGTGTAGAAACACTTGGAAGAATCTTTCATTGCATAAAAATCAAAAACTGGACTTGGGACATGTTCAGGATCCGGATCAGGTTGTTCGATCCGGATCCCGAAGGTGGTTCGTTCATACACCAGTTCAATCCGGATCGTAGCCTCTCTTGATCCGGATCCCGAACACTGAGTTTACCATCTTCCTTGAACGATCCGGATCAGGCTTCGCAATCCGGATCCCGAACGTTGATGTTTGGTGAACTGTATGAACGATCCGGATCAAGCACTTCGATCCGGATCCCGAACCTTCGTTTTTTCTGGAATTGCCTGACTCGTTACGACGATCCGGATCACAGCTAATCCGATCCGGATCGCCATCCGTAAAATTTCCAGAAATGTTAGGTTTTTGATTCTTATCTCCTTCCTAGGGTTTCTAACCTATAAATAGACCCTATGACTCTTTTTCTAGGGTTAATCCAAGGGAGGCCGATAATCCAAATAGCCGTCATTTTCATATATCATCTTATACGGCTCAAGATCCACATATAGAGAAGAAAGGAAATCATTAGAGAATACTCTATGTTTCTTCATCTATATTGATTAGTTTGATTCTAGGTTTTCATACTCACATCTTGAGTTGAATCAAACTAATGAATACTTAGATGGTATTTCCGATCTATCTTTGATCTAAGTATTCGGCGGATCATCACCACCAAAAACAACGATTTACCCCAAAAATCGGCGCGTGGATTCGCGTGTCCTTGTGGATTCAAGGTTCAACCGCTCTCGTGGATTCGGAGCGAGGCACGTTCGTGGATTCGAAGGGTGCTATTGGGTGAAGACCGTGGCCTCGGTCGGACGTCGTGGATTCGACGTTGGACGCCGTGGATTCGTCGTTGGGCGCAGATCGTGGATTCGAGAAGCGTCGCGGAGCGAGCGGAGAAGATCCTCTAGGAGCGTATGGAAAAGGTTGAGTCGTAAGTGTGTACGGTAAATCACCTTGTACGTGTTTTAATTCTAGTGGATTTCTGCCGTGTTATCGGTCCCGTGGTTTTTTACTCCGGTGATGGAGTTTTCCACGTAAAAATCTTGCGAGTTATTTTTATTTCCGCATTGGGTTTTTATCGCAACGATTTTTGAGTGTTTATACGTTTACACCTATTCACCCCCCTCTAGGTGTTTTTTCCCCTATTTAGATCCTTATTACATATAACCCAACAGAAATTACTATTGTTGAAATCTGATAGTGGTTGGGATTTATACATGTTTGTATGGATATAGTATTGGCACTTAACCTTGCATGTGGAATTTACTTTCATGTTGGGATAAAATGAAATGTCTTGTGGGAGGGTACCACTTGAGGATCTTTTGGGACATGCATAGGTGGATGATTTAGGTGAGGGAAAATTGTGGATTTTAGGCATGTGTGGTTGGATAATGATTTAGCATGATGGTTATATCTATGCGGAGCTATTAATTGATACACATGTGGAACCATTATTTGTCACACTTTCTTTATCTTTCATGAGGACATATGCATGCTTGTTTGGGTATCTAGATAGGCCATCTTTTATCGCTACACTTTCATGTTGGAACTTGACTTAGGAGAAACCTTGTTTGCTTCTTTTCTCCTTTTCGTTAGTCAGGTGGTTCATGTTGCTCGGGTTTGAGCAGGAGTTTGGGTTAGTGTAGCCGGGGCCTGGATTGTGGATTATGGGTTTTGGCGGCGACCGCGGATATTGGGCGGTTGATCGGATGTCGGTTATAGGACATCGGTGATAGGGCATGATTATGGACTAGAGGGTTTTGTGGCAACCGCGGATTTTGGGCAGTTGACCGGAGGTCAGGTGTTGGACTTGATGTAGTCGGTAGAGTTGCGGTTACCGCGGAGAGTAGGCGGTTGACCAGATGCATATTATTTTACCCGATTTTGGATTGGGAGTTATAGCGGCTACCGCGGATAGTAGGCGGTTGACCGGATGTCGGATGTGGGACATGATTGTGATTGTGGGTTATTCCGGCGACCGCGGATATTGGGCGGTTGACCGGAGGTCGGTTGTGAGACCTGGTCGTGGATTTTGGGGTATTGCGGCAATCGCGAATATTGGGCGATTGACCGGATGATTACTTATACATCAGATTGGGAATCAGTTTTCTTTTAGTGGAGGGGTGTGCTCCACTGGGGCTTTATAGTTGTGATCCAGTCCTGCTTTTGATACTTATCACACCGGCGCGGTTATTGCCCGGTGATGCTTTCCTCGTGTGGGTCGCTCCCCTCGAGTTCCCCTCCGGAGGCCAGGGCCAAACAGTTATGGACAGTTTTGCTATCACATCGCCGCGGCTTATTTGCCCGATGATGAGGGCGGCAGCAGGAGTTTTGCTATCACATCGGCGCGGCTTACTTGCCCGATGATGAGGGCGGTACAGATTGGGTTCAGCTGGGTCGGTTGGTTACTGTTGCATACGGTTATTCCAGTCTAGGACTGTATTTTAGAGGCATAGTAGTGGTAGTTTCCTTTCTTCAGCAGTCATTATTGTTTACCACACTTCTTTCCTTTTTGCCTCTGGTAGACCTAGTGGGTGTGTCAGAGTTTGAGGTTTTACCCACTAGGGGAGGCTACTGGTTTACTAGTAGTTCTCACCCCCATTCTTCTTTCCTCTTTTTCTTCTCCCTTGTTTTGCAGTGTCTTCTGCGGGTGCTGCTGGGCTTTCAGCGGCGGGTCGAGGAGAGAGGACGGCTGAGTAGATAGATCTCGAGGCAAGATGAGCGAGTTAGCGGGACTGTTGGTGTAGCATGTTTCCTCAGACGGTTGTACTTTTACTTTTGGGACTGGCTTTTGACAGCAGGTTGCATTTATTTTTGGTGAGCTGGGAGAGACTGATGTATCATTTATACAGATGTATTGTATTTTATTTCCAGCTTCAGTCTGAGATGTATTAGGTTTAATTCAGCTCTGTTTTTATTGCTCTTTTATTATTATCTCTTATATCTGAGCAGGTTTGGCGCTTCGTGTACGCGAGAAATACCGTGTGCACGGCGGATCTGTAGACGGGCCCGGATTCTGGTTTACACCCGGGGCGTGACAATTGCGACTTGTCGACGCAGGTCTCTGGCTGGGCCAGTTTTGGCAGTCACGGATGCCCTACGGTAGACCCGTCCTCTTGTGGATGTGCGGCAGTAGGTGGGCGCAGGTTTGACTGGACCCTATGTGGCAGTCACTGTGATTGGGTTGATTGAGTATACTGGGTTTGAGTCGATGCATCATTTTCATCTGTACCACCCTTTGAGCATAGTAGATAGAGGCATGGTAGCTGTAGAGTTACTTCCTGCTTTCCTTTCTTCAGTTTTCTGTTATCTTATGCCTCTAGTAGACTTAGTGGGCAGACCGTCGGGTTTGGTTGCGGTACTGTCATGCCCCGGGGTCGAAACTGCGACCCGGGCTCGCCAACAGATCCGCTATCTGTACGGAAACTGCCGCACAGACGAAGCGTCTACCCTGCAAGTCAGATCTATAGCTAAACATGTATCAGAGCTAAAATAGAACTAAAACCAAAGCTATAGAAATCAACTGAACATCTGAAATAATGTAATCTCCACTAATACACAAATCCTCAATACAACATCTCTCAGCTGCCAAATAAATACAAAAGCCTCACCAATCTCTCAGACTGTCCAGTACAAAAGTAGAAACATAAAATATATAGGGTACATCTACCACTGACTCACAGTGGTGGTAAGGAACTAATCAGCCACGTCCTCACCTCGATCAGCCGTCTCCGCGCAAACCAAACCGGAACAGCTACCTCAGGAACCTGTCACCGCAGCGGGTGTGAGATCTACTGCAGAAGGTAGATCTCAGTGGGTATCGTCACCAATATCCACGGTATGCCCACTAAGTCTACTAGAGGCACAAAAGATAGGTATGCAGATAGATATATAAATGAAAGCAGGAAATGAGCTACAGCTAATATGTCTCAGCATCATACTCAATGAAATCTCTACTATGAACCTGGTATGCATACACTCACCACTACCAAATGCCTCAAGTATCATGCTCAAAGGAATACTCATCTAAGAGCAAGCTATGCACCACTCGCACACGAGGTGCTCTCAAAACCCAAATCTCAATGACTACCCAAAACTGGCTCAGTCAAACCCGCGCCTGTCGTCTAGGAACGCACCTGCCCACTCTACGTGGGGCGTCCTACAGACTAATATGAACGCACCTGCCCACTCCACGTGAGGCGTTCTATACTGACCACTATGAACGCACCTGCCCACCCTCGTGGGGCGTCCTAAACTGACCACTAGGAACGCACCTGCCCACCCCCGTGGGACGTCCTAGTCTGTCTATCTCAATCATCATCACGCATTCGGAGCGTAACTCGAGGGGAGCGACCCCACTGAGCTCAAGTATCTCGTCAGTCTCAACTGTCTCATAAGCGGCACATGCAGGCTATGATCCACGATCAAACAGATCGGAACTCAGTGCTCAGATAGCACAACTCAGTCGGGAAACCCTCCACGACTCGATTAACAAATGCCCAACCCATGATCTAGAGTAAACCAATCGACTTCCATGAAGGGTCGAATATTCCGAAAGACTGGCACCTACAACACAAATCAAACAAGAACAGGCTGCAGGCACAGCCGCCCGTAGCTTCCGACCCAACAATGGAATCAATCCTCAATCTCGCACACAAGAGGCTCGGAGATTTCAAAAGACTAACGCCTACAACCCAAATCAAACAAGAACAGGCTGCAGGCGCAGCCGCCCGTAGCTTCCGCCCCTAAAGTGAAAAAATGCCCAATCTCTCATGACACTAGAACTCATCTCACAAAGCTCTAAAAAATCTAATCGGCCCCCCGGCATGAGAACATATGCATCCTGAACCTACTCAAACCCTCTGGAAGCTCACAATAATTCCAAACTATTTTTAAATCTCAGTTTTCATTAAAACCGGTCCGCCGATTTTTAAAACGGTTCAGATGCAAATCTAATGCCCAACTAATCATGCAGTCTAGTGTCAAATCATCCCTAGATCATGCTAAAAATATCTGGGGCTCATAAATATCTTTCTATAGTTTTCTAGGCAACTATCAGATTTACCAGCTATATAAATAATAAGCTAAACAAGATCAACATGCATACAATAGCTTTAGAAGGCATTCCATACATCTTGAAGAAATTCCAACCCACCTGGAACGCTTTCCGCAGGCAAACGCTGAAGTCGGTGAAGCGTCGTGCCGCTCTCTGTCAAAAACTGCCGGAACGCCCGAAAAACGCGCCGCGCGTGCGCGCACTGTCGCGATCCTCAGAAAAATCCCTCGGAAGCTCGATCAATCACAGCATGCACCCACGCGCGCGTGCACCCTCGGCTCCGCGCAGTGCAAAACCAAGCTCACAGCCAACAAAGCAAAGATGGAAGGATTAATCCAATTAAGCTCAAAGCTTCCTCAAAATCCATCACTAAATCCATCTAAGGAAAACCAAAAACCAACTACAAAAATCTGCTGGCTTACCTGTCATGCGGCTCGACGCGCGCGCTCGACCCCGCTCCAGACCAAGCAGCAGGAACCCACCAATAGCTCAATCCTCAACCTCTCTCACTCTCTCTCTTCTTCTTCTCCTTTCTCTTCCTTGCTTACTCTCTTTTCCTTTCTTTCATTCTTTTCTGTCGTGGAGAAGGAGAGGCAGGGGGAGGTTCATAAATAGGAGGTGGCGAGGAGTAAAAATCTTGGGAGGTGAAATTACCAAAAAGCCCTCCATAAAAATCCAACCACAGCTCGAAATCAGCTTCGTGGACATTGAGTACCGGTACCTCCACTCACGTTCCGGTACTCCAGCTAAAATCCTCATTGGGTTCCGGTACTAAACACCCAGTTCCGGAACCCAACCCTCAGTTCCGGAACACAATACCCAGTTCCGGAACACCAAGCATCCCAAGCTGATTCGCAAGCTGAAGCTTCCAATATCGACGCCGCCAACTCACTTTTCGCCCCGGAAGCTTCCGCATCTCTCTAAAACCTCCCGAACTCCACTGTAAATATAGAGTACACATGTTCCAGGCTTTTTCCCACTCAGAAAGCTCAACTGCGGAGTCGATGCGCTCAACAAAGCCTCGGTACTCTACACTCTCCCCTCCTTAAAACGGTTTCGTCCTCGAAACCAGAACAAATCCATAATTCAGGAGGGTGTCTCAATCCTCAATTACACTCTCACATCCATCAATACGACAAGAAATCCAACATCAGGAACATTCCCCAACCCCTAACTCTCGATTTTGAAAACTAGACGGCAACGGCGAAAAGTTCGAAAACCTCGAATGGCTAGTGCCTTCACCCCAATCAAACAAGAACAGGCTCCGGCACCTTCTCCATTCCTGGAGCAGCTTTTCGAAATCATCGAACAGTTCGTCGAGCCTTGCCATAAACAGAAAATTGGGAGAGGGCCTTGGAGTTGTTCCTGTTACAACTAACACTCCAATTCCAAAGTTCCAACAGTGGCTTTCACTGAACGGTTACCTCATTCCAAGGTTGCACTGCTCGCCTAATCAAGGAGTACAGACCACAATGTCCTCGCTGGGATAAGGATACACTAAGATAAACCTTACAGTTCCAATAACTCTG
Organism: Tillandsia leiboldiana; assembly: GCA_029204045.2. Lineage (NCBI taxonomy): Eukaryota > Viridiplantae > Streptophyta > Magnoliopsida > Poales > Bromeliaceae > Tillandsia > Tillandsia leiboldiana. The sequence goes on from CM055070.1 coordinate 26,826,105, forward strand.
TCCACCAGCGTTGCCTCAACCAAAATCCTCCTGAGTAACCAAGTACTTCAGGTTCAAGGGTCTCTGGATAATTCCATGACCTCTCTATCACAGGCAATATTTGTATCAATGCTGGTATCCTCCTCAGCTTTGCCTCTTCCAAGCTACACTGGCCTTGCATAGTGTGACGCCCCACTTCCCAGGGGGTCACCCATCCTAGAACTACTCCAGCTCTAGCACGCTTAACTCTCATGTTCCTCTTGGATCTTGCTACCATCCAAAATGCTATAGCCGGGTTAGAGATTTTAGTCCTATTATATCATTTATATATAGGACTAATCCAAATTCCGGGGGTGTCACATTCGTCCCCCCTTTAAGCCCTGACGTCCACGTCAGGCTCAAGCACACTCACAAGCACCAGGCGATGTGAGACTCGTCTCGCTAGCCTTAGCCGACCTTGTAGGGAGCTGCACTCCACCTGCAACGGTCATTAGCCGGGGAGCCACACTCTACCCGCTATATAACCCTGGCTCAGCCGAGACTCATCTCACATTTTCGGCTGGTGAATGGCTCTGATACCAACTGTGACGCCCCACTTCCCAGGGGGTCACCCATTCTAGAACTACTCTAGCTCTAGCACGCTTAACTCTCATGTTCCTCTTGGATCTTGCTACCATCCAAAATGCTATAGCCGGGTTAGAGATTTTAGTCCTATTATATCATTTATATATAGGACTAATCCAAATTCCGGGGGTGTCACACATTGTCCAAGAGCTTCTGGCCTCTGTCACTAACATAGGTCTAGGCCCAACCCAAACGGTATCACTCATCGTTGGGTCCTCTGTCACTCTTGCAGCTGTAATCACATGGCCTAATCACAAAATCTTTCGAAGTCCAAGTGCAAACTCTCGCAACTTGGCAACAACTTCATCTCATAGAAGTTGCAGCACTATCCTCAAGTGCCCCTCATGCTCAATGTCACCTCGGAAACCAATCCAAATAATCAAATCAATCGGCCCTGTAAAAATCAAACTCAGCAACTGGTATGACAACACAGTGTAGAGCTCAAACTCACGCCGGCACAACAACCCGGTCCAAATACCACTGGAACACACAATTCCTCAAATCCAAAAGGCCGCAGGGCCTTAGTCAATCCACTTTACCTTGCTACAAGCTCATAATGCCCCTACCGGGTCCTGAACACTATCAGGGCACAACCCTCAGCTGTATGGTTCCATAAGGATATCAACCCCGCAAGGCATCTACCGAAAACGATCCAAACCTGTCCGTGCTCAAACCATCATAGAACCCTCACCGTTGTGCACTCACAACGTGGCATCACTGCCTTGTACCAACGGCATGGCATCACCACTGTGTGTCAACGGTGTGGCATCATATCCAACATATCAATCTCTCGGATCCTCACTGTCGTATCCCCACGACGTGGTACTGGGTCACACAGACCACCCGATCCATCAAATCCCGCAACTGCGCTATCAGCTCTCTCTCTATGTCTCACAGGTAACACTGCAAGGGGTGCTGTCGAAGTCGGCGCGGTTTCCAAAACCACGTCAATCACTGTCTCGACCTCAATCTCACTAAACGGCGGGTTCAAAATCAGATCTGGTAGACTCTCACTCGAGATCACAGGGGCGATAAAATATTCCTTAGTCCCGGTGCCGCCGTAGGCACTTCCTCTACAGTCGCTAACGAAGCAATACAACCACAACTCAACCCCTGTCGTGCTCTAGCATCCTCTATAAACACACTCCTCCTGGCCAGGTCCACGGAGGGTCATTGTCCTCTCTCGACAATCCATGATTGCATAACTGTAGTAATCCACAATTATAAAACCTCTATTTGCTTTTAAAGATGTTAAATTATTAATTTTTGGCAAAAGTGGAGAGATAGTGGGCCCAGAAATATCGACTTTTGATCGGGGTCTGATTTGGAAAATCCGAGATCACCATTGCGATCGTCTCGTCGAAACATAGAAGTTTCATATTCATATGTTTTCGATCCGACGGTCGGATCTTCCAGAAATCAGAAATCAAAAGTGGGCCCCGCGACTTAAGTGAATAGTAACCCTCGAGTTTTTAATCCCTCGCTTTCACTAATGGCTGAACCACTATCTAGAGTTTTAACCTAGAGGTTTGAGTAATGGAACCTAGCTAATTTCGACGTTCTGAGCGCAATGGCACTGACGAATTTCGCGTTTGGCGACCCGGGTGCATCAAAGTGCGTGCCACGCGCGATAATTCGACGAACTTTATGGAACGACTTTTAATCCGAGCGTCGAACAAACCAAACAAACACACTACCTGACAGGTCTCGACGAGCCGGACGTCGTGGCGAAGTCCGCTTCGCAATTCGGCGAACAGTTTGTCTCGAAATGCGTGAAAAGTGCCGAAAATTGGACTAAATTGTGTAAGAACCTAATATTTTATGTGCCTAAATGTTAGGGCTTAAACCATGGGGTGTTGGGTGCATTTTGTACCTACTGTGAAGACCCCGGAGGCTTGGGTTAGGTCTGAACCGGGTTTGAGTTGGTTTTGTTGCAAAGGGTTGTTGGGCTTTTGGGCTCCCTCGTGGGGGAGGGTTACAAGAGGGGCTCTTGGGATTTTTCTAACTCCCAAGAGTAACTCCTCTTAAGCCTCGGATGCTGGGGTGGCCGAGAGAGATCACCCTATTGAGAGGAACCCGAGAGAGAGAGAGAGAGAGAGAGGAGGAAGAAGGTTGGGACCAAGCTTCTTCAAGTTTGGATTTGGAGTCCCTGAGGAGTTCCCCTGTGCCTGTGGTGCAACCTGGGAGGTTGCCTTGGCCGCGCGAAGGAGGAGGAAGAGAACCGGCTTCATCCCATCTTCTTCAACCTAGGCCAAGGTGAGATTTTTAAACCACGGTTTGTTTGAGCCCGAGACCACTAGCAGTAGATTATTTAGGTCCTTAGGATGCTTCGAGCCAAGTTTGAGCTTCCCATGCACACTGGTTTGCCGACGGAAGCAAGATATCGCCGGAAACCTAGCCAAGCTCCGCCGCGGCCGTTATCTTCAACTAGTGAACCAAATGGAATTCTAAAATCATGGGTTTGGACTGTAGAGGATGAGGATCATCTCCACCAAAATTGGTGGAGTTTGATCAAGAAAATTGATCGCAGAATGGAACCCTAGTTTTGTGAAAATTTGCATGTTGGCCGAGCCTTGTGCTCCGGCGCCGGCGAGCTTCCCCATCGCCGGCCACTTGCTCAGACTTCTTCCTGAGTGTGAGGGGATTACATTCATGCATTTGCATGCAGCCCATGCAGCCCTAGGGTGGCTCGGCCATGGATGACCCGAAATGAGGTCAAATCTCGGCCGCCTGTGTTCCGGCCATCTCCGGCCGGGGAGGTTTGGTCGGGAAGCTTCCTATGGTCCTTTAGGACAATTCCATCCATGTTGGAGAGCTTCATATTGCCTCAAGGAAAATCCGCCATTAACGGGGGTGAAGCTCAAACCGAGCTTTGCTCCGCCGCACCGCCGCCGTGTCCTGTCGCCGGGCATGGGATCAGGTAAGTTCGTGGAGTTATTTAGCATCCAATTGGCCAAGTTGTTGAGCCCTAGATGCTCAGGTTGAAAGGTCACAAAATTCGAGGCCTTCACTTCATCTTCTTCCTCAAGCCGCAGCCAACCCATGCAATAATCTTGGCCCAGGCTTGCAGGAGAGGAAGAATAAACTCATAGAGGCATTTCTATCCAAGTTAGAGAGTTTTTGGTGCAATGGTTGCAGAGAACCAACTCGGGATTTTGTTTGTTGTATGTTGTGTATAAGATGCATATCAGGTGTTTGATGAAATGCCACAGAGAAGGAAAGTTTGGAATTGGACTTTGATCAAAATATGAAAGATGCTTCAAATGGTCCCCTGAGCTTGATGCTCACTTCAGATCAAGTTGGGTCTGTGTGGATTGATGTTTGGAGCATTATGAATGTTGATTGAAGGCTAAGTGTTGGTTCTGGTTGATCCAATGATTCTGGGTTGCAAATAGAGCAAGCCCAGTGATTCATGAGGCATTTTAAGCATGTGGTAAAAGCAGAAATTAGATTGGCACAATAAAACTTAAGTTCCAAGGTTGTCGAGCTCTAGGGTTTGTTCTTATGGCCCAAGGTTGGTTCTGGGTTGTTTGCGAAGTCGCGACAGTGAGTTCTTGACTAATTTGGGGTCACTGAACGCGATGCTCGCGTTTAAATTAGGTTTTGTTGATCCAAAGAAACAAAATGGCTTTTAGGCTATGTTAGTGCATATATTATGGGCCAAAATTTGCCTCGGGACCCGTGCTGCCACAAATGAGTGAGCACGGTGTCTAGCAAGACATAAGTAACCTGTTGGAAGTGACGGAATGTTAAAATGAATCTCCACTTGAAAGAACGAGCGAAAACAGTGCCCAAACTGGCACTAAAAGTGAAAATTTAAAAGCCCTAGGGGTCTAGATGCAAAAGTCACATCATATACTGGTTAGTAAGTTGATTCCTGAACCTTAATTCACATTCAGGGTTATTCGGTAGCATCTGGTGTGCTGAGCGTACAGTTGGTTCAGTTTAGCCGCCTGCGTTATATCAGGTAGGTTATCTTCGGTCCGGGTTTTATCAGTTCGGCCCTCTGGGGTGCGATACTGGTTGGACTCCTGTTCTTGGTAACTTAGTTTATTTTGAGCCTGTCTGTCTTTGGTTGCAATATATATTACTGTTAGTTGCTCTGACTAATTGGCCATTTCGTAGTTGCACTCCTATGCTTGATTATTATATCAGTCTATTAATGCTTGAGCCGGCCTTTCCATTGATTCAGTAATTTGCTACCTTATGCCTGCTTTATACCTGCTTCCTTGTTGTTCGCCCGTTATGTTGCTAAATACATGATCTTTTAAAATAAATGTTTTTTTACCAAGCCTTGTAGGGTAGCCTGAGTCTGTTCTTGTTTGATAGGACGAGGGTAACGCTCTACGAGGGTTGGGACCCAAAAACCTATTGTTTTCAAAGGTTTTCTTAAAAACATGTGTTTAGTTGCATAAGGGGTTTGTGAGGACCTGGTTTTCCCCGATGTGATTACTGGCTGACCAGCAGCTTCTGGGGGCCTATGTGGCGTGTCGGTGGCGTTTGTACACCAATTGGACACTTTTGATGGACTCGGTGTGTTAATTGGATCACGAGAGTAGTCAGAGAACCCCATTGAATGCTTAGAAGTGGTTTCGCGCGCAATGGATATTAAAATTGGACTCGGGGCGAAGTTTGGATCAAGGAACATCTTCCCGGACGCCTTCGGCAATTTTTAGAGTTGGAATTTGGCAAATTGGACTTCGGATTTGGATTAAGCGCGCGAAAACGATGAAAATGGGCTATTCACTTGCTTTTTCCGGAGTCCGGATGATTCGGCACGTTTTTCGAGGCAAGGTTACTGTTCCGGCACCGGCGGCGGCGGCGTACGGCGGCGGGCAGCGGCGGAGCGCGGCGGAGCAGGCTCAGGCAGGTGCGCGGTCCACCGCGGAGGCGTGCACCGGTCGCGGGCCACGTGGCGGCTCCCGGTTGGGCCGGCGCAGCGGGCGCGGTCCACGGGAAAGGCGGGTGTACGGTGGACCGGTGGGGGGACACGTGGCGCACACCGGTTGGCCGGTCCACGTGCACTCGGTCCACGGTGCAGCTGCGGGCGCCTCGGGAAGCGTGCGTGCAGAGGCGCAGGCGGCGGGCGCAGAGCACACGTGGGCGCGTTGACGGGCTGTTCCCGCGCGTGGGCAGCCACGTGTCGGCGTCTGGTGGCGCCACGTGTCGCAGTGTGAGCGGCGGGGGTTGCTGTCGCCTGTTTGGCGGGCGACATGGAGGCCCAGCTGAGTTCCGGGCTGCTACAGTGCGCGCGGGGGGGGGATTTCGGGCTGCTACAGTGCGCGCCCGAAAGTCCCATGCGCCCGGAAATCCGGACTTGTTCGGTATTTCCTGAATTGTTTTTGGAGCCTATAAAAGCGGTCCGAGCCCCCTTCTTTCCCCTTTTTCCAGCTTTTCCGAGCCTCCTCTCGCCATGGTGCCTTCAGCAAAGATGATCCCCGAGCTTGGCTGCATCTTTCTGCAAAGTTTTGAGATTTTTGGTGGCACGCTTATCGAGGTTTCCATTTTTACGGCGCGGCGCGACGCTCGTCCATTTGGGCTCCCCTTCGTCGCGTTTCGGTGCGCGAGCTCCCCCGGCCTACTCCGACCACCTTTTCGAGCGATTTCTTCGCCGCTGGATCCGCGACGGAAAGATCTACGATCTAGGTATTTTCGGCTTTCCCTCATTTTGCGCTTTTCAAGGTGTTTGTTCGAGCTTACTGTGACCCCATTTCTGTGATGGAGAATTTGACAGCGGCATGGTCTTTCGGCGTTATCTCCGCAACCGGGCATCGTATGGCGACGTGCTTATACACTTTTTTCATCTACTCGACGCAAGGAATATCACAGTATTTTTCTTGGATTTTTCTGAGTTTTGCCCGAAGGTATATGTTCTTCCCCTTATCTGTAAATGGAATTACAGTTATGTTGCTGTGTAGTTTTGCGCACCTGCACTGTGGAATTTGTAACTCGGTCTACGAGGCTCGGAATTGGACGTGCAGGTACTCGTTTCGAAGGTATCGACGCGAGGATTGCTGTGATATTTTTATTGGATTTTTCTGGGCACTTTCGGTAGGTGAAATAAGCATATCTTTGGGACTGATTTTCTGTGTGTTTGTGCGTGGTTAATTTTGGGAATGAAAGTGTAATGTTGGACCTTATTGTTGTACCCAGGGGTGTTTACATGTGTTGCGGGACCCGATGGATCTGTAGACTTTGATTTCGGGGTACTTTTAGCTGTTTGGAGCCAAGGCTTGCGCGACATGTACCGAGGATGCAGTTTCGGCAGAATTTGGACTGTGAGCGTCTACACTCTTCACCGACTTCAGGTTTGCCTTGGTTTAAGCGCTTCAGGTGGGTAAGCTTAATATCAGTAACTGTATAAGGCAATGATTATGTTATGGCGAATTTAAGTGCACTTGTGGGGATGCCACCCCTCTACGACTGATGCATGCATGTTTAGGGTACATGGTTTATGTTTTTAAGGTAGGTAAGCTTGATAATGATATTTGTATAAATGATTGCAAGAATAGTATTTATGAGGTATACTGAGGACTTGCATGACTTGGACATCTATGTGATAATTAGTGTAAGCTTACCTAGGATAATGTTACCCTATGAGATTATGTAACATGCCATGTTAGCACATAGCCTTTCATGTGGTTGGTTTATGCTTTGGGATAGGATTTCGTAGCTATGTGCGGATTTGTACTCTGAGGAGTTATTATGATCGAGGATTATGGTCAGGTGTAGGCATGTGGATTACTTTGTTGTATCTTTCTTGAGGACAAATGCATGCTTGTATGGACATATGGTTAGGCCCCCTTTTTATTGCTACACTACTTATTGAAACTTGACTTAGGAGAAACCATGCTTTTTCTTTCTCCTTCTCTGTTAGTAAGGTGGTCTGTGTTGCTCAGGTTCGAGCAGGGGTTCTGGGTAGTGTAGTCGGGACTTGGTGTCTGGGACAGGTTGGTTTAGTTGTGGGGCTTTGCGGCAACCGCGGATATTGGGCGGTTGACCGGACATTTATTTATGCACCAGATTGGGTATCTGATTTCTCTAGTGGACAGAGTTTCCCGCTTTGATCCGAGTTATGATCCAGTCCTGCTGATTCATGATACTTGTTACTGAGGCACTTTACTCGTGTGGGTCGCTCCCCTCGAGTGCCACTCCGGAGTGTGCGATTTTCAGACCTTGAGACTCCTGTCCCATATCGGTGTTATGCGTAGGCTGGCATACCCGATTTGGCAGACCTGGAGACTCCCATCCCCTATCGGTGTTATGCGTAGGCTGGCATACCCGATTTGGCAGGCACAGCAGGCAGTACCAGTTCTACTGGTGGCATTAGATTGGGCTTATTACAGGCATTTGCTTTATAGTTGCGCTCGTGTCAGGGGGACCGAGTGGAGTCTAGTGGCGGTGTTTGGACCAGTGCTAGTGTTGTTGGGAACCGTTTTGGGGTACGGTGGTCCCAAGGTCATTGTGGGTTGTTGACCGTTGTAGAGCAGGCATGGCAGGCAGGCAGGCATGGCAGGCATAGTAGGCATAGGCAGGCAGGGCAGGCATAGTAGGCATGGAAGGCATAGGCGGGCATAGCAGGCAGGGCAGGCATAGGCAGGCATGGCAGGCAGGCAGGCATGGCAGGCATAGTAGGCATAGGCAGGCAGGGCAGGCATAGTAGGCATGGCAGGCATAGGCAGGCAGAGCAGGCATGGCAGGCATAGGCAGGCATAGGCAGGCAGAGCAGGCATGGCAGGCATAGGCAGGCATAGGCAGGCAGAGCAGGCATGGCAGGCATAGGCAGGTAGAGCAGGCATGGCAGGCATAGGAAGGCATAGGCAGGCATGGCAGTCATAGCAAGCTTAGTGGCTTGATAGCTGTTGAGAGGGTCCAGCTTCTTTTTATCAGTCTTTACGGCTTTGGTTAGTTTTTGTCTTTTGAGGACTTGGTGGGCAGACCGTCGGGTCTAGCAGTGGTACCCACTGAGAACTCCCTTTTTTGTGTAGTTCTCACACCCTTTGGGGGTTTTCCCCCTCCTTTTTCCTTCCTCTCCTTTGTTTTTGCAGAGTCTTAGCGGGTGTTGCTGATTCTGCGGTTGTTGATCGAGGCAAGGGAGTCACGTGCTAGATCCCTACCCGTCGTTGGAGTGTAGCCGTACCCCTTCAGAGGAGATCTTCTGTAGACTAGTTGTTTCTTTTTCCTCTTTTGAGAGACTGATGTAGTGAGGATATTTTATGTATCGAGAGACTGTACACTGGTGTATTTATTGGAGTTACCTCCCGGTTTGGTTCAGAGCTTGTATTTGAGGATATTGTATTTTCATTATTCTTTTGGGAGGCGGACATTGTTGTATTATTTCCAGTTGTACAGTGATTGATTTTAGTTATACAGCAGTTTTTTTTATTTATAGCTCTGATATCTGTTTAGCTGTAGTACTTTTCTTGCAGGTTGGACGCTTCGCTTATGCAGGTTGGCATAGGTGGCGGATCTGTTGGCGAGCCCGGGTCGCAGTTTCGACCCCGGGGCGTGACAGGGTTAGTCTGTCTGATTGGGTGAGATGTTGAGCCATGCCTGTTATCAGTTCTATTCTGCCTTACATGATTATTCTTAGTGCCTCTGGTATTTATATCTTATCTTAGAACATTTCCATGGTTGATGAGTAAGCCTGTTGGTCCTGTCGATCAAATGATACACTGCTGAGCACATAGATTTGTTTAACTGATGTTTTTACCGAGCTTCGTAGGGTCGCCGGAGTCTGTTCTTGTTTGATAGGACAAAGGCAATTGCTCTACGAGGTTTGGAAACCCAAGCTTCGTAGTGTCGCCTGAGTCTGTTCTTGTTTGATAGGACGAGGGCAATGCTTTTCGGGGTTTGGACTTTTCAAAACAGTTTTCTTAAAAATATGTGTTTAAGTTTTGTATCATTTGGTTGGTTTGTGTGGTTGAGTTGAGTTTATATGTGAGCTTCTGCTGAGTTGAGATTTGCCTTGATCTTGCATATGAGTTGAGATTTATTGCTGAGTGTTCCTGCATAAGTGTTGAGATTCAGATGATCTTGTCATTGCATCCCAGTGGGGATTTCCCGGCTTGTTGCCGATTACTCGGTCAGTGGACCGTGAGCTTGAGCATTTGCATATGATTCGCCCGCACCGTTGTACTTCACGAACATCAGCGGATTTCCTACCCGTAGCGATGTTCTTTACCGGTAAAGTGGTTAGCTGTGGCAACCCGTGACCCTTGTGAAGGGAATGTCAACCAGGTGGTGCCAAGTGGGCAGCCTTGCCTGAGGTCTTGTGAAGGCCAATATGGTAGCTTGTGATTGGGTCTTTGCGTTTTCATCTATTTGATGCATGTGTTGTTAAGTTGTTTTAACATGATTCTTTGATTCTTTGATCTGGCTTCTAGTTATCTACCTTTATATGATTCTATGTGATGCCTTTGATTATAGTTTCATTGTTATCTTGCTGATTGTCCTAACTCTTTGATGTGTTGATTATCCTGATACATGTTTTAAATTCTGCTAAAATTATCTCCTATGCTTGTACCCAGATTATGAGTTTTGCTTTCTTTACAGCACCAGTTATATATCTGCTTTACCCTAACCCCTGATCTATTACTATCCTCTAGCATTGTATACCAGTAGGTACGATCTGCTATTTCTCGGCTCGTCGTGCCCACTGGGATACACTCCGGTGTGTCTCACACCCTCGGGTGACTGTTTTTCAGGTCGAGCGGGTGTTGAGATGTCGGGACGAGTTGGTGAGATCACGAGATAGAGCTTGACCCTGGACAACCGATAAGATCAAGTATTTAGTTATTTGTTGTATCAAGTGTAATGCAATGTAATTGAGAAGTTATTGATATTGTAATTTAATCTTGCTTAGTAGATGTACGTAGTTAGTACTCTGATTGTATGCCAATTGAGCCGTGCATATATAGAAAAGGCTCAATCCCCAGTGGGATTGGGACTCTTCTATATATGTGGCGGTCTGTTGCGCCCTGGCTGGTTTTAAACTCTGATTTCAAAAAAAAAAAAAAAAAAAAAAATTTTAGACGCTGGTTTTTTAAACTCGGGGCGTGACAATAACATTGGGATATCCAATCCCTGTCCAACCTCATATCAACATCTCGGAGCTGATGTAGGACTAACAACTCAAGGATCAAATCCAAGGTCCTACTGAACCGGGCGGGACTGGCAACACTAATCCAGGTGCTATACGTGATCTGGAACCTGATCCTCACGTGCACAAACCAACAGTTTCATCTCTGGCCCACACGAAGCTACCCCTGCTCTACTAAAACACACCCAAGTGGTGTCGGCATCAAGCAAGCCCTAACTCCGATGACCATAAAGAATGCCCACTCCCGGTAAGACGCGATCCACTATCCTAGAGTCCTCTAACCGGCTGCACCATCTCATCCACTAGATGCAGGTAGCCATCGCTCTATCTACCTCAGCGTCACGGCTCTATCAGCCTACCGGTAAGTCGGATGAACCTCTGCATCCTAAAGGGGGTAGAAGGGGTGCCATCGCATGCGGCAAAACCAAAGCACCACTCTGGGACACTCTGCCTGATATTGTCCTGACCATCCACACGAAAACATCACCCTTGCCTGAGGTCACACTATGGCGATGAATGCAGTCCACCGCAAAGACACAGTCATCCTAACACTGTTGCTGGTGCCTCGACTGTCGAGAACCTCCTGGTCTCTGTCCCCTCTGAGGCTCATGATCCTGTGACTGGAATCATGGCAACCTTGATCCACTTGACTGTCCCAAAATAAGACGGCACTGGATGCCTCTCTCCAGAGCTAGTCCCTTGCTCTCCGTCCTCTCTCGGACATGATCACTGATTCTCGGTCAATCCATCGAGCATGCACAACCGTTGCATCTAAAGTCGCTCGTCGAGAATACCCAAAATGATAAACATCTCAAAGCAGTCCCCTCTCAAACATGATCAATCTCCTGGGTCTCGTCCTGGGCGACATTGGGTACTCTACTCAACAATCATAGAAACTCGCTCCAAATCCTCAACCACTCTCCTGGTGGTCCAACGGGACGAACTCGACGCCACCAACACTCGGCGTCCCTATCCAAAGGTGCGCAACCAAGTGCACCTGATGTTTCACCTGGATAAACAAATCCTCAACCAACTTTCCAAAGCAGCAATCCAGTTCCCGACCTCCCAAGGCTCCGAACTCTGCCCCAATATCTACAGGGGATGGAACTGGCGGATGTACAAAAACCCATCGGCAAACTCTCGTTGCTCCTGCACCACTCTCAGTGCGAACTGGGTCGAAGTCGTCAATGTCGCGGCTGGAGGTGCCACTCACGATACCTCGGGGAAAGCTCTCTGCTCAAAATGCGCATCACGCGCTCCCTATTCCCTTCCTGGCGCCGCGTCTCCTCGACAACTGAGCCACCTGGGCCCGTAACTCTCAGACCTCTCTCTGCTCTGTCCATCCAGCCTCCCGCTGATCGGGCTCCTCATCCAGGGTCAAACACGCCCTCGCCGCTGAACGGCATCTCAGGGCCAACAAGGACAACTGCCACAACCAACCCAACCTCAAACACTCTCAACCCAATCAAGCGAAAGCCTAAAACATGTTAACCATTCTAAGGCATTATGTTGTCTGCAGCCAACATAATCACTTTAGAGAATAAACATGTCAAATCACTCGCCCCTATCCCTTGGGGAAGGTACAAACTAAATCAGGACTCTCGCTAAAGTCACGTCTCTCACGACAGTCATCCTACTGTCCAACCAATAGCCTAGGGTCACTAAGTCCTCAACGACCTATATTCCTAGGCTCTGATACCACCCTAATCTGTCACGCCCCGGGGTCGAAACTGCGACCCGGGCTCGCCAACAGATCCGCCATCTGTACGGAAACTGCCGCACAGACGAAGCGTCTACCCTGCAAGTCAGATCTATAGCTAAATATGTATCAGAGCTAAAATAGAACTAAAACCAAAGCTATAGAAATCAACTGAACATCTGAAATAATGTAATCTCCACTAATACACAAATCCTCAATACAACATCTCTCAGCTGCCAAATAAATACAAAAGCCTCACTAATCTCTTAGACTATCTAGTACAAAAGTAGAAACATAAAATATACAGGGTACATCTACCACTGACTCACAGTGTTGGTAAGGAACTAATCAGCCACGTCCTCACCTCGATCAGCCGTCTCTGCGCGAACCAAACCGGAACAGCTACCTCAAGAACCTGTCACCGCAGCGGGTGTGAGATCTACTGTAGAAGGTAGATCTCTGTGGGTACCGTCACCAATATCGACAGTATGCCCAATAAGTCTACTGGAGGCACAAAAGATAGGTATGCAGATAGATATATAAATGAAAGGAGGAAATGAGCTACAGCTAATATGTCTTAGCATCATACTCAATGAAATCTCTACTATGAACCTGCTATGCATACACTCACCACTACCAAATGCCTCAAGTATCATCCTCAAAGGAATACTCATCTAAGAGCAAGCTATGCACCACTCGCACACGAGGTGCTCTCAAAACCCAAATCTCAATGACTGCCCAAAACTGGCTCAGTCAAACCCGCGCCTGTCGTCTAGGAACGCACCTGCCCACTCCACGTGGGGCGTCCTACAGACTACTATGAACGCACCTGCCCACTCCACATGGGGCGTGTTGGGTTATGGTAATATGGATCTAAATAGGGGAAAAAACACCTAGATGGGGGTGAATAGGTGTAAACAATAAACACTCAAAAATCTTTGCGTAATAAAACCCAATGCGGAAAAATAAATAACACACAGAGATTTTACGTGGAAAACTCCATCACAGGAGTAAAAAACCACGGGACCGATAACACGGTGAAATCAACTAAGATTAAACACGTACAAAGGTGATATACCGTACTCACACACGACTCATCCTTTTTCCATACGCTCCGAGTTGATCTTCTCCGCTCGCTCCGCAACGCGACTCGAATCCACGATTTGCGTCCAACGCCGAATCCACGGCGTCCAACGTCGAATCCACGACGTCTGACCGAATCCACGGTCTCCACCAAGTAGTACGTCTCGATCACACGAACGTACCTCGCTCCGAATCCACGAGAGCGGTAGCACCTTGAATCCACAAGGCCACGTGAATCCACGCGCCGATTTTGGGGAAAATCGTTGTTTTGTTGGTGGTGATAATCCGCCGAATACTTAGATCAAAGATAGATCGGAAATACCATCTAAGTATTCATTAATTTGATTCTACTCAAAATCTGAGTAAGAAAACATAGAATCAAATTAATTAATATAGATGAAGAAACATAGAATTAAATCTAGTTATTTCCTTTCTTCTCTAAGTGTGGATTTATAAGTTTTTCTCCGTTAATATTTTTCCGTCATATCCCGGAGTATAAAACTTATAGTGGATTACCCTAAATGATGAAATTAGGGTTTACTTATAGGTTAGAAACCGATGGAAGAGGATAAGAATCAAAAACTGACTGTAACAGAATTTTTCCCGCACGACGGTCCGGACTAGATTTGGCTTGATCCGGACTGTCATTGTTTTTCAGAGAATTGCTGAAAAAACAGTGTTCGGGGTCCGGACTGAAATACCCACGGTCCGGACTGTTCATGCGATTTCTGCAGAATCCACGTTCGGGGTCCGGACTGAACCAGGGGTGTTCCGGACTGGATTTGCGCATGAACCAACCTACGTTCGGGGTCCGGACTGGATTACTCTGATCCGGATCCTGAACATATAACAGTCCAGTTTCTTGATTTTTATGCGATTAAAAACCCATCCAAGTGTTTCTACACTATAAGAAGTATTCGGATCACTTAACTTATTTAGTTAAACGTACCTGATCCTTTTGAAATCTTCTTTCTTGAGATTGAGATATATGGTCCAAGCTTCTTCATCTTCAATCTTCAAGACTTAAACACTTTCACGAAATACGCCAAGACAAATTCCTTAACAATCTCCCCCTTTGGCGGTTTCGTGACAAAATATAAATCCACTTAAGAAAATTCAAAAAGATATTTTTGTTGCTATCACCATACAACAAAAATTTACAACTGAGATCCAAATAAAAATGAATACATGAGATAAACTCCTAAAATAAACTCTAGACTTAGACGTTTGTACTCTCTGCAAAAGAAATAATTCTTGACAAAAGAAATCGTTAGATACCTCAAGAATTTAATATTCAAAAACTAACCAGAGAGATGAAGTTTATACACACCATGACATTTGCAAAATCAGATATGTATTAAAATACCAATCAGAGATAGAAATATCTTCTAAGCAATAAATTCCAAATGTCATAAGTATGTTAGTCAACAAACAACTTGTTAGTAATAATACATGCCCAAATACTTAGTCAAATAGTTAGTCGAGACATGCAATTATTCACAATACAAAACCAAAGTTGTTGTTACTTACCTTTCAAGTTTTAATCGTTCCAAAGTTCTCACAACCACTTGTTAAAACCATTACCATTGTATATCTCTTCTCTCCCCCTTTTTGTCACTAAAAGTTAGCCAAAGATTATACAAAATTAAAAGGGAGTCATAAAGTTCAAAAAGTGCAAGAACTAAAATTAAAACCTGCGAAACAAAAAGTGATTAGAACAAGAAAAGAAAATTCATTCTGAATCCTCAGAACTGCTGCAACCAAGTTTGTGGAAGATCTTTTTAACTAACTTGGCCATAGATAGCTGCTTCTTCTTTAAATCCCCTATGTCGGCCTTCATCGAAACGAATTCGTTAGACATCCGTTCTTGTTCTGAAGAAAGCCGTTGTTGTTCTCGGTAAATAGATGTAACAGAGGCATCATCCCCTGAAGTCGAAGCTGCTGCTGGTGGTGCTGAAGCTGTTGCTGCTGTTGTTGCTGGTGTTGGTCTTTTTTTGCGAGGAGGTGTTGGAGGCTTATCCTATCTTGTGGAGAGGGACTTCACAATAGTTGTATCATTAATGGTTCCCAAACTGTGCATGTATGAGCTCGCACTAGTGTCGATCTTGAACTTGCAAAGAATGCGCATTATGATCATTGGGAATGGAAGTTGTTACGGAATTTGAGTTGGCGTATTTCGTGAAATTGGTTAAGTCTTGAAGATTGAAGATGAAGAAGTTTGAATCATATAACTCAATCTCAAGAAAGAAGAATTCAAAAGGATCAGGTACGTTTAACTAAAGATTTATGGTGATCCGAATACTTCTTATAGTGTAGAAACACTTGGATGAATTTTTGATTGCATAAAAATTAAAAACTGGGCATTTAACATGTTCAGAGTCCGGACCGTGGATCTCAGTCCGGACCCCGAACGTAGGTTTGTTCATGTGCAATTCCAGTCCGGACCTTGGAAATTTAAGTCCGGACCCCGAACGTGAAATTGTTGAAATTGCATGAACAGTCCGGACCGTGGATTGCAGTCCGGACCCCGAATGTCGTCTTTTCTAGAAAAAGTCTGTTTCGCTGAGACAGTCTGGACCGTCAATTCCAGTCCGGACTGTCGTCCTGTAAAATTCCAGAATTGGTTAGTTTTTGATGCTTATCTTCTTCCAATGGTTTCTAACCTATAAATAGACCCTATGATTCATCTTTTAGGGTACGCGAAAAATATGACCGAAATAGAAAAATCCACATATAGAGAAGAAAGGAAATACTAGATTTAATTCTATGTTTCTTCATCTATATTATTAATTTGATTCTAGGTTTTCCAAACTCAGATTTTGAGTAGAATCAAATTAATGAATACTTAGATGGTATTTCCGATCGATTTCTAATCTAAGTATTCGGCGGATCATCACCACCCAAAAACAATGATTTTCCCAAAATCGGCGCGTGGACTCGCGTGGCTTTGTGGATTCAAGGTGCTACCGCTCTCGTGGATTCAGAGCGAGGTACGTTCGTGGATTCGAGATGTGCTACTGGGTGAAGACCGTGGATTCGGTCGGACGTCGTGGACTCGACGTTGGACGCCGTGGATTCGGCGTTGGGTGCTGATCGTGGATTCGAGAAGCGTTGCGGAGCGAGCGGAGAAGATCTACTAGGAGCGTATGGAAAAGGTTGAGTCGTCTGTGAGTACGGTATATCACCTTGTACGTGTTTAATTCTAGTGGATTTCGCCGTGTGATCGGTCCCGTGGTTTTTTACTCCGGTTTGGAGTTTTTCCACGTAAAAATCTTGCATGTTTATTTTTATTTCCGCATTGGGTTTTATTGCGCAATGATTTTTTGAGTGTTTATGGTTTACACCTATTCACCCCCCTCTAGGTATTTTTTCCCCTATTTAGATCCAATTATACATAACCCAACAAGTGGTATCGGAGCGGGAATAGGGTTGTAAACAATGGTTGAAGGTGGAAACATCAACAGACCCCCGTTATTCGATGGAACAAATTATGCCTACTGAAAAGTACGGATGAAAGCCCTTTTAATTTCCATCGACGAACGGGTGTGGCAATCAATTGAATTAGGATGGTCTAATCCAACTGAAATTATTGCTGATGTTCGCACCATCAAACCTAGGTCGAAATGGACCAAGGAAGAGATAGACTTATCTTCTTACAATGGCAAAGGTGTTAACGCCTTATTTAATGCTTTGTCTCAAACTGAGTTCTCTCGCGTCTCGGCATGTGAGACTGCAAAAGAAATCTGGGATGTTCTTCAAGTTACACATGAGGGAACTAACCTAGTGAAGATTCAAAAGCTGCAAATGCTTACGAGCAGGTTTGACTCTATTTTCATGGCAGAAAATGAATCTTTCACAGACTACTATACCCGATTGCAAGACATCGTAAACACATGTGCTAACTTGGGAGAGAAAATTCCAGAATTTAAAATTGTAAGAAAAATTTTAAGAACTCTTCCTCAAAGATTTCGATCCAAGGTTACGGCCATTGAAACTATTAAACACCCGGACGAAATCCGTGTAGAAGAATTAGTTGGTTCATTAGAAACTTATGAAATGACATTTCCTACTAACTATTCTTCTGGAAAAGCATCCTCTTCTAAGTCTTCAGGTTATGCGTTGAAAACAACAAAAGAAAAAGACGCGGATTCATCCTCCTCAGACGATGACGAGAACCTATCTATGGAGGACTTTGAGAAGCAGCTCGCTCTCTTGACAAGGAAGTTTCGCCGAAATTTTCGAAGGGGTAATTCAAGCAAAACTCCATACTTCGGAAAGTCGAAGAAAGGCAAAGGCTCTCCAAGTTACAAGCCAAGAAAGCAAGAGAACTTCTCAAAGGATAAGAAAAGCTCAGAAGGACAAGTCCAATGCTTCAAGTGCCGAGGATACGGCCATATCTCAACGGAGTGTCCAAATAAGAATCCGTCCAAGAAGAAGGCGATGCAAGCCGTCACTTGGGATGACACCTCAACGTCAAATGAGTCATCTTCCAGTGATGAAGAGAACAACGCAACGGCATTCCACGCGTCCACATCTTCACCCTTCATGTGCTTAATGGCAAGTACATCCGACTCACTGTCCAACTCCACTGTTGAAAAGATTGCAACGGACGATGAATCAGATAATTCGGAAGGTGAAGACTTTGCTCTTGCCTACCATAAGCTTTTGAGGGATTCAAAGAAACTGGCAAAGCAAAACAAGAGTTTGAGAGGGAGATTGCAGGATCTCGAAGAAGAAGCAAAAAGGGCATCTTCTCTCTCAAACGCTCTTGAAGTGGAAAGGGATAATCTGATTAAAGTAAATGTTTCCCTTCAAGAGTCCAATGAGCATTTCGAGAAGAATTATGTAGATATGGTGAACAAAGCGAATTACTTCTTGAAGCTCTACGGCGAGGCTCGACAGAAAAAATTGGAAATGACGAAGACCATTTTCCAACACAAGGATGATCTAAAGCAATTTTGTGGTGACCCTGATCCCCGTGTAGCTTCTCCCATGAACCGTGGTGTTGAACACCTAGAGTTGGTGTATCTGGTCCATAGTGCATCAAAGGGATGCCACAGATGGACCCTGTGTGATATCCACAGCTGGATTGGCCTTCGGCTGCATTTGCCGAATTTTCGAAATTGATTTGGGACAAACAGAGGGTGGATTTGGATTCAGCACGGAAAAACGCTTGATAACGGCTATTTGCTTGTTTGATTTGGAGTCCGGATGCCCAAAAATGGACCCCCGGAAGTTTTCGCTCAATTTCGGTGCATGGGAGGGGTCGTGGACTGCCACGTGGCGGCTTGTGATTGGGCCGGTCCGCAGCGCTCGGTCCACAGAGGGGAGCGGCTGGGTGCACGGACCCGGCGCATGGACACGTG
Source organism: Tillandsia leiboldiana (assembly GCA_029204045.2). Classification (NCBI taxonomy): domain Eukaryota; kingdom Viridiplantae; phylum Streptophyta; class Magnoliopsida; order Poales; family Bromeliaceae; genus Tillandsia; species Tillandsia leiboldiana. Next base: position 26,844,958 of record CM055070.1, read on the forward strand.
GCGCCGCCTGATTGGCGGGCTCGTGAGGCGCGGTCTACAGATTTTGCGCGGCGGTGCATGGACCGGGGCGGGGGGACACGTGGCATCCCCCGGTTGGTCGGTGCACGCGGCGCGGTCCACGGAACCTGAATTGGGTGCGTGGACCGGGTGCATGGGACACGTGTCAATGTGTCATTGGTCGGCTCACCGGGTGCGGCGCACGGGGGCGCGGGACCCCGCCTCGGGGCGCGTGCGCGGCAGGCGCCGCCTGCCCGCACGTGTGACCGCGACAGTGGCAGGGACGCGTGTCGCCCTGCCACTGGCGGGCGCCACCTACCTGGTTTGACCGGGGAGGTGCCACGCGTCGGCGGCTCATGCGCCCCGCACAGCTGTTCGCTGTGCGGGACGCGTGTCGGGCGCCGGGGCGTGCTACGTGGCCGCAGCGGAGCGGCTCGGGCCGCTGTCGCCTGTTGGTCGGGCTACGTGGCGGCCCCGGGCTGTTTCGGGCGCGCACAGTGTTGGGCCGGCCCAACACTGTAGCCGCCCGAAAGTTGCCCTGCGCCCGAAAGTTGGGACCTTTTGGGGATTTCTTCAATTGTTTTTTGGGGCCTATTTAAAGCCCGAGCCCTCTTCTTCTTCAACCTTTTGGCACTTCCGAGCTTCAAACCGCCAAGAGCCCTTTACCAAAGTTGATCCTCACTCTGTGAAGCTTCCATCTGCATAGTTTGGGGATTTTTGGGGGCACGCGTTTCGAGATTCTTATTTTCTTGGCTCGGCGCGACGTTCTTTCTTCGGTGCTTCTTCCGTCGCTCTTCGGTGTACGAGCTCCCCCGACCTACTCCGACGATCTTTTCGAGCGATTTCTTCGCTGCTGGATTCGTAACAGGTGAGGCTACGATTTTGGGTTTCTCGCACATTTGCAGATTTAGCATTTTTCGAGGAGTTTTCTCGTGCTCACTGGGACCCTTTTTGCTGTGAGATTTTGGTGAGGGCAGCACCTTCTCTTGAGGAGATCTTCGCGCACGAGTCTCGGATCAAGACGTGCTTATAGACCTTTTTCATCTACTCGACGCGAGGATCATCGTGAATTTTTCTTGGAATTTTTGAAGACCTTCCCGAAGGTATACACTTTTCCTTTTATCTGTACAAGAGTTTACAGTTGAATGGTTTTGGGATTGTGCGCACCGATATTGTGGAATTTGTAACTTGGCCTACGTTGCTCGGAATTGGACGTGCAGGTACCCGTTTCGAAGCTATCGACACGAGGATCGCTGTGGTATTTTTATCAGGATTTTTGGAGTTAGTTTTATAGATGAAAATTTCACAGTAAGTGGACTGTTCCCAGCAGATTTGTAAAACCTGGATTTTATTGGATTTAAAGTATAACTGTAGCCTTATGTTGTACCCAGGAGGGATTGTGGACTGTGCTAGACCTGTTGGACCTAGAATTGTTGTTCCTTATTTTATCTGTCGATCTTGTGATCTCTTGCTTCCTACTATCATGTTAAATATTTGTTATGTTGGAACCTGACCTAGCACCCCCGTCATATGTTGCATGTGTAACCAGACCAGTAGAAAACCCTCACTTGGGCTAGGGTTATTTATGTTTAGACATCCACACTTTATGTTTCATTCCTGGACTTAGTGTTATCCTCGCCCGGGTAGTGGGCCGAGCGGTCGGGACTCCTTTTTAGTGTGGGATGCATTCGCACTCGTGCTTGGGAGCAGAGTGGAGTCTGGTAGATGTAGTGGATTGTTTAGCTGTACCGGGAACCGTTTGGGGTAAACGGTGGTCCCGGGATGTCTTGTTTTTCCCTGTTTGGGTTGTCGCCACTGTGTTAGTGGCAGTAGTTTTTAGTGTTAGCTGAACCTAGAACCCTTTTCGACATACACATGATTTTAGTCTACCAATGTTTTCTTCCAAGCATCGAAGGGCCGCTAGAGTCTGTTCTTGTTTGATTGGACAAAGGCATCAGCCCTTCGGGGTTTGGGTAAAACACTTATTTTTCTAACTGTTTTTCTAAAAAAAACTAAAATCGTTAAATATGGATTTCTTCTAGATCAAAATAATTTTCAATAACAAATGTCACCTTTTCTTATAAATCTCCTCACTCGAAAGGATTCGAGTGATCCGGGTTCTAGGGGCCGTTCCTTTGTCGGGACGAAAGCCACGGGGGCCGAGCCTGGAACCTGTTCTTGTTTGATAGGGTTGTAGGTGTAGGTCTCCCGGGACTTTCGGGCCCTGTTGGTGCTTTCTGCGTGTCGTGCCGAGGTTTTGCTTTCCCGAACTATAAGGGGATCGGGAACTTCGATAGGCGGAGCCTAGAGTCTGTTCTTGTTTGATAGGGTTCTTAGCACCGGTCTATCGGGTTTCCGAACCCTTATGGTGTGGGTCTTTCCTGTGAGTTTAGTGTTCTGTTGTGGGAGCCGTCTGGTGGACGGTGGCCCCAGTTGTGTGGTTTTCCAGCCTGTGGTTGAGAGTTGTTGTTGTTGGTCGATCTTGTTGATCGTGGTTTGGACTATAGCCTGCATGAGCCATATTTGAGCTCGACAGAGATACGCGGATACTTTCCTCGGTGGGGTCGCTCCCCTTGAGAGCCACTCCGGAGTTGGGCCTGTTACTTGCTATCGCGACTTGTCGACGCCGTCCCTCTGACTGTGCCAGTTAGTGGCAGTCATGGACACCCTACGGTAGACCCGTCCTGTTGAGGATGTGCGGCAGTAGGTGGGCGCAGGTTTGACTGGACCCTTTGAGGCAGTCAGTATAGATTTGGTGAGTTTACTGAGTGTGTTAGTAGATGCATCATGTTCCATCTGTTCCTTTTCTTGAGCATCTAGATAGAGGCAGAGTAGCTGTAGAGTTACTTTTCTAGCCCTTTCATTTCTGTATTATATTGTTACTTTATGCCTCTAGTAGACTTAGTGGGCAGACCGTCGGGCTTGTTGGCGGCACCCACTGAGAACTACTTGGGACGTAGTTCTCACACCCGTCGTGGTGTTTTCCCCACAGGGACTTCTACTCCGGTTCCTGCTGCTCCTGTTGCTGCTTCTTCTGATCGAGATAAGGGAGTCGCGAGATAGTTCCCTACCAGTCATCGTCCAGTGAGTAGATGTACCCTTATTACTTTTGAGAGTTCATGTTGAGAGAACTTTGTAGTGAGGTATAGAGTTGTATTTATTTTCTACTGCTCGAGAGACTTTTGTACTTTTGGTGAGGACTTGTGTTGTATATAGTTTTTATTTCTAGCAGTTTTACTTTCAGCTCTGATATCTGCATTGTATAGATGCTCTTTTGCAGGTTAGTCGCTTCGTCTATACGGGGCTTCCCGTATGGGCGGCGGATCTGTTGGCGAGCCGGGTCGCAGTTCGACGCCGGGGCGTGACAAATTTTCTTCTGGAAGGAGTAAGTTGGATAAGATTCTTGGTCTTGGTCAAACAAACAAATTCGGCCTCGGATACAATCGAACTGAAGACAATTTTAGTTCGGTTGGGACAGTTTTTGTGCCTCAGTCGGTATCTCCTCCTCCGACACCGGAATTGACGACAAACAACGACAACAAACCTACTTCCCCCTCTTCGTGATCGTCTAGAATAAATGTATGTTTTCGTTGTGGTTATGCAGGGCACATAAGAAGAAACTGCAAGAATGGAGCGCAAAGATCAAATCAAGCACATCTTGCAACTACTACCAATGAGTTCATTTCCCGCAAATCAAAGAAGGATCTTTCAAAAGGAAAGAACATCAGTAGTTCATCAAACAAGACGTCGACGTCAAGGAAAAGCGATGGATCAATCAAGACGCTTTCACGAAAGGTATCAACTTCACAATCATTTCCGACGTACACCAAAACTCGAAAGGTTTGGGTATGCAAAGGTGAAATCTTCCCTTGTCTTGTTACTAATATTTCCTTGCATACATATGATAATTCGTCTTGGTATCTGGATAGCGGTTGTTCCCGTCACATGACCAGTGTCAAAAACTGCTTTCAAAAGGAACAGTAGCTATTTCAGATGGCCCGATTCTGAATAATGTGTTATTTGTTGAAGGCCTTAAACTAAGCTCATAAGTATCAGTCAACTTTGTGACAATGGTTTTTCAGTTAATTTTTCATCTGTTGAATGTGTTGTAACTGATAAGGACCATGTTTTCTTTTTAAAGGGGGTTAGATTTGAAAACAATTGTTATGTTGTTCCCAATAAAATTTTTGAAAACTGTAACTTAGCCTCTTTGAATAATGAAACACTTTGGCATGAAAGGCTAGGTCTCATAAATTTTAAGGAATTTGCTAGAATTTCAAACAAAGACGTGGTCAAGGGGGTTCCAAAACTTTCACTTAAACAAAACATTATGTGTGGTGGTTGCCAAAAGGGAAAACAATCCAGGACTGCACACAAGAATTTGAACGACGTTGGTACTAAACGGCCTTTGGAACTATTGCACATGGATTTAATGGGGCAAACACGTCAACCATCTTTTGGAGGTAAATGGTATATTTTTTCTTATTGGTTGATGATTTCTCTAGATACTCATGGGTAGCATTTTTAAAAGAGAAAGCTGATACTTTTGATTCTTTTCACGAGATTTGCCATCGTATTATGATTGAAAAGAATGAAAAGATCATTCGTGTTAGAAGTGATAGAGGTGGACAATTAATAAATTCTAAATTCATTGATTTTTGCACTTCCAACGGCATTAAACATGAATTCTCAGCGCCCTATACACCTCAACAGAATGGTGTAGTCGAGCGCAAAAACAGGGTTGTACAAGAGATGGCACGTGTTATGCTTCATAGCCGGAATTTACCGTTATATTTTTGGGTTGAAGCTGTGAACACTACAGTCTATGTTATTAATCTAGTTTATTTGCGTCCGGGAACTTTAAATACACCATATGAACTATGGTTTTGTAGAAAACCAAACATCAAATATTTTCGTATCTTTGGGAGTCGGTGTTACATTTTACGTGACCGCGAAAATCTTGGAAAATTTGACTCTCGAAGTGACGAAGGGATTTTTATCGGTTATTCTACAAACAGTAGAGCATATCGGGTATTTAACTTAGAATCTAAAACGATTGTAGAATCTATAAATGTTAAAGTAGATGAAGCTTTTCACTTTGCATCTGATAAATCTACCCCTGATATCTCTCTTGATGATGATACTCCTGCAAATGCATCTTCTCATAACAATTCTTCCAATAATGATGATGCATCTAATGGTTCTTCAAGTTTATCTGATGTGCAGGAATCATCTCATGTACCTTCGATTACTCCGTTATCTCAAACGTTACGCATATCCAAGGATCATCCGGAATCTAATATTATTGGAGACCCACAAGAAGGAGTCAGGACTCAGAGACAGTTGGTTTGTGGATTCGCTTGTTACGTTTCCTTAATCGAACCAAAGAACGTCGATGAAGCTCTTCAGGATGACTACTGGATTGAAGCAATGCAGGAAGAGCTCCATCAGTTTGAACGGAACAAAGTCTGGGAATTAACGACGCCTCCGAAGCAACACAATGTGATTGGTACTAAATGGATTTTCAAGAACAAGAAAAATGAGGATGGTACCATCATTAGGAACAAAGCACGTTTAGTTGCTCAAGGCTACTCTCAAATAGAAGGTATAGACTTTGATGAAACTTTCGCCCCTGTAGCTAGACTCGAGTCCATTCGTATCCTATTTGCAATTGCTTGTCATTTTAAAATAAAACTCTTTCAAATGGACATTAAGAGCGCATTTTTAAATGAGTTTTTAAATGAGAAAGTTTATGTGGCTCAACCGAAAGGTTTTGTAGACCTTAAACTACCTAACCATGTTTTTCGTTTGAAAAAGGCTCTTTACGGTCTAAAACAAGCACCGCGAGCATAGTACGAAAGGTTAACGAAGCACCTTTTGGAGAAGGGCTATACTCGAGGGGGAGCAGACAGGACTCTCTTTGTGAAGCATTATCAAAATAACTTCATTGTAGCACAAATCTATGTCGATGACATCGTATTTGGTGCAACAAGAGATAATGATGCTTCTAAATTCGCTGAAACCATGGAAAGCGAATCTGAGATGTCCATGATGGGCGAACTGACATATTTTCTTGGATTGCAAGTGAAACAAAGTGATGATGGCATCCATCTGTGTCAATCCAAGTATGCAATGGAGTTGGTCAAAAAGTTTGGTTTAGAAAATTCTATAGATTTTCCGACTCCAATGGGAACTAGCAATAAGGGATTAGGAAGTGAATCTCTCAGTGAGAATGTAGACGAGAAACTTTATCGCAGCATGATTGGAAGTCTACTTTACCTCACGGCTAGTTGCCCGGACATATCCTTTAGTGTTGGGATTTGCGCGAGATATCAATCAGCACCAAAGGAGGTTCACCTGAAAGCGGTGAAACGGATCATCCGGTACATCAAAGGAACCATAAAGTTCGGAATTTGGTATCCTATGGGAACAAGTCTAGATATTGTTGGATATTCAGATGCCAATTGGGCAGGATCTGTGGATGATCAAAAAAGTACGAGTGGTGCATGTTTTTATCTTGGCCATTGCCTTGTTGCGTGGCATAGTAAAAAGCAAAACTACATTGCACTCTCGACTGCCGAAGCGGAATATATCTCAGCGGGTACTTGTTCAACCCAACTCATTTGGATGAAGAGTGTGTTGAGCGACTTCCGAATTTCAGCAACTTCGGTAACAATTCTCTGTGACAACACCAGTGCTATAAACATTTCCAAAAACCCTGTGTTGCACTCTAGAACAAAACACATTGAACTTAGATATCATTTTCTTAGAGAGCTAGTTGAATCAAATATTCTTCAACTTTCATATATTTCAACTGAAGATCAATTAGCTAACATTTTAACAAAACCTTTGGATCAAAAACGTTTTATTCATTTGCGAAAGGCAATTGGAATGCTTTCCTTGAAATAATTTCTTTTTGAAACCAATCCTTAGGTTAGGTTTTGTTTTTATGTTTTTGTTCTTTATCTATGGTTAGACAAAGAACATTAATTGAGCATGTGTATTATTGACTTTAATAGCATCTTTTCGTCCATTTAGAAATTTATTATGCTTTGGATATCATAATAATTCATTTGATGCAATGATTATTTACGTCAATTAAATCATCTTTGTTTTGATCAAAGTCAATTTCTCTCTCAATGATCTCTTGGTATAGTTTTTATCTTATTTGACTATTTTGTCGAGTATGAAATCGAGATCAATTTTTGGTTGAATACTTTATATTTTAAATAATTGATAGCCAATTGAGGGGGAGTCAAAGAAAAAGTGTTATGCTCAAAAGATGTGGAAAGAGTTACATCCCAATGAGGAGTGTGAAAACTACCACCACATGGAGGAAAGAGCTACCACCTCGGTCGTCCGAGTACTGTGTGCAGCTACCACATGTATACAAAGCATGGTTTTTCAAGTTGTCTAGATAAAATGCTTTTTGGAATACTTGACTCTGTCAAATTCCAAGGTTGGTATAAGGTTGGATTTTTATTGAAAGATGCTCAAAAAGCCACTCCTTACAATAAATTGACTAGATATATTATCTAACTTATCACGGATTTCAGACATCTATTGATCTTGGTATTTCATTTTCTTTACCAAATTGATGATTTGATAAAGGCATTACTCATAAGATCATGTTAGATGTGATTGAAGTTGTTCAACTTTAAGGGATTTAATTTTTATAAATTTTCGTTTCATTTGTTGGATGTTATTGATAGATTTGACATAATCTATTTCTTGTTGTATGAAACGATGATTTTCATTTAAAGTTGATACACAAAAGTGCTTATAATCTTTTTCTAGATTCTCTGAAATTTTTCTGAATTTTTCTGAAGAAAACGTTTGGAGCCGGTCCGCACTGGACAAGCCGATCCGGACCCCGAACGAAGGAAAATCCTGCGGGTAGTCGATCCGGACTGCATTCTTCGGGCAGTCCGGACCGCGGCTAGGGTTTATATGAAACGAAGTGGTTTTTGATTTTATTTCATCACAAGTTTTCGTTTCTAAATCTCCTAACTTTCTCTCTCTAAAAAGCAAGGATCTTGGAGCCCTCTAAACTCATTCTCTTCACTTCAAAGTAAGTTATCTTGATCAAAATCTCAGTTTTTCACAGTTTTTCATATTTTTGCTCAAAACGTGATGAAAATCTCATATCTTTTTCGGTTCTGGATGGTTTTTGATCAAACTTCTTTTGAAATAAGAACTCTAGGAACATTAATTTTGATTCTATGCTAGGTTTTCTCAGGATAAACGGATTTTTGGCCTTCGATTTCTAAAAATTCGGTTTTAGGGCATATTTTTGAGAATTTTTGAAAATCATGGAATTGATCTATTTTTAAAATTCTTTTTGCAAAACTAATTTGATCCCTAGTCTCTCTACACGATAATGATTGTTTAGGTACAATTTTTCAAATTTTTGAAAATAAATAATTTTTTCTCGTGTTCTTGAGCTGGTCTTCACAGGACACTTCCTTCTTAAAGCACAAAGAGCAATGGAGTTTGCATGGATCATCTTTCTGCTAGTTGCAATGGAGCACACGAGAGCAACTAATAAATTGAAGAGGACAAAGAAACCTTTAAAAAAGGGAGTATGTCTTCATGTTGAAGACTCAGAGACTGAATCTGAAAATGAAGAGGTGAATTGGGACGAATTGATGGACGATGAAACAATGCCTATCAAGTCGATGCGAAAGACCCCTGATTCACTAAAAGGAAAGACTGCTATGGATAAAGGTAAAGCACCAATGACATCATCTATCTCGATGAAAAGAAAAAGACTGGCTCGACGGTTTGGACGAGCACGAGGGTTTGAAATTAATGAACCAATAGCTCCGGATTCTCCACCCCGTGAGGAACAAGTGTTCGTTAATGCGGATCGCCTAAGGGCATTTGAGAATCGTGAATGCATTGGCGAGAGGCATGTTAATATTGAGGCTCTACGAGACCACTCCCCTGAGTTTGGTATTTTGATTGAACAAGCAAACCTTCTTCAAGTATGCCGATTCCCAGAAATGCTTGGGTATTGTCTGCATCGCGTAAGAACTTTCAATACAAATGCACGGCACCTTCGAGAAAATGAAAACGGTCCGATGGAGTTTTACACGAATATCCAAGGCACAAGGTTTAAAATTACTCCACAATTGATTGGCGAGGTTTTGGGAATGCAAGCCAGCAAGACAGGAGTTAACTACTTGAAAGGAAAGAGTTTGACAAACACGATGTGGCAAATGGTTATAAAGGGAATATGTTTGGAAGGAACTCAATCAACGGAGAAATCTGTCAAATCCAAAGAACTTCGTCTTGAGTACCGGTTCCTAAACTTCATCACATGTTACAATATCCTTCCAAATATGCAGACGAAAGTCTTGAGATGGGATCGAATGCTGTTTTTGTACCTCTTAGGACATCCGTCAGAGGCAATGGGATTAAATATCAACATTCCATACATTATTTGGAATAGAATGACAAGATATGTTGAGCATCCTCATCCCACGGAAAGAATCCCATTTCCATTGATTATAATGAGGATTTTAAAGAAATTTCAGGTTGATATTAGTTCAACAACTTATCATCACTGTTTGGGCATGATCGATGAGTCCACCATTGTTAAGTCCCTTCATAAGTTGCCTCATGTCACTCCAATTCCTCCATGCGGAACGAAACCCAGTGTCGGCACTTCCGCATCACCATCACAACCAGCACCCGCACCAGCGGATGAAGCATCAGTCTCATCCATCTATAAAGAACAACAACGTTTATCCTTTAAACAAGAACAGATTATGAAGGAACAGAAGAGAATTTCCGATGAGCTTGAAATCATTACAGCAGCTCAAATCACTTTGAAGAAGAAGGTCACGTCAATGAAAAAGTTAATGAAGAAAATGTTCTCGAAGATGGGTTGTACGAGCTCTGAGGACTCTGAGTCCGATGATTGATTCTTACTAATCATTTTTGTTGTGCAGGTTTCAAGTTTTCGTTTTTTTTTTTTAGTTTTAGCTCTCAAACTTTTGGTTCTTGAACTTGTTAACTATTCTCTCCATTTTGGCTGAGTTTTGTGACAAAAAGGGGGAGAGACTATAGGAGAACTTTGAACAATGCACAATGCTCTGTGATTGACCATGACTATACTTGTGTGAGAACAATGCTGAAACTAAGGTAAGTACAACTTTCAACTTTGGTTTTATATGTGTTTTGATGCATGCCTCAACTAACTATTCAACTAACTATTTGGGCATGTAATATAACTAACAAGTTGCTTATTGTCTAACCTTTCTATGACATTTGGATTTCTATTGCTTAGAAGATATGTCGATTTTTTATTGTGATTTTCATACATATCTAAATTTGCAAATGTCATAATGAGTAAAAACTCTATCTCTGTGTTTGGTTTTGATTGTTGAAAATTCTTGAGGTATCTAACGATCTCTTTTGTCAAGAATGATTTCTTTTTGCAGAGATTACAGATGTCTAAGTCTAGAGTCTGTTTTAGGAGTTTAACTCATGTATTTATCTTTATTTGGATCTCCAATGTAAATTTTTGTTGTATGGTGATATCAACAAAAATATCTTTTTGAATTTTCTTGAGTGGATTTGTGTTTTGTCACGAAACCGCCAAAGGGGGAGATTGTTACGGAATTTGAATTGGCGTATTTCGTGAAATTGGTTAAGTCTTAAAGATTGAAGATGAAGAAGTTTGAATCATATACCTCAATCTCAAGAAAGAAGAATTCAAAAGGATCAGGTACGTTTAACTAAAGATTTATGGTGATCCGAATACTTCTTATAGTGTAGAAACACTTGGATGAATTTTTGATTGCATAAAAATCAAAAACTGGGCATTTTACATGTTCAGAGTCCGGACCGTGGATCTCAGTCCGGACCCCGAACGTAGGTTTGTTCATATGCAATTCTAGTTCGGACCTTGGAAATTTAAGTCCGGACCCCGAACGTGAAATTGTTGAAATTGCATGAACAGTCCGGACCGTGGATTGCAGTCCGGACCCCGAATGTTGTCTTTTCTGGAAAAAGTCTGTTTCGCTGAGACAGTCCGGACCGTCAATTCCAGTCCGGACTGTCGTCCTGTAAAATTCCAGAATTGCTTAGTTTTTGATGCTTATCTTCTTCCAATGGTTTCTAACCTATAAATAGACCCTATGATTCATCTTTTAGGGTACGCGAAAAATACGACCGAAATAGAAAAATCCACATATAGAGAAGAAAAGAAATACTAGATTGAATTCTATGTTTCTTCATCTATATTATTAATTTGATTCTAGGTTTTCCAAACTCAGATTTTGAGTAGAATCAAATTAATGAATACTCAGATGGTATTTCCGATCTATTTCTAATCTAAGTATTCGGCGGATCATCACCACCCAAAAACAACGATTTTCCCAAAATCGGCGCGTGGACTCGCGTGGCATTATGGATTCAAGGTGCTACCGCTCTCGTTGATTCGGAGCGAGGTACGTTCGTGGATTCGAGACGTGCTACTGGGTGAAGACCGTGGATTCGGTCGGACGTCGTGGACTCGACGTTGGACGCCGTGGATTCGGCGTTGGGTGCTGATCGTGGATTCGAGAAGCGTTGCGGAGCGAGCGGAGAAGATCTACTAGGAGGGTATGGAAAAGGTTGAGTCGTCTGTGAGTACGGTATATCACCTTGTACGTGTTTAATTCTAGTGGATTTCGCCGTGTGATCGGTCCCGTGGTTTTTTTACTCCGGTTTGGAGTTTTTCCACGTAAAAATCTTGCGTGTTTATTTTTATTTCTGCATTGAGTTTTATTGCGCAATAATTTTTTGAGTGTTTATGGTTTACACCTATTCACCCCCCTCTAGGTGTTTTTTCCCCTATTTAGATCCAATTATACATAACCCAACATTTATTGCTTAGAAGATATGTCTATCTCTGATTGATATTTTATTACATATCTGAATTCATGAGTGTCATGGTGAGTATAAACTCTATCTCTCTATTTGGTTTTTCAATGCTAAACATTCTTGAGGTATCTAACGATCTTTCTTGTCAAGAATTACTTCTTTGTGCAGAGAGTACAGATGTCTAAGTCTAGAGTCTGTTTTAGGAGTTTATCTCGTGTATTCATTTTTATTTGGTTCTCAATTGTAAATTTTTGTTGTATGGTGATATCAACAAAAATATCTTTTTGAATTTTCTTAAGTGGATCTCTGTTTTGTCACGAAACCGTCAAAGGGGGAGATTGTTAAGGATTTTAGTTTTGGCGTATTTCGTGAAAGTATTTAAGTCTTGAAGATTGAAGATAAAGAAACTTGGATCATATACCTCAATCTCAAGAAAGAAGAATTCAAAATGATCATGTAAGTTTAACTAAACATTATTGGTGATCTGAATACTTCTTATACTGTAGAAACACTTGGATGGGTTTTTAATCGCATAAAAATCAAAAACTGGACAAGTTATATGTTCAGGATCCAGAACAGGGAACTACAGTCCGGACCCCGAACGTTGGTAGTTCATGCACAAATCCAGTCCTGAACATCCCTATTTTGTTCCGGACCCCGAATGTGGATTTTGGTGAAACTGCATAAACAGTCCGGACCATAGGATTTTGTTCCGGACCCCGAATGTGGATTTTGGTGAAACTGCATGAACAGTCCGGACCATAGGATTTTGTTCCGGACCCCGAACGTGGAGTTTGCTGAAACTGCATGAACAGTCCGGACCGTAGGATTTCGTTCCGGACCCCGAACCTTGATTTTTCAGGAATTCTCTGAAAAACAACGACAGTCCTGAACGAGCCTAATCCGGTCCGGACCGTCGTGCGGGAAAAATTCGGTTACAATCAGTTTTTGATTCTTATCCTCTTCCAATGGTTTCTAACCTATAAGTAAACCCTAATTCTATCTTTTAGGGTAATCCACACTAAGTTTTATCTCTGGGAAATGACAGATAAAAATTAACGGAGAAAAACTTAGAGATCCACATATAGAGAAGAAAGGAAATAACTAGATTTAATTCTATGTTTCTTCATCTATATTAATTAATTTGATTCTAGGTTTTCATACTCAGATTTTGAGTAGAATAAAATTAATGAATACTTAGATGGCATTTTCGATCTATCTTTGATCTAAGTATTCGGCGGATCATCACCACCAACAAAACAACGATTTTCCCCAAAATCGGCGCGTGGATTCGCGTGGCCTTGTGGATTCAAGGGGCAACCGCTCTCGTGGATTCGGAGCGAGGTACGTTTGTGTGATCGAGACATACTACCTGGTGGAGACCGTGGATTCGGTCGGACGTCGTGGACTCGACGTTGGACGCCCTGGATTCGGCGTTGGACGCAAATCGTGGATTCGAGGCGCGTTGCGAAGTGAGTGGAGAAGATCAACTCGGAGCGTATGGAAAAAGGTTGAGTCGTCTGTGAGTGCGTTATATCACCTTTGTACGTGTTATAATCTTAGTTGATTTCACCGTGTTTTCGGTCCCGTGGTTTTTTACTCCTGTGATGGAGTTTTCCATGTAAAAATCTTGCGTGTTATTTTTTATTTCCGCATTGGGTTTAATTACGCAAAGATTTTTGAGTGTTTATCGTTTACACCTATTCACCCCCCTCTAGGTGTTTTTTTCCCTATTTTGATCCTTATTATAGTCTAACCCAAAACTAGTGTTGTTGGGAACCGTTTGGGGATTGACGGTTGTCCCAAGGTCATTGTGAGTTGTTGACCGTTGTGCGAGAGGCTTGGTGATCTTGAGTTTATCCATTCTGAGAGAGAGCGTGGATTTTGACTATAGCCTGCATGAGCCACTACTCGATAGCGAGTTAGTCCGTTTGGACGCCCTACGTAATTCCTGCCCGTCAGCGGGAGGTGGTTGTAGGTGGGCGCAGGTTTGACTGGACCCGATGTGGCAGTCAGCTCGATTGGGTCGATTGAGCACATCGTGTGCGAGTGTTGCATATCTTTATCAGAGTTTTCCCATTTGAGCATTTAGATAGAGGCATGGTAGCTGTTGAGGATCTCCAGCTGTCTTATTTTAGTCTTTACTGCTTTGGTTACTTCATGCCTCTAGTTGACTTAGTGGGCAGATCGTCGGGCCTGGTGGCGGTACCCACTGAGGACTCCCTTTTTAGGTGTAGTTCTCACACCCGTTGGGGGTTTTCCCCCTCCTATTCTTTTCTCTCCTTTGTTTTGCAGAGTCTTAGCGGGTGTTGCTGATTCTGCGGTTGTTGATCGAGGCGAGGGAGTCGCGTGCTAGATCCCTACCCGTCGTTGGAGAGTAGCGGTACCCCTTCTGAGGAGAGCTTTAGTAGATTAGCTATTTTATTTTCCTCTTTTGATAGACTGATGTAGTGAGGACATGATTTGTATTGAGAGCCTGTACACTGATGTATTTATTGGAGATACCTCCCTGTTGAGTTCTGAGCTTTTTATATGAGGATATCGTATGATTATAATTTTTGGGAGATGGACATTGTTGTATTATTTTCCAGTTGTACAGTGATTGATTTTGGTTTACAGCAGATTTTTTATTTATAGCTCTGATATCTGTCTAGCTGTAGTACTTTTCTTGCAGGTAGGACGCTTCGCCTATGCGGGAGTGGTATAGGTGGCGGATCTGTTGGCAAGCCCGGGTCGCAGTTTCGACCCCGGGGCGTGATAGATTAGGTTGGTATCAGAGCCTAGGTTGTAGGTCATGGTGGACTTAGAAGCCCTAGACTTATGGTTTGACCCTTGGTTGACTTCGTGAGAGTCGTGATTTTAGCGAGAGTCCTGATTGAGTTTTATACCTCTCCCAGGGGACGGGACGAGTGATTGGCATGTTTATTCTCCTAAGTGATTATGTTGGCTGCAGACAACATAATGCTGTGGAACGGGTGACATGCTTTAGACTTTCGCTGGATTGGGTCGAGCGTTGTTGTGTGCTGTTTTGTGGTTTCATCGTGGCGAGCGGTGTCACCCTGACGCTGGGTTTTGACCCGTGTGCATCCTGTCATAGCAGTTGAGATTGAGCGGTTGGTTTTGGGCCGGATACCTGGATGGAGGTCAGAGAACTCCGGACCTAGATGACAGGATTGTCTGAGGCCTTTCAGCGGCAGAGTGAGCAGCTGGTCTGGGTGACACAGTTGTCGGAGCAATGAGTAGCCCCCTCCGTGCCAATGTTTAGTGTCGAGGCACCGAGGCAGGGTTGATAGTTGACAGCAGAGGAGCTGTGGGGCATGTTTGATTGAGTGAGCCAGATTTGGCAGATGAACCACCCCGACTCGTAAGTTTGAGTCTGGAGCCTTTGGAGGCAGAGTCGTGGTTGGTGGTGATGGAGTGATCAATTGAGAGCCTCCCTGTGCTAGAGAGTTTATGCAGTTGTTGAACTGCTCGCTCCAGGTTTCGAGGGATGAGGCGCATAGGATATGTGAGACTGGGAGTGGATTGCGCCAGGATACCTTTCAGTTTATTCAGTCCCTCCGTTAAAGGTTTTGACGCCTCGTTGGAGTAGGCATTGTGTATGGAGCGCGGCGCTGCAGTTCCTTTGGATAGGGATCTCCTGCCAGAGGCGAGTTTTGGATATTGGTGCTTGGCGCCGGGTGATGGAGGACAGATCGGCCGGCAGAGGCATTTCTGATTTTTTTTTCCAAGGTATTGGATTTCTAAGATATCAGAGATCGGGTGGACCCCGATGGCAGTATCAGCGTCTTTATCAGAGTGGCGCAGCGGTAGCGTGGATTTGTTATCTGCGGAGGACCATATTCGTCGCCTCAATGTGAGCAGAGGCAGAGGTCGGGCTCCCTATGTGGTTAATCAAGATATGTTATGACAGACTGAGCGACGACCACTTGCATCGAGCGGATGAATCTGTGCCGCCCGGTTGGAGGGCGCCACGGTAGTGGATCGAGTGTCGTGGGTGTGATTTCATCACAGCAGTCGGAGTTAGAGCCTGTTGCATTCCTGCATGGACTAGGGGCAGATTTGTTACCACATGCACTAGAGGTACAGGTTCCTGTTGATGTGGTGCATGTGGAGGAGGCTTTTGGATCATGTCCAATGCAGTTGAGGCCGCGAGTTACCGGCAGATTTATTGGTAATTGTGGCAGTTCGGTATTTTGACCCTGTGCTTGAGATTGATTGGCACAATGCCACAGGATGTTTGACTGCGGAAAGAGAGGACTTTGACCTTCTGCGAGGCAGACGAGAGAAGGCTTGGTTGTTGAGACAGTTAGAGCACACAGGTTTTTAGCGACAGTGTGAGAGGTGCTTGCGGCGACACCGGGACTCGAGGATATCTCTGTTGCCCACGAGATCCCGGGTGTGATTTCACCTGAGCTGTTGACGATGCCGCCTGTTAGGGAGATAGAGATTGCGTTTGACGTGGTTCGGGGAACCGCGCCACCCTCGACAGCACCTCATTGGATATCGCCGGAAGAGCTGAGAGAGCTGATGGCGCAGTTGCAGGATCTGATGGATCGAGGGGTCTGTTTGACCTAGTGCCACGCCGTTGATATACGGTGGTGATGCCACGCCGTTGGTATACGGTGGTGATGCCACGTCGTTGATACACGACTGTGAGGGTCCTTTTATGGTTCGAGTGTAGATAGGTACGGGTGGTATTTCGGACCTTTTGATGGAGATATACTCCGGCAGTTGCTCGTCTGGGATACCTGTACTTATGTGGAATTGTACAGTTGTGTATTCTGCCATGATGGCATTCAGGATCAGGTAAGGGCATTATGAGCTCATAGTAAGGCCAAATGGAATGATTAATGCCCTGTTGTCTTCAAGATTTGAGGAATGGTGTGTTCCAGTTGTACTTGGACAAATTGGGAGTGGTGTTCCCCAAGGATATTATAATTTACTCCCTCAGTGACCAGGAATAAGAGGAGCACTTATGGATGTGCTATAATGCTTGGGTGGAAGAAGCTGTATGCCGTGTTACTGGAGTGCAAGTTTTAGCTTCTGAAGCATACCTTCTTGGGTCACTTTGTGCTAGCCGTAGGGGGCGGCGGTGGAAATCCGACCAATATGGATACTATTTGGGAGTTGGCCGAGATCAATATTTATGGTCAAGGTAAGGAGCTTCTTGGACTGGGCAGTGCCAGGAGAGCTTGGCAATCGGATGACGAGACTGATACCAGCGCCAATGCTAGCATTTCCAATGTTGGGAGAGAGATTTGCGAGTTTTAGTGATGCCTCCTGTAGCGACTGTGGAATTACCGTTGGATTATTGTTGAGCATTCTGGAATACCCCGACATGGCCACTGTGATGGCGGATACCTGGAGCAGGAAAGCTGTCTGGGGTTGAGTTGGATGATTCCACAGCTAGCGCTGTGTGGACTGTTGAGGCAAACATGGCTTGTGGTTGTGTCCCTGAGGGCTCCTTTGGATGATAGACCGTGGCTGAGCAATTCACTCGGATGGTCAGGATTCGGGAGTGACCGAGTGAGGACCCTTGTTTGTGAGGGCTTCTTTCTTTCTTGGATGATTGCGGGGATGTGTTTCGGATTGCCTTGGTTGAGTTGACACAGGTTGTGGTTTGGTGCGTGTTGCACTGGCGGTTATCTTGTTTCCCCCAACTTTTGTTGGAACCCCTGTTGTGTTTCATGTCTCAGCTTAGGAAGGTTATGTTTTTGGATCCCTCGCCCGTGATTGACTCGCCCCATTTAAGATCTAGGAATATTTGGAGTACGAGGGACGCCCATTGCGAATTCTGACTCGTGAGATTAGAGGTTGCGCAATCGGGCTATGCCGTACTGCTTGTCGCGGTTGTTGTTGTTGAGGAGTGATCACGGGGAATGAGTGGTGACTTAGGAGCTGGAGATGGTGATGCTGAGTACTTACCCTTGATTTTGAGACTCCTGTTTGAGTGGTGTTAGTTTTGAGGACGAAACTTTCTTTTAGTGGGGGAGGATGTGATGACCTGGATCTCTGCAGGGCTACTACAGTATGACCAGCAGCTTCTGGAGGCTTACGTGGTGTGTCGATGGTGTTTGTGCACAATTTGGACACAAGTGATGGACTTCGGGCTTAAAATGGATCACGTGAGTGATCGGAGGACCCCGTCGGATGTTTAGAAGTGGTTTCGTGCGAAACGGATATTAAAATTGGACTCAGTGCGAAGTTTGGACCAAGGAACACCTTTCCGGATGCCTTCGGCAATTTTTAGAGTTGGAATTAGGGAAAACGGACAGCGGATTTGGATTCAGCGTGCGAAAACGATCGAAACGGGCTATTTACTTGTATTTTTCGGAGCACAGATGACCCGGCATGGATTTCAAGGCAAGGGGGCACTGTTTCGGCGGCGGCGGGCGGCGGCGGGCACTGGCGGCGCGCGGCGGCGCGGGCTCGGGCAGGCGGCGGGCGACCGCGGGCAGGCGCGCGGGCGCGGGCAGGCGCTCGGGCAGGGGCGCGGGCAGGCGCGCGGTCCACGGGCCGGCGTGCACCGGAGGCTGGCCACGTGGTGTGACACGAGTGGTCGGTGCTGTGGACGGGTCCGCGGAGCATGTGGGGCCAGCCTCGGGGCACGTGCGTGCAGAGGTGCAGGCGGCGTTGCAGGTGCGCATGTGGGCGCGCTGACCGCGGTTTCCCGCGTGTTGGGCGCGCCACGTGTCGGCAGCGGGTTGGACCACGTGGCGCGCGGGGGGTGGTCTCGTCGGTTGTTCCCTGTTCTGGGGTGACGTGGCGCGATCTGGCACTTTCGGGCGCGCGTTGAACGGTGGATCCGGGCGGCACTGTTTGCGCCTAGAAATTCCGGGCGCCCGAAAATGCACCAGGAAGTGTGCTTTTTTCTTTTTTCTTCAGCCTATAAATAGGCAGTTTAGGCCTTTGGTGTGGGTTTTTCGACTGTTCTGGAGCTCCCCTTTTGCACAGAAGCTTTCTACACTGTACCCTCCCCACTCCGACGGATTTTCAGGATTTTTGGAGACTGCGGCTTCGGTGTTATCTGCGACGCGCCGCACAGCGGCGCACTTTGGATTTTTGGCTATTACCGTCGCTTTTCAGTCCGCGAGGCACACCGGATCACCCCATGGAATTTTGAGCCGATTTTCATGGCAGCGCGTTCACGAGAGGTAAGGCTTCGTTTTCCATGGTGTTCACTTTTCCTCGTTTCTAGTTTTTGGCACTGTTCCCGAGGTGTTTCTGTGACCCCTTTTCCTGTTGTGAGATTTTGGACAGCGCAGGCTTGTCGATTTTCTATCTCCGCGCTCGGACATCGGATGGAGACGTGCCTATACACTTTTGCATCTACACATCCCAAGTAACGTCCTCGAATTTTCCTGGATTTTTCTGAGTTTTTCCCGAAGGTGAAAATCCCCTTTTTCCCAGAGCTATGTGCTACAGTTTTTGTACAGGATTCTTTTGAGAGGGTCACATTGTCGGATTTTTATCTTGATGTACAAGACTCAGATTGGGACGTGCAGGTACTCGTTTCGAAGGGCTCGACGCGACGCTTGCGGCAGTATTTTTATTGGATTTTTCTGTAGACTCTACGAAGGTGGGAATTAAGCTTTTTCGGGGTTGTATCCCGCAGTTTTTGCAGTGTAGTGGATTGTTGGCGCCCCGCAGTGTATAATTTATATCTTGGCCTACAGGTGTCGAAACGGGGCGTGTAAATACTCGTTTTGGGGCTACTCGTCGCGAGGATCGCAACTGTGAATCTTCTGGAGTTTTTGGAGCGCTGAATGGAGGTGAGAATGCCCTTCTTTGTGCTATTTTGGAAAAATAGCAAGTGTATGTTTGGGGGTATTGATTAGTGAGTTGTGTTGTTTGTTGTTTGTTGTGGTGTTGCATGTTGGGATGATGTTGTTTGGAGCTGAGACTTGCGCAACATGTACCGAGGATGTGGGTTCAGCAGATTATGTTAGCAAGCGGTCACGCTGTAGAATACCGGAATTTTGTAGAGCGCACCAACCTCGCAAGTGGCGTGGTGCGGATAGATCGCCTTGGGCGTGTTCCATATATGTTCACAGATGATTTCGGGTTGATTCGGATCAACGTGGAAGCCCCAGCTTGATTCGGAGTTTTCGGGGCACTGTGCGCCGATAGAGGACTGGTTTTGGCAAGCACCGACTCCACAGTGGAGTGCAGAAAAATTGGGAGATACTTGGATCAGGTGTATTTTATGATTACAGCGGAGTTCGGGAGGTTCCGGACTGACGCGGAGAACCCGAAGGCAAAAAGTGAGTTGGAACTGGCAAATTTGGAGCCGGTTTTTGGATTGAGCACACCGACTCCACAGTTGAGCTTTTTGAGGAGAAAAAGCTTGGAACATGTGTATTTTCAGATTACAACGGAGTTCGGGAGGTTTCGGACCCGTGCGGAGGCCCCGAGGGCAAAAAGTGAGTTGGCGGGGTCATTTGAGGGATTATTTAATTAAGTTAATTAATTTTGGATTTATTAGTGTTGCCTGTGAAGGCATTAGTGAAAGAAAAAAAATTTATTACAAGAGATTGAAATAGTGGATATGGTTTTGAGTGGTTGAGATATTTTAGAGTTGGGGGTTTTTTTTTAATTTCATGCTATAGTGTCCTTCCCCCCACCCTACCACTAATTAAGTATCTTATTTAGGGTGTGCCACGTCATCGCCTTCCTCTTCATAAAGCAAGCAGAGGAATGAATGGAAAACAGAGGAAGTGGAGAAGAGAGAAAAGAAGGAAGAAAGAGAGAAAAGAAAGAAGAAAATAAGGAAAAGAGAAGTGAGGATTGAGCTTTGATGATGGAACTCCCTCCTTGAGCCGTGTGGGCCGAGCGGGGAGCGCGGCGAGCGACGCGCGCGACGGATTTGAGAAAGAGGTATGTGCAGTTTTTTCTTTGGAGTTGAGTTGCTTTTTTTGGCTTGGAGGTTAAGCTTGGTTTTTGGTTTGATTTTCTAGTTGATTTTGTAGTGTTCTTGAATTTTTTTTGTTGCCTGGACTTGCTGTCCATGGGAGGAGCAACAAGGCAACAAGAGGAGCCGCTGGCTGGGGGAGCGCGCAGGGCGCGCTGGCGCACAGCTCGCTGTGCACTGCGCACTGCGTGCGGCGGGCGCGCACTGCGCACCGCGCGCTGCGCACAGCGTGCAGCAGGCCCAGGCGCCGCGCGGCGGGCCCGGGCAACGCAGTAGCTGCTGCAGCAGCGCTGAGGCTGCAGCGACAGCGCCGCGCGCAGCGATGCAAGCGTGTGCTTTTCTCGCATGGGCGAGCGGCGTTGTCGACTGCCGGTGGGCCGTGTGCACGCACGCCGAGGCCGTGGGTTGCCCGGGTGTTGCGTGGACTTTTTGTTGACCATTTTGACGTGGCTTTTGCTTCTTTTGCTCTCACAGGACGGCGCCTTTGTCGCGGATTTCGGCATGGTGCCGTGAGGAGCTCGGACCAGGTGCGTGGTAGGAAGTTGATTTCTGTTGGTTCGAGGCGAAGGGATTAGAGAGAGTGTCACGCCCCGGAGGTTCTAAAGTAGCGGAAAACGTACCAATTTTTTTTTTCTTAAGTAATTACATGAACCTTGCCTCCGGCGCGTATCAGACCCGCCGCATATACAAATTCACTCCCTAAACGGGCGGAGTCTCCTTTGTATATGCACGGCGTCACAATCAATTCCAATGCTTTAACCATTCCAATCATGACATGCAACGAGGAGAGTATATAGTACATCAAACCATCACCGCTATCTTATACAGTCTATAGCATAAACCCATGGGTTTTGAAAATCGGTGCCCACACGACACCCAGATTTCTAAATCGTTTTCGCAAACTCTTTGTGCGGCCATTAACTTGAAAGGATAAATCCACGGGTTTTAAAATCGGTGCCTACACGGCACTTGCTTTGAAAACATCTTTGAAACCGGTTTGTATTTGAAAACAAGCCACAATTACACATCCTATCATTCACCAGTTAATTATAAGAAGGTCCTCCTCCCAACATCCATCAGAAACCATAGTATATGAATCACAGTTGAACTAAACATAGTAATGCCATAAACAAAGATAAAAAGAGATAAAGTATCATTTTACTAGCCCTCTTAGCCAGTGTCCTCTAATTGATGCCTCACCGTCGTCCCGAAATCCACCCCTACTCGAACCTGTCACAGTGTGTGGGTTGTCAGAGACTGATATAGTAGAGAACAAGCATGTAAACGAAATAAATAGATAGAACACACTGCGTCACCGGGCATTTACTTTTCCCCTCCCCCTCATGTATCGCTAAATCCCTGTTGAAAGTCCCGCTGGGCACCTACCCCAGCTTTCTGAATATTTTGGGCACCAACCCCAATACCGTACTCATCTTTTTGGTGACTCCAACCCCTCGACTGCCCAAGTAGCAGCCGCCTCCCCTTGAGGGGTCCCCACTAACCTCCCCTTGTGGGGTACACGGGTAAATGACTTACCATCTTTCCGGAAAAATACACCCTCTGTAGTGGCCAGACAGTCCAATCCGGATCCCGAAGGGTGCTTGTTCATTGGCAAATCCGATCCGGATCATAGTCATTTCGATCCGGATCCCGAACATGGGAATTTGCTGAAATACATGAACGATCCGGATCGTGCATTACAATCCGGATCCCGAACCCTGTTTCTCTGGAATTGCCTGACTCGTTACGACGATCCGGATCACAGCTAATTCGATCCGGATCGCCGTCGTAAAAATTTCCAGAAACGACAGTTTTTGATCCTTATCTTCTTCCTAGGGTTTCTAACCTATAAATAGACCCTATGATTCTTTTTCTAGGGTTAATCCACATAAGCCGTAAATCCACATACAAGCCGTCATCTTTTATACGGCCTAAGATCCACATATAGAGAAGAAAGGAAATCATTAGATATTACTCTATGTTTCTTCATCTATATTGATTAGTTTGATTCTAGGTTTTCATACTCACATCTTGAGTTGAATCAAACTAATGAATACTTAGATGGTATTTCCTATCTATCTTTGATCTAAGTATTCAGCGGATCATCACCACCCAAAAACAACGATTTACCCCAAAATCGGCGCGTGGACTCGCGTGGCCTTGTGGATTCAAGGTGCAACCGCTCTCGTAGATTCGGAGCAAGGTACGTTCGTGGATTCGAAGCGTGCTACTGGGTGAAGACCGTGGATTCGGTCAGACGTCGTGGACTCGACGTTGGATGCCGTGGATTCGGCGTTGGACGCAGATCGTGGATTCGAGACGCGTTGCGGAGCGAGCGGAGAAGATCAACTAGGAGCGTATGGAAAAGGTTGAGTCGTCTGTGAGTACGGTATATCACCTTGTACGTGTTTAATTCTAGTGGATTTCACCGTGTTATCGGTCCCGTGGTTTTTTACTCCGGTTTGGAGTTTTCCACGTAAAAATCTTGCGTGTTCATTTATATTTCCGCATTGGGTTTTTATTGCGCAATGATTTTTTGAGTGTTTATTGTTTACACCTATTCACCCCCCTCTAGGTGTTTTTTCCCCTATTTAGATTCATTTTTACATATAACCCAACAAGTGGTATCAGAGCGGGAATAGGGTTGTAAACAATGGTTGATGGTGGAAACATCAACAGACCCCCATTCTTTGATGGAACAAGTTATGCGTACTGGAGAGTACGGATGAAAGCCTTTTTAATTTCCATCGACGAACGGGTGTGGCAATCAATTGAATTAGGATGGTCTAATCCAACTGAAATTATTGCCGATGTTCGCACCATCAAACCTAGGTCGAAGTGGACCAAGGAAGAGTTAGATTCATCTTCTTACAATGGCAAGGGAATTAATGCTATTTTTAATGCCTTATCTCAAACTGAATTCTCTCGCGTCTCGGCATGTGAGACTGCGAAAGAAATCTGGGATGTTCTTCAGGTTACACATGAGGGAACTAACCTCGTGAAGATTCAAAAGCTGCAAATGCTGCAAATGCTTACGAGCAGATTTGACTCTATTTTCATGGCAGAAAATGAATCTTTCACGGACTACTATACACGATTGCAAGACATCGTAAACTCATGTGCTAACCTGGGAGAGAAGATTCCAGAATTTAAGGTTGTAAGAAAGATCTTAAGAACTCTTCCTGAACGATTTCGCCCAAATGTTACAGCCATTGAAACTATTAAACACCCGGACGAAATGCGTGTAGAAGAACTAGTTGGTTCATTACAAACTTATGAAATGACATTTACTACTAACTATTCTTCGGGAAAGGCATCCTCTTCTAAGTCTTCAGGTTATGCTTTGAAAACAACAAAGGAAGAAGACACGGATTCATCCTCCTCAGACGATGACGAAAACCTATCTATGGAGGAATTTGAGAAGCAGGTCGCTCTCTTAACAAGGAAGTTTCGCCGCAACTTTCGAAGGGGTAATTCAAGTAAAACTCCATCCTTCGGAAAGTAGAAGAAAGGCAAGGGTATTTCAAGTTACAAGTCAAGAAAGCAAGAGAACTTTTCTAAGGATAAGAAAAGCACAGAAGGACAAGTCCAATGCTTCAAGTGCCGAGGATACGGCCATATCTCAACGGAATGTCCAACTAAGAATCCGTCGAAGAAGAAAGCGATACAAGTCGTCACCTGGGATGACAACTCAACGTCAAATGAGTCATCCTCAAGTGATGAAGAAGAAAGCGCAACGGCATTCCACGCGTCCACATCTTCACCCTTCATGTGCTTAATGGCAAGTACTTCAGATTCATTGTCCAACTCCTCCCGGGTTGAAAAAACTGCAACGGGTGATGAATCAAGGAACTCTAAAGGTGAAGATTTTGTTTTAGCCTACCACAGACTTTTACGGGATTCAAAGAAACTGGCTAAACAAAACAAGGGGTTGAAAGGGAGATTACAGGATCTCGAAGAAGAAGTAAAAAGGGTAACTTCTCTCTCGACCGATCTTGAAGTGGAAAGGGATAATCTGTTAAAAGCAAATGTTTCCCTTCAAGAGTCCAATGAGCAACTCGAGAAGAATTATGTAGATATGGTGAACAAAGCGAATTACTTCTTGAAGCTCAACAGCGAGGCTCGACAGGAAAAACTGGAAATGACAGAGACCATTCTCCAACTCAAGGATGACTTACAACGATTTTCATCAGGAAGGAGTAAGTTGGATAAGCTTCTTGGTCTTGGTCAATCAAACAAGTTCGGCCTCGGATACAATCGAACTGAAGACAATTTTAGTTCGGTTGGGACAGTTTTCGTGCCTCAGTCGGTATCTTCTCCTCCGACACCGGAATTCACGATTAGCAACGACAACAAGCCTACTTCACCCTCCTCGGGATCGTCAAGCACTAAGGTATGTTTTCGTTGTAATTTTGCAGGGCACATTGAAAGAAATTGCAAGATTGGAGCTCAAAGATCAAATCAATCACATCTTGCAATTGCTACCAATGAGTTCACTCCCCGGAAATCAAAGAAGGGCTTTTCAAAAGAAAAGAACATTGGTAGTACTTCAAGCAAGACGATGACAAAAGAAAAAGATCAATCATACAAGACGTCTTCATCAAGGAAAATTTCTCAACCATTGCCAACATACTCTAAAACTCAAAAGGTTTGGGTATGCAAAGGTGAAATCTTTCCTTGCCTTTAATCTTCCTACGATTAAATGTTGTGTAGTTTATGCAGACTATTTTTTTTTCTTTGGACCGACCCGTCAACCATCTTTGGGAGGTAAATGGTATATTTTCTTATTGGTTGATGGTTTATCTAGGTTTTCATGGGTAGCATTTTTAAAAAGAGAAAGCTGATACGTTTGATTCTTTTCATGAGATTTGCCATCGTATTATGATTGAAAAGAATGAAAAGATCATTCGTGTTAGAAGTGATAGAGGTGGAGAATTCATTAATTCCAAATTCATTGATTTTTGCACTTCCAACGGCATAAAACATGAATTCTCGGCACCCTATACACCTCAGCAGAATGGTGTTGTTGAGCGCAAAAACAGGGTTGTTCAAGAGATGGCGCGTGTGATGCTTCATAGCCAGAATTTACCGCTATATTTTTGGGCTGAGGCTGTGAACACCGCTGTCTATGTCATTAATCGAGTGTATTTGCGCCCAGGAACTTTAAATACACCATATGAGCTGTGGTTTAGTAGAAAACCGGATATCAAATACTTTCGTATCTTTGGGAGTCGATGTTTTATTTTGCGTGATCGCGAAAATCTTGGTAAGTTCGATTCTCGAAGTGACGAAGGGATCTTTTTGGGTTATTCTACAAATAGCAGAGCATATCGGGTATTTAACATGGAATCTAAAACGATTGTAGAATCTATAAATGTTAAAGTAGATGAAGCTTTTCACTTTGCATCTGAAAAATCTACCCTCGATATCTCTCTTGATGATGATACTCCTGTAAGTGCATCTTCTCATGATAATACTTCCAATATTAGTGATGCATCTAATGGTTCTTCAAGTTTATCTGATGTGCAGGAATCATCTCATGTACCTCCGAGTACTCCGTTACAACAAACGTTACGCATCTCCAAGGATCATCCTGAATCAAACATCATTGGAGACCCACAAGAAGGAGTCAAAACTCGGAGACAGTTGGTTTGTGGATTCGCTTGCTACGTTTCCTTGATCGAACCAAAGAACATCGATGAAGCTCTTCAGGATGACTACTGGATTAAAGCAATGCAGGAAGAGCTCCATCAGTTTGAGCGAAACAAAGTCTGGGAATTAACAAAGCCTCCAAAGCAACACAATGTGATAGGTACCAAATGGATTTTCAAGAATAAGAAAAATGAAGATGGTACCATCATCAGGAACAAAGCACGTTTAGTTGCTCAAGGCTACTCTCAAGTAGAAGGTATAGACTTTGATGCAACTTTCGCCCCTGTAGCTAGACTCGAGTCCATTCGTATATTATTCGCGATAGCTTGTCATTTTAAAATAAAATTGTTTCAAATGGACGTTAAGAGCGCGTTTTTAAATGGGTTTTTAAATGAGGAAGTTTATGTGGCTCAACCGAAAGGTTTTGTAGACTGTAAACTACCTAACCATGTTTTTCGTTTGAAAAAGGCTCTTTACGGTTTAAAACAAGCACCGCGAGCATGGTACGAAAGGTTGACAAAGCACCTATTGGATAAGGGCTATACTCGAGGGGGAGCTGACAGGACTCTCTTTGTGAAGGATTATCAAAATAACTTCATTGTAGCACAAATCTATGTCGATGACATTGTATTTGGTGCGACAAGAGATAATGATGCTTCTAAATTCGCTGAAACCATGGAAAGCGAATTTGAGATGTCAATGATGGGCGAATTGACTTATTTCCTTGGATTGCAAGTGAAACAGTGTGACGAAGGCATCCATTTGTGTCAATCCAAGTATGCTTTGGAGTTGGTCAAAAAGTTTGATCTAGAAAATTGTAAAGATTTTCCAACTCCAATGGGAACTAGCAATAAAGGATTAGGAAGTGAATCTTTTAGTGAGAATGTAGACGAGAAACTTTATCGGAGTATGATTGGAAGTCTACTTTACCTCAAGGCTAGTCGCCCGGATATATCTTTTTGGTGTTGGGATTGTTACGGCATTTTGGTGTTGGCATATTTCGTGAGTCAAGTCAGTGAGTTGAGTCGGAGTCTTAAAGGGATCAAATTGTCAATCAGCTTTCAAAGACTTAGAGAAGATTCAACAAGAGCTCAAGTTGACACTCAGTGTCTTGAGTCTTGAAGATTGAAGTTGAAGAATTGTGGATCAGTTACATCAATCTCAAGAATAAAGTATTCAAGAGGATCAGGTATGTTTAACTAAATAATTTTTGGTGATCCGAATACTTTCTTATAGTGTAGAAACACTTGGATGAATTTTTAATGTCATAATAATCAAAAACTGGTGTTCGGACATGTTCAGGATCCGGATCAGAGCCAACGATCCGGATCCCGAAGGTTGTTGCTTCATACAAGACTTCGATCCGGATCCATGCAATTTCCGATCCGGATCCCGAATGTTAAGTTTTCTGATTTGTATGAACGATCCGGATCGGGCAATGCGATCCGGATCCCGAACCATGGTATTTCTGGAATCGTCAATCTCGTTACGACGATCCGGATCGCAGTAAATCCGATCCGGATCGCCGTCCTGAAAATTTCCAGATAAGGTATGTTTTTGATTCTTATCTCTTTCCAAAGGTTTCTCAACTATAAATAGACATTTAGGGTTTCTCAAAAATGTGGGAGCTACGGCCGATCTTTTTATAAAACTCTTGAGAGCAACCCTAGAGGCTAGGTTTTCATCGTTCTTCTTTATAGCCTCTTTTAGGTCAATTCGATGGTTCTTTCAAGAACATATCTTTTGTCGAATTGATCTAATCTTTGCTTAGAGATTTCTTCTACGGTTCCTCATTGAGAATCTAAGCAAAGGATCACCATCGAAGTCAATATTCTTATCGACTGAGTTTGCATCGTGGATTCGACGTGGCATCGTGGATTCGGTGTGCTAAAGGCGTTTCGTGGATTCGAAACGTGTGCTCGTGGATTCGAGTGGCGTTCGTGGATTCGAACGTGTGCAGTGGGCGTGCAAAATCGGTGGAGCGCGAGGTCCAAGAAATTGAAGGAGGGGTTAAATCCGTGGAGACGGTAATCACCTTGTTATTCTTCTTTTCTTAGGGATTGTTATTGCGTGGATATCCAACCGGTCAGCGCAAGGTCCGAAGAAGCTGAAGGAGGGGTTTGAGTCCGTGGAGTCGGTAATCACCTTGTTATTCTTCTATTCTTATTGGATTGTTATTGCGTGTTGGTCCCGTGGTTTTTCTCCTGGATTGGAGTTTCCACGTAAATCTCGGTGTGCTGTTTTTATTTTCCGCATTGGTTTTTATTTTGCACTGAGATTGAGTTTTTAAGTATTACACCTATTCACCCCCCCTCTAGTTGTTTGATAGTACCTATTTAGATCCTTGTGGATCCTATAAAAACCTACAATTGGTATCAGAGCGGGTTTTAGGTTTATCTATCATGTTGGGTGAAAGTGGTAATATTTATAGACCTCCTCTTTTTGATGGGACTAATTATGCTTATTGGAAAGTGCGGATGAGAGCTTTTCTCATCGCAATTGATGAGCGAGTATGGCAATCCGTGGAATGCGGTTGGGTGCATCCTGTTGAGGAAGTAGAAAATTCTACTACCCCAAAACCTCGCTCTAGATGGTCCAAAGAGGAATTTGAAAGATCTTCTTACAATGGGAAAGGTATGAACGCTTTATTTAATTCTCTTTCCTCGACTGAGTTCACACGAATTTCCGCGTGTGAAACCGCGAAGGAAATTTGGGATATTCTCAAAATTACACATGAGGGTACTAATCTTGTAAAAATTCAAAAGCTCCAGATGCTTACAAGTCAATTTGACTCTATTCATATGGAAGAGCATGAATTGTTTACAGATTATTACACTAGACTTCAAGATGTAATAAATACATGTGCTAATTTAGGAGAAAAGATCCCGGAGTCGAGAATTGTAAGAAAGATACTTCGGACTCTTCCGGAACGGTTTAGGGCAAAGGTTACCGCCATTGAAACCGTTAGTCATCCGGATGAGATGAGAGTAGAGGAATTAGTAGGTGCTTTACAAACATATGAGATGACTTTTCTTACTAATCAAGTTTCTTCCAAGTCTTCTTCTAAGCTTACAGGTATTGCATTCAAATCAACAAAGGAAGAAGATAGCGTATCAAGTTCCGACGATGAAATCTCTTTTGCCGATTTTGAAGAACAATTGGCGCGGATCGTAAAGAAATTTCGTCGAAAATTTTGGAAGAATCGAACCGATGGATCTTCATCCACGAAACCATCTAAAGGATCATCGGGTTCTAAATCCTCTAATCTCAAAGGCTTTGCAAAACCTTCTAAAGAAAAAGAAAAAGATGATTTCGAAGGGGAAATCCAATGCTATCGATGCAAAGGCTACGGCCATTTTTCAATGGATTGTCCTTCTAAGAAATCATATAAAAAGAAGGCTTTGCAAGCGAAAACTTGGGACGATTCTACTTCTAATGAATCAACCTCAAGTAAAGAGGAAAAAGGAAAAATTGTTGCTTCTCATGCCTCTCATTTTCCCTCTTCTAATAATTGTTTATCATCTTTAGTCACTGACTCTACTCCTTTGATTTTGTATGAAACATCAACAACCGGCGGAGAGTCATCAAGTGAGGGGGAGTCGGACGAGGAAGAACTCGTTGAGGCATATCAACAACTTCTTGCGGAATCTAAGAAGATGGCCAAGCATATCAAGAAGTTGAGGAAGCAACGACTTGAGAATCAAGACGAGAATCATGCTTTAAAGATAAAACTTCATGATCTCGAGGAGGAACAAGGACGTTTATTGAATAACAATAAAATCCTCCAAGAAAAGCTAAACCAATCGGAGACAAACGCTAAATCATATACGGACAAGATTGGTTTTCTAGAAAAACAGTTTGAGGAGATTCATATCACCAACCAAGCATTGATCAAACAAGTTCATCAACTTAAATCCGACATACAAAGGATTTCAACCGATTCCAAGAAACTTGAGTGTATGTCCGGTTTAGGTCAAACAAGCAAGGTTGGTTTGGGATTCAAAAAGGACCAAACTGTGCATGCTTCAAGTTCCACAATGAAATTGAAAGGAAGAACTTGTCACTTATGTGGACTTGAAGGACATTTGGTGAAGAATTGCCCGAAAAAGAGAAAGAAGAGTCCTTCGGCAACTTCATCTACGGGGCGAACTCAATGGAATCAAAAGACACATCAAGTCAAAGGAGTTCACTCAACCCACCAAAGGTCCGAGCCACAACATCAATCATACAAGTGGATCATTGCGAGGCAAAGACCTAAGGTGGATCAACAGTCAAAGCGGACAACCCCCGGCCACAACGAATCAAGACAACCCAAAATCCAGCGATTTTGGATTCGGAAAGGTGATATCTTTCCTTGTCTTAAGTTCTAAATAGCTTATGACTGTATGTAATGCTTTGATTAGTTTTCCTTTCATATTTTTCTTAATCTTTGCATTACATGTTTTTCAATGCTCTTCGTTTTTATACTTTGTTTTTGAACAAAAGGGTTTTTAATGAACAAGTGCATTGAATGAAAAGGGCTTTCACTTTCAATCACTCCAATTTAATTTTATATGGATTATCAACTTTACTCCATAATCATAATCTTGAAGATACTTCATTATAGGAGTTTTTGATATTATAAGCATCAAATTTTATAAATCATGTGTGATCTTTAGATGCTTAATCTATCTCGGTTGTGTGAGTTCATTGTGATAAACGTGAGACAACCGATAGACTAAAATTTGGGATTTAATTCTTTCACGTAAGAGATTGCATTCTTACAAGGGTATTGAAATGATTTGCAAAAGATGTGGAAAGAGTTACATCTGAAAGGAGTGTGAAAACTACCACCACATGCTGGAAAGAGCTGCCACCCCGGTCGTCCGGTTTGTGTGTGAAGCTACCACATGTTATGGATGCTTGATAGTATTTTATGAGAAAATCTTTAGTTGAAGCATTTGGAGATTTATATGCAAAACTCTTATATTTTGAACAATCTCCTGGTTGGTATAAGGTGGGATAGTTGAAAGATGCTCAAAGAGCCACCCTTAGGTATTTTAGTGATTATCTCAATTTGAAAGGGTAGAATTCAAGATTGATGTCGTTTGGAAATCTCCGTATGTCATCTTTGTAAATCCGTTACATCTTGATAGACTTTGGATCTCAAGATTATTTTTGATGACTTGTGTTTGATGAATATAACATGAAAAACGGTTTATAATGTTTTACCTTTATTTTTCATGATTTCGGAGTAAATCTTTTTAATTTTTGTAAAATTAATTGGATTGAATGACATCTATGTGATCTCATATTATTTTCAAGCACTCAAATTGTTTTCTTGATGGAATACAAATCGGTAATTCAATTATTTCAAAATCTGGATTTGTTTCAAGAAATTATTTGATTTTTGCTTTCTGGTACCGGTACGCAATCTGCATTTTTGTTATATACCGGAACTGAGCTTTTATCTCTCTTTCTCTATGAACTAATGTTGTTAGTGATTTTCTTTTGTCTAGTATGTTCACTGTTTGACAATTTGTGACAAAAAGGGGGAGAAGAGAAATGACGGAGATAAGATCATCAGGAGAGGACAAACGAAAATGGAAAAATGGGGGAGAACGAAAAATGATGATCGTATCACAAAGGGGGAGAACATAGATGCTCAAGAACATGGAGAACATGTTAGAGATGCTCAAGATAGTGGGAGACAAAGAAAAATTGAAAGAGCCAAAAAACAAAAGAACCAAAAGGAAGACGGATCAAACGTAGGATTTTAATTTCTAACAACTAACGTTTGATTTTGTTTAGAGTTTTGTTTTGCAGGAATTACATCACTTTAAGACTCCAAGTCCTAAGTCATAGAGTATGTTCTAGGACTGTTTGGTTCAAATGTAATTTTGTATTTATTGGATCTTTCACGCAAAGAAAATCAATGTTTTGGTGATGACATTGAGTTTCGATTTTTTGGTTTAAGATGAGTGACTTGAGCGCTTTTATGTATTTTTGGGTTTTGTCACGAAATTGCCAAAGGGGGAGATTGTTACGGCATTTTGGTGTTGGCATATTTCGTGAGTCAAGTCAGTGAGTTGAGTCGGAGTCTTAAAGGGATCAAATTGTCAATCAGCTTTCAAAGACTTAGAGAAGATTCAACAAGAGCTCAAGTTGACACTCAGTGTCTTGAGTCTTGAAGATTGAAGTTGAAGAATTGTGGATCAGTTACATCAATCTCAAGAAGAAAGTATTCAAGAGGATCAGGTATGTTTAACTAAATAATTTTGGTGATCCGAATACTTTCTTATAGTGTAGAAACACTTGGATGAATTTTTAATGTCATAATAATCAAAAACTGGTGTTCGGACATGTTCAGGATCCGGATCAGAGCCAACGATCCGGATCCCGAAGGTTGTTGCTTCATACAAGACTTCGATCCGGATCCATGCAATTTCCGATCCGGATCCCGAATGTTAAGTTTTCTGATTTGTATGAACGATCCGGATCGGGCAATGCGATCCGGATCCCGAACCATGGTATTTCTGGAATCGTCAATCTCGTTACGATGATCCGGATCGCAGTAAATCCGATCCGGATCGCCGTCCTGAAAATTTCCAGATAAGGTATGTTTTTGATTCTTATCTCTTTCCAAAGGTTTCTAAACTATAAATAGACATTTAGGGTTTCTCAAAAACGTGGGAGCTACGACCGATCTTTTTATAAAACTCTTGAGAGCAACCCTAGAGGCTAGGTTTTCATCGTTCTTCTTTATAGCCTCTTTTAGGTCAATTCGATGGTTCTTTCAAGAACATATCTTTTGTCGAATTGATCTAATCTTTGCTTAGAGATTTCTTCTACGGTTCCTCATTGAGAATCTAAGCAAAGGATCACCATCGAAGTCAATATTCTTATCGACTGAGTTTGCGTCGTGGATTCGACGTGGCATCGTGGATTCGGTGTGCTAAAGGCGTTTCGTGGATTCGAAACGTGTGCTCGTGGATTCGAGTGGCGTTCGTGGATTCGAACGTGTGCAGTGGGCGTGCAAAATCGGTGGAGCGCGAGGTCCAAGAAATTGAAGGAGGGGTTAAATCCGTGGAGACGGTAATCACCTTGTTATTCTTCTTTTCTTAGGGATTGTTATTGCGTGGATATCCAACCGGTCAGCGCAAGGTCCGAAGAAGCTGAAGGAGGGGTTTGAGTCCGTGGAGTCGGTAATCACCTTGTTATTCTTCTATTCTTATTGGATTGTTATTGCGTGTTGGTCCCGTAGTTTTTCTCCTGGATTGGAGTTTCCACGTAAATCTCGGTGTGCTGTTTTTATTTTCCGCATTGGTTTTTATTTTGCACTGAGATTGAGTTTTTAAGTATTACACCTATTCACCCCCCCTCTAGTTGTTTGATAGTACCTATTTAGATCCTTGTGGATCCTATAAAAACCTACAGGGATCTGCGCGAGATATCAATCTGCACCAAAGGAGGTTCACCTGAAAGCGGTGAAACGGATCATCCGATACATTAAAGGAACCGTAAATTTCGGAATTTGGTATCCTATGGGAACAAGTTTAGATATTATTGGATACTCAGATGCCGATTGGGCAGGATCTGTGGATGATCGGAAAAGTACGAGTGGTGCATGTTTTTATTTAGGCTACTGCCTTGTTGCATGGCACAGTAAAAAGCAAAACTGCATTGCACTCTCGACTGCCGAAGCGGAATATATCTCAGCGGGTAGTTGTTCAACCCAACTCATTTGGATGAAAAGTGTGTTGAGCGACTTCCGGATTTCAGCAACTTCGGTAACGATTCTTTGTGACAACACTAGTGCTATAAACATTTCCAAAAACCCTGTGTTGCACTCTAGAACAAAACACATTGAACTTAGATATCATTTTCTTAGAGAGCTAGTTGAATCAAATACTCTTCAACTATCATATATTTCAACTGAAGATCAATTAGCTGACATTTTAACAAAACCTTTGGATCAAAAACGCTTTATTCATTTGCGTAAAGCAATTGGAATGCTTTCCTTGAAATAAACTTCATTTTGAAACTTTTGCTTAGGTTAGGTTTTGTTTTTGTGTTTTTGTTCTTTATCTATGTTTATACATAGTACATTAATTGAGCATGTGTATTATTGACTTTACTTGCATCCTTTCATATAATTAGAAATTTATTATGCTTTGGATATCATAATAATTCAGTTGATGCATTGATCATTTATTTAAATTAAATCATTTTTTAATTGATCAAAGTCAATTTCTCTCTCAATGATCTCTTGGTATTGTTTTTATCTTATTTGACTATTTGGTTGAGTATGAATTTGAGATCAATCCTTGGTTGAATACTTTATATCTTAAATTAATTGATAGCCAATTGAGGGGGAGTCAAAGAAATGTAAAATGCTCAAAAGATGTGGAAAGAGTTACATCCCAATGAGGAGTGTGAAAACTACCACCACATGGAGGAAAGAGCTACCACCTCGGTCGTCCGAGTACTGTGTGCAGCTACCACATGTATACCAAGCATGGGTTTGTAATTTTTATTAAATAAAATGCATGATTGAAATGCTTGACTCCGTCAAATTTCAAGGTTGGTATAAGGTGGGATTTTTAAATGAAAGATGCTCAAAGAGCCACTCTCTTCAACAGATTGACTAGATACATTATATAATTTATTTGGGATTTCAAACATCTATTGATCTTGGTAATTCATTTTCTTTATCATTTTAATGATTTGATAAACGTCGTACTCATAAGATCATGATGGATGTGTTTGAACTTGATCAACTTTAAAGGTTTTAATTTCTGTAAATTTTCATGTCATTATTTGAATGTTATTGATAGATTTAACATAATTTATTTCTCTTGACAAGAAACGATGATTTTTGTTTAAAGTTGATGTGCTAAAATGCTTACATACTGTGGTGACCCGGACCTTTGCCGGGCTTCTACAGTGTGACCAGCAGCTTCTGGAAGCCTACGTGGCTTGTCGGCGGTGTTCGCGTGCCTATTTGGACACAAGAGATGGACCCTGTGAGCTTTGGTTGGCTGTATTGGCCTTCGGCTGCTTTTGCCGAATTTTAGGAAAGGATTTTGGCCAAACAGAGGGTGGATTTGGGTTCAGTGCGGAAAAACGCTTGGAAATGGCTCTTTGTTTGCTTAATTCCGAGTCCGGATGCCCAAAAGCGGGCTCCCGGAAGTTTTGGCAGTTTTTGGGGTTTGCGGGAGCCTCCGGCAAATTATAGGTTTGGAATTTGGCAAAATGGACGTCGTTTTTGGAATCAGCGCGCGAAAACGGTCAAGATGGGCTATTTACTTACTGTTTTTGGGCTGCGGTTACTGTTCACGCCGGAACAGTGTTTCCGGCGATCGCCGGCGGCGGCGGGCAGCGCCGGCGGGCGGCGGCGCCGCCTCGGGCAGGCGGCAGGCGGCGGCACAGGGCGCGGGCAGGGCGCGGGCAGGCGCCCGGGAGCGCGGGCAGGCGCGCGGTCCACCGCGGAGGTCGTGCGCCGGGGGGCGGGCCACGTGGCGCTTTGCGGTTGGCCGGTGCTGCAGACGCGGTCCACGGAATTTGGTCCGGGTGCACGGTGGACCGGGTGGACACGTGGCGTGAGGTTATTGGTTCGGTGCTGTGCTCCCGGTCCACGCAACCGGTGGAGTGGGTGGCCGGGGGTAGGCGGCCGTACGGCGGGGCAGGTGGCCGTACGGCCCGGGTCAGCCGCGACGTGCGCGGTCCACGGCGCGACGTGCGCGGTGCACGGGTGGCCGGGCCACGTGTCGCGTCGCCATTGGCGGGCGCAGGTGCACCGGGTGCAGTGGGGCCCGGGGTGTTAGCGGACTGGGCTGTGTGGTGGACCGGGCCGCACTGTGCGCGCCCGAATCTTGGCGGGCCGGGCCGCACTGTGCGCGCCCGAAACCTGCGGGCTGGGCCGGGCCGCACTGTGCGCGCCCGGAACTTGGGACACATTGGGTATTTCTCCAAATGTTTTTCTCAGCCTATAAATAGGCAGCCCGAGCCCTCTTCTTTGGCTTTTTCCTCTCAGCCCAAGCTTGATCTCCCCGAGCTCCCTTCTTGGAAGATTTTCATCTTCAAGTCCTTGATCTTCCTGCCAAGTTCTGGGATTTTTGGAGGCACGAATCCCGAGGTTCCCCATTTTACGGTGCGGCGCGACGTTGCTTTCTAGTGTTCTTCTTTGGCGCAGCAGCAGTGTTTTAGCTCCCCTGGGCTACCCCGAGATCATTTTGCGGTGATTCTTGCGCCGACAGACTCCTAAGAGGTAGGGCTTCATCTTTCATTTTGATCGCGCTTTCCCGTTTCGAGTTTTTGGCACGGATCCCGAGGCAACACTGTGACCCATTTTCTGTTTGGCTTTGTGGGACTGCATCGAGGTGTTTTGGCCATATCTTTGCGCACGAGCGTCAGCTGGAAACGAGCTTATACAACTTTTTCATCTACAGATAGCAAGGAACGTGCTCGTATTTTTATTGGATTTTTCTGAGATTTCATCAGAGGTGAGAATCACTGTTTCTCTGTGTACAGTGCTACAGTCTTTTGTGCTGAAATATTTTGAGTGTACCACCTTGTCGAATTTTTATCTTGACTTACCGAACTCCGATTTGGGCGTGCAAGGTACCGTTGCGAAGCTATCGACGCGAGGATCGCTGTGGTATTTTTCTTGGAATTTTCTGGGCACTTTCTGCAGGTGATAATTTAACAGTTTCGGGACTGTTGTTGTATGGGATTATAAGAGTTATATTTGGGAGCCTTAGTGTAATTAGTGAGCTTTGTATTGTGCCAGGAGAGTTACGGGTGTGCTGAACTTATTGGAGCAAGGGATTAGAGTTATCTGGTGTTTTCAGCTGTTGGGCTTTGGACAGTCAGCTTTTCAGGTGGGTGCCTTATTCCCGGAACCGGTGGACGGTTCTCTATATTGTTATATGTTAGCATTGCATGCAGGTGTACGGTACAATAACTGAAATTGGTCGGTAAGTTTAACAGTGAGGATTCTATGGAAATTGCAAGTGAATTTCTCATAGTATGGCAATGGTATAATCAAATATTCATGTTGGTGATTAGTGAAAGCCCACCTAAGGCAAGGCTACCATATCAGGATTAATTATCATGCCATATTAGCACATAACCTTTTATGAGGCTGGTTTATGCATTGGGATAGGATTATGTAGTTATGTGCAGGTCCTACTCCAAGGAGTGATTATGGATCGAAAATCATGGACAGGTATGGTCATTGCTAATTCTGGCATGAGGTTTATTTTCTTTATCCTTTTTAAGGACAAATGCATGCTTGTATGGACATATGTGTATGAACATATAGTTAGGCCATCTTTTACTGCTGCACTACATATTGGAATTTGACTTAGGAGAAACCTTGATTGCTTTCTTTCTCCTTTTTATTTAGACTTTTGAGTCATGTTGCTCGGGTTCGAGCAGAGGTTTGGGATAGTGTAGCTGGGACCTTAGGGTCAGAGACAGGGTGTGCTTGATGTTGGATTGTGGGTTATTGCGGCAACCGCGGACAGTAGGCGGTTGACCGGATCTTGATTTATTTACCCAACTGTGGGTTGTGGGTTATTGCGGTGACCGCGGACTTTGGGCGGTTGACCGGATGTTGACTATCGCATCAGATTGGGTATCAGATTTGTTTCTAGTGGATGGTGTTTCCCACTTTTTGAGTATTATTGCATCAGATCGGGGTTTTGTTAGTGGACGGAGTTTCCCACTTTGATCATAGTCTTGATCCAGTCCTGCTATTATGAGACAGTGGTTACAGAGATACTCGATACAGTGATGCTTGATACAGTGATACTTTACTCGTGTGGGTCGCTCCCCTCGAGTGCCACTCCGGAGTAGGCTTTCCACGGTGCAGAGCGCCGGGCACCATGCTGGGTTTTTGAGTCCTTGGGACTCCTTTGCTTCGGTGTTATGCGTAGGCTGGCATACCCGTCGCGGCAGAGCAGGCAGTACCAGTGATTACTGGTCTATCGATTGGGTTTATTCAGTCAGATACTTTTTGTTACACTCGTGCCTGGGGGACCGAGTGGAGTCTAGTAGCTGTGTTTAGACCAGTGCTAGTATTGTTGGGAACCGTTCGAGGTTTGACGGTGGTCCCGTGGTCGTTGTGAGTTCTTTGACCATTGTGTGAGAGGTTGAGCATCTTGAGTCTTTCCGTTCTGAGAGAGAGAGGGCATGGATTTGACTATAACCTGCATGAGCCACTACTCGATAGCGAGTCAGTCCGTTTGGACGCCCTACGTAATTCCTGCCCGTCAGCGGGAGGTGGTTGTAGGTGGGCGCAGGTTTGACTGGACCCGATGCGGCAGTCAGCTCGATTGGGTCGATTGAGCATCTCATGTGCGAGTGTTGCATATCTTCATCAGAGTTGCCCCATTTGAGCATTTGATTAGAGGCATGGTAGCTGTAGAGAGTTTCCAGCTTCTTCTTTCCGTTTTACTGCATCGGTTATCTTTTGCCTCTAGTAGTCTTGGTGGGCAGATCGTCGGGCCTTGTGGCGATACCCACTGAGAACTCCCTTTTTGCGAAGTTCTCACGCCCGTTGGGGGTTTTTCCCCCTTTTGTCCTTTCTCCTCTTTGTTTTGCAGAGTCCTTGGCGGGTGTTGCCGTTCTGTGGTTGCTGTGCGTGGTGAGGGAGTAGCGAGCTAGATCCAGACCCATCTTTGGAGAGTAGCAGTACCCCCTTTGGAGGAGATCTTCCGTATAGTCGGTAGAGTGGTATTTATTTCCTCTTTTGAGAGACTGATGTAGTGAGGATATGATGTATTGAGAGCTTGTACACTGATGTTTTATTTGAGATATCTCCCTGTTGAGCTATGAGTTTTGTACTCGAGGTTATTGTATGATTATCTTTTTGGGAGAGGGACCTTGTTGTTTTATCTTCAGTTGTACAGTGGTTGATTTTATTTCTATAGCAGTTTTATCTTTTAGCTCTGATATCTGTTAGCTGTAGCTCTTTTGCAGGTAGGTCGCTTCGCCTATGCGGGTTGGCATAGGTGGCGGATCTGTTGGCGAGCCCGGGTCGCAGTTTCGACCCCGGGGCGTGACAGATTAGGTGGTATCAGAGCCTAGGTTTTAGGTCATGGTGGACTTAGAAACCCTAGGCTTGTGGTTGGACCCTAGGATGACTTCGTGAGAGTCGTGATTTGTAGCGAGAGTCCTGATCGAGTTTTACACCTCTCCCGAGGGGCGGGATGAGTGATTGGCATGTTTATTCTCCTAAGTAGTTATGTTGGCTGCAGACAACATAACGCTGTGGAATGGGTGACATGCTCTAGACTTTCGCTGGATTGGGTCGAGCGTTGTTGTGTGCTGATTTGTGGTTTCGTCGTGGCGAGCGGTGTCTCCCCGACGCTGGGTTTTGACCCGTGTGCATCCTGTCATAGCAGTTGAGCTTGAGCGGTTGGTTTTGGGCCGGATACCCGGATTGAGGTCAGAGAGCTCCGGACCCAGATGACAGGATTTTGGAGGCATATCTGTGTTTGTGTGGCCAGCTAGTTTTGGTGACACAGTTGTCGGAGCAGTGGGCAGCCTGTCAGTGCTTTCCTCCTGAGACCACCAGGTTGCAGTACCCTCAGCGGCAGGGATTTCTGTGACGCCAATGGAGCGAGTTACCCCCTCCGTGCCAGTGTTAGTGCCAAGGCACTGAGGCAGGGTGGATTGCTGACAGCTGATGAGCTGTGGGACATTATTGATCGATGGAGCTAGCTTGGTAGATGAACCACCCCGATTCATGGAATTGAGTTGGAGCCTTAGGAGGCAGAATCGTGGTTGGTAGTGTCGGAGAGGCTACTTGAGAGCCCTTGTGGCAAGGGTTTACACAGTTGTTGAACTGCGTGTTCCATGGAACGAGGCGCATAGGATTTATGTGACCAGTAGTGGATGGCGCCAGGTTACCTTTCTGTTGATTTAGTCCCTCCTGTGCAGATTTTTGGATCTTGGATGCCGCGTTAGAGTTGGCATGGTGTTTGGAGCCTGGCGCTGCAGTTCTTTTGGATGGGGATCAGCTGCCAGAGGCAAGTTCTGGTTAGAGGCGTTTGATGCCAGATGATGGAGGACAGATCGGCCGGCAGAGACATTTGTGTTTTCCCTTCCTGGATGATGGATATCCTTGTGAATGGATTATGTAAAGCTTACCCGTGGGGGATGTTACCCTGTGTGATTGATAACTGGCATGTTTGGGGTGCAATGTTTGTGATTGAGGGGTGAGATTTGTAAGGATAATTGTTTAAGGAATTGCATGAATCAATTGTGTTTGGTCGTATGATGATGATATCCAGGTGGATTTCTGAGATGTCAGAGGTTGGGTGGACCCCGATGACAGCATCAGCCCTTTTATCTGAGTGGCGCAGCGGTAGCATGGATTGGCTGTCTGTAAGAGACCTTATTCGTCACCTCAGTGTGGGCATGGACAGAGGTCGTGCTCCCGTTGTTATTGGTCTAGATATTTTGGCAGACTGAGCGACGACCACTTGCATCGAGCGGATGAATCTGTGCCGCCCGGTTGGAGGGCGCCACGGTAGTGGATTGAGTTGTCGCAGGTGTGATTTCTTCACAGCAGTCGGAGTTAGGACATGTTGCGTTCCTGCATGGGCTAGCGGTAGAGTCGTTACCACTTACACTTGAGGTACAGGTTACTGTTGGCATTGTGCAAGTGGAGGAGGCTTGTCCAG
Organism: Tillandsia leiboldiana; assembly: GCA_029204045.2. Lineage (NCBI taxonomy): Eukaryota > Viridiplantae > Streptophyta > Magnoliopsida > Poales > Bromeliaceae > Tillandsia > Tillandsia leiboldiana. Next base: position 26,886,070 of record CM055070.1, read on the forward strand.
TGCAGCAGAGGCCGTAAGTTATGCCGGCAGACTTATTGGTTTTCTTCGGCAGCTCAGTGTTATGACCCAGTGCTTGGGATCGGTTGGCATAGTGCCACAGGATGTTTGACTGCTGAGAGAAAGGACTTTGACTTTCTGCGAGGCGGATAATGGAAGGCATTTTGTTTGTTGAGACTTTTGAGCACACAGGTTACAGCGTCCGTGTGTGAGGTGCCTACGGCGGCAGCGGGACTTAAGGATGTCCCTATTGTCCATGAATCCCAGGTGTAAGTCCACCTAAGCCGATGATTAGGCCGCCAGAAAGGAAGATTAAGATTGCGATTGACGTGATTCTGGAAACCGCGCCAACTTCATTAGCCCCTCATTGGATACCGCCCTTAGAGCTACGAGAGTTGATTCTTAGGTGCGTGGATTTGATGGATAGGGTCTGCTTGACCTAGTGCCACGTCGTTGATACACGACGGTGAGAGCCCTTTGGGATTGGAGTCCAGGCAGGTCCAGGTATTATTTAGAACCTTTTGAAGGAGCTATATTCCGGCAGATATTGTGTGATGCCTGCGCCAATTTGGAATTTCAGCTGAGGGCATTGTCTAGATGGTGTTCAGGACACAGTAGGGGCATTACGAGTACAGTGAAGCCAATGGATTGACTAATGCCCTGTTGCCTCTAGATTGAGGAATTTTGTATTTCTGTGGCCTTGAACGGCTGGTTAGCGGCATCCTCCAGGGATATTTTGGTTTTACCCCCTCCCTGAGTGGTTTAGAGCTTGTGCAGCATTTGTAGAGGGTGTGTCAAGATCTGTGAGGAAGGAGCCCTATGCCTAGTCGTTGTGGCACCAGCTTCAGCTTCGAGAGCTTATCTTCCTGGACTACTTCTTCTAGCCGAAGGGGCGGCGGTGGAAATTCGGCCAAAGTGGATGCTATATAAGACTGGCCGAGATCGACGGTCATTGTTGGGGTGAGGAGTTTTTGGACCGGATAGTGCCAGCAGAAACTGATGACCGGGTGATGAGATTGGTACCAGCACGATCTTTAACCTGCCAGTAGTGGGAGATGGGTTTGTGAGTTTAGTGATACCTCCCACTGTGGCGGATGAGCTACCATTGATTTGTTGAGCATCCAGTGTCACCCCGACAGAGCCACTGTGGTGGCGGATGCCTGGAGCAGAAGAGCTATTTGGGAGTCCGAGTTTGACGGTTCCATAGCTGGCACGGTGTGGGGCCATTCTGGTGTACAGAGTTTGAGTGTGTTGTCCCAGAGGATCCCTTTTGATGTGAGGCTGCGGCTGAGCAATCCACTTAGGTGGTTGAGTTTTGAGGGCCAACGAGTGTGAACCCCTGCTTGTTTGGGCCCCTTTTTCTGTGCAGGTGTTTGTGTGGTTGTGTTTCGGGTCGCTTGGGTTGAGCTGGCTCTTGGGAGTGATTTTAGAGCGTGTTACTCAGGCTGTTTGTTCCTTTTTCCCCCGCCTTTTGTTGGAGTTTTTGAGGTTTTTCTGCGTCTCAGCTCTGGAGTGTCATGTTTTGGACCCCTCACCCGTGATTGACTCGTTCCTTTTGGGGTCTGTGAGAGTTTGGAGTACGAGGGACGCCCGTTGCGAATTCCGACTCGTGAGGTGAGGGAATTGCGCCAATCGGGCTATGCCGTACCGGTTGTTGCTGTTGTTGTTGCTGAGAAGTAATCACGGGGGGTGATAGGTGCCTTGGGAGCTGGAGACGGCGGTGTTGAATATTGACCCCTAGTTTCTGAGACTCCTTGGGAGTTGCCTTAGTTTCGAGGACGAAACTTTCTTTTAGTGGGGGAGGATGTGGTGACCCGGACCTTTGCCGGGCTTTCTACAGTGTGACCAGCAGCTTCTGGAAGCCTACGGGCTTGTCGGCGGTGTTCGCGTGCCTATTTGGACACAAGAGATGGACCCTGTGAGCTTTGGTTGGCTGTATTGGCCTTCGGCTGCTTTTGCGAATTTTAGGAAAGGATTTGGCCAAACAGAGGGTGGATTTGGGTTCAGTGCGGAAAAAGGAAAAACGCTTGGAAATGGCTTTTTGTTTGCTTAATTCCGAGTCCGGGATGCCCAAAGCGGGCTCCCGGAAGTTTTGGCAGTTTTTGGGGTTTGCGGGAGCCTCCGGCAAATTATAGTTTGGAATTTGGCAAATGGACGTCGTTTTTGGAATCAGCGCGCGGGAAAACGGTCAAGATGGGCTACTTACTATGTTTTTGGGCTGCGGTTACTGTTCCGCCGGAAACAGTGTTTTCCGGCGATCGCCGGCTGGCGGCTGGGCAGCGCCGGGGCGGCGGCGCCGCCTCGGGCAGGCGGCAGGCGGCGGCACAGGGCGCGGGCAAGGGCGCGGGCAGCGCCCGGAGCGCGGGCAGGCGCGCGGTCCACCGCGGAGGTCGTGCGCCGGGGGGCGGGCACGTGGCGCTTTGCGGTGGCGGTGTGCCGCACGCGGTCCACGGAATTGGTCCGGGTGCACGGTGGACGGGTGGACACGTGGCGTGAGTTTAGGTATTGGTTCGGTGATGTGCTCCCGGTCCACGCAACCGGTGGAGTGGGTGGACGGGGGTAGGCGGGCCGTACGGCGGGGTCAGGTGGCTACGGCGGTCAGCCGCGACATGCGCGGTCCAAGGCGGCGACGTGCTTGCGGTGCACGGTGGCCGGGCCAAGTTGCTCCGGTAGCCATTGGCCTGGCGCAGTTGACACAGGGTGCAGTGGGGCCCGGGGTGGTTAGCGGATGGCTGTGTGGTGGACCGGGCCGCATTGTGCGCGCCCGAATCGTGGCGGGCCGGGCCGCACTGGTGGCGCGCCCCGAAAACCTGCGGGCTGGGCCGGGCCGCACTGTGCGAGCGCCCGGAACTGGGACACTTGGGTATTTCTCCAAATGTTTTTT
>CM055070.1:26889050-26962218 GCA_029204045.2 Tillandsia leiboldiana
TTGAAGGAGGGGTGTTAAATCCGTGAGACGTACTCACCTGTTATTTCTTTCTTTAGGGCTTGTTAGTGCGTGATATCCAACCGGTCAGCCGGGTCCGAAGAAGTGAAGGAGGGGGTGGGTCGTGGAGTCGGGTAATCACCTTGTATTTCTATTCTAGGGATTGTTATTGCTGTGCGTCCCGTGGGTGTATCATGGATTGGAGTTCCACGTATACTCGGTGTGCTGTTTGTATTTTCCGCATTGGTTTTTATTTTGCCACTGAGATTGAGATTTTAAGTATTACCACCTATTCACACCCCCGCTAGTTGTTTGATGTACCTATTTAGATCTTGGGATTAATCATCTACAAGTGGTATCAGAGCGGGTTTAGGTTTTCTTATCATGATGGGTGAAAGGGGTAATATTTAGACTCTCCTCTTTTTGATGCTGATTATGCTTATTGGAAAGTGCGGATGAGAGCTTTTCTCATCGCAATGATGAGCGAAGTATGGCAATCCGTGGAATGCGCTTTGGGTGCATCCTGTTGAGGAAGTAGAAATTCTACTACCCCCAAAACCTCGCTCTCTAGAGGTCCAAAGAGGATTTTGAAAGATCTTCTTACAATGGAAAGGTATGAACGCTTTATTTACATTCTTTCCTCGACTGAGTTCACAAAAATTTCCGCGTGTGAAACCGCGAAGGAAATTGGGATATTCTCCAAAATTACACATGAGGGTACTATCTTGTAAAAATTCAAAAGCTACAGATGCGTACAAGTCAATTTGACTCTATTCATATGGTAGAGAGCATGAATTGTTTACAGATTATTACACTAGACTTCAAGATGAATTAATACATGTTGCGAATTAGGAGAAAAGATCCCGGAGTCGAAAATTGTAAGAAGATACTTCAGACTCTTCCGAAACGGTTTTAGGGGCAAAGGTTACCGCCATTGAAACCGTTAGTCATCCCGGATATGAGATGGAGTGTTTGAGGAATTAGTAGGTGCTTTGCAAACTTATTGAATTGACTTTCCTACTAATCAAGTTTCTCCAAGTCTTCTTCTAAGCTTACAGGTATTGCATTCAAATCCACACAAGAAAGAAGAGATAGCGAATCGAGTTCCGACGATGACATCTCTTTTTTTGCCGATTTTGAAGAACAATTGGCGCGGATCACAAAGAAATTTCGTCGGAAAGTTTGGAAGAATCGAACGCGTGGATCTGCATCATCCACGAACCATCTAAAGGATCATCGGGTTCTAAATCCTCTAACCTCAAGGCTTGCAAAACCTCTAAAGAAACAGATGAATTTCGAAGGGGAATCCGATGCTATAGATGCAAAGGCTACGGCCATTTTTCAACGGATTGTCACTTAAGAAATTATAGAAAAAGAAGGCTTTGCAAGCGAAAACTTGGGACGATTCTACTTCTAATGAATCACCTCAAGTAAAGAGGAAAAAATCGTTGCTTCTCATGCCTCTCAATTTCCCTCTTCTAATATTGTTTATCATCTTAGTCACTAACTCTCCTTTGATTTTGTATGAAACATCAACAACCGGCGGAGAGTCATCAGGGAGGGGGTCGGACGAGGAAGAACTCGTTGAGGCATATCAACAACTTCTTGCGGAATCTAAGAAGATGGCCAAACATATCAAGAAGTTGAGAAAGCAACGACTTGAAGATCAAGACGAGAATCATGCTTTAAAGATCAAACTTCATGATCTCGAGGAGGAACGAGAGCTTTTATTGGATAATAATAAATCCTCCAAGAAAAGTATAAATCAATCGGAAACGGTCGTTAATTCCCATATTAACAAGATTATTTTCTTGAAAAGCAGTTTGAGGAAATACATGTCACCAATCAAGCATTGACCAAGCAAGTTCATCAACTTAAATCCGACCATACAAGGATTTCAACCGGTTCCAAGAAACTTGAATGTATGTCCGGATTAGGTCAAACAAGCAAAGGTTGGTTTGGGATTCAAAAAGAACCAAAGTGAATGCTTCAAGTTCCACAATGAAATGAAGGAAGAACTTGTCACCTATGTGGACTTGAAGGACATTTGGTGAAGAATTGCCCGAAAAAGAGAAAGAAGAGTCCTTCGGCAACTTCATCGACGGAGCGAACTCAACGGAATCAAAGACCACATCAAGTCAAAGGAGTTCACTCAACCCACCAAAGGTCCGAGCCACCACATCAATCATTCAAGTGGATCACTGCGAGGCAAGACCTAGGTGGATCAACAGTCAAAGCGGACAACCCCGGCCACAACGAATCAAGACACCCAAAATCCAGCGATTTTGGATTCGGAATAGGTGATATCTTTCCTTGTCTTAAGTTTCTAAATAGCTTATGACTGTATGTAATGCTTTGATTAGTTTTCCTTTCATATTTTTCTTAATCTTGCATTACATGTTTCTCAATGCTCTTCGTTTTTTATACTTGTTTTTGAACAAAAGGGTTTTACTGAACAAGTTGCATTGAATAAAAAGGGCTTCACTTTTATTCACTCCAAATTAATTTTATTTGGATATCAACTTTACTCCTTAATCATAATCTTGAAGATACTTCATTATAGGAGTTTTTGATTTTATAAGCATCAAATTTTAGAAATCATGTGTGATCTTTAGATCTTAATCTATCTCGGTTGTGTGAATTCATTGTGATAAAGTGAGACAACCGATAGACTAAACTTTGGGATTTAATTCTTTCACGTAAGAGATTGCATTCTTTCAAGGGTATTGAAATGATTTGCAAAAGATGTGGAAAGAGTTACATCCAGAAGGATTGTGAAAACTACCACCACATGTAGGAAAGAGCTGCCACCCCGGTCGTCCGGTTTGTGTGTGAAGCTACCACATGTTATGGATGCTTGATAGTATTTTATTAGAAATTCTTTAGTTGAAGCATTTGGAGATTTATATGCAAAACTCTTATATTTTGAACAATCTCCTGGTTGGTATAAGGTGGGATAGTTGAAAGATGCTCAAAGAGCCACCCTTAGGTATTTTAGTGCTTATCTCAATTTGAAAGGGTAGAATTCAAGATTGATGTCGTTTGGAAATCTCCGTATGTCATCTTTGTAAATCCGTTACATTCTTGATAGACTTTGGATCTCAAGATTATTTTTGATGACTGTGTTTGATGAATATAACATGAAAACGGTTTATAATGTTTTACCTTTATTTTTCATGATTTTGGAGTAAATCTTTTAATTTTGTGAAATTAATTGGATTGAATGACATCTGTGTGAATTCACTGTTTAAAGCACTTAAATTGATTTCTTGATGGAATACAAATCGGTATTTGAAAGATTCTAAAATCTGGATTTGTTTCAAGAAATTATTTAATTTTTGCTTTCTGGTACCGGGTAACGCAATCTGCATTTTTGTTATATATACCAGAACTGAGCTTTTATCTCTCTTTCTCCATGAACTAATTGTGTTAGTAATTTCCTTTTGTCTAGTATGTTCACTGTTTGACAATTTGTGACAAAAAGGGGAGAAGAGAAATGACGGAGATGAGATCATCAAGAGAGGACAAACGAAACGAAAATGGAAAAATGGGGGAGAACGGAAATGATGATCGTACCACAAAGGGGGAGAACATAGATGCTCAAGAACATGGAGAACATGTTAGAGATGCTCAAGATAGGGGGAGACAAAGAAAGGTTGAAAGAGCTGGGAAAAAACAAAAGAACCAAAAGGATGAATCAATGTAGGATTTTAATTTCTAACGACTGACGTTTGATTTTGTTTGGAGTTTGTTTTGCAGGAATTACATCACTTTAAGACTCCAAGTCCTAAGTCATAGAGTATGTTTCTAGGACTGTTTGGTTCAAATGTAATTTTGTATTATTGGATCTTTCACGCAAAGAAAATCAATGGTTTTGGTGATAACATTGAATTTCGATTTTTGGTTTAAGATAAGTGACTTGAGCGCTTTTATGTATTTTTGGGGTTTTGTCACGAAATTGCCAAAGGGGGAGATTGTTACGGCATTTTGGTATTGGCATATTTCGTGAGTCAAGTCAGTGAGTTGAGTCGGAGTCTTAAAGGGATCAAATTGTCAATCAGCAATCAAAGACTTAGAGAAGATTCAACAAGAGCTCAAGTTGACACTCAGTGTCTTGAATCTTGAAGATTGAAGTTGAAGAATTGTGGATCAGTTACATCAATCTCAAGAAGAAAGTATTCAAAAGGATCAGGTATGGTTAACTAAATAATTTTGGTGATCCGAATACTTTCTTATAGTATAGAAACACTTGGAAGAATTTTAATTTCATAATAATCAAAAACTGGTGTTCGGACATGTTCAGGATCCGGATCAGGGCCAACGATCCGGATCCCGAAGGTTGTTGCTTCATACAAGACTTCGATCCGGATCCATGCAATTTCGATCCGGATCCCGAATGTTAAGTTTTCTGATTTGTATGAACGATCCGGATCGGGCAATGCGATCCGGATCCCGAACCCTTGGTTTTTCTGGAATCGTCAATCTCGTTACGACGATCCGGATCGCAGTAAATCCGATCCGGATCGCCGTCCTGAAAATTTCCAGATAAGGTAAGTTTTGATTCTTATCTCTTTCCAAAGGTTTCTAAACTATAAATAGACACTTAGGGTTTCTCAAAAACGTGGGAGCTACGGCCGATCAATTTATAAAACACTGAGAGCAACCCTAGAGGCTAGGTTTTTATCGTTCGTCTTTATAGCCTCTTTTAGGTCAATTCGATGGTTCCTTCAAGAACATATCTTTGGTCGAATTGATCTAATCTTTGCTTAGAGATTTCTTCTACGGTTCTTCATTGATAATCTAAGCAAAGGATCACCATCGAAGTCAATATTCTTATCGACTGAGTTTGCGTCGTGGATTCGACGTGGCATCGTGGATTCGGTGTGCTAAGGCGTTTCGTGGATTCGAAGCGTGCGTTCGTGGATTCGAACGTGAGCAGTGGACGGGCAAAACGGTGGAGCGCGAGGTCCAAGAAATTGAAGGAGGGGTTAAATCCGTGGAGACGGTAATCACCTTGTTATTCTTCTTTTCTTAGGGATTGTTATTGCGTGGATATCCAACCGGTCAGCGCGAGGTCCGAAGAAGCTGAAGGAGGGGTTGAGTCCGTGGAGTCGGTAATCACCTTGTTATTCTTCTATTCTTAGTGGATTGTTATTGCGTGTTGGTCCCGTGGTTTTTCTCCTGGATTGGAGTTTCCACGTATATCTCGGTGTGCTGTTTTTATTTCCGCATTGGTTTTTATTTTGCACTGAGATTGAGATTTTAAGTATTACACCTATTCACCCCCCCTCTAGTTGTTTGATAGTACCTATTTAGATCCTTTGGGATTAATAACTCTACAATTGGTATCAGAGCGGGTTTTAGGTTTATCTATCATGATGGGTGAAAGTGGTAATATTTATAGACCTCCTCTTTTTGATGGGACTAATTATGCTTATTGGAAAGTGCGGATGAGAGCTTTTCTCATCGCAATTGATGAGCGAGTATGGCAATCCGTGGAATGCGGTTGGGTGCATCCTGTTGAGGAAGTAGGAAATTCTACTACCCCAAAACCTCGCTCTAGATGGTCCAAAGAGGAATTTGAAAGATCTTCTTACAATGGGAAAGGTATGAACGCTTTATTTAACTCTCTTTCCTCGACTGAATTTACAAGAATTTCCGCGTGTGAAACCGCGAAGGAAATTTGGGATATTCTCAAAATTACACATGAGGGTACTAATCTTGTAAAAATTCAAAAGCTCCAGATGCTTACAAGTCAATTTGACTCTATTCATATGGAAGAGCATGAATTGTTTACAGATTATTACACTAGACTTCAAGATGTAATTAATACATGTGCTAATCTAGGAGAAAAGATCCCGGAGTCGAAAATTGTAAGAAAGATACTTCGGACTCTTCCGGAACGGTTTAGGGCAAAGGTTACCGCCATTGAAACCGTTAGTCATCCGGATGAGATGAGTGTTGAGGAATTAGTAGGTGCTTTGCAAACTTATGAATTGACTTTTCCTACTAATCAAGTTTCTTCCAAGTCTTCTTCTAAGCTTACAGGTATTGCATTCAAATCCACAAAGAAAGAAGATAGCGAATCGAGTTCCGACGATGAAATCTCTTTTGCCGATTTTGAAGAACAATTGGCGCGGATCACAAAGAAATTTCGTCGGAAATTTTGGAAGAATCGAACCGATGGATCTTCATCCACGAAACCATCTAAAGGATCATCGGGTTCTAAATCCTCTAACCTCAAATTCCTTGCAAAACCTTCTAAGGAAAAAGATGAATTCGAAGGGGAAATCCGATGTTATAGATGCAAAGGCTACGGCCATATTTCAACGGATTGTCCTACTCCGAAATTATATAAAAAGAAGGCTTTGCAAGCGAAAACTTGGACGATTTTACTTCTAATGAATCAACCTCAAGTAAAGAGGAAAAAAATCGTTGCTTCTCATGCCTCTCATTTTCCCTCTTCTAATAATTGTTTATCATCATTAGTCACTAACTCTACTCCTTTGATTTTGTATGAACATCAACAACCGGCGGAGAGTCATCAAGTGAGGGGGAGTCGGACGAGGAAGAACTCGTTGAGGCATATCAACAACTTCTTGCGGAATCTAAGAAGATGGCCAAACATATCAAGAAGTTGAGAAAGCAACGACTTGAAGATCAAGACGAGAATCATGCTTTAAAGATCAAACTTCATGATCTCGAGGAGGAACGAGAGCTTTTATTGGATAATAATAAAATCCTCCAAGAAAAGATAAATCAATCGGAAACGGTCGTTAATTCCCATATTAACAAGATTGATTTCTTGAAAAGCAGTTTGAGGAAATACATGTCACCAATCAAGCATTGACCAAGCAAGTTCATCAACTTAAATCCGACATACAAAGGATTTCAACCGGTTCCAAGAAACTTGAATGTATGTCCGGATTAGGTCAAACAAGCAAGGTTGGTTTGGGATTCAAAAAGAACCAAACTGTGAATGCTTCAAGTTCCACAATGAAATTGAAAGGAAGAACTTGTCACCTATGTGGACTTGAAGGACATTTGGTGAAGAATTGCCCGAAAAAGAGAAAGAAGAGTCCTTCGGCAACTTCATCTACGGAGCGAACTCAACGGAATCAAAAGACACATCAAGTCAAAGGAGTTCACTCAACCCACCAAAGGTCCGAGCCACAACATCAATCATTCAAGTGGATCACTGCGAGGCAAAGACCTAAGGTGGATCAACAGTCAAAGCGGACAACCCCCGGCCACAACGAATCAAGACAACCCAAAATCCAGCGATTTTGGATTCGGAAAGGTGATATCTTTCCTTGTCTTAAGTTCTAAATAGCTTATGACTGTATGTAATGCTTTGATTAGTTTTCCTTTCATATTTTTCTTAATCTTTGCATTACATGTTTCTCAATGCTCTTCGTTTTTATACTTTGTTTTTGAACAAAAGGGTTTTACTGAACAAGTGCATTGAATAAAAAGGGCTTCACTTTTATTCACTCCAAATTAATTTTATTTGGATTATCAACTTTACTCCTTAATCATAATCTTGAAGATACTTCATTATAGGAGTTTTTGATTTTATAAGCATCAAATTTTAGAAATCATGTGTGATCTTTAGATGCTTAATCTATCTCGGTTGTGTGAATTCATTGTGATAAACGTGAGACAACCGATAGACTAAAATTTGGGATTTAATTCTTTCACGTAAGAGATTGCATTCTTTCAAGGGTATTGAAATGATTTGCAAAAGATGTGGAAAGAGTTACATCCGAAAGGAGTGTGAAAACTACCACCACATGTAGGAAAGAGCTGCCACCCCGGTCGTCCGGTTTGTGTGTGAAGCTACCACATGTTATGGATGCTTGATAGTATTTATTAGAAATTCTTTAGTTGAAGCATTTGGAGATTTATATGCAAAACTCTTATATTTTGAACAATCTCCTGGTTGGTATAAGGTGGGATAGTTGAAAGATGCTCAAAGAGCCACCCTTAGGTATTTTAGTGCTTATCTCAATTTGAAAGGGTAGAATTCAAGATTGATGTCGTTTGGAAATCTCCGTATGTCATCTTTGTAAATCCGTTACATCTTGATAGACTTTGGATCTCAAGATTATTTTTGATGACTTGTGTTTGATGAATATAACATGAAAAACGGTTTATAATGTTTTACCTTTATTTTTCATGATTTTGGAGTAAATCTTTTTAATTTTGTGAAATTAATTGGATTGAATGACATCTGTGTGAATTCACTGTTTAAAGCACTTAAATTGATTTCTTGATGGAATACAAATCGGTATTTGAAAAGATTCTAAAATCTGGATTTGTTTCAAGAAATTATTTAATTTTTGCTTTCTGGTACCGGTACGCAATCTGCATTTTTGTTATATATACCAGAACTGAGCTTTTATCTCTCTTTCTCCATGAACTAATTTTGTTAGTAATTTCCTTTTGTCTAGTATGTTCACTGTTTGACAATTTGTGACAAAAAGGGGGAGAAGAGAAATGACGGAGATGAGATCATCAAGAGAGGACAAACGAACGAAAATGGAAAAATGGGGGAGAACGGAAAATGATGATCGTACCACAAAGGGGGAGAACATAGATGCTCAAGAACATGGAGAACATGTTAGAGATGCTCAAGATAGGGGGAGACAAAGAAAGGTTGAAAGAGCTGGGAAAAACAAAAGAACCAAAAGGATGAATCAAATGTAGGATTTTAATTTCTAACGACTGACGTTTGATTTTGTTTGGAGTTTTGTTTTGCAGGAATTACATCACTTTAAGACTCCAAGTCCTAAGTCATAGAGTATGTTCTAGGACTGTTTGGTTCAAATGTAATTTTGTATTTATTGGATCTTTCACGCAAAGAAAATCAATGTTTTGGTGATAACATTGAATTTCGATTTTTGGTTTAAGATAAGTGACTTGAGCGCTTTTATGTATTTTTGGGTTTTGTCACGAAATTGCCAAAGGGGGAGATTGTTACGGCATTTTGGTATTGGCATATTTCGTGAGTCAAGTCAGTGAGTTGAGTCGGAGTCTTAAAGGGATCAAATTGTCAATCAGCAATCAAAGACTTAGAGAAGATTCAACAAGAGCTCAAGTTGACACTCAGTGTCTTGAATCTTGAAGATTGAAGTTGAAGAATTGTGGATCAGTTACATCAATCTCAAGAAGAAAGTATTCAAAAGGATCAGGTATGGTTAACTAAATAATTTTGGTGATCCGAATACTTTCTTATAGTATAGAAACACTTGGAAGAATTTTTAATTTCATAATAATCAAAAACTGGTGTTCGGACATGTTCAGGATCCGGATCAGGGCCAACGATCCGGATCCCGAAGGTTGTTGCTTCATACAAGACTTCGATCCGGATCCATGCAATTTCCGATCCGGATCCCGAATGTTAAGTTTTCTGATTTGTATGAACGATCCGGATCGGGCAATGCGATCCGGATCCCGAACCCTTGGTTTTTCTGGAATCGTCAATCTCGTTACGACGATCCGGATCGCAGTAAATCCGATCCGGATCGCCGTCCTGAAAATTTCCAGATAAGGTAAGTTTTTGATTCTTATCTCTTTCCAAAGGTTTCTAAACTATAAATAGACACTTAGGGTTTCTCAAAAACGTGGGAGCTACGGCCGATCAATTTATAAAACACTTGAGAGCAACCCTAGAGGCTAGTTTTTTATCGTTCTTCTTTATAGCCTCTTTTAGGTCAATTCGATGGTTCCTTCAAGAACATATCTTTGGTCGAATTGATCTAATCTTTGCTTAGAGATTTCTTCTACGGTTCTTCATTGATAATCTAAGCAAAGGATCACCATCGAAGTCAATATTCTTATCGACTGAGTTTGCGTCGTGGATTCGACGTGGCATCGTGGATTCGGTGTGCTAAAGGCGTTTCGTGGATTCGAAGCGTGCGTTCGTGGATTCGAACGTGAGCAGTGGACGGGCAAAACGGTGGAGCGCGAGGTCCAAGAAATTGAAGGAGGGGTTAAATCCGTGGAGACGGTAATCACCTTGTTATTCTTCTTTTCTTAGGGATTGTTATTGCGTGGATATCCAACCGGTCAGCGCGAGGTCCGAAGAAGCTGAAGGAGGGGTTGAGTCCGTGGAGTCGGTAATCACCTTGTTATTCTTCTATTCTTAGTGGATTGTTATTGCGTGTTGGTCCCGTGGTTTTTCTCCTGGATTGGAGTTTCCACGTATATCTCGGTGTGCTGTTTTTATTTTCCGCATTGGTTTTTATTTTGCACTGAGATTGAGATTTTAAGTATTACACCTATTCACCCCCCCTCTAGTTGTTTGATAGTACCTATTTAGATCCTTTGGGATTAATAACTCTACAATTGGTATCAGAGCGGGTTTTAGGTTTATCTATCATGATGGGTGAAAGTGGTAATATTTATAGACTTCCTCTTTTTGATGGGACTAATTATGCTTATTGGAAAGTGCGGATGAGAGCTTTTCTCATCGCAATTGATGAGCGAGTATGGCAATCCGTGGAATGCGGTTGGGTGCATCCTGTTGAGGAAGTAGGAAATTCTACTACCCCAAAACCTCGCTCTAGATGGTCCAAAGAGGAATTTGAAAGATCTTCTTACAATGGGAAAGGTATGAACGCTTTATTTAACTCTCTTTCCTCGACTGAATTTACAAGAATTTCCGCGTGTGAAACCGCGAAGGAAATTTGGGATATTCTCAAAATTACACATGAGGGTACTAATCTTGTAAAAATTCAAAAGCTCCAGATGCTTACAAGTCAATTTGACTCTATTCATATGGAAGAGCATGAATTGTTTACAGATTATTACACTAGACTTCAAGATGTAATTAATACATGTGCTAATCTAGGAGAAAAGATCCCGGAGTCGAAAATTGTAAGAAAGATACTTCGGACTCTTCCGGAACGGTTTAGGGCAAAGGTTACCGCCATTGAAACCGTTAGTCATCCGGATGAGATGAGTGTTGAGGAATTAGTAGGTGCTTTGCAAACTTATGAATTGACTTTTCCTACTAATCAAGTTTCTTCCAAGTCTTCTTCTAAGCTTACAGGTATTGCATTCAAATCCACAAAGAAAGAAGATAGCGAATCGAGTTCCGACGATGAAATCTCTTTTGCCGATTTTGAAGAACAATTGGCGCGGATCACAAAGAAATTTCGTCGGAAATTTTGGAAGAATCGAACCGATGGATCTTCATCCACGAAACCATCTAAAGGATCATCGGGTTCTAAATCCTCTAACCTCAAATTCCTTGCAAAACCTTCTAAGGAAAAAGATGAATTCGAAGGGGAAATCCGATGTTATAGATGCAAAGGCTATGGCCATATTTCAACGGATTGTCCTACTCCGAAATTATATAAAAAGAAGGCTTTGCAAGCGAAAACTTGGGACGATTTTACTTCTAATGAATCAACCTCAAGTAAAGAGGAAAAAATCGTTGCTTCTCATGCCTCTCATTTTCCCTCTTCTAATAATTGTTTATCATCATTAGTCACTAACTCTACTCCTTTGATTTTGTATGAAACATCAACAACCGGCGGAGAGTCATCAAGTGAGGGGGAGTCGGACGAGGAAGAACTCGTTGAGGCATATCAACAACTTCTTGCGGAATCTAAGAAGATGGCCAAACATATCAAGAAGTTGAGAAAGCAACGACTTGAAGATCAAGACGAGAATCATGCTTTAAAGATCAAACTTCATGATCTCGAGGAGGAACGAGAGCTTTTATTGGATAATAATAAAATCCTCCAAGAAAAGATAAATCAATCGGAAACGGTCGTTAATTCCCATATTAACAAGATTGATTTTCTTGAAAAGCAGTTTGAGGAAATACATGTCACCAATCAAGCATTGACCAAGCAAGTTCATCAACTTAAATCCGACATACAAAGGATTTCAACCGGTTCCAAGAAACTTGAATGTATGTCCGGATTAGGTCAAACAAGCAAGGTTGGTTTGGGATTCAAAAAGAACCAAACTGTGAATGCTTCAAGTTCCACAATGAAATTGAAAGGAAGAACTTGTCACCTATGTGGACTTGAAGGACATTTGGTGAAGAATTGCCCGAAAAAGAGAAAGAAGAGTCCTTCGGCAACTTCATCTACGGAGCGAACTCAACGGAATCAAAAGACACATCAAGTCAAAGGAGTTCACTCAACCCACCAAAGGTCCGAGCCACAACATCAATCATTCAAGTGGATCACTGCGAGGCAAAGACCTAAGGTGGATCAACAGTCAAAGCGGACAACCCCCGGCCACAACGAATCAAGACAACCCAAAATCCAGCGATTTTGGATTCGGAAAGGTGATATCTTTCCTTGTCTTAAGTTCTAAATAGCTTATGACTGTATGTAATGCTTTGATTAGTTTTCCTTTCATATTTTTCTTAATCTTTGCATTACATGTTTCTCAATGCTCTTCGTTTTTATACTTTGTTTTTGAACAAAAGGGTTTTTACTGAACAAGTGCATTGAATAAAAAGGGCTTCACTTTTATTCACTCCAAATTAATTTTATTTGGATTATCAACTTTACTCCTTAATCATAATCTTGAAGATACTTCATTATAGGAGTTTTTGATTTTATAAGCATCAAATTTTAGAAATCATGTGTGATCTTTAGATGCTTAATCTATCTCGGTTGTGTGAATTCATTGTGATAAACGTGAGACAACCGATAGACTAAAATTTGGGATTTAATTCTTTCACGTAAGAGATTGCATTCTTTCAAGGGTATTGAAATGATTTGCAAAAGATGTGGAAAGAGTTACATCCGAAAGGAGTGTGAAAACTACCACCACATGTAGGAAAGAGCTGCCACCCCGGTCGTCCGGTTTGTGTGTGAAGCTACCACATGTTATGGATGCTTGATAGTATTTTATTAGAAATTCTTTAGTTGAAGCATTTGGAGATTTATATGCAAAACTCTTATATTTTGAACAATCTCCTGGTTGGTATAAGGTGGGATAGTTGAAAGATGCTCAAAGAGCCACCCTTAGGTATTTTAGTGCTTATCTCAATTTGAAAGGGTAGAATTCAAGATTGATGTCGTTTGGAAATCTCCGTATGTCATCTTTGTAAATCCGTTACATCTTGATAGACTTTGGATCTCAAGATTATTTTTGATGACTTGTGTTTGATGAATATAACATGAAAAACGGTTTATAATGTTTTACCTTTATTTTTCATGATTTTGGAGTAAATCTTTTTAATTTTGTGAAATTAATTGGATTGAATGACATCTGTGTGAATTCACTGTTTAAAGCACTTAAATTGATTTCTTGATGGAATACAAATCGGTATTTGAAAAGATTCTAAAATCTGGATTTGTTTCAAGAAATTATTTAATTTTTGCTTTCTGGTACCGGTACGCAATCTGCATTTTTGTTATATATACCAGAACTGAGCTTTTATCTCTCTTTCTCCATGAACTAATTTTGTTAGTAATTTCCTTTTGTCTAGTATGTTCACTGTTTGACAATTTGTGACAAAAAGGGGGAGAAGAGAAATGACGGAGATGAGATCATCAAGAGAGGACAAACGAAACGAAAATGGAAAAATGGGGGAGAACGGAAAATGATGATCGTACCACAAAGGGGGAGAACATAGATGCTCAAGAACATGGAGAACATGTTAGAGATGCTCAAGATAGGGGGAGACAAAGAAAGGTTGAAAGAGCTGGGAAAAACAAAAGAACCAAAAGGATGAATCAAATGTAGGATTTTAATTTCTAACGACTGACGTTTGATTTTGTTTGGAGTTTTGTTTTGCAGGAATTACATCACTTTAAGACTCCAAGTCCTAAGTCATAGAGTATGTTCTAGGACTGTTTGGTTCAAATGTAATTTTGTATTTATTGGATCTTTCACGCAAAGAAAATCAATGTTTTGGTGATAACATTGAATTTCGATTTTTGGTTTAAGATAAGTGACTTGAGCGCTTTTATGTATTTTTGGGTTTTGTCACGAAATTGCCAAAGGGGGAGATTGTTACGGCATTTTGGTATTGGCATATTTCGTGAGTCAAGTCAGTGAGTTGAGTCGGAGTCTTAAAGGGATCAAATTGTCAATCAGCAATCAAAGACTTAGAGAAGATTCAACAAGAGCTCAAGTTGACACTCAGTGTCTTGAATCTTGAAGATTGAAGTTGAAGAATTGTGGATCAGTTACATCAATCTCAAGAAGAAAGTATTCAAAAGGATCAGGTATGGTTAACTAAATAATTTTGGTGATCCGAATACTTTCTTATAGTATAGAAACACTTGGAAGAATTTTTAATTTCATAATAATCAAAAACTGGTGTTCGGACATGTTCAGGATCCGGATCAGGGCCAACGATCCGTATCCCGAAGGTTGTTGCTTCATACAAGACTTCGATCCGGATCCATGCAATTTCCGATCCGGATCCCGAATGTTAAGTTTTCTGATTTGTATGAACGATCCGGATCGGGCAATGCGATCCGGATCCCGAACCCTTGGTTTTTCTGGAATCGTCAATCTCGTTACGACGATCCGGATCGCAGTAAATCCGATCCGGATCGCCGTCCTGAAAATTTCCAGATAAGGTAAGTTTTTGATTCTTATCTCTTTCCAAAGGTTTCTAAACTATAAATAGACACTTAGGGTTTCTCAAAAACGTGGGAGCTACGGCCGATCAATTTATAAAACACTTGAGAGCAACCCTAGAGGCTAGGTTTTTATCGTTCTTCTTTATAGCCTCTTTTAGGTCAATTCGATGGTTCCTTCAAGAACATATCTTTGGTCGAATTGATCTAATCTTTGCTTAGAGATTTCTTCTACGGTTCTTCATTGATAATCTAAGCAAAGGATCACCATCGAAGTCAATATTCTTATCGACTGAGTTTGCGTCGTGGATTCGACGTGGCATCGTGGATTCGGTGTGCTAAAGGCGTTTCGTGGATTCGAAGCGTGCGTTCGTGGATTCGAACGTGAGCAGTGGACGGGCAAAACGGTGGAGCGCGAGGTCCAAGAAATTGAAGGAGGGGTTAAATCCGTGGAGACGGTAATCACCTTGTTATTCTTCTTTTCTTAGGGATTGTTATTGCGTGGATATCCAACCGGTCAGCGCGAGGTCCGAAGAAGCTGAAGGAGGGGTAGAGTCCGTGGAGTCGGTAATCACCTTGTTATTCTTCTATTCTTAGTGGATTGTTATTGCGTGTTGGTCCCGTGGTTTTTCTCCTGGATTGGAGTTTCCACGTATATCTCGGTGTGCTGTTTTTATTTTCCGCATTGGTTTTTATTTTGCACTGAGATTGAGTTTTTAAGTATTACACCTATTCACCCCCCCTCTAGTTGTTTGATAGTACCTATTTAGATCCTTTGGGATTAATAACTCTACACAAACCGCCGGTGTGCGTGCAAGCAAACCTTGGGCTCAAATGTGTGATAAATGGGTGTGTCGTACCCAAAGTGACCCGCAGTTATCAGAGGTATAAAAAGTAAACATGCTTATGTGAAACAGGGGTTAGATGCGATTATGAAATATATATTGTATTATTCATGTTAAAACGTAAATCCTTCTACACACTCCCGTAGTAACGGAGGAGAGCACCCACCGGAACAGCGCTTGGTCGGTACGCTAGAAGTCAACTCGCTATCCACTCCCCCTTCCCGACCGATACCCCGACCTACGGAGTCCCCAGAAAGACAAGCATCAAGACCAGAAAAGCGGAGACGCTAACAACGGGCAACCCAACCGTAAAGAAAACAAAAGAAACAAGGATGCAAACGGCGGAAAATGGAGGGCCGCGGGGCGACGGCAGAGAAACGCCCCGTGTGGCAGCAAGCCACACGGCAGCGGCAGCGGCGGAGCCTCACGTGGCAACCAGCCACGTTACGGCGGCAGTGGCAGCGGCGACGACCCGCGTGACAACCAGCCACGCGGCGGCGGCAGAGAAGCGCCCTGCGTGGCACAGAACCACGCAGGCAGCGGCGACGTGACGGTAGCGATGGCAAAGCCCCGCGTGGCAACTGACCATGTGGCGGCGGCGACAGACAGCAGCAGCGACGGAACCCCGCGTGGCACAGAGCCACGTGGGCGGCGGCGACGCGGCAGCGGCAGCGGCGGAGCCCCGCGTGGCAACCAGCCACGCGGCGGCGACAGCGCGTCAGCGGCAGCGGCGGAGCCCCGATTGGCACAGAGCCACGAGGGCGGCGGCGACGCGGCAGCGACAGCGGCGGATCCCCGCGTGGCAACCAGCCACGCGGCGGCGACAACGGCAGCACGGCGGCGGCAGCGGCGATGCCCCGCGTGGCAACCAGTCACGCGGCGGCGGCAACGCGGCAGCGGCGGAGCCCCGCGTGGCACAGAGCCACGTGGGCGGCCGCAACGCGGCAGCTGCAGCGGCGGAGCCCCGCGTGACAACCAGCCACGCGGCGGCGGCAGTGGCAGCGGCGGTGCCCCGTGTGGCAACCAGCCACGCGGCGGCAGCAGAGAAGCGCCCTGCGTGGCACAGAACCATGCAGGCAGCGGCGACGCGACGGCAGCGGTGGCAAAGCCCCACGTGGCAACTGACCACGCGGCAGCGGCGACAGACTGCAGCTGCGGTGGAGCCCCACGTGGCACAGAGCCACGCGGGCGGCGGCGACGCGGCAGCGGCAGCGGCGGAGCCCCGCGTGACCACCAGCCACGCGGCGGCGGCAGCGGCGGTGCCCCGCGTGGCAACCAGTCACGCGGCGGCGGCAATGCGGCAGCGGCAGCGGCGGTGCCCCGCATGGCACAGAGCCATGCGGGCGGCGGCACAGAGCCACGCGGGCGGCGGCAATGCGGCAGCGGCAGCAGAGGAGCCCCGCGTGGCAACCAGCCACGCGGCGGCGGCGCCCCGCGTGGCAACCAGCCATGCGGCGGCGGCAGAGAAGCGCCCTGCGTGGCACAGAACCACGCAGGCAGCGGCGACGCGACGGCAGCAGTGGCAAAGCCCCCCGTGGCAACTGACCACGCAGCGGCGGCGACAGACAGCAGCAGCGGCGGAGCACCGCGTGGCACAGAGCCACGCGGGCGGTGGCGACGCGGCAGCGGCTGCGGCAGCGGCGGAGCCCCGCGTGGCAACCAGCCACGCGACGGCGATAGCGCGGCAGCGGCAGCGGCGGAGCCCCGCGTGGCACAGAGCCACGCGGGCGGCGGCGACGCGGCAGCGGCAGCGGCGGAGCCCCTCGTGGCAACCAGCCACGCGGCGGCGATAACGCGGCAGCAGCAGCGGCAGCGGCGGTGCCCCGCGTGGCACAGACCCACGCGGGTGGCGGCAACGCGGCAGCGGTAGCGGCAGCGGCGGAGCCCCGCGTGGCACAGAGCCACGCAGGCGGCGACAACGCGGCAGCGGTAGCGATGGTGCCCCGCGTGGCTACCAGTCACGCGGTGGCGGTAACGCGGCAACGGCGGAACCCCGCGTGGCACAGAGCCACGCGGGCGGCGACAACGCGGCAGTGGCAGCGGCGGTGCCCCGCGTGGCAACCAGTCACGCGGCGGCGGCAATGCGTCAGCGCCAGCGGCGGAGCCCCGCGTGGCACAAAGCCACGCGGGCGGCGGCAACGAGGCAGCGGCATTGGCGGAGCCCCGCGTGGCAACCAGCCACGCGGCGGCGACAACGCGGCAGCGGCAGCGGCGACAACGCGGCAGCGGCAGCGGCGGTGCCCCGCGTGGCAACCAGTCACGCGGCGGCGGCAACGCGGCAGCGGCAGCGGCGGATTCCCGCGTGGCACACAGCCTCGCAGGCGGCGGCAACTCGGCAGCGGCAGCTGTAGCGGCGGAGCCCCGCGTGGCATAGAGCCACGCGGGCGGCGACGATAGACACAGTCCCGCGTGGCACCAGGCCACACGGCGGCGCCGAGGCGACAGCGGCAGCGGCCGAGCCCCGCGTGGCACGGAGCCACCCGGGCAGCGGCAGCGCGGCAGCGGCAGCGCCCCGCGCGGGCGCAGGCCCGCGCGGCAGCGGCGATGCGAAAAAGCGCCCCGCGTGGGTGCAGGCCCGCGCGAGTGGCGGCGCGGCAGCAGGGAGGCGCCCCGTGTGGGCGCAGGCCCGCGCGGGCGGCGGGGACGCAAAGGAGCGCCCCGCGCGGCGGCGGTGGTGCAACGAACGCAGCCTCTTCCCCATCCTCCCGTTTACAACCGCGACCAGAAGAAAAGAACGTAAAAATAAAAGAAAGAGAAGGGGGCACGAAGGCTCACCTCGAGGTTCCCGCGGAAGAATCCAATCCTGTAGAGTACCGGGTCTATGGATAGCGCGCCAACCACATAGATGACTTGGAGCAGAGGGTTGCCTTGGGCATGTTGCATTTGAGTTTACAGTTGATGCCGGGTTGATTCGGATCAACGCAGAAGCTCCAGCTCGATTCGGGGTTTTTCCGGGCTTTGTATGCCGATTGAGGATGAGATTTGGAAATTACCGACTTCACCGTGGAGTGCCGGAAATTCAGGAACACTTGGAACACGTGTACTTTTGATTTACAGCGAGGTTCGGGAGGTTCCGGACTGACGCGGAGGACCCGGAGACAAAAAATGAGTCGGAACTGGCAATTTTGGAGCCGGTATTTGATTTGAGCACCCCGACTCAACGGATGAGCTTTTTGAGGAGAAAAAGCTGTGGACATGTGTACTTTTGATTTACAGCGAGGTTCGGGAGGTTCCGGACTGACGCGGAGGACCCGGAGGCAAAAAGTGAGTCGGAACTGGCAATTTTGGAGCCGCTATTTGATTTGAGCACCCCGACTCAACGGATGAGCTTTTTGAGGAGAAAAAGCTGTGGACACGTGTACTTTTGATTTACAGCAAGGTTCGGGAGGTTCCGGACTGACGCGGAGGACCCGGAGGCAAAAAGTGAGTCGGAACTGGCAATTTTGGAGCCGGTATTTGATTGGAGCACCCCGACTCAACGGATGAGCTTTTTGAAGAGAAAAAGCTGTGAGCACGTGCACTTTCGATTTACAGCGGAGTTCGGGAGGTTCCGGACAGTGGCGGAGGGCCCGAGGGCAAAAAGTGAGTTGGAGTTGGATTTTTGGATTAAGTTAATTATTTAATTAATTTAGTTCTTTATAAAAAGGGGGCTCCCTGTAGCAACAGAGAAAGAAAGGAAAAAGAGAAAGAAAGAAAGAAAGAAAGAAAGAAAGAAAGAAAGAGAGGAAAAGGAAGGAGAAGAAGAAGAAGAAGACCAAGTGGGTTTTGGAGTTGAGCTTGGCCGAGGTTTTCCCCGTGGTGGCCGTGAAGAGCGTGGATGCATTTTTGAGGTAGGTATTTTGATGCTTTTTATTTA
The DNA here is from genome assembly GCA_029204045.2 of Tillandsia leiboldiana. Classification (NCBI taxonomy): domain Eukaryota; kingdom Viridiplantae; phylum Streptophyta; class Magnoliopsida; order Poales; family Bromeliaceae; genus Tillandsia; species Tillandsia leiboldiana. The sequence goes on from CM055070.1 coordinate 26,908,316, forward strand.
CAAATTTCTTTGTTGAAGAGCTTTGGGTTTTTTGTTGGGTTTTTAAAGAGCAAAAATGGATTTGTCGGATTTTTCGGAATTTTTCTAATTATTGGTAGAATTTTCCGTCGCCGGCGGCCGCGCGCGCGCGCAACGGCGCACGCGCGGCGCCAGGGTGCTGCTGTTGGCAGCACCCTGCGGCGACGTGCCGCTGGGCGCGGCGCCGCATGCAGCAAACTGCTGCACGCGGCGCTGCCAGGCCACGCGCAGGCGCGCGCGGCAGGGTCGCGCACAGGTGCGCGCGGCACTGCCTGGCCGCGCGCAGGCGCGCGCGGCATTGCCTAGCCGCGCGCAGGCGCGCGGCAGGGCCGCGCGCAGGCGCGCGCCGCAATGCCTGGCCGAGCGCAGGTGCGCGCGGCACTGCCTGGCCGCGCGCGGCAAGGCCGCGCGCGCGGGCCTGCGCGGGCGCACGCAGTGCCGCTGGGCGCCGCTGGGCGCCGCACGCAGCGCCGCTGGGCACCGCGCGCAGCCCCGTAGGGGCGCTGCGCGGCGCACTCCGACGCCGCGCAGCTAGCCCCTGCTCCTCGCGGCCGACCTCTTGGGCCGCGCGGCTGTGTTTTTCGCCGCTCAGCGTGCCCCGGGACAGCGGCGGCACCTTGGTTCGCGTGCCGGCGCCGCTTTTACCGTCGGCCGCTGTTTTTGCCGTCGGGCGCTGTTTTTCGCCGACGGAGCTGTTTTTCGCCGTCGGGCGTAGTTTTTCGCCGACGGAGCAGTTTTTCGCAAGCTGTTTTCGCAAGCCGGTTTTGAGCAGTTTTTGCAAGCAGTTTGTGAGCAGATTTTTGAGCGGTTTTCGCGAGCAGTTTCGCAGGGTTTTCGCGAACTGTTTCGCTAGCAGGTTTTGCGCTGTTCTCGCCGACGGAGGCTGGTTTTCGCCGCCGCGCGCTGTTTTCGCCGTCGGAGTTTGTTTTTCGCCGTCGGGCGCTGGTTTTCGCTGACGGGGGCTGTTTTCGTCGACGGAGGCTGTTTTTCACCGTCGGATGCTCGGTTTTGACCGTTTTGATTGATTTTGCGATTTCTTCGCTCCTGGCAGCTTGCAGTGCTGTTTTTAGCTTCCGTCGGGGCTGGTTGTGATTTCTCCGCCGCGTTGAGCCGCGGGCTGGCTTGGGGCATTCGCTGAGAGCGCGGTCTTGTGGTTGGACACAGCGTGCCCCGATTTGCGTGCGGACCTCGTGGAGGCAAGGTAATCCCGCTGAGCCCAATTGCAAGTGTCGACAAGCAATTGGTGGCGAGCAGAGGTGGGTTGGTTTTTCTCTCCAAGTCTATGGACTTCCTTCTACTGCTATTGTGATAGGATTGCATGCTAGTTTAAGTGTTTTCTTGGAACTTAACTAGCACCCCCGTCATATGTGCATGTGTTTGACCAGACTGATAGAGAACCTTAATCTGGGCTAGGTTTCTTTATGCTTTAGACATCCCACACATTGCATATCCTTCTGGACTTAGAGTCCTTCGCCCGGATAGTGGGCTGAGTGGTCAGAGTGTTGTGGGACGGGTGTTGCACTCGGGCCCGGGGGGCCGAGTGGGGTCTGGTGGTTGGGTTAGGCCAGTGTTAGTGTTTTGGGGAACCGTTTCAGATAAACGGTGGTCCCAGGGTTTTCCTTTCCGCTGTTCTTCTCGTCACCACCATGTTGTGATCGTGGTGCACGTGTGTTAGCAGGACCTTGAACCCAGAACCTTTTTGGACGAATACATGATTTTAGTCAGCCAATGTTTCTTCCAAGCCTCGCAAGGTTGCCTGAGTCTGTTCTTGTTTGATAGGACAAGGGCATTAGCTCTTCGAGGTTTGGGCATAAAACTTGATTTCAAAGGGTTTTCCTAAAAAGACTAAAAATCATTAAAAAGATGGATTTCTCTCAGATCGAATGGTTTTCTGAAATAAATGACATGGTTTCTTATAAACTTATCCACCCGAGCGGATTCGAGTGATCTGGGTTCTAAGGGCTGTTTTCTTTCTTGGGGACGTAGATGTTAGTCTCCCGGGGTTTCGGACCCTTCGTAGATCTGGCTGTGGAGCATCTCCGACCGTGAGTTTGTGTGTTGAGTTGAGTGGGGTGTTCTTGTGGGAGCCGTTGGGAGAGACGGTGGTCCCAGCTGTGTAGTACTTTCGTTGAGTGGGTCAGTGTTGTGAGATTGAGTCGTGGAGGGTTCTCCGACTGAGTTGTGCTTCGAGCATCGAGATACCGATCTGTTTGATCGTGGACTATAGCCTGCAGGAGCCACTTGTGAGACAGTGATACAGTTGTGATACTTGAGTTCGGTGGGGTCGCACCCCTCGAGCTACGCCCCGGGTGCGTTGATGATACCGAGCCTGACGAGGCTGCGTTGATGCGCCTAGTTGATATACTAGAGGTCGCTTGATACCCCTGGCCGAGCTACCATGGGGTCACTTTGTGAGATATCGAGTTGTCCGATTGGACACCCTGGTTGATACACCAGGGGGCGCAGGCTTGACTTGACTGGGCCCTATGAGGCAGTTGTTGGGATTGTGTGACACTGAGAGAGTGATGGCATAGCATGTGTCATAGTAGAGTCTCTTGAGCATAGTACTTGTGACATATTGTCAGCAGTGAGTGGCTGCATACCATCATCCATAGTCTCTTCCTATTGAGCATAGTAGATAGAGGCATGATAGCTGTAGATTCTTTTCCAGCTTATTTTCATTATCACAGTCTTTTCTGTTATCTTATGCCTCTAGTAGACTTAGTGGGCAGACCGTGGTTCTTGGAGACGGTACCCACTGAGAACTACTGTAGGATGTAGTTCTCACACCCTCTGTCGGTGACAGGTTGCTGAGGCTTTCTTCCGTTCCTGCCGAGTTTGACTGGACGGACCGAGGACAGGGAGTCGCGTGATAGTTCCCTACCAGCATTGTTACTTTAGAGTGAGGTAGATGTACCATCCCAGACTGTGGGAGTTGGTTATTTGGTTATGTTTGGATATTTTCCTGTCTAGCTATCTCCCATTTGGATTTGTAGACCTTGTATAGGTGGACTTCTATTTGTATCATCTTGATTTTGGGAGATAGGCTATGTGTTGTTGTAACTTTGTAGTTGTGAAATTTTATAGTACAACTTTCTTATCCGCTCTGATATCTGTGTAGCTGTAGTTCTGTCTTTGCAGGTTAGACGCTTCGTCTGTACGGCAGTTTCCGTACAGATGGCGGATCTGTCAACGAGCCCGGGTCGCAGTTTCGACCCCGGGGCGTGACAAATCCTGTTTCGTCTTCAGCCTCCGGTACGCACAATGCGAGGAGACGAGGTTTCCTCTTCCCTTTTCCCAGACGGCTAGGTTATACGCCTTTTTCCTTGGGGGATCAAAACAAGTCGCGTATAAATACCACTGGGGAAAAACCCTAACCCTGACCCTAACCCTAACCCTAACCTCGAGCGTACCGTACTGGGTGAGGGTGAGTTAGGTCACGGTAGGAACCGCTACCCATTCTAGCGCTCGTTAAAATAAAGGTTGCTACCGAGTCCGACGCGAACCTGCCCCTAATCGCCCCGGAAAGCGTGCAAACAAGACGGCGCGAACTCCGGTGCGCGGTACAGACACCCCGCACTTCAAAAATCTATTCCGGGAGATCCGGGAGTAGGATTGGGGATCCGGACGTACCGCCGTTTGTCGTTTCACGAGCCCTCTCACCGAAAAATACTAACCCGCACCAAAACACAAACCACTAAAAGTCGAAAACAAACGGGCACCTACAACTAACATTAACGACAAGTGTCGTCAACGACACCAGAAAGGTCAGGACACTACAGTTGATTGAAGACCAAAACCAGGCTATTATCCGTGCATACATAGAAACCGGGTCAACCCTAGACTTAATTGGTCTAACACCATGACCTACGAACAAACCGGAACTCTATCCCCTTTTTCCCCAAACACACTCATGCTCTACGCACCTATTCCTTGACTATCTCGTTGGTTAGTTGCTAGTGGTGTTGTACTTCGGTGGATGTTGGTCAACGACTACCGTGATTAAAGTTGTTTTCTCTGATACCATAAAATCTGTCACGCCCGGGGGGTTTAAAATAAGCGGAAAACGTATACATTTTTTTTTTTTTAATAAGTACACCCGCCAGGCACGTGCGCAGATCCGCCACACACACAAATTCACATCGCAAACGGACGGAGTCTCCTTTGTATATGCACGGCGTCGCAAGCATAAATCATACTTTAACCACACTAGCCAAGAAGGGTTACGATGAGGGAAAAATATCAACATGCACAAAAACCAAGCCGGCCACCTACATTTTGAAAGGATAAATCCATGGGTTGTAAAACGGTGCCCACACGACACCTAAGTTTTATTAAACATTTTCACAATCTTTTTACTTGATTTGAAAAGAGTGGCCGAAACAACAACTAGTAAGAGAAGCGTTCATCCACGATAGAACTTAGTTCGAACCCAACATCCGCACAAAGTATCACACGCACATATGCTAACTAACCAAAAGTAAACAAAACGTAAATAAAGGAAATGTCACCAGCCCCTAATCGGGCTAAGATCCTCGAGTCGCGGCCTCACTGTCGTCCCAGACTCCACCCTTGACCGAACCTGTCACAGTGTGGGAAGTCAGTGACCAAAGAGTAAGAGGTAGATGTAAAACATAACAAATGCTAATAGTACTGAAAGGAAACCAAACCGATGAACCAGAGCATCCAAAACTCCCCCTCATGAATCCATAATACCCCTGTAAGTCAGAACGAAACACCTGCCAGAAGGTCTAAAGACCTCCAGCGAACAGAATCACCTTGCTCTCACCTTGGTGCCTTTAACCCCTCTACGGTACTTGTGCGGCGGCACCTTAAGTAACCGTAAGGGGCCCCCACTACGTCACCTTGTGAAGTACACGGGTCAACGTACCACCTCTCCGGAAAAGTATACCGATGCGGTGGCAAAACCGCTGGTGTGCGCGTAAGTAGCCAAGAGCATAAAAACCGAAGACGGTGTGCGATATAGAGCACCACGACACCCGTCGTAATAGATAGTAATAAAGGGATACTCATGCGAAAAGCGGTTAGTTGAAAACCATTAGCATATCTACTTTACTCTTACATAACACATGATGAGACCTCACTTTAAAAAGGACGCACAATAAGGGTACCCACCTTGAATCGTGTTGACCAGAACACTTGAAACCGTCCTGCGCCCTTGCACAATTCCTATACCTAAAAAGGGAAAATCCCAACAAAACAAAACATCGATAAGCTAAACCGAGACCTGCGAAAAATCAGTCCTGAACTCTGTCCAGAACAAGACAGAGAACGCCAAGACCCACCCAGACGCGGCGCAAGAACAGCGCGACGCAGAGACAACGCGGCACCGCGGCGCGTTGTATGCGGAGAGGAGCGGTGCGGGCACCAGCCCCGCGCGGGCGCGCGCTGCGACGGTGTGGCTCCACGCGGGCACCAGCCCAGCGCGGGCACGCTGCGTGCGGCGCAGCACCGCACGGGTGCGCGCTGCGGCGGGGCGACCCCGCGCGGGCGCGCTGCGGCGGGGTGGCCCCACGCGGGCGCACTGCATGCAGCGCAGGCACAACCCCGCACGGCCAGCAAGCGGCGCGGTGCGCAGCTGCCCCGCGTGGGCGCGTAAGCGGCCCGGTGCGCGGCCCTTCAGCGGCGCCGGGTAGCGCGCGCCTCAGCCGCGCGGCGGCAGCGAGGCGGCGGCGGCTAGGGCATCCTAGGTCGCCAAAACGACAAAACCAAGAATGCAAAGCCTAAAACCAAAAACACGAAACTCAGAACGATGAAAATGCGAGAGAAGTAAACGCCGCTAACCTCGCTCAAACGGAGAAGAGAACCCGATCTCGTTCCTCGCGGTAGTGAGAATCCGGATCTGCTCCCCGTTGACGGTGACGCTCCGATCCCGGCTTCTGGCACGTTGATCGAAGAAGATGGAAGATCCGATCTATTTTTTCCTCTCCGAAATAGGGTTTCCTTTTTCTCTCCTTTCTCTCCGATTAGGGTTTCCGCTTTCTTGAAAAATAATAATTAGATATTTTATTTCCCTCTCGTACGTACAAAATAAAACCCTTAGTCGGCAGATATAACAAAAAGATTTCCATCTCCTCGAAAAGCGTGCCGATCATGTGGCATGGGTTCCCGTGCATCCTACGATTACCAAAACCCTCAAAATCCCATTCCGGGAGATCCGCAAATCGGATTTCAGATCCGATCGCTTCGCCGTTCCCCAATTTTTGAGCTCTAACACCGAAAAATACCCGCACGCACTGATGTTGTACCCAAGAAATCCCACTAATTGATCCCTTAAACAACTAATTCATTCAAAAGTTGTTAAAATAAACACAAGACAGTTCGTGACATTACACAAGAAAACCCTAGCTTTTTTGTAATTTGTAACGAAAGAGAACATCGTTTTCTTCCTCGAAGGGTTCGTCGGAGATTGGAAACGGAAATCGTCATCATCATTTGGTAACGAATGTGGGAGCACCATCATCGTGGGATACCGAAGAGCGGAGATCAGAGCCGAGTATCGTACCGTCATCCCCATCGGTAAAAAGGTTGATTCTTAGCTTTTCGTTAACATCATTTCGGTATTCGTGGGTTTTTCCGTGCTTTCGTTGGGATTCTTAAGATTTCCGTCATAATGAAGGGCTTGAGTGGAGTTGTCGCTGCTGCCGTTGTCTTGAGCGAAGTCGACGATGTGATGATCCGGATCTCCCTAGTGGTTTTGCTATGCGATCAGTGGCTTCCGGAGGCCTATATTGTGTGATGGTGATGGTTGTGCACAAATCGGACTTCTGGATTGGACCCAGCATGAAAATTGGATCAAGTTTACCTATCCAGATGCCTTTATCGAATTTTAGAAGTGGAATTTGGCAACATGGACATCGAATTTGGATTCAGCGCGCGAAAACGATGAAAATCGGCTATTTACTTGTATTTTTCGGGATCCGGACGCCCTAAAACAAATTTTAGAGCACTTGGTACTGTTCCGGCAGGCCGGGCAGCGCCGGCGACGGCGGGCAGTGCCGGAGCGCGGCAACACGGTCGCGGGCAGGCGCGCGGGTAGGCAAAGGATAGGGTGTGCCACGTGGCATCACCCTATTTGTTGGGGCCGATTAAGCTGTCGGTGGGTGGTTGGATAAGAGCTGCCACATGGCAGCCTCTGATTGACCGGCCGACAGGATTCTGTAGACTCGGCGTGAAGACCGCGCACGTGGACTGTACCGTGGATCGCATGTCACACCCCGGGCGTAAACCAGAACCCGAATTCGACAACAGATCCGCCGTATATGCAGTATTTCCCACATATACGTAGCGATATAATAACTCAAGCAACTAGGTTGTCACGCCCCGGAGGATTATAAAAGAGCGGAAAACGTATATATTTTTTTCATTAAATTAACCATCCCTCCGGTGCGCGCCAGACCCGCCACATATACAAATTCACTCCCCAAACGGATGGAGTCTCCTTTGTATATGTACGGCGTTTCGAACACGACTAGTACTTTATCTATGCAATCATTGAGCAATTAGAAGGAGAGATCACACTTAACCATATAGTCAAAATCAACACATTGCAATGAAGGGATAAATCCATAGGTTTGAAAGACGGTGTCCACACGACACCCGATTTCAGAAAACGTTTTCGCAATATCTTTTGAGCGACAACATTACTTGAAAGGATAAATCCACGGGTTTAGAAATCAGTGCCCACAGACACTTGGTTTGAAATCACTTTTGAAACCATTTTGATGTTTGAAAACGAGCCGCATACATAAGTCTCAACAATCACACATATAAGATGGCATTCCTAAGCTAAGATCTCAACCCAACATCCACAATAATCCATTCACAAGCAATCACAGATTACTAACCAAAAACAATAAGAGATAACCAAAAAACTGGAAAGTTTATTAGCCACAATGGCTAGGGTTCTCTAAACGCTGCCTCACCGTCGTCTCGGTTCCCACCCCTGCTCAGACCTGTCACAGTGTGGGTAGTCAGTGACTGATAAAGTAGATGATAAACAAGTAAATGCTATAAAATTGAAATGACAAACCGATACACCAAAGCATTCACTTCCCCCTCATGAATCGCTAGATCCCCTGTCACAAACACGCTGGGCAACTACCCCAGATTTAAAACATGTTGGGCACCAACCCCAGATTTAAAACATGCTGGGCACCAACCCCAGATACCGCGCTCAATTCTTGGTGCCTCCAACCCCTCTACTGCCCAAGGAGCAGTCGGCTCACCGTGAGGGGTCCCCATCATCCCTAGTCGTGGGGTACATGTCACGCCCCGGAGGTTCTAGAAGAGCGGAAAACGTATACCTATTTTTTTTTTCTTTAAATGAACCTTGCCTCCGGTGCGCGCCAGACCCGCCACATATACAAATTCACTCCCCAAACGGGTGGAGCCTCCTTTGTATATGTACGGCGTTCCGAGCACGACAAGTACTTTAACCATGCAATCATTGAGCAATAATAAGGAGAGATCACACCTAACCATACAATCATAATCACCACACTTTTCGAAAGGATAAATCCATAGGTTTGGGAAACGGTGTCCACACGACACCCGATTTTACAAAATGTTTTCGCAATCTCTTTTAAGCGGCAACATTGTTTGAAAGGATAAATCCACGGGTTTAGAAATCAGTGCCCACACGACACTTGGTTTGAAAATACTTTTGAAACCATTTTTATGTTTGAAACAAGCCGCATTCATAAACCTCAACAATCACAGATATAGTAGGTCATTCCTACACTAAGATCTCAATCCAACATCTACAATAACCCATTCACAAGTAATCACAGATATACTAACCAAACACAAAAAGAGATAACCATAAACTGTAAAGTTTAATAGCCTCAATGGCTAGGGACCTCTAACCGCTGCCTCACCGTCGTCCCGGTTCCCACCCCTGCTTGGACTTGTCACAGTGTGGGTAGTCAGTGACTGATAAAGTAGATGTTAAACAAGTAAATGCAATAAACTGAAAAGACAAACCGATACACCAGAGCATTCACTTCCCCCTCATGAACCGCTAAATCCCAGATACCGTGCTCAATTCTTGGTGCCTCCAACCCCTCTACTGCCCAAGTAGCAGTCGCCTCACCGTGAGGGGTCCCCATCATCCCTAGTCGTGGGGTACAGGGGTAACCTTACCATCTTTCCGAAAAAATACACCCTGTGCGGTGGCCAGACCGCCGGTGTGCGTGTAAGCAAACATGAGCATGTAAAATAGTACTACGACCTCAGCCGCCTCAGTTAGTATATAAAACGGGATTCACATGCAATGGGGTTAGACAGTTTACCCAAACATCTACTTTAATCACACGAAATACACGGAAACGACATTACACCGAAAATACCAAAGGTACCCACCTCGAATGTGCTGACCGGAACACCTGAGACCGAACCACGCTCACAATCGGCACTCAGACCTAAAAGTCCCCAAAAGAGCCACGGTCAGAACGGAAACATATTCTGTAAATAAACCGAGTCCAAAACCCAAAAACACTACCAAAGACTCGGAACGGCGGTGGCGACGACGTGTGACGGACGACGCGGCCACCCCCGCATCGTTGCGTGCCATGCGGCCGCGCGGGCACCGGCCCTGCGCGGCACCGCATGCGGCTCGGCTGCGCGGGCACCAGCCCCGCGCAGTACCGCATGCGGCACGGCCGCGCGGGCACCAACCCCACGCGGCTCCACCCGCGGCACGACCTCAGCCGCCTCAGTTAGAAATAAAATGGGATTCTCATACAATGGGGTTAGACAGTTTAGCAAACATATACTTTAATCTAACGAAATACAAGGGAACGACTATACACCGAAAATACCAGAAAGGTACGCACCTCGAGATGTGCTAACCGGAACACCTGGGACCGAATCACGTTCACAGTCAGCACCCGGACCTAAGAAAGTCCCCAAAAGACCACAGTCAGAACTGAAATGTATTATGTAAAGAAATGGAGTCCAAAAACCCAAGAACACGACAGAAGACCCGGCACGGTGGTGGCAACGGCGCGCGACGGATGACGCGGCCACCACCGTGTCGTTGCATGCCGTGCGGCCGCGCGGGCACCGGCCCCGCGCGGCACCGCATGCGGCTCGGCCGCGCGGGCACCAGCCCCGCGCGGCGCCGCACGCGGCACGGCCGCGCGGGCACCAACCCCGCGCAACACCTCTAGTGGTGCGACCGCGCGGGCGCTAGCCCCCGCGCGGTGCCTGCCTAAGGCGCGGCCGCGCGGGCACCTGCCCCACGCGGCGTTGCGGATAGCCCCATCGCGCGGGCTTGCCCCGCGCGGCGCTGCGGGCAGCCCGACCGCGCGGGCTTGTCCCCGCACGGTGCTGCCTGCTGCGCGGGCGCGGGTTCCTGCCCCGCGCGGCGCTGCGGCAGTCCGGGACGGCGGCGGCGGCGGCCAAACCAAAAATAGAAGAAAAACCCCAAAACGACTTCGGAAGAGAGAGTCGCTTACCTCGATTTCGTCGTAGAAAGCGATCCGTTCACACTCCCGATTTCGACACGTTGATCTGGGATGATCGGGTCCCTCCGCTTTCTCCTTCTTTCTTTCTTTTATCCTCCGGTTAGGGTTTCCCCTTCCTTTTTCTTTCTTTTCTCTCCGGCTAGGGTTTCTTTTCGGGAAAAATGACTTCTCTCTCTTGATACGTACCGTAGAAAACCACATCCGGGTATTTAATAATTAATTAATTAATTAATTATTCATAAGAGATAATTCCTTATCTCCTCGAAAAGCCTGCACGATCTCTTGCACGGATTCCGATGCACACTACGGTTACCGCGATCCTAAAAACCCCTTTCTGGGGAATCCGTAAGTCGGAATTCGGATCCGGTCGCACCGCCGTTCATCGTTTTTCGAGCTCTATCATAGAAAAATACCCGCACCTCATGATTATCAACTTAAGAAAACCCGTTAATTTGGTTTCCTCTAACTCATACTTTATTAGCAGGAGGGTAAAACGTTACACGTAAAGTTATGATATTACAGGTCTCCACGAACTGGCCTGTCCCCCGTCATCCAGTGCTGGTCGCTTCCTGTCGGAGCTCTGTGCGACCATACCGCCTCGCCTGGCGACTAAGTGGTCTCCTCTCTCAACCCACTAGGAATGCTCTGCGGCCTCCTCGAGAGTCTGAAGCCGCTGAGCATGCACCAAGGTATAAATCTGAGTGCGGAGACCTGCCACAAACAACTCCACCTGATGGGGTCCATCCCGAGCGACAAAAGGCACGCAATTAAGCAACTGCGTGAACTACTGAAAGTAGGCCTGTACTGACCGGTCGCCCTGCTACAGGTTCTTCAGGTCGTCCTCTAGCTTCCGCTTTACACTCGTAGAAAAGTAGGTGTCCAAGATCATCCGTCGGAACTCATACCAGGGTAGCTGTCGGGTAATCTGAAACTCCAGTGGCTCCACTCGATGCCACCAAGCATCTGCATCACCCTCTAAACAGTGCACCGCCATATGCACCCTGAACCTCGGATCGATGAAGAAGCCTCTGAACAGCTTCTCCATCGCTGCTAACCATGATCCAATCTCCCAATGCTGGGTGTTCCGCCCCGAGAATCTGGGCGGTCCATGCTGACAGAACTTGGCAAGCTTGTCAGCTATCTCCTGCTCCTCCGCCGGCGTCAATGGCTGGATCGCTCCCTGTGCCCCGCTACTCGACAATGGCGCCGTCGGTACAGGTAGTACAACTGGTGGTGTCGGGGCCTCAAACACAGTGGGGGGCGGTGCCTCTCTCTGGGCAAGCAACTGCTCGATCCTCTGCTCCTGCCGGCGATGGCTCTAAGCTAGTTGGGCCACCATGGCCCTCAACTCACTAAGCTCAGAAGGCCGAGACTGCTCCGGCTCCTCCGGGGGTATAGGGGTACCCCGGGTAGGGATCTGCCGTCGGGGAGGCATCCTGCGACAAGAAACCACATATCAGTAACCAAAACCACACACGACCCAATCTAGCGAAAGTCAAAGGCATCCTCCTATTTCTATAATTTTATGTTGTCTGTAGCCAACATAATTGTCCACCAGAAATAGGATATGCCACTCCCTCTTCACTCACTAGAAGAGTTCAATAAATAAATCGCCGACTTTCGCAAAATATCACGGCACTCTCGCCCTATCATCCTAGTGTCTGCCAAAAGCCTAGGGTTTCCTAAGTCCCAACTGACCTATAACCTGGCTCTAATACCAACCTAATCTGTCACGCCCTGGGTGTAAACCAGAACCCGGCTCGTCCAAAGATCCGCCGTGCACACGGAATTTTCCGTGTACACGAAGCGCTGGTAACCTGCTCAGATATAGGAGATATAATAAAAGAGCATAAAAACAGAGCTGAACTAAAACTAAAACTAATACATCTCATAATGCAGCTGGAAAATAAAAGTACAATAAAACTCTCAATAAGTAGAAGTGTCTCTCCCAACTCACCAAATAGTACAAACAGCTGGCTGAAGCCAGACCTAAAGTAATAGTACAATTGTCTGAGAGTATAGGGGATACAACCAAAACACTGCTAAGCTCGCAGACGGGGTAGACGAACTATCTAATCCGCGATCCTCTTACCTCGATCTGCAGAAGATGGCCCAGCAACTCCCGCAGAGGACTCTGCAAAACAAAGGGAAAAGAAGGAAAAAGGACAATAGGGGTGAGAACTACTATAAAATCAGTAGCCTCCCTCTAGTGGGTTAAGCCTCAAAAACTGACATGCCCATTAGGTCTACCAGAGGCAAAAGAAAAGCTAAGTGGTATGTTGTAAGCTGAACTGCTGGTAAATAAACATAAAGCTACCACTACTCTGCCTCTAAATGCAGTGTTAGAAGGAGTGTAGTAAAAATGTAGCTGTAGAAGTAATCGTCTGTCTAAACCCAACCAAAGATCAGTAACCCCTAACACTGCCCGTGAAACGGTCTCAAATATCTGCTAACCAATCGACACTCACTGACCGGCACTCACTGACCGGTACTCACTGGCCGTTGTATAAACTGCCTACTCCGGAGTGGCACTCGAGGGGAGCGACCCACACGAGCAAAGTATCTCTGTCGCAAATATCATGATATAACAGGACTGGATCACGACTATAAATGAAGTGGGAAATATCCATCCACAAAGGAAACCCGATCCTCCCAATCCGATGCACTAGTAAAAGTCCGGTCGACCGCCCAATGTCCGCGGTCGCCGCGATACCCCAAGATCCCCAGTCTAGTATAACAACCAGCATCCGGTCGACTGCCCAAAGTCCGCGGTCGCCGCAGTACTCGACTACAAGTCCAACCTGCCCAAAGTCCCAAGATCCTTTCTACACTATCTCCGCCCAGCTCGAACCCGAGCAACAAATACCGTGAGTCTGGAGTAAAAGGAGAAAAGCTGAAAACATGGTTTCTCCTAAGTCAATTCCAGCATGATAGTGTAGCGGAAAAAGGAGGCCTATCTAAATGACCATACAAGCATGCAAATGTCTCGAGATAAAAAGAAATACAGTTAACAGTTTTTCTAGCGTTCATGAAAGCATGATATTCCAATCTCTAATAATAAATCTCACATGGAAACTAGATACTAGCATAATGTCCATTTAACTTATAAAGCATGTCGATGTTATTTCAGGGTGAAATACAATATTATAATCATATTAACTTAGTCCAATAGGCCTAGTGGGTGTGCCAAATTAATAGGTTCACAACGATCACCGACCTTGAGCGCTAAATCCAAGTCCAAGCACACCCTGCCCGAGAAGTAAAATGCTCGCCGCGATAACTGCAAAAACGCCCAAAACGGTGCCCAATTAAACACACAAATAAACACAAAGCCGCTGTCCAAAAACCAGTACAGAAAAAGCTCTATTTTCACCCGTGAGATGAACTCTGAAAATTCCAGAAAAATTACCGCTGCGATCGTCGCGACGAGTAGATAGAAAATGAGTACTTACACGCTTCGATCCGACACCTGTAGGCCGAGTTACAAAACAAACAAGGTGGTAAGCGCGAAACTCCACAAGCACCAATCCTATCAAAAATCCGCCCAGAAAAGTGGGATTTTTACCTTCGGGAAAACCTAAAAAAAACCCAGAAAAATCACGATAATATTCCCTGCGATGTGTAGATGCGAAACGAGTACTTGCACGCCTCAATCCGATGCTCGAGCGCTGAGAAATCGCAGAAAAACCCCGGTGCTGTCCAAAACTCCGCCTAAGAAAAAGGGGGTCACAAAACGGCTAAAAACACCCAGAAAAAACTCAAAACGAGGGAGAGAAGAAAATATGAAGTTATAGCCCTACCTGTCGTGAAGACAACGGCACAAGAATCGTAGAAAAATATGGTTGGAGTAGCCCCGGGGAGTCCGCGCACCGAAACGCGACGGAAAGGATCACCGGAGAAGGAACGTCGCGACGCGCCGAGATGCTGTAGAACTCGATGCAGATGCTTCCTAAAATCCCAAAAAATCTCCACAAGGTGCAGCACTAGCAGAGGATGAAGTTTGCTGAAGGAGTCTCTGTGAGAAACAGTCCAGAATACGAAGAAAAGGAAGAAAGGGAGTCACTCGGGACCTATTTATAGGCTGAAATCAACAAGTGGGAAAATTCCCGCTGGGTCCCTGGTTTCGGGCGCTCGGCCCAAATTCGGGCGCCCGAAACTGCTGAGGGGAAGCCCGTGAGGAGCGCTCGAATCCTCCCAGGCATGACACATGTCCCGAACACGGGACAGCGTGTGCAAGCCCGCCCAGCGTCCGCCGCGTGTCCCGCGGGCGGTCAGCGAGGGTAGGTGGCGCCCGCGAATGGCGGGGCTCGCACATGCGGGCAGGTGCCGCCTGCCCGCCCTGCCACGCACACGCCCCGAGGCGGCCCCCCGCGCCTCCGTGCACCGCACTCTACGAGCCCGCCAATGCTACGATGCCACGTGTCCCCCGCGCCGGGTCCATGCACCCGTGCGAGCACTCCGTGGACCCCGCACCAAGCGCCCGCCTATAGCAGGCCGCCACGTGTCCCCCGCGCCGGGTCCATGCACCCGCGCGGGGTTCCGTGGTCCGAGCAGCATGCGCTGTCCAATCCAAATGCGCCACGTGTCCCGCGCCGGGCCCATGCACCAAACTGTGCCGCTCTGTGGACCGAGCGCTATAAACCGGCCAATGACAGCCCGCCACGTGGCATGCCGGCAGTCTACGGTCCCCTGCATGCACCGAAATCCACTGTAAACTTCCAGGAGTCCTTTTTTGGACATCCTGACTCAGAAAAATACAAGCAAATACCCGTTTTCAAGCATTTTTCCATGCTGAATCCAAATCCACCCTCCGTTTGGTCTAAATCCTTTTCTAAAATTCGGCAAAATAGCTGAAACCCAAACATGATCTAGAAACCTCACTATGTCCATCCAAAACATCCCTTTGAAGTAGTATGGGCCCGACACACCAATAATAGGTGTTTCACACTGTGGATTCACGAGAAAAACTGCATGGGGACCTAGACCTCTAACGAAAGCCTACTAATAATTATGTATTTTTCATGGGCAATGATGCCATTAGTTGGGAGTTAAAGCTTCAGTCAATGGTTACTTTATCAATGACGGAGGCGAAAAACATAGCGGTGACACATGCATGTAAGGAGGCTATTTAGTAGGAAAAGCTTATAGAGAATTGAAGGTGAAGTAATATGTGGTGAAAGTAAATTGTGATAGTCAAAGTGTAATGTACCAGATTTTTGGTATATAAATAAATGTAAATAAAAATGGTATGAAATATTATTTTACTGAGTTTAGAGAAGTAAAGGATGACCTGGAAGTGAATTGGGCCAAAATCGGGGTTAAAACGAGAGATCTAGAATTTTATATGAGGAAGTGGGCCCATATTGTAAGTGGAAAATTCACAGTGTCGGAAAATTCCGAGAAAAATTACGGGAGCTCCGTAAATATGTTTTAGGGCCACAGTAAAAGTTTCGCGTTGATCGGACACCCGGATAGTGAGAACGGGCTCCGCCAGCGAATTCGAATATAGTGGCACCTTTGGTGACCCAAAGGTGGTCCAAACTGAAAAATTAAAGTGCCATGAGGTAGAGCAAGTTAAATTGTGGTTGCCCGTCAAATTTGAGCAAAAACGGGCTAGAACGGACGAAAACGGGCTAAACTGGGCTTGGGCCCAAGTTTCAGGCGCCCGAAAGTGGGTTTCGGGCGCCCGGAAAGTACTGTAGCAAATCGGTTATTCGGGATGCAGCGAACCGGGTCTTTGCACTGTAGCGAACTGGTTACTGTAGCAGCCCGGTCCAGTCAGTTGAGCGCCCGAATGTTACTGTAGCGCGCCAAAATGTTACTGTGGGCACGGATCCCGAGGCAGTCGGTACGGATCCCGAGGCAGTTGGCATGGATCACGAGGCGGCGGGCGCGAATCCCGAGGCATGGCTATCGAGCGCGGCGCGTTGGGGCATGCGGCTCGAGGCGCGCGGGGTAGGTGGGGGGACGCTCGTGGCGTCTCCTCATTAGACGCATTGGCCGAGGGCTCCGGCACGCGTCGGGAAGATGCGGCGGCCTTGGCGCGGTGTCAGCGGGGAGGCACGTGTCGGCCTCCCATTGGTCGGTCAGCGTGACGCGACGCGCTTACCCGACGCGTCACTGTTGCTGGCGTCAGTGGGAGCGTGGGTGCGGTCCACGTGGCGGCCCCTGATTGGCCGCCAAAGTTCCAAGGTCGCGGTACACGGGTCCAGGGACACGTGTCGGCTCACTATTGGCCGAGCGATGGTGACGTGGCGCCTAGCTGGCATGGCGTGGACCCATGGACTGTCACGCCCCAGGGTCGGAACAGCGACCCGGGCTCGCTAACAGATCCGCCATCTGTACGGAAACTGCCGTACAGACGAAGCGTCTAACTTGCAAAAAGAATCAACTACAGTATACAGATGTCAGAGCTGAAAGTAACTACTAAAAACTGAAAATAATACAAGATCCATCTCCCAAATACGATCGTATAAAAATCCTCTGATACAAAACTTAAAAGGGAGATAACTCCAATAAAATACATCGGTGTACAAGCTCTCAAATACAAAAGTATCCTCACTACATCAGTCTCTCAAACTGTAAAATAAAGTACAACACTACCTCACAACAAAGGTCTCTCAACAGAGGAAAAAGAAGTAAACTAAACAACTGAAGCTCTCCTCTGAAGGGGTACCGCTACACTCCAACGACGGGTAGGGAACTAGCTCGCGACTCCCTCGTAACCGGTCAGAAGGATCAGCAACTGGAGCACAGGAACATGAGTAGAAGTCCCTGGGGAAAAAGACACCACGACGAGTGTGAGAACTACTTCCCATAGTAGTTCTCAGTGGGTGCCGTCAACGAGCCCAACGGTCTGCCCACTAAGTCTACTAGAGGCAAAAGATAACAGTGCAATGAAAACTGAACAAGAAAAGCTGGAGCTACTCTACAGCTACCATGCCTCTATCTAGCTGCTCAAAAAGTGGAACAAAGGAAAGTAAATGTGACCACTCGCACCCAAGGTGCTAAATCGACACAATCGAACTGACTGCCTCATAGGGTCCAGTCAAGCCTGCGCCTGTCGACTAGGAACGCACCTGCCCACTACCACACATCCACATGAGGACGGGATTTACGTGGGGTGTCCTGTCCGACTAACTCACCCCTCGCGCAAAACTGCCTCAACAGGCCCATCGTTGCATCCACTGCGGAAAACTGCCTCAACAGGCCAACCATCGTATCCACAGCGGCATCTCTGGGACGCGACTCCAACTTAGGAAAACGGCGCGGCATAGAGTATCAAACATTGGCATAAGCAGGCTATAGCCAAGATCCACGCTCACACTCAGAACGGTAGGACTCAAGATCCCCAAATATCTCGGACAACAGTCGGAGCACTCTCGACGACTCAGCTGATCAGCTCACACGAAACACGAGACACTAGCGTCTCCAGCAGCTCACAGCACAAAGCACACTGGCTGGAGGTACTCCACAGCCAGGAACGACCCACAACTCAGGCTAACAATACTGGTCGGACAACACTCAACGACCTGGGACCACCGTCAACCCCAACGGTTCCCAACAACACTGACCGGAAGATACTCTACGGCCCGGGACTACCGTCTGCTCAACGGCTCCCTCCCACGACAGCACAGCAGGGATACAAGACCTCCCGGGACTACCGTTTACCCAAACGGCCCCCGGCGCAGATAAGCAACCCACTGCAACTACCAGACTCCACTCTGCTCCCAAGCACGAGTGCAAATGCATCCCACACTAAAAGAAAGTCCCGACCTCTCGGCCCACTACCCGGGCGAGGATAACACTATGTCCAGGAATAGAAAAACAGTGTGGGTGTCTAAACATAAATAACCCTAGCCCAAGTGAGGGTTTTCTACTGGTCTGGTTACACATGCAACATATGACGGGGCTGCTAGGTCAAGTTCCAAGATAACTATATTAACAGATGATAAAAGGAATAACAATTCCTACAATCTAGAATGCTACACAAGGAAATAAACTATCATGCAAAGTCCTACAACAGTAGAATTACAGTACTGTCCATAAAACATGGAGATAAGGCCACCCACCTCGATTTGCCACCAATTGCTCGTAGACACTTGCAATTGGCCTCCACGCGATCCCACGCAAAACGGAGCATGGTGCCGGAGTCCGCACACAAAACGGTGCATGGTGCCGGAGTCCGCACGCAAAACGGTGCACGGTGCCGGAATCCGCATGAAAAACGGAGTTCGCACGCAAAACGGTGCACGGCGCCGGAGACTGCACGCAAAACTGTGCAGTAAAACACGGTCCCTAACACAGATAATAGCAAGAGGGTCAATTCACTGCCCAACAGATCGCTCCAAAACTATGCCAAAAATACCGTAAAATCAAAGCGTGGGACTTACCCGACCGTGCCGCCACCGCCAAAACGCTCCCATCGGAAACCTCGCACCCTCTACGAGGCTCACGACGCAACGCCGCATCTCCCACAATCTCCTCCCTCAAACTCCCTCTCGCTCGGATGGAGAAGAAAGGAAAAGAGGAGAAAAAATAGGGTGCGGGGGAGAAAGAAGAAGAAGAAAAGAGAGAGGAGGGAGGAAGGTGGTCCACGGTGCACCGGTCCACGGTGCACCCGCCGGTCCACAGCACCCAGCCGGGTGCACCCAGTCCAGGCACGCGCGCGCCATGCCACATGGCCACGCCCCTGCGCGCCACGCGGGCGCGCAGCCCGCGTGCCACACGGGCGCGTGACACCGTGCCCGCGCAGGCGCGGGACACAGGCGCGCCACACGGGCGCGTGCCCCCGCGTACCCGAGCGGGCGCCAGTGGGGGCCCGCCACGTGGCGGCCCCCCGTGTGCGCCCCACGCCGCAGGCGCGCTTCCAAAGCGCGCCTGCCTGCCGCGCCATCCCGTGCCGTACGCCCTCGGGATTCGTGCCGCGACACACCTCGAAAAACGCGCACGCCTCGAAAAATGCGCAATTCATCCGGGCTCCAAATCAAACAAGTAAATAGTCCATTCTCAACGATTTCGCGCGTTGAATCTAAAAACGATGTCCGTTTCTCCAAATTCTTAACCGAAAAATTTGCCGAATGCCCCCGGATAGCCCACTTTATCCGATTTTTCGCGGCGGGTCCAATTCTAATGTCCGATTTGCCAAATTCCAACTCTAAAAATTTCCGAAGGCGATCGGAGAGGTAATCTTTTATCCAAACTTCGCCCGGAGTCCAAATTGACATCTACGCCGCGCGAAACCACCTCTAAACACTCGACGGGTCCCCCAATTTCCCACGGGATCTCATTTTAAGCCCAAAGTCCAACACTTGTGTCCAAATTGCGCGCAAACACACCGACACACCACGCTGGCCTCCAATGATGCAACTAAATCCCAAATTGCATCACAAATCTATTTATTGGGCTCGACACGCGCACAAACACTCCCAAAGGCCACTAAATCGACAGAAATCTCATAAGTGGGAATTCGGGTCCTCACATCCTCCCCCACTAAAAGAAAGTTTCGTCCTCGAAACTAGATCATGTCCATCAGGAGTCACAAATACCGCGGGTAGATTTCCATCAATACGCCTCCAGCTCCCGAAACACCACTCACTCCCCGTGATTACTCCGCAACAACAACAACAAAAAGTACGGTATGGCCCGATGTGCAATTCTCTCATCTCTCGAGCCAGAAATTGCAACGGGCGTCCCTCGTACTCCAACAATCACAGATCTCAAAGGGGCAAGCAAATCACGGGCGAGGAAAAACACATCACTCCTGAGCTGAGACGTGAAATACCCAAGGGGCTCCAGTAAAAGGCTGGGGGAAACGGAAATGACCACTAGTGCAACACGCACCAAACCACATCATGGTGCCAACCTCAACAAGGCGACCCGAAGCATACCCACACATTCATCCAATAAGGAAAGGAATCCAATAAGCTGGGGTCTTCACTCGGTTACTTCCCGATCCAAAACCACCCGAGTGGACTACTCAACTGCAGGCTAACCTCAAAAGGGATCCTCAAGAGACACAATCTCATGCCACAGTTGGTCACTCAACATGCTATCATAACCCCAACGGACCCACGGGTCGAAGTCGATCCCTCAACTAATAAAGAACACCCTGACGGGGACCAAACCGTCGGTGAACGGGACTGAAAATTGGCTCGCAAGGTGATCATAAAGCTGATGCCCAAACCCGCGGTCAAAAGTCCGAACCATCCAACACTCTCACTGTTGTGTACCTACAACGTGGCATCACTACCGTGCACCAACAGCGTGGCATCACCACCGTGTATCAACGGTGTGGCATCACCACCGTGTATCAACGGTGTGGCAACACCACCGTGTATCAACGGTGTGGCATCACCACCGTGTATCAACGGTGTGACATCACCACCATGTATCAACGGTGTGGCATCACCACCGTGTATCAACGGTGTGGCATCACTCAAGCATCAAGGTCTCAGATCCTCACAGTCCTATACCCAACACTACCTCAAAATCCCGGAGCTGAGGAAGGGCCAAAAGATCAACAGGTGAAAACCAGGGCCCTAACTGCACTGGGCAGGACCAACAACACTCATCTATGTGTAACACGTGATCAGGTATCTGAACCTCACGAGCACAAGCTAAGGGTCCTCTCTCTAGCCCATACAACAATGCAAATGCCCTACAGAAGAAAGGAATGCGATGCTCCGGTAACAAATAACGCTCAAGTGCGTGCAGGGGAGATAAGATTAATACCTGCCACCACGTGGCTAGCTGCCCCCGAATCCTCATCCTGTGCGACATAGACGCTCCCGCTCGGGGGTGGTCGTCCGTCGGACTGCCGCGAAGAAGTGGCCCAAACTATCTGGCCATAACCTGTCGAAGCTCCGCCTGTCTGGAAGAGCGGAGGAGGAGGAGCCGAAGCTGCCCAAGCGACTGATGACCCAGCTTTAGGACAAGACTATGATCTGTTCCCTGCCTGTGGTCACACTGCGGCGCAAAATGCGGCCCACCACAAAGGACACAGTCATCCCGCTGCTGCTGCTGATACATCGGCTGTGGAAAACCTCCTGGTCTCTGTCTCCTCTGAGACTCACGACCCTCAGACTGGAATCGTGGCGGCCCCGGGGTCTCGATCTACTCGACTGTCCAAACTCAGGCGGCACTGGATGCCTCTCCCCAGAGCTGGTCCCTGGCGCTCCGTCTATCTCTGACATGATCACTGATCCTCAGTCAACCCGCTAAGCATGCTCAATCGCTGCATCTAACGTTGGCACCCGCCGAGAATACACCAAGTGATAGATATTCCGATGCAGTCCTTTCTCAACTAGCTCAAACTCCTGGGCCTCATCCAGGCGACATGGGGTACACGGCTCAACAATCGCAAAACTCGCGAACATACTCCAAAAGAGGTCGACTTCCCTGCTGTAGGAGTCTAAGATCCACTTCCAGTTTCTGCTTACACTATCAGGAAAGAAGGCCCTGAGCCGCAAAGCACGAAACTGGTTCCAAGTCAACAACTGCGCTCCCGGTAGTCCAACAGGATGAACTCGACGCCACCAAATTTCGGCGTCCTGTCAGACCATCTTAATCTCACAAAAGCAACCACCTGGTAACTCGGCCAGGGCATGTACCCACCTGGTAACTCGGCCAGGGGTATGTACCCATCTTGTAGCTCGGCCAGTGGAAATTATCCTCCTGGTAACTCGGCCAGGGCAAAGTGTCCTCCTGGTAACTCGGCCAGGGCATGTGCACACCTGGTAACTCGGTCAGGGCAACGTGTCCATCTGGTAGCTCGGCCAGTGAAAAGTATCCTCCTGGTAACTCGGCCAGGGCATGTGCACACCTGGCAACTCGGCCAGGGGCAAGGTATCCATCTGGTAGCTCGGCCAGTGGAAAGTATCCTCCTGGTAACTCGGCCAGGGAAAAGTGTCCTCCTGGTAACTCGGCCAGGGCATGTGCCCACCTGGTAACTCGACCAGGGAAAAGCGTCTTCCTGGTAACTCGGCCAGGGCATGTGCCCACCTGGTAACTCGGCCAGGGGCAATGTATCCATCTGGTAGCTCGGCCAGTGGAAAGTATCCTCCTGGTAACTCGGCTAGGGAAAAGTGTCCCCCTGGTAACTCGGCCAGGGCATGTGCCCACCTGGTAACTCGACCAGGGAAAAGTGTCTTCCTGGTAACTCGGCCAGGGCAACGTGTCCATCTGGTAGCTCGGCCAGTGGAAAGTATCCTCCTGGTAACTCGACCAGGGCATGTGCACACCTGGCAACTCGGCCAGGGGCAAGTGTCTTCCTGGTAACTCGGCCAAGGCAACGTGTCCATCTGGTAGCTCGGCCAGTGGAAAGTATCCTCCTGGTAACTCGGCCAGGGCATGTGCACACCTGGCAACTCGGCCAGGGGCAAGTGTCTTCCTGGTAACTCGGCCAGGGTATGTGCCCACCTGGTAACTCGGCCAGGGCAATGTATCCATCTGGTAGCTCGGCCAGTGGAAAGTATCTACACAGCTGGGACCGCCGTCACACCCAACGGCTCCTACAACAACACCCCACTCATAGGCGAGAAGAACCGACTGACGCGGCAAAGATCCGAAAATCCCGATAGACCGGTGCCTAAAACCCCAATCAAACAAGAACAGACTCTAGGCTCAGCCTATCGAAGTTCTCGATCCTTTACCGTTCAGGGATTCGGCCCCTCTCGGTTAAAGTGGGAAACTATCTCAACACACAAACTCCTGGGTCTCGCCCTGCTCTGATAGCTCTGCCTTCCGCTGCCCGGGTACTCATCAGGTGCGGGGTGTGTCCTCTTCACAACACGACGTCTCAGGAGTATCGTAGTCCACTGCACAATAACAAACGTCAGGACACAACAACCATACGACCCAATCCAGCGAAAGTCTAAGACATGTCATCCATTCCATAGCATTATGTTGTCTGCAGCCAACATAATCGCTTGGGAAAGTAAACATGCCAATCACTCATCCCGTCTATTGGGAGAGGTAAAAACTCAATCAAGACTCTCGCTATAAGTCACGACTCTCACGTAATCATCCTAATGTCCAACCACAAGCCTAGGGTTTCTAAGTCCACCACGCCCTACAACCTAGGCTCTGATACCACCCTAATCTGTCACGCCCCGGGGAAGGAACTGCGACCCGGGCTCGCTAACAGATCTGCCATCTGTACGGAAACTGCCGTACAGACGAAGCGTCTAACCTGCAAAAAGAATCAACTACAGTATACAGATGTCAGAGCTGAAAGTAACTACTAAAAACTGAAAATAATACAAGATCCATCTCCCAAATACGATCGTATAAAAAGTCCTCTGATACAAAACTCAAAAGGGAGATAACTCCAATAAAATACATCGGTGTACAAGCTCTCAAATACAAAAGTGTCCTCACTACATCAGTCTCTCAAACTGTAAAATAAAGTACAACTCTACCTCACAACAAAGGTCTCTCAACAGAGGAAAAAGAAGTAAACTAAACAACTGAAGCTCTCCTCTGAAGGGGTACCGCTACACTCCAACGACGGGTAGGGAACTAGCTCGCGACTCCCTCGTAACCGGTCAGAAGGATCAGCAACTGGAGCACAGGAACAGGAGTAGAAGTCCCTGGGGAAAAAGACACCACGACGGGTGTGAGAACTACTTCCCACAGTAGTTCTCAGTGGGTGCCGTCAACAAGCCCAACGGTCTGCCCACTAAGTCTACTAGAGGCAAAAGATAACAGTGCAATGAAAATTGAACAAGAAAAGCTGGAGCTACTCTACAGCTACCATGCCTCTATCTAGATGCTCAAAAAGTGGAACAGATGAAAGTAAATGTGACCACTCGCACCCAAGGTGCTAAATCGACACAATCGAACTGACTGCCTCATAGGGTCCAGTCAAGCCTGCGCCTGCCGACTAGGAACGCACCTGCCCACTACCACACATCCACATGAGGACGGGATTTACGTGGGGCGTCCTTTCCGACTAACTCACCCCTCGCGCAAAACTGCCTCAACAGGCCCATCGTTGCATCCACTGCGGAAAACTGCCTCAACAGGCCAACCATCGTATCCACAGCGGCATCTCAGGGACGCGACTCCAACTGAGGAAAACGGCGTGGCATAGAGTATCAAACATTGGCATAAGCAGGCTATAGCCAAGATCCACGCTCACTCTCAGAACGGTAGGACTCAAGATCCCCAAATATCTCGCACAACAGTCGGAGCACTGTCGACGACTCAGCTGATCAGCTCACACGAAACACGAGACACTAGCCTCTCCAACAGCTCGCAGCACAAAGCACACTGGCTGGAGGTACTCCACAGCCAGGAACGACCCACAACTCAGGCTAACAATACTGGTCGGACAACACTCAACGACCTGGGACCACCGTCAACCCCAACGGTTCCCAACAACACTGACCGAAAGATACTCTACGGCCCAGGACTACCGTCTGCTCAACGGCTCCCTCCCACGACAGCACAACAGGGATACAAGACCACCCGGGACTACCGTTTACCCAAACGGCTCCCCGCGCAGATAAGCAACACACTGCAACTACCAGACTCCACTCTGCTCCCAAGCACGAGTGCAAATGCATCCCACACTAAAAGAAAGTCCCGACCTCTCGGCCCACTACCCGGGCGAGGATAACACTATGTCCAGGAATAGAAAAACAGTGTGGGTGTCTAAACATAAATAACCCTATCCTAAGTGAGGGTTTTCTACTGGTCTGGTTACACATGCAACATATGACGGGGGTGCCAGGTCAAGTTCCAAGATAACTATATTAATAGATGATAAAAGGAATAACAATTCCTACAATCTAGCATGCTACACAAGGAAATAAACTATCATGCAAAGTCCTACATCAGTAGAATTACAGTACAGTCCATAAGGCCACCCACCTCGATTTGCCACCAATTGCTCGTAGACACTTGCAATTGGCCTCCACACGATCCGCACGCAAAACGGAGCACGGTGCCGGAGTCCGCACGCAAAACGAAGTCCGCACGCAAAACGGAGCACGGTGCCGGAGTCCGCACGCAAAACGGTGCACGGTGCCGGAATCCGCACGCAAAACGGAGTTCGCATGCAAAACGGTGCACGACGTCGGAGACCGCACGCAAAACGGTGCAGTAAAACACGGTCCCTAACACAGATAAGAGCAAGAGGGTCAATTCACTGTCCAACAGATCGCTCCAAAACTGTGGCAAAAATACCGTAAAAACAAAGCGTGGGACTTACCCGACCGCGCCGCCGCCGCCAAAACGCTCCCATCGGAAACCTCGCACGCTCTACGAGGCTCACGACGCAACGCCGCATCTCCCACAATCTCCTCCCTCAAACTCCCTTTCGCTCGGTTGGAGAAGAAAGGAAAAGAGGAGAAAAAATAGGTTGCGGGGGAGAAAGAAGAAGAAGAAAAGAGAGAGGAGGGAGGAAGGTGGTCGACGGTGCACCGGTCCACGGTGCACCCGCCGGTCCACAGCACCCAGACGGGTGCACCCGGTCCAGGCACGCGCGCGCCATGCCACGTGGCCGAGCCCCTGCGCGCCACACGGGCGCGTGACACCGTGCCCGCGCAGGCGCGGGACACAGGCGCGCCACACGGGCGCGTGCCCCCGCGTACCCGAGCGGGCGCCAGTGGGGGCCCGCCACGTGGCGGCCCCCCGCGTGCGCCCCACGCCGCAGGCGCGCTTCCCAAGCGCGCCTGCCTGCCGCGCCATCCTGTGCCGTACGCCCTCGGGATTTGTGCCGCGACACACCTCGAAAAATGCGCACGCCTCGAAAAACGCGCAATTCATCCGAGCTCCAAATCAAACAAGTAAATAGTCCATTCTCAATGATTTCGCGCGCTGAATCCAAAAACGATGTCCGTTTCTCCAAATTCTTAACCAAAAAATTTGCCGAATGCCCCCGGATAGCCCACTTTATCCGATTTTTCGCGCCGGGTCCAATTCTAAAGTCCGATTTGCCAAATTCCAACTCTAAAAATTCCCGAAGGCGACCGGAGAGGTAATCTTTTATCCAAACTTCGCCCGGAGTCCAAATTGACATCTACGCCGCGCGAAACCACCTCTAAACACTCGACGGGTCCCCCAATTTCCCACGGGATCTCCTTTTAAGCCCAAAGTCCAACACTTGTGTCCAAATTGCGCGCAAACACACCGACACACCACCCTGGCCTCCAGTGATGCAACTAAATCCCAAATTGCATCACAAATCTATTTCTTGGGCCCGACACGCGCACAAACACTCCCAAAGGCCACTAAATCGACAGAAATCTCATAAGTGGGAATTCGGGTCCTCACATGGACCGCGGTGGGGCAGTTACTGTAGCAGCCCGAATCGATTTCGGGCGCCCGAAAGGTGCGCCCGAAATCGGTTTCTCGGCCTATAAGGGCCCGAATGGCCCCATTTTTCTTCCTTTTTTCCTTTTTGGCTTCACCTGAGCGTACCAGGAGAGGGAGAGAGCGATTTCCGCGAGGGGATTTCGAGGGCGCGCGAGCGCGCCGTGGACCCCGTGGAGCGCGCAAGGTGTTCCAAATAGCCGAATGGACGCGTGGACGGCACGATGTTGTCGAGGTAGGCCCCGCGTGTCGTTTTTGTGGTATTTTTGGCACATTTTTGAGGTTTCCTTTTGGATTTTGGATTTGACCCCATGCCCACGTGCGTGTTAGGGACCGAGTTTTACTGTGCTGTTTTGCTGCTCGGGGTGTCGCCAGGCGATTTGGCGTGCCTCGTTTTGCGTGCAAGCTCGTTGGAGACATGCACCGTTTTGCGTGCAACATTGAAAAAGGAACGTGCACCATTTTGCGCACCAATACGAGGTAAGTACTCCGTTTTGCGTGCAGGTTGGACTAACGGGCACCGTTTTGCGTGTAGACTCTGATGTTTTTCATCGTTTTGCGTGCAGGACTAGAAAAATGTGCACCGTTTTGCGTGCAAACCCTACAGTCAAGCGTGCACTGTTTTGCGTGCATATTTGAGGTACATGCACTATTTCGCGTGCAGGTTGTGTTGTCGCGCACCGTTTTGCATGCAACCGTATAGGAGAGCATGCACCGTTTTGCGTGCAAACCCGAGGTACGTGCACCGTTTTGCGTGCAGGTTGAATTGACGCGCATTATTTTACGTGTCGACTGAAGTGGCTCGCACCGTTTTGCGTGTGGGTTTTAATAACGTGCACCGTTTTGCGTGCAGGTTTGGAGGATGTGCACCGTTTTGCGTGCGGACTCGAGAGAGGTGCATCTTTTTGCATGCAAGCTCGATGAAACAAGTGGAATCGCGCGGAGACCAATTGCAAGTGTCTACAAGCAATTGGGGACACCACAAGGTGGGGGATTCTGCCGAAATTGGGTGACCTCTCCCCTTGCTCCTTTGCTTTTCGGTTTAGAAGCATGATAGTAGCCTGTTAGAGGCGTTAGGTAATCATGAATAAGATCACCTGTGTAAATGGATACAGATGAAATGTGCAACTGTTGGTTGCCAGAGATAGTGGATAAAATGTGCATGTATAAATGGATACAGATGAAAAGTGCAACTGTTGGTTGCCAAAAGGAGATGATTAATTTACATGTGTAAAGGACTTAGGAGAAAAATGCAATTCTTGATTTATCTGAGTTGATGATAATTGCATGCGTAGAGAATAAATATTATTTCATAAGGAATATGAAAATAATTGCATGTGTAAAAGTGGATAATTATGTGATGACTGTGATCATGTTAGGGTACAACCCTAGGAATCATGTGATATAAGGGAACCGATTTTTTTGGTTAGGGTGATCATGTTAGGGTACAACCCTAACATGATTATGTGATGACTGTGATATAAGGGAACATAATTATGTGATGACTGTGATCACGTTAGGGTACAACCCTAGGAATCATGTGATATAAGGGAACCGAATTTTTTGGTAGTAAGACTAGGAGAAAACCTAGTTTAGGGGTTTAATGAATGACATCAAACTTAGGAGTTATCCTAGGATTTGACGAGTGGCACTGTCTTAGGAGATAACCTAAGGACACTGGATAGAGTGATCAACATAGAGTCAAGGAACTCTAGGATGAGTATGACATGGAACTTAGGTAAAAGGAACCTAAGGTGAACTAGAGGAGTTTAAACTCACAGACAAGAAATTAGAGTCAGTGTAACTCTAAGTTAAATGTGGAACAGGAAAATATAGTTAGTATAACTCTAGGATTCAGTGAGGAATCAGGAAAAAAGGGGATTAGATCCCAAAATTAAAGAATTAAATAACCATAACCCCAGAAAGTCATAGGACGTCTAGGTAAATGGATAAATTAGTTTAACTTCAATCAGAGTTAAATAAAGGAAAATGGGAAATGATCAAGTGTGGAGACATGAAAGGAAAAGAAAATGGAAATAGAGTTAATAAACTCTAAGTTAGATAAATTTGAAGGTAACTAGTGTCCTAGTGACATAGTGCAACCTTAAGGGTAATTGAAACATAAGGTTGTGAAATGAGAACAAGTAAGAAAAGTGTAAAAGTGGCTAGGAAACTAAAGTATTGCCAAGTGGCAAAACAAGTGGAAATGTAAATGAACAAGATATTCAAACCTAAATTGGTGTTGGAGACACCCAAATTATCCTAGAGTAAAGAACTTAGGATAAAAGAGATAAAGCTCAAGAGAGAGCAAAAGGTGATTAATAAGCAAGACAAGCAAATTGCTAAAGAGAGAGCAAAAGGTGATTAATAAGCAAGACAAGCAAATTGCTCAAGATAGAGCAAAAAGTGATTAATAAGCAAGACAAGCAAATTGCTCAAGATAGAGCAAAAAGTGATTAATAAGCAAGATAAGCAAATTGCTCAAGATAGAGCAAAAAGTGATTAATAAGCAAGACAAGCAAATTGCTTAAGACAAGAGAACAGAAAGAGAAATGATAAGAGTCCAAGTGACTCTCTAGTTATCCTTATGGCAAGACCTAGGATAAGAGGTAAATTATTGCAAAAAGGCAAAGTTTAAAAGCAAGCTAAAAGCGGCTAAAAAGCATAAAGAGAATGTAAATGGTGCATTCGAATTTGAGACTCGTCATTTGTGGAGCAGGACTCCCTGGGCAGTGACCCGTCGGACGAGGTACTTTCGAAATGCTTAAAGTGAAAGCAAAGAGCTAAATGCTCAACGGAAAGAGAAAGAGATTTGCCAGTGGCAAAAAAAAAAGGAAGCTACAAGCTCGAATAAGAAGGAAAAGCAAGTGTTTAAAAGCAAAGAGGCTAAGAACTAAAGAAAAAAAAAAGAAAGAGAAAAGAAAAGAAAAGAAAGAAAAAGCTAAAGATA
Organism: Tillandsia leiboldiana; assembly: GCA_029204045.2. Classification (NCBI taxonomy): domain Eukaryota; kingdom Viridiplantae; phylum Streptophyta; class Magnoliopsida; order Poales; family Bromeliaceae; genus Tillandsia; species Tillandsia leiboldiana. Next base: position 26,938,094 of record CM055070.1, read on the forward strand.
AAACGGGCGTACCTACCGGGTGAAACGCTGCCCATGTTGGAGTTGTAGGCAGTGTCCCTCTCCCGGGCAGAGACCCGTTCGTGACGTTTCTCCCGTAGGACGGGGTAACACTTGCGGGTGTTATCGGCAACCTCTGAAATCTTATCTTATGGTAGCAGGACTACCGGGCTGGGGCCCGTTGAATAAGAATTTCTAAGGGTTAACTTGAATTAAAGCACCAGGATGTAAAGAAAAAGAGAAAAATAGAGTGGCCAAGGTGGCCGAGGTTAGTTGAACCCAGTATATAGCGGCATAGTTGCCAAGTTGGTGCATAGCAGCCTGGTATGACTAGACAGAGTAGTGATGGGTTGGTTAGTATACACAGATAGTGTAGTGATCCATTGTATCAGCATTTTGATATTGAGGATTTTAGTTTCCTAGCATTCTGTTATTATTGCTTTCATTGGACCAAGTGGTGTAGGGCACTTTTTCTCGGTGGTTGAACCCATTGGGAACTCGGTCGTAGTTCTCACACCCCTTGGGTGACATCCCCACAGGTTCAGGTATGGATACAGCGGTCGAGACGGACACAGGTGCAGTCAGCGAGTCATACGACACGGGCAATGGCCCAGCAGCATAGAGACCTAGAGGGTCTAGCAGAGGTACCCTTTTTTTATATTTCTTGAGTGATCCTTGTATGGTGAGGAATTTATGTAAAAAGAATTGTAATAATTTTAATTGCAAGTTCAGAAATGTAAAGTGTAATAAATTTAATTATGGTTCACTCTTGTATGCTTTCATTCCCGCTTGAACTGTTTGTTTATTAAATGAAAGTTTAAATTGTAGTGATTTTTAGTACTCTGATATTGAGCTTCCGCATACACTTGTTGTATTATTATGGATGTTACCGTTCCTTTCGGGTAGTGAAGGGTCATACCCGATTGGCTGGTCTGTTGGCGTGCCCAAACCGTACAAATTGGCAGTGTCGGGGCGTGACAGATTAGAGTGGTATCAGAGCCTAGGAATAGTCCTAGGTGGTTAGTGAACCTTAGGGAGACCCTAGGGATTAGCACGGGAGAGTGTGTGGATTATTGGGGCAAAAATATTTGATTGGTTATTGTTGTTCCCAAAAAGGATGTTGGGACTGATCGAGGGTGATGAGCTTTCATTCACCAGGCATTTACGTTGGCGGCCGACAACGTAATGTTGGAGATGAAAAGGAGTACCCTCCTATACTTTCGCATGATTGGGTCGAACGAGGTACACGAGTTGCGGTAGAGAGTGGCCGCACTTATTGGTGTGGTCCAGCAGCAGACGAATCTTCTCGCCGATAGGCGGAAATTTTCCGCCTGCAGGGAGGCAGATTCCGACGCCTAAGAGTGGCGTCAAGGCGGCAGCCGGAGCAGATCGATAGGCTCCAGTGGCTGATAGCGCAGCAAGCTGAGGCGGCATAAATGACGCGGGAGCATATGGCGTTGCCGCATGTAGGGACAACAGTAGAGCGAGTGGCAGTGGCCGCCGAGCTTTTGTCGGCGCACCCCGCACCTTCAGCAAGGGGTGTCATAAGCTTGTGTCAGCTAGACGGCTGGCAAGGTGTGGTTAGAAAGGTCCAGTGAGAGACCGACTCACAGAACGCTGGTGATCACTATGTGCGAGAACCAAGTTAATGTGCCCTGAGGGTTAGGGCAAGAAAGATTTACAGGCCTGGCAGGGGAATTCGCCCCTGATGACGGTAGTAACCGTGTGGCGTGGCGATTGTGGCTAAGTTGCCGCATAGTGGAGTTAGTGAGGCCCAGAGTAGGCTTCAAGGTACGAGGATCTCTCGAAAGAGCAACAGTTTTATGGCGCCGGTCTGATGGATCGGTATAATGGCAAGGGTTGCCACCGCAGGGTTCGCGTGTTAATCACCAGAGTTGGTGAACAATTATTGTGGTGCCTCAACCCAGTTGGGAGAGTTGCACAAGAGCCGTAGGGGTGCGTAAGCAAATCGCTTAACACTGAATTTTTGCGAGTTAGCGTGGGGGCGTAGGATGCCCAACTGTTTGGGTGTTCGTGGAGCACAGGTACCGTTTAGCTAGAGAGCTGGTTTGGTGGCGTATTAGCCTTTGCCCACTGTGGCCAGAGTTGATAGAGAGTTCGGGTCGTGGATTGACGACTAATTAGTTGGTTTTGCTCAGTGAGCGTAGTGGTCGCGTGGCGACGATTAGCGGGTTCGCTTGGGGACGATCCGTGCCTGGACCATGTTTGTCGAATGTGGGCCTGTAGCCCAGTGGGCAGGCGCAGTCGGCTGTGAGAGACAGCGGCCCGAGACCTGAGGGCGGGGCATGATAGAGATTTGGTCGAGACGGTACTCCGAGCGATGACCCGGGAACGTGGAATGTCACGTGTGAGCTTTGAGAGTGTTGGTACACTGAGAGTGGGGTATGACCAGGCCGTAGAGCTAGTGATGGTCGAGGTATTGTAGCTCCTAGTGGGAGTGTTGGTGTAGTAATCCTAAGTGTGGATCTACCCGTATGACGATTGGGTCTGCGTGCTAGCGAGAGCCGTTGCACAGTGTTGGACTAGTTTTGGGCTATAGGCCCCTATTGGACCGTGGTCTGTGAACCTATTAGTAGTCCGAGATATCGGGTTAGCTGATAACCCGTGGACTTAGAGCACTAGCAGCGTGTGTGATAGCTGAGGACTTGTGGATTGGCCTTTGCCCTCCACATTAGGTAGCAGAGCGACCGAAAAATGCGGTAAATGTAATTGGTTGCAGATGCAACCTAGTTCTGAAAAAATAATGGCGGAATTAAAGTGAAGATTTCGCAAGAAAAGACTGGGTCATTCGTGGCAATTGAGAGAGCAATTGCTCAACTGTGTCTCTCACCTACTTGGTGAAAGTGGCCAGACACCAGGTCTGAGTTTATCCCTGAATTGATATAGGGGTTCATGAATGAGTTGCTCGTGTGATTTCGGCGAGCAGGGATTTGAGGCTCAATAACGACATACAGTGAGCCCAGTAGTGAGGGCAAGATTCCTCCCCCTCGATCAAGTAGGAGTCGAGATGTGATTCAAGTTTCGAGGACGAAACTTATTTTAAGGGGGGTAGAATGTAATGTACCATATTTTTTGTATATAAATAAATGTAAATAAAAATGGTATGAAATACTATTTTACTGAGTTTAGAGAAGTAAAGGATGACCTGGAAGTGAATTGGACAAAAATCGGGGTTAAAACGAGAGATCTAGAATTTTATATGAGGAAGTGGGCCCAGATTGTAAGTGGAAAATTCATAGTGTCGGAAAATTCTAAGAAAAATTACGGGAGCTCCGTAAATATGTTTTAGGGCCACAGTAAAAGTATCGCATTGATCGGACACCCGGATAGTGAGAACGGGCTCCGCCAGTGAATTCGAATATAGTGGGACTTTTGGTGACCCAGAGGTGGTCCAAACTGAAAAATTAAACTGCCATGAGGTAGAGCAAGTTAAATTATGGATGCCCGTCAAATTTGAGCAAAAACGGGCGAGAACGGACGAAAACGGGCGAAACTGGGCTTGGGCCCAAGTTTCGGGCGCCCGAAAGTGGGTTCCGGGCGACCGGAAAGTACTGTAGCAAATCGGTTATTCGGGCTGCAGCGAACCGGGTCTTTGCACTGTAGCGAACCGGTTACTGTAGTAGCCCGGTCCAGTCAGTTGAGCGCCCGAATGTTACTGTAGTGCGCCCGAATGTTACTGTAGTGCGCCCGAAAGTTACTGTGGGCACGGATCCCGAGGCAGTCGGCACGGATCCCGAGGCGGCGAGCGCGAATCCCGAGGCACGGGCGCGAATCCCGAGGCATGGCTATCGCGCGCGGCGCGCTGGGGCGCGTGACTCGAGGCGCGCGGGGTAGGTGGGGGGACGCCACGTGGCGTCTCCTCATTGGACGCACTTGCCGAGGGCTCTAGCGCGCGTCGGGAAGGCGCGGCGGCCCTGGCGCGGTGTCAGCGGGGAGGCCACGTGTCGGCCACCCATTGGTCGGTCAGCGCGACGCGACGCGCTGACGCGACACGTCGCGTCACTACGGCCGGCGTCAGCGGGAGCGTGGGTGCGGTCCATGTGGCGGCCCCTGATTGGCCGCCACAGTTCCGTGGTCGCGGTACACGGGTCCAGGGACACGTGTCGCCTCACCATTGGCCGAGCGATGGTGACGTGGCGCCTAGCTGGCATGGCGTGGAACCATGGACCGTGGCGGCGCGGTTACTGTAGCAGCCCGAATCGATTTTGGGCGCCCGAAAGGTGCGCCCGAAATCGGTTTCTCGGCCTATAAGTGCCCGAATGGCCCCATTTTTCTTCCTTTTTCCCTTTTTGGCTTCACCCGAGAGTACCAGGAGAGGGAGAGGGCGATTTCCGCGGGGGGATTTCGAGGGCGCGCGAGCGCGCCGTGGACCCCATGGAGCGCGCAAGGTGTTCCAAATAGCCGAATGGACGCGATGGACGGCATGGCGTTGTCGAGGCAGGCCCCGCGTGTCATTTTTGTGGTATTTTTGGCACAGTTTTGAGGTTTCCTTTTGGATTTTGGATTTGACCTCATGCCCACGTGCGTGTTAGGGACCGAGTTTTACTGTGCCGTTTTGCTGCTCGGGGTGTCGCCGGGCGTTTTGGCGCGCCTCGTTTTGCGTGCAAGCTCGTGGGAGACATGCACCATTTTGCATGCGGATTCGGCGAATATGCGCATTTTGGGCGCAAACTCGGAAAATGCACACCGTTTTGCGTGCAACGTTGAAAAAGGAACGTGCACCGTTTTGCGTACCATAAACTTTTAAAGGATTCAAAGAAACTGGCAAAGCAAAACAAGGGTTTGAGAGGGAGATTGCAGGATCTCGAAGAAGAAGCAAAAAGGGCAACTTCTCTCTCAAACGCTCTTGAAGTGGAAAGGGATAACTTGATCAAAGTAAATGTTTCCCTTCAAGAGAAAAATGAGCATTTCGCGAAGGAACACGTAAAATTGGTGGATAAAGCAAGTTACTTCTTGAAGCTCTACTCCGAGGCTCGACAAGAAAAAATGGAAATGACGAAGACCATTTTCCTACTTAAGGATGATTTGAAGCGATTTTCTTCTTGAAGGAGCAAGTTGGATAGGATGCTTGGTCTTGGTCAAACGAATCGTTTCGGCCTTGGATACAGTCGAACTGGAGACAGTCCTAGTTCGAGTAAGACAGTCTTTGTGCCCTAGTCGGTATCTCCTCATCCGACGACGGGATTCACTGCATTCAACGACAACAAGCCTACCTCACCTATTTCAGGTTCGACAAGTTCAAAGGTATGTTTTCGTTGTGGTTTTGCAGGGCACATACGAAGAGATTGCAAGATTGGAGCGAAACGATCAAATCAAGCACCTCTTGCAACAACTACCAACAAGGTCATTCCCCAGAAATCAAAGGAGAATTTTTCAAAGGAAAAGAACCATGGTAGTTCACCCCACAAGACGATGTCAAAGAAAAGCGATCAATCAAACAAGACGCTTTCACCAAGGAGAATATGTCACGCCCCGGGGTCGAAACCGCGACCCGGGCTCGCCAACAGATTCGCCATCTGTACGGAAACTGCCGCACAGACGAAGCGTCTACCCTGCAAGTCAGATCTATAGCTAAAAACATGTATCAGAGCTGAAACTAAAAGACCAAGTGCTATAGAAATCCACTGAACATCTGATATAAATAAATGAATAATAATCCCCAATACAACTCTTAGACGCTGTCAAATAAAATACAACACCTCACCAAACTCTCAGACTGTCCAGTACAAAAGTGGAAACATAAAATACAGGGTACATCTACCACTGACTCACAATGCAGGTAAGGTACTAATCGGCCACGCCCTCACCTCGATCAGTTGTCTCCGCGCGAACCCAACCGGTACAGCTACCTCAGGAACCTGTCACCGCAGCGGGTGCGAGATCTACTGCAGAAGGTAGATCTCAGTGGGTACCGTCACCAATATCCACGGTATGCCCACTAAGTCTACTGGAGGCACAAAAGATAGGTATGCATATAGATATATGTAACGAAAGCAGGAAATGAGCTATAACTAATATGTCTCAACATCATGCTCATGAAAATCTCTACTAAGAACCTGCTATGCATACTCCCTCACTACTAAAAGCCTCAAGTATGATGCTCAAAGGAATACTCATCTAAGAGCAAGCTATGTACCACACGCACACGAGGTGCTCTCAAAATCCAAATCTCAATGACTGTCCCAAACTGGCACAGTCAAGCCCGCGCATGTCGTATAGGAACGCACCTGCCCACTGCGCGTGGGGCGTACAACGCACCTGCCCACTCCCCGTGGGGCCTACTACGCACCTACCCACTCCGCGTGGGGCATCCTACCGACCACTATGGACGCACCTGCCCACTCCCCGTGGGGCGTCCTATGCACCTGCCCACTGCGCGTGGGGCGTACTACGCACCTGCCCACTCCCCGTGGGGCGTACTACGCTCCTACCCACTCCGCGTGGGGAGTACTACTGACTACTATGGACGCACCTGCCCACTCCACGTGGGGCGTCCTGCCGACTACTACGAACGCACCTGCCCAACTCTACGTGGGGCGTCCTAGTTGGTCCATCTCAATCATCATCACGCATCCGGAGCGTACTCGAGGGGAGCGACCCCACCGAGCTCTAGTGTTTAGTCAGTTTCAACTATCTCATAAATGGCACATGCAGGCTATGATCCTCGATCAAACAGATCGGATATCCAATACCAGATAACACATCACAGTCGGGAACCCTCCACGACTGGATCAGGGAATGCCAAATCCTCTCATAGCTATGTCGGAGAACCCTCAACGACCCAATCTGATAATGCACATCCCATGGCTAAGTTGGGAAACCTCCACGACTCAATCTGCCCGAGCCCAACATCTCAAACCAAATCGGAGAACCATCTCCATGATCTAGAATAATCCCACCAGGGATCTCAACTCACCTGACACTAGAAGCTCGTCACACAGAGCTCTAAAAATCCACTCGGCCCCCTGGCACGATGATACAAGCATTCTGAACCTACTCAAACCCTCTGGAAGCTCACAAAAATCCCAAACTATTTTTAAAGTCTCAATTTCCTTAAAACCGGTCCGCCGATTTTTAACACGGTTCAGATGCCAATCTAATGCCAACTAATCATGCAGTCTAGTGTCATAACTGTGGTGACCCGGACTTTTGTAGAAGCTTTTGCGGGTTTATCAGTGACTATAGGAAGCTCATGCAGTGTCATGGAGCTTGTAGAATTGAAATTGGATTTTTAAAATGGACCCGGCGCGAAAATCGGATCAATTTGGCTTTTCCGGGGGCTTTCGGCAAAATTTCGGATGAGAATTTGGAAAATCGGACAGCGGATTTGGACTCAGCGCGCGAAAACGATCAAAATGGTGTATACACTTTATTTTCGGAGCAAAATTACTGTTCACGCCGGAACAGTAATTCCGGCCGCCGGAAATACTGTTCCGGCGACCGGCGACCGGCGGCACGCGGCGAGCGGCGGCGCACGGCGGAGCACAGCGGCGCAGCGGCGGAGCAGGGCCGCGGGCGGGCGCGGGCAGGCGCGCAAGCGGGCGGTCCACAGAATAGTCGTGCACCGGGTGCACGGAAGGTTGAGGTTGCCACGTGGCAGCTCCTCATTGGTCGGGCGGCGTCAAGGAGGGCGGCCTGTCTGGGACACGTGACGACTTCTGGTTGGCTGACACTTTTCGGAAGACCCGGCGCGTAGACCGGGGGCATGGACCACGTGAACCGCGTGGTGACACGTGGCGTGTCCCTATTGGCGGGTGCACGCCGCCCACGTGCTCGAGGCACGTGGAACACGTGGGCGGCTGGGACACGTGGCGGCGCCCGATGGGTGGGCGCCGCTGTCCGCTGTTTGGCGGACACGTGTCGCGCCCGGGCTCTTCCGGGCGCGCACAGTGTTCCCGAATTGGGCCGCACTGTAGCAGCCCAATATTTCCGGGCGCCCGAATCTTGGGACACAGTGGGAATTTTGGCATTTGTTTTCTGGGCCTGTAAATACAGCTCCACTTTCCTCCCTTTCTGTTCTTTTTCCGAGCTTTAGAGAGAGAATCTGAGGGTGTGTCCTTAAGAAGACTTCTTTCTCTCTCTATCCTCCATCTCTCTAGGAAGTTTTGGAATTTTTGGAGTTGCCGACAGCGAGTCATCTGCGACGCGGTGCGCTTCGACGTTTCCTCTTTCTCGGCCAATTTCCGTCGCAGTTCAGTCAGGATTTTCCTGTGCACAAACCAGGAGGAATTTTTGGACGATTTCTTCGACAGCGTGTTCCTGAGAGGTAAGGCTTCGATTTCCGTGTCGATCGTTTTGCTTCATTTTGGGTTTTTGGCACGGTTCCCGAGGCATCTTTTGACCCTATTTTCTGTGATGGATTTCCTGGACAGCATGGGCTTGTTGATTTTATATCTTGGCGTAGGAACATCAGATCGAGGCGTTTAAGGAGTCGATTTTGATCTACGCGTCGCAAGGAACATCCCCGTATTTTTCTTGGATTTTTCTGAATTTCCCAAAAGTGAGAAATCACTGTTTCTCCAGAGTTAAGTGCTACAGTTTTTTTTTGGAGGATCCTTTAGGGATGGTTACCTTGTAGAATTTATATCTTGACCTGCAGAACTCGGATTTGGACGTGCAGGTACTCGTTTCCAAGGTATCGACGCGAGGATCGCTGTGATATTTTTATTGGAATTTTCTGGGCATTTTCAGCAGGTGAAATAAGGGCATCTTTGGGACTGATTTCTGTATGTGTATGTGGGGGTAGTTTTTGGGATTTATGGACTTTATGTTGTACCCAGGAGAGTTGCGGGTATTACTGGACCCCTTGGAGTAGGAGATTTGTATTTCCTGGTACTTTCAGCTGTGGGATTTGGACAGTCAGCTCTTCAGGTGGGTAGTTGTTGCTTACCTCTTACTGTGATTTACTCACTAAGTTTATTTAGAGGATTCCCCGTTTGGACTTATTGATTGATTACCATGCATGATTGAATGATAAAAATGCGAGCCTATCATTTGAGATTAATTATGTGGATAAAGCATGTTGGAAATATTACTGGGATAATACTGTTGTTGGAACATGATCTTGGAGATATTTTAATTGTGATAATTAACATGCCGTGTAGCTCATAGATTTTATAAAAGTTGGTTAAATGGATTAAGTATTGGGACATGATGACATATCTATGTGCGGGTACCACTTTGAGATTTAATATGGACAAGGGATTATATACATGTGTAGTTGGCTGATGATTTTAGCATGATGGTTATATTTATGCGGAGCTATTACTTAATACACATGTGGAGTTACTGTTTGATACTCTTTCTTTTATCTTTCTTGAGGACTGTTGCATGCTTGTTTGGACATCTAGATAGGCCACTATTTATTGCTACACTATCATATTGGGATTTGACTTAGGAGAAACCATGATTGTTTTCTTTCTCCTTCTCATTTTGACTTTTGATTCATATTGCTCGGGTTCGAGCAGGGGTTTGGGATAGTGTAGTCGGGACCTTGGAGTCTGGGACAGGTCGTACTTGATTGTGGACTTGTGGGGTATTGCGGTAACCGCGGACATTAGGCGGTTGACCGGATGTTTACCTTTGCATCAGATTGGGGTTTTCTTTAGTGGAGGGGTTTTCCACTTTGATCATAGTCATGATCCAGTCCTGCTTTTATGATACTTATGACATGGTTACTTTCCTCGTGTGGGTAGCTCCCCTCGAGTGCCACTTCGAAGCGTGCGGGGTACCAAGTGGGTACCGGACGGCATTGACTCATTGCTATCACTTTGGTGCGGATCAGGTTGCATGATGATGATAGCGGCAGCAGGCGGTACCAGTTTTTACTGGTGGCTAGATTGGGTTTATTTGGACAGATGCGGTTACTGATGCATACTTACAGTCATTTATTTTGGCACTGCATTTAGAGGCATACTTGTGGTAGTTCCTTTTTATTTGTAGTCTTATAGCTTACCACTTTCTTCATTCTTTGCCTCTGGTAGACTTAGTGGGTACGTCGGAGTTTGAGGCTTTACCCACAGGGGGAGGCTACTGGTTTAGTAGTGGTTCTCACCCCCACTGTTGTTTTTCTCTCTTTCTTTTCCTTGTTTTGCAGAGCCTTCTGCGGGAGCTGCTGGGCCATCGGCAGCGGATCGAGGTGAGGGATCGCTGAGTAGATAGATCTCCGGTGAGGCTGTGAGTTGCTATTAGACAGATATTGTACCCTTTTACCTCAGACTGTAGTAGTTCACTTTTATTTTTGTGGTCTGCTTTGGCCAGCTTGGTGTATTATTTTGGTGAGCTGGGAGTTTATTGTATTTTACAGTTTTTATTTCTTTTCCAGTCTGAGATATTATGTAGTTCTTTAGTTCAGCTCTGTATTATGCTCTTTTTTTGTACATTTATATCTGAGCAGGTTACCGACGCTTCGTGTACATGGAAAATTCCGTGTGCATGGCGGATCTGTTGGCGAGCCCGGGTTCTGGTTTCCACCCGGGGCGTGACAGATTAAGTTGGTATCAGAGCTTAGGGATAGGTCAGTTGGGACTTAGAAAACCCTAGGCTTATGTTGGACCCTAGTATGATAGGGCGTGAGAGACGTGATGTTGTTGGCGAAGTCGGTGATTGGGTTATTTGACTCTTCCGATGAGGGAGAGGGATTGACATATCTTGTTTCTGTGAACGGTTATGTTGGCTGCAGACAACATAAAGCTACAGAAATTGGGGGATGTCTTTGACTTTCGCTAGATTGGGTCGTGCGTGGTTACGTCCTGACTTGTGTTTTCTGTTGGCAGGATGCCTCCCCGACGTCGGATTACTACTCGGGGTACCCTTACACCCCCTGAGGAGCCGGAGCAGACCGGATCTTCGGAGTTGAGTGAGCTGAGGGCCATGGTGGCCCAATTGGCGGAGCATACCCGTCGGCAGGAGCAAAGGATTGACCAGCTTGTAGCCCAGAGAGAGGCGGCGCCGTCCCCGATTGTTTTGGAGGCCCCTGTATCACCTGTACCACTTCGTGTTCCGACGGCGCCATCATCGAGTAGTGGGGCTCGAGGAGCGGCCCAGCCTTTGACCCCTTCTCAGGAGGAGTATATCGCGGAGAAGCTCACCAAGTTCTGCCAGTATGGACCGCCTAGATTCTCGGGGCAGAACGCGCGACCGTGGGATTCGGAGGCTTGGTTATCTTCGATGGAGAAGCTGTTTAGGGATTTCTTCATCGACCCGAAGTACAGAGTGCACATGGCAGTGCATTGTCTCGAGGGGGATGCTGACGCATGGTGGCGTCGGGTGGAGCCAGCGAGTTCCAGACCACACGACAGCTGCCCTGGTCCGAGTTCCGGCGTATGCTACTTGGAACGCACTTTTCTGGGAGCGTGAAACGGAAGCTGGAGGATGACTTGAAGAATATCCAGCAGGGAGACAAATCGGTGCAGGAGTACTACTAGGAGTTTATGCAGTTGCTTAACTGCGTGCCTTTCGTTACCCGTGATGGACCGCATGAGGTCGAGTTGTTCGAGTCTGGTCTTCGACCTGAGATCTATACCCTGGTGCACGCTCGGAGGCTACAGACCCTTGGTGAAGCCGTTGAGCAGGCACTGTGGGTGGAGCAGGGCAACACGAAGATTGCCAAGAGGAGCGGGTCGGTCGCACAGAGTTCTGAGAGGAAGCGACCAGCAACTGATGATGGAGGACAGGCTAGTTCTTGGAGACCGCCACGACCGTCGCGGCCTCAGTCTCATGGCCAGGGGCATTCTGAGCAACAAGAGTCTGGTTGGACCCCAGAGGCAGCAACAGCAGCAGCCGCAGCAGCAGCCACGACGTCGTGACAGATGTATTTTCTGTGGAGAACCTCATCTGTCTCACACCTGTGATCTGAGGTGGGGTCGTTGTTATAAGTGTGGACAGTCAGGCCACGTTCGAGGCTTCATGCCCCTATCGACTTCCACGGCACCATCTTCAGCCTCGGCTCCTAGTGCATTTCGACAGAGGACGTCAGCTCAGCAGTCTTTTGCTCCAGTGAGCAGGTCACCTCCCTTCCACTCTTCTGATCACTGGCCACCGGCTCAGAGCGGTCGGGTATATGCCGCTCAGGTGGAGGACTTTACAGCAGCCGATTATGTGGTGACAGGTATTATTTTACCTTCTGTCATTAGATTTTGCATTGTATTGCATTTGAGCATCCTAGTCATTTGTTAGGAGTATATTTGCATCATTGCCTGGGTTAGGGGTAGGATGGTTACCACGTGCACGGGAGGTTCAGATTCCCGATCATATTTTGCACATGGAGGAGTGTCATTGGTCCTACCGGTGTAGATTGAGTCCTAGATTTACCAGCAGACCAGATGGCTGCGGGACATGAATAGGATGCTCGGGATGGATGGGCAGGCTCGGTACTTTCACGACGATCGATTGTGCCGCGAGGATATTGACCAGGAGGTGTTCGTGTACCAGGAGGTGTTCGTGTACTAGGGATGCTAGAAGAGATATGGTGGCTCGAGCTAGAGGTTTGCTTCATGTTTTTGAAGGAGCTTGCAGACAGCTTTGGGGGCTGGAGTCGGAGATGACGGACACCTACCCCTACTTATGTGAGGCATCGGACTATGGGATGCTGTTTAGTTTTGTTTGGAGACGAAACTCTTTTTAGTGGGGGAGGGATGTGGTGACCCGGACTTTTGTAGAAGCTTTGCGGGTTTATCAGTGACTATAGGAAGCTCACGCAGTGTCGTGGAGCTTGTAGAATTGAAATTGGATTTTAAAATGGACCCGGCGCGAAAATCGGATCAATTTGGCTTTTCCGGGGGCTTTTCGGCAAAATTTCAGATGAGAATTTGGAAAATCGGACAGCGGATTTGGATCATCAGCGTGCGAAAACGATCAAAATGGTGTATTCACTTTATTTTCGCGGCAAAATTACTGTTCACACGAGGCCGAACAGTAATTCCGCCCGACGAAATACTGTTCCGGCGACCGGCGGCAGGGCGGCCGAGCGGCGGCGCACGGCGAGCCACAGCGGCGCAGCGGCGGAGCAGGGCCGCGGGCGGGCGCGGGCAGGCGGTGCAAGCGGCGGTCCACAGAATAGTCGTGCCACCGGGTTGCACGGAAGGTTGAGGTTGCCACGTGGCAGCTCCTCATTGGTCGGGCGGCGTCAAGGAGGGCGGCCTGTCTGGGGACACGTGGCGACTTCTGGTTTGCTGACACTTTCCGGAAGACCCGGCGCGTAGACCGGGGCGTGGACCCACGTGAACCGCGTGGTGACACGTGGCGTGTCCCTATTGGCGGGTGCACGCCGCCCACGGGCTCGAGGCACGTGGACACGTGTGGCGGCTGGTGACAACTGTGGCGGCGCCCGATGGGTGGGCGCCGCTGTCCGCTGTTTGGCGGACGACGTGTCGCGCCCGGGGCTCTTCCGGGCGCTGCACAGTGTTCCCGAATTGGGCCTGCACTGTAGCAGCCCAATATTTCCGGCGCCCGATTCTTGGGACACAGTGGATTTTGGCATTTGTTTTCTGGGCCTATAAATACAGCTCCACTTTCCTCCTCCCTTTCTGTTCTTTTTTCCGAGCTTTAGAGAGAGAATCTGAGGGTGTGTCCTTAAGAAGACTTCTTCCTCTCTCTATCCTCCATCTCTCTAGGAAGTTTTGGAATTTTTGGAGGTGCCGACAGCGAGTCATCTGCGACGCGGTGCGCTTCGACGTTTCCTCTTTCTCGGCCCATTTCCGTCGCAGTTCAGTCAGGATTTTCCTGTGCGCAAACCAGGAGGAATTTTTGGACGATTTCTTCGACAGCGTTTCCTGAGAGGTAAGGCTTCGATTTCCGTGTTGATCGTTTCGCTTCATTTTGGGTTTTGGCACGGTTCCCGAGGCATCTTTTGACCCTATTTTCTGTGATGGATTTCCTGGACAGCATGGCTTGTTGATTTTATATCTTGGCGTAGGAACATCAGATCGAGGCGTTTAAAGAGTCGATTTTGATCTACGCGTCGCAAGGAACATCCCCGTATTTTTCTTGGATTTTTCTGAATTTCCCAAAGTGAGAAATCACTGTTTCTCCAGAGTTAAGTGCTACAGTTTTTTTTTGGAGGATCCTTTAGGGATGGTTACCTTGTAGAATTTATATCTTGACCTGCAGAACTCGGATTTGGACGTGCAGGTACTCGTTTCGAAGGTATCGACGCGAGGATCGCTGTGATATTTTTATTGGAATTTTCTGGCATTTTCAGCAGGTGAAAAAGGCATCTTTGGGACTGATTTCTGTATGTGTATGTGGGGGTAGTTTTTGGGATTTATGGACTTTATGTTGTACCCAGGAGAGTTGCGGGTATTACTGGACCCCTTGGAGTAGGAGATTTGTATTTCCTGGTACTTTCAGCTGTGGGATTTGGACAGTCAGCTCTTCAAGTGGGTAGTTGTTGCTTACCTCTTACTGTGATTTACTCACTAAGTTTATTTAGAGGATTCCCCGTTTGGACTTATTGATTGATTACCATGCATGATTGAATGATAAAAATGCGAGCCTATCATTTGAGATTAATTATGTGGATAAAGCATGTTGGAAATATTACTGGGATAATACTGTTGTTGGAACATGATCTTGGAGATATTTTAATAGTGATAATTAACATGCCGTGTAGCACATAGATTTTATAAAAGTTGGTTAAATGGATTAAGTATTGGGACATGATGACATATCTATGTGCGGGTACCACTTTGAGATTTATATGGACAAGGGATTATATACATGTGTAGTTGGCTGATGATTTTAGCATGATGGTTATATTTATGCGGAGCTATTACTTAATACACATGTGGAGTTACTGTTTGATAGTCTTTCTTTTATCTTTCTTGAGGACTGTTGCATGCTTGTTTGGACATCTAGATAGGCCACTATTTATTGCTACACTATCATATTGGGATTTGACTTAGGAGAAACCATGATTGTTTTCTTTCTCCTTCTCATTTTGACTTTTGATTCATATTGCTCGGGTTCGAGCAGGGGTTTGGGATAGTGTAGTCGGGACCTTGGAGTCTGGGACAGGTCGTACTTGATTGTGGACTTGTGGGGTATTGCGGTAACCGCGGACATTAGGCGGTTGACCGGATGTTTACCTTTGCATCAGATTGGGGTTTTCTTTAGTGGAGGGGTTTTCCACTTTGATCATAGTCATGATCCAGTCCTGCTTTTATGATACTTATGACATGGTTACTTTCCTCGTGTGGGTAGCTCCCCTCGAGTGCCACTTCGAAGCGTGCGGGGTACCAAGTGGGTACCGGACGGCATTGACTCATTGCTATCACTTTGGTGCGGATCAGGTTGCACGATGATGATAGCGGCAGCAGGCGGTACCAGTTTTTACTGGTGGCTAGATTGGTTTATTTGGACAGATGCGGTTACTGATGCATACTTACAGTCATTCATTTTGGCACTGCATTTAGAGGCATACTTGTGGTAGTTCCTTTTTATTTGTAGTCTTATAGCTTACCACTTTCTTCATTCTTTGCCTCTGGTAGACTTAGTGGGTATGTCGGAGTTTGAGGCTTTACCCACAGGGGGAGGCTACTGGTTTACTAGTGGTTCTCACCCCCACTGTTGTTTTTCTCTCTTTCTTTTCCTTGTTTTGCAGAGCCTTCTGCGGGAGCTGCTGGGCCATCGGCAGCGGATCGAGGTGAGGGGATCGCTGAGTAGATAGATCTCCGGTGAGGCTGTGAGTTGCTATTAGACAATATATTGTACCCTTTTACTCAGACTGTAGTAGTTCACTTTTATTTTTGTGGTCTGGCTTTGGCCAGCTGGGTGTATTATTTTGTGAGCTGGGAGTTTATTGTATTTTTTTTACAGTTTTATTTCTTTTCCAGTCTGAGATATTATGTAGTTCTTTAGTTCAGCTCTGTATTATGCTCTTTTTTGTACATTTATATCTGAGCAGGTTACCGACGCTTCGTGTACATGGAAAATTCCGTGTGCATGGCGGATCTGTTGGCGAGCCCGGGTTCTGGTTTCCACCCGGGCGTGACAATAACATCTCTAGATCATGCTAAAATATTTGGGGCCCATAATTGTCTTTCTATATTTTCTAGGCAACTATCAGATTTACCAGCTATATAATAATAAGCTAATCATGATCAACATGCATACAATAGCTTTAGAAGGCATTCCATATATTTCGGAGAAATTCCAACCCACCTCAAATGCATTCCGCAGGCAATCGCTGAAGTCGGTGAAGCTCCGCACCGCTAACTGTCAAAAATTTGCCGGAACGCCCAAAATTGCGCCGCACGTACGTGCGCTGTCACGGTCCTCGGAAAAATCCCCCGGAAGCTCGATCAATCCTCTCGAGTCCTCTAATGAAGGTCCGGCCGCTCCGGCTCCCGCTGCCCTCTCACAGCACACGCACACACTCACGCACGCGCACGAACGCCTCGACTCCGCGCCGAGAAAATCCAAGGCTCACGGTATCAATGCCAAGGATGGAAAGAATAATCCAATTAAGCTCCATCAAAACCCAACAAGAAAACCAAAGCCAACTACCAAAATCTGCCACTTACCTCACGTGTGGTCGATGTGCGCACGCGGCTCCGCTCGACTCCAAGCCCAACCAACCAGTAGGAACCCACCAAAGCTCAAATCTCAACCTCTTCTTCTCCTTCTTTCTTTTTCTTGCATTCACTCTTTTCCTTTCTTGTCTTTCTTTCTTGTTCTGTCGTGGAGAAGAAGCAGGGAGAGGGCTCCTTTAAATACCAAGGAGAAGGGTAATGTGAAATGACCATAAGGCCCCTAAAAAAAAAACACGTCAGCAGCTCAAAATCAAGCACCCTGCTGCTGTGTTCCGGAACACAAAGGCCTGTTCCGGAACACAGGGGCCTGTTCCGGAACTCAGCAGCCTAGTCCGCAAAAGATCCTGCAGCAAGCTTCAACTCGCGCCGCCGACTCACTTTCCGCCCCGGAAGCTTCCGCATCACTCAGAAAACTCCCGAACCCCTCTGTAAACATAAGGTACACATGTCCAAAGCCTTTCCCACTCAGTAAGCTCAACTGTGGGGTCGGTGCGCTCAATCCAACAATCCGGTGTTCTCATAAGAAATCCTCCCTTGGACTCTTTTCTCGTTCTTTCTCATTTCCTTTCTCTATTCCACAGCGGTTTATAATCAATTATGTAATCCTTTACAGGCCAAGTCCAACTCACTTTTATCTTCGGGGCCTCCACATCAGTCCGAGTCAACCCGAACTCCGCTGTAACCTGAAAACCCACGTGGTCCAACACAACCCAAATTCCGCGCACAACCGCGGAGATCGATTCTCTATCCAATCCAATACTCAGCAAGTACTTCCCAAGTACACAATGCCCCGAGGTCACAGATTCTAACTGGGCTTCCAAGTTCGACGCCGCTAACTCACTTTCCATCCCAATGGATTCTGCGTCGATCCGAAATAATCAGAACTCATCCGTAATCCCAGATGGAACACGCCCGAGGCGATTTCTCCGCACCACGCCATCTTGCGAGGTCGGTACACTCTACAAAGATCCCGTACTCTACACTCTCCCCTCCTTTAAAAAGGTTTCGTCCTCGAAACCAGAATAAATCCATAACTCAGGAGGGTGTCTCAATAAATGGGGATCGAAAAAACTGAACTCATCCTCGGGCTTCTCAAATGACCTTTCACACTCATCATGACGGCTCCACTGAACCTTCGCTCACCCGACTGCATAAACCTTCGACTCACCAGCAAGAATTTGCATCGGTAGCTCTTGATAACTCAGATCCTCACCAATTGCCAAAAAAGGTGAGAGCCAAAACATGCGGGTGATAAAATACTCGCGGACCAAGCTCCCCGCGTAAACTCAAATCCACGCATCCCAGCGAATAATGGTTTCCAGAAAACCTGATCTCCAAATCCAAAACTCCACGCCTGCCATTGGCATAAAACCTCCGTTGCTCCTTAGAAACCAAAAGCTCAAGTTCCACACACAGCTCTCACATCCATCCACAGGGGAAAAATTTCCAACATTGGAAACCACGCACAACCCTTAGCTCTCAATTCCAAGTGCCCAAAAGTGGCGACCACCAATCGAACACCTCATTCCAAGGTTGCACTGCTCGCCTAAACAAGGCGTACCTGACCATAATGTCCATGCCGGGATAATGATATACTAAATCAATCATACCGCTCCAATAACTCTGTCTATCGGTGTAGCCTCGATCAAGTCCTCCTGAGTAACCCTGTACTTCAGGCTCAAGAATCTCTGAATCATTCCATGACCTCTCTATTACGGCAATATCCGTAACAATGCTGGTATTCTCCTCAGCTTTGCCTCTTCCAAGCTACACTGGCCTCTATCACTAACATAGGTCTAAGACCAACCCCAAACGGTATCACTCTTCGTTGGGTCCTCTATCACTCTTGCAACAGTAATCCCATGGCTGATCACAAAATCTTCCGAAGTCCAAGTGCAAACTCTCACAACTTGGAAACAACTTCTTCTCATAGAAGTTGCAGTACTATCCTCAAATGCTCCTCATGCTCAATGTCACCTCGGAAACAATCCAAATATAATCATCATAATCAAAAGCCTCACGTATAACAAAATCACTAACGGCACGGCAACTGGATGTAGAGCTCAAAATCACGCGCCGATACAACAGCCCGGTCCAAGTACTGCCGGAGCACACAATTCCTCAAAATCCAGAAGGCCGCAGGGCCTTAGTCAATCCACTTGACCTTGCTGTAAGCTCAAAATATCCCTATCGGGTTCAGAACTCTATCTGGCACAGCCCTCAGCTGTAAGGTTCCATAATGCTTCCAATCTCCCACAAAGGGCATCAACCAAAACACGATCCAAATCTGTCTGTGCTCGAACCGTCACAGCACCCTCAACGGTGTGCACTCACAACGTGGCAACAAACTCAGGTATCAATCTCTTGGATCCTCACTGTCGTGCTCCCATGATGCGGTACTGGGTCACACAGACCTCCCAAACCATCAAATCCCGCAACGGCGCTATCAGCTATCTCTCTCTATGTCTCACAGGTAATACTCCAAGAGATGCTGCCGAAGTCGGCGCGGTTTCCAAACCACGTCGATCACTATCTCGATCTCAAACTCACCAAACGGTGGCTTCAAAATCAAATCGGGTAAACTCTCACTCGAGATCACTCGGCAAATAAATGATATTCCTTAGTCTCGGTGCCGCCGTAGGCACCTCCTCAATAGTAGCTAACAAGCGATACAACCGCGACTCAACCTTTGTCGTGCTCTAGCATCCTCTCTAAGCACACTCCTCCTGGCCAGGTCCACAGAGGGTCATTGTCCTCTCTCGACAATCCATGATAGCCTAACGTTGGGATATCCAATCCCTATCCAACCTCAAATCAACACCTTGGAGCTGATGTAGGACTAACAACTCTAGGATTAATCGAAGGTCCTACTGGACTGGGCGGGACTGGCAACACTCATCCATGTGCTATATGTGATACGGAACCTGATCCTCACGTGCACAAGCCAACAATCCCATCTTCGGCCCGCACGACGCTATCCAAGCTCTACTAAAACACACCCAAGCGGCGTCGGCATCAACAAGCTCCAACTCTAAGGACCAAAAGCAACCACAACTGGTACGACGCGATCCACTATCCTGGCATGTCACGCCCCGGGGTCGAAACTGCGACCCGGGCTCGCCAACAGATCCGCCACCTATGCCACTCCCGCATAGGCGAAGCGTCCTACCTGCAAGAAAAGTACTACAGCTAGACAGATATCAGAGCTATAAATAAAAAATCTACTATAAACCAAAATCAATCATTGTACAACTGGAAATAATACAACAATGTCCATCTCCCAAAAATGATAATCATACAATATCCTCATATAAAAAGCTCAGAACTCAACAGGGAGGTATTTCCAATAAATATATCAGTGTACAGGCTCTCAATACAAATCATGCCCTCACTACATCAGTCTCTCAAAGAGAAAAATAAAATAGCTAATCTACTAAAGCTCTCCTCAGAAGGGGTACCGCTACTCTCCAACGACGGGTAGGGATCTAGCACGCGACTCCCTCGCCTCGATCAACAACCGCAGAATCAGCAACACCGCTAAGACTCTGCAAAACAAAGGAGAGAAAGAAGATGAGGAGGGAAACCCCCAACGGGTGTGAGAACTACACCTAAAAAGGGAGTCCTCAGTGGGTACCGCCACCAGGCCCGACGATCTGCCCACTAAGTCCACTAGAGGCATGAAGTAATCAAAGCAGTGAAGAGTAAAATAAGACAGCTGGAGATCCTCAACAGCTACCATGCCTCTATCTAAATGCTCAAATGGGGAAACTCTGATAAAGATATGCAACACTCGCACACGAGGTGCTCAATCGACCCAATCGAGCTGACTGCCACATCGGGTCCAGTCAAACCTGCGCCCACCTACAACCACCTCCCGCTGACGGGCAGGAATTACGTAGGGCGTCCAAACGGACTAACTCGCTATCGAGTAGTGGCTCATGCAGGCTATAGTCAAAATCCACGCTCTCTCTCTCAGAACGGATAAACTCAAGATCACCAAGCCTCTCGCACAACGGTCAACAACTCACAATGACCTTGGGACCACCGTCAATCCCCAAACGGTTTCCCACAACACTAGCACTGGTCTAAACACAGCTACTAGACTCAACTCGGTCCCCTTGACACGAGTGCAACAATAAAGCAAATGTCTGTAATAAACCCAATCTAATGCCACCAGTAAAACTGTACTGCCTGCTGTGCCTGCCTGTATCGGGTATGCTGGCCGACGCATAACACCGATGAAAAGGAGTCTCAAGGACTCAAAGTATGTATAACACTCCGGAGTGGCACTCGAGGGGAGTGACCCACACGAGTAAAGTATCTCAGTAACCAATAATATAAGTATAAATCTGCAGGACTGGATCATGACTCTGATCAAAGTGGAAAAGCTCAAACACTAAAGAAAGCCTCGGTCCTCAATCAGATGCAAAAGTACTCAAATAGTGGGAATCTCCGTCCACTAGAGGAAACTGATACCCAATCTGATGCAAAAGTAAACATCCGATCAACCGCCCAAGATCCGCGGTTGCCGCAATACCCTACCGTCTATAACCAGTCCTAGAGTCGACCTCCGGTCAACCGCCCAAAGTCCGCGGTCACCGCAAAACCTTGCCACCCGCAATCCAGCACAACCCGTCCCTAACACCAATGTCCCGGCTACACTACCCCAGACCCCTGCTCGCACCCGAGCAACACAGACCACCTGACTAGCAAAGAAGGAGAAAAGGATAGCATGGTTTCTCCTAAGTCAAGTTCCAATAAGTAGTGTAGCAGTAAAACGTGGCCTAACTACATGTCCATACAAGCATGCATTTGTTCTCAAGCAGAATATAAGAAGGTAAACCACATGCCAAAATCATCAATGCCTACACCTGTCCATAATCCTCGATCATAATAACTCCTCAGAGTAAAAATCCGCACATAGCTATATAATCCTGCCCCCATCGCATAAACAACCACATAAAAGGCTATGTGCTAACATGGCATGTTACATAATCAACATAGGGTAACATTATCCTATGTAAGCTTACACTAATCATCAACATAGATGTCCAGATCATGCAAGTCCTCATTAGGCATCATAAATACTATTCTTGCAATTAATCACACAATTATTATTACCAAGCTTACCTACCTTTCAAACATAACCCATGTACCCTAAACATGCATGCATCCTAACATACAGAATTAGAGAACCGTCCACCGGTTTCTGGAAACAAAGCACCCACCTGAAACGCTTTCCGCAGGCAAAACTGAAGTCGGTGTAGAGCGTGTGTCACGCCCCGGGTCGAAACTGCGACCCGGGCTCGCCAACAGATCCGCCATCTGTACGGAAACTGCCGTACAGACGAAGCGACTACCCTGCAAAAGATCTAATGCTACACATATCAGAGACTGAAAATAAAACTGGTAGCTAACAAAAATAACTGAACATCTGAAATAGAAAAACTCCACTAATACACCAATCCCCAATACAGGTCTTTCAAATGAAAAGTAAAATACAAGCCTCACCCTCTTAGTACAAAAGTGGTAACATAAAGCTAACAGGGTACATCTATCTATGACTCACAATGCTGGTAAGGAACTACTCGGCCGCGTCCTCACCTCGATCTGCTGTCTCCGCACGAACTAAGCGGAACAGCTGCCTCAACCTGTCACCGCAGCGGGTGTGAGATCTACTGCAGAAGGCAGATCTCAGTGGGTACCGTCCTAATATCCACGGTATGTCCACTAAGTCTACTGGAGGCAAAACAGATAGGTATGCAGATAGATAATAAAGGGAAAGCAAGAAAGGTACTACAGCTAATAGTAACGACATCATGTTGAAGGAACTCTACTTTGACCCTGCTATGCATAACACTAACACTGCTAAAAATATGCCTCAAGTATCATGCTCAAAGGAAACTCGTCTATGAACATGCTATGAAACTCACTCACACAAATCACCCAATCGCAATGACTGTCCCACTTTTGGGATCAGTCAAGCCTGCGCTCATCTACTGCCACAAATGCCCAAACAGGACTTGGTCTTACGTAGGGTGTCCCTCAAGGACTATCTCAGTAATCACATCGCAGCCTCGTCAGGCTCGTATCATCATCATCGCATCCGGAGCGTAGCTCGCGGGGAGCCCCCCGCGAACTCAAGTATCTCAAGTATCTCATAACTGGCATAAAATGCCATGCTCAGCAGGCTATAATCCTCGATCAAACAGATCGTATCACGAGCTCAAAAGCACAACTCGGTCGGTGAAAGACCCCTCGACTCGATCAGGAAATGCCCACACGATCTCAAGCTACGTCGAGAAACCTCGACGACTCAATCTGATAATGCATAACCCATGGCTAAGTCGGGAAACCCCACCACACGACTCGATCTGCCAGAACCCTGAAATCCTCAAAGCTAGGTAGGAGAACCACATCCACCAATAAATCAGAACACATCCCATGATCTAGAATAATCTCCTCCAAATCTCAAAACTCAAATGACACTATATGTTGGGTCGTATATAATACGGATCTAATAGGGGAAGCAAACACCTAGAGGGGGGTGAATAGGTGTAAACGTATAAACACTCAAAAAACGTTGCGATAAAAAACCCAATGCGGAAATGAAAATAACTCGCAAGATTTTACGTGGAAACTCCATCACCGGAGTAAAAACACCACGGGACCGATAACACGGCAGAAATCCACTAGAATTAAAACACGTACAAGGTGATTTACCGTACACACTTACGACTCAACCTTTTCCATACGCTCCTAGAGGATCTTCTCCGCTCGCTCCAGACGCTTCTCGAATCCACGATCTGCGCCCAACGCCGAATCCACGGCGTCCAACGTCGAATCCACGACGTCCGACCGAATCCACGGTCTTCACCCAATAGCACCCTTCGAATCCACGAACGTGCCTCGCTCCGAATCCACGAGAGCGAATGAACCTTGAATCCACAAGGACACGCGAATCCACGCGCCGATTTTGGGGTAATCGTTGTTTTTGGGTGGTGATGATCCGCCGAATACTTAGATCAAAGATAGATCGGAAATACCATCTAAGTATTCATTAGTTTGATTCAACTCAAGATGTGAGTATGAAAACCTAGAATCAAACTAATCAATATAGATGAAGAAACATAGAGTATTCTCTAATGATTTCCTTTCTTCTCTATATGTGGATCTATAGCCGTATAAGATGATATATGAAAATGAACGGCTATGTGGATTGACCCTAGAAAGAAAGACATAGGGTCTATTTATAGGTTAGAAACCTAGGAAGGAGATAAGAATCAAAAACCTGCCATTTCTGGAATTTACGGACGGCGATCCGGATCGTGATAACTGAGATCCGGATCGTCATAACGAAACAGCCAATTCCAGAAAAAACGAAGGTTCGGGATCCGGATCATGTGACTACGATCCGGATCGTTCATACAGTTCACCAAACATCAACGTTCGGGATCCGGATTGCGAAGCAAGATCGGATCGGTCAAGGAGATGGTAAACTCAAACGTTCGGGAACGGATCAAGAGACTTACGATCCGGATTGCGACGATGTATGAACGAACCACCTTCGGGAGT
>CM055070.1:26962318-27091744 GCA_029204045.2 Tillandsia leiboldiana
CTGTCCCAAACTGGCACAGTAAAGCCCGCGCATGTCGTATAGGAAGCGCACCTGCCCATGCGCGTTTTGCGGGTCGTACAACGCACCTGCCACCCCGTGGGGCCTACTACGCACCTACCCACTCCGGCGTGGGGAATCCTAACGACCACTATGGACCACCTGCCCACTCCCCGTGGGGCGCCTATGCACCTGCCCTGCGCGTGGGGCGTACTACCACCTGACCACTCCCCGTGGGGCGTACTACGCTCCTACCCACTCCGGTGTGGGGAGTACTACTGACTACTATGGACGCACCATGCCCAATCCACGTGGGGCGTCCTGCCGATACTACGAACGCACCTGCCCACCTCTACGTGGGGCGTCCTAGTGGTCCATCTCAATCAATCATCACGCATCGGAGCGTACTCGAGGGGAGCGACCCCACCGAGCTCTAGTGTTAGTCCGTTTCAACCTATCTCATAAATGGCACATGCAGGCTATGATCCTCGATCAAACAGATCGGATATCAATACCAGATAACACATCACAGTCGGGAACCCTCCACGACTGGATCAGGGAATGCCAGAATCCTCTCCAAGCTATGTCGGAGAACCCTCAACGACCCAATCTGATAATGCATATCCAGGGCTAAGTTGGGAAACCTCCCCGACTCAATCTGCCCGAGCCCAACATCTCAAACCAAAATCGGAGAAACCTCTCCATGATCTAGAATAATCCCACCAGGGATCTCAACTCACTGACACTAGAAGCTCGTCACACAGAGCTCTAAAAATCCACTCGGCCCCCTGGCACGATGATACAAGCATTCTGAACCTACTCAACCCTCTGGAAAGCTCACAAAAATCCAAACTATTTTTAAAGTCTCAATTTCCTTAAAACCGGTCCAGCCGATTTTTAACACGGTTTCAGATGCCAATCTAATGCCACTAATCAGCAGTCTAGTGTCATAACTGTGGTGACCACGGACTTTGTAGAAGCTTTTGCGGTTTATCAGTGACTATAGGAAGCTCATGCAGTGTCATGGAGCTTGTAGAATTGAAATTGGATTTTAAAATGGACCGGGCGCGAAAATCGGATCAATTTGGCTTTTCCGGGGGCTTTCGGCAAAATTCGGATGAGAATTTGGAAAATCGGACCAGGATTGGACTGATCGCGTCAGCGCGCGAAAACGATCAAAATGGTGTATACACTTTATTTTCGGAGCAAAATTACTGTTCACGCCGGAACAGTAATTCCGGCCGCCGGAAATACTGTTCCGGCGACCGGCGACGGCGGCACGCGGCGAGCGGCGGCGCACGCGGAGCACAGCGGCGCAGCGGCGAGCAGGGCGCGGGCGGGCGCGGGCAGGCGCGCAAGCGGGCGGTCCACAGAATAGTCGTGCACGGGTGCACGGAAGGTTGAGGTTGCCACGTGGCAGCTCCTCATTGGTCGGGCGGCGTCAAGGAGGGCGGCCTGTCTGGGACACGACGACTTCTGGTTGGTGACACTTTTCGGAAGACCCGCGCGTAGACGGGGGCATGGACCACGTGAACCGCGTGGTGACACGTGGCGTGTCCCTATTGGCGGGTGCACGCCGCCCACGTGCTCGAGGCACGTGGAACACGTGGGCGGCTGGGACACTGGGCGGCGCCCGATGGGTGGGCGCCGCTGTCCGCTGTTGGCGGACACGTGTCGCGCCGGGCTCTTCCGGGCGCGCACAGTGTTCCCGAATTGGGCCGCACTGTAGCAGCCCAATATTCCGGGCGCCCGAATCTTGGGACACAGTGGGAATTTTGGCATTTGTTTTCTGGGCCTATAAATACAGCTCCACTTTCCTCCCTTTCTGTTCTTTTTCCGAGCTTTAGAGAGAGAATCTGAGGGTGTGTCCTTAAGAAGACTTCTTCTCTCTCTATCCTCCATCTCTAGGAAGTTTTGGAATTTTTGGAGTTGCCGACAGCGAGTCATCTGCGACGCGGCGCGCTTCGACGTTTCCTCTTTCTCGGCCATTTCCGTCGCAGTTCAGTCAGAATTTTCCTGTGCACAAACCAGGAGGAATTTTTGGACGATTTCTTCGACAGCGTGTTCCTGAGAGGTAAGGCTTCGATTTCCGTGTTGATCTTTGCTTCATTTTGGGTTTTGGCACGGTTCCCGAGGCATCTTTTGACCCATTTTCTGTGATGGATTTCCTGGACAGCATGGGCTTGTTGATTTTATATCTTGGCGTAGGAACATCGGATCGAGGCGTTTAAAGAGTCGATTTTGATCTACTCGTCGCAAGGAACATCCCCGTATTTTTCTTGGATTTTTCTGAATTTCCCAAAAGTGAGAAATCACTGTTTCTCCAGAGTTAAGTGCTACAGTTTTTTTGGAGGATCCTTAGGGATGGTTACCTTGTCGAATTTATATCTTGACCTGCAGAACTCGGATTTGGACGTGCAGGTACTCGTTTCGAAGGTATCGACGCGAGGATCGCTGTGATATTTTTATTGGAATTTTCTGGGCATTTTCAGCAGGTGAAATAAGGGCATCTTTGGGACTGATTTCTGTATGTGTTGTGGGGGTAGTTTTTGGGATTTATGGACTTTATGTTGTACCCAGGAGAGTTGCGGGTATTACTGGACCCCTTGGAGTAGGAGATTTGTATTTCCTGGTACTTTCAGCTGTGGGATTTGGACAGTCAGCTCTTCAGGTGGGTAGTTGTTGCTTACCTCTTACTGTGATTTACTCACTAAGTTTATTTAGAGGATTCCCCGTTTGGACTTATTGATTGATTACCATGCATGATTGAATGATAAAAATGCGAGCCTATCATTTGAGATTAATTATGTGGATAAAGCATGTTGGAAATATTACTGGGATAATATTGTTGTTGGAACATGATCTTGGAGATATTTTAATAGTGATAATTAACATGCCGTGTAGCACATAGATTTTATGAAAGTTGGTTAAATGGATTAAGTATTGGGACATGATGACATATCTATGTGCGGGTACCACTTTGAGATTTATATGGACCAGGATTATATACATGTGTAGTTGCTGATGATTTTAGCATGATGGTTATATTTATGCGGAGCTATTACTTAATACACATGTGGAGTTACTGTTTGATACTCTTTCTTTTATCTTTTGAGGACTGTTGCATGCTTGTTTGGACATCTAGATAGGCCACTATTTATTGCTACACTATCATATTGGGATTTGACTTAGGAGAAACCATGATTGTTTTCTTTCTCCTTCTCATTTTGACTTTTGATTCATATTGCTCGGGTTCGAGCAGGGGTTTGGGATAGTGTAGTCGGGACCTTGGAGTCTGGGACAGGTGTACTTGATTGTGGACTTGTGGGGTATTGCGGTAACCGCGGACATTAGGCGGTTGACCGGATGTTTACCTTTGCATCAGATTGGGGTTTTTTCTTTAGTGGAGGGGTTTTCCACTTTGATCATAGTCATGATCCAGTCCTGCTTTTATGATACTTATGACATGGTTACTTTCCTCGTGTGGGTAGCTCCCCTCGAGTGCCACTTCGAAGCGTGCGGGGTACCAAGTGGGTACCGGACGGCATTGACTCATTGCTATCACTTTGGTGCGGATCAGGTTGCACGATGATGATAGCGGCAGCAGGCGGTACCAGTTTTTACTGGTGGCTAGATTGGGTTTATTTGGACAGATGCGGTTACTGATGCATACTTACAGTCATTATTTTGGCACTGCATTTAGAGGCATACTTGTGGTAGTTCCTTTTTATTTGTAGTCTTATAGCTTACCACTTTCTTCATTCTTTGCCTCTGGTAGACTTAGGGGTACGTCGGAGTTGAGGCTTTACCCACAGGGGGAGGCTACTGGTTTAGTAGTGGTTCTCACCCCCACTGTTGTTTTTCTCTCTTTCTTTTCCTTGTTTTGCAGAGCCTTCTGCGGGAGCTGCTGGGCCATCGGCAGCGGATCGAGGTGAGGGGATCGCTGAGTAGATAGATCTCCGGTGAGGCTGTGAGTTGCTATAGACAGATATTGTACCCTTTTACTCAGACTGTAGTAGTTCACATTTTATTTTTGTGGTCTGGCTTTGGACAGCTGGGTGTATTATTTTGGTGAGCTGGGAGTTTATTGTATTTTTACAGTTTTTATTTCTTTCCAGTCTGAGATATTTGTAGTTCTTTAGTTCAGCTCTGTATTATGCTCTTTTTTTGTACATTTATATCTGAGCAGGTTACCGACGCTTCGTGTACATGGAAAATTCCGTGTGCATGGCGGATCTGTTGGCGAGCCCGGGTTCTGGTTTCCACCCGGGGCGTGACAGATTAAGTTGGTATCAGAGCTTAGGGATAGGTCAAGTTGGGACTTAGAAAACCCTAGGCTTATGTTGGACCCTAGTATGATAGGGCGTGAGAAGACGTGATGTTGTTGGCGAAAGTCGGTGATTGGGTTATTTGACTCTTCCGATGAGGGAAGAGGGATTGACATATCTTGTTTCTGTGAACGGTTATGTTGGCTGCAGACAACATAAAGCTACAGAAATTGGGGGGATGTCTTTGACTTTCGCTAGATTGGGTCGTGCGTGGTTACGTCCTGACTTGTGTTTTCTGTTGGCAGGATGCCTCCCCGACGTCGGATTACTACTCGGGGTACCCTTACACCCCCTGAGGAGCCGGAGCAGACCGGATCTTCGGAGTTGAGTGAGCTGAGGGCCATGGTGGCCCAATTGGCGGAGCATACCCGTCGGCAGGAGCAAAGGATTGACCAGCTTGTAGCCCAGAGAGAGGCGGGCGCCGTCCCCGATTGTTTTGGAGGCCCCTGTATCACCTGTACCACTTCGTGTTCCGACGGCGCCATCATCGAGTAGTGGGGCTCGAGGAGCGGCCCAGCCTTTGAACCCCTTCTCAGGAGGAGTATATCGCGGAGAAGCTCACCAAGTTCTGCCAGTATGGACCGCCTAGATTCTCGGGGCAGAACGCGCGACCGTGGGATTCGGAGGCTTGGTTATCTTCGATGGAGAAGCTGTTTAGGGATTTCTTCATCGACCCGAAGTACAGAGTGCACATGGCAGTGCATTGTCTCGAGGGGGATGCTGACGCATGGTGGCGTCGGGTGGAGCCAGCGGAGTTCCAGACCACACGACAGCTGCCCTGGTCCGAGTTCCGGCGTATGCTACTTGGAACGTACTTTTCTGGGAGCGTGAAACGGAAGCTGGAGGATGACTTGAAGAATATCCAGCAGGGAGACAAATCGGTGCAGGAGTACTACTAGGAGTTTATGCAGTTGCTTAACTGCGTGCCTTTCGTTACCCGTGATGGACCGCATGAGGTCGAGTTGTTCGAGTCTGGTCTTCGACCTGAGATCTATACCCTGGTGCACGCTCGGAGGCTACAGACCCTTGGTGAAGCCGTTGAGCAGGCACTGTGGGTGGAGCAGGGCAACACGAAGATTGCCAAGAGGAGCGGGTCGGTCGCACAGAGTTCTGAGAGGAAGCGACCAGCACCTGATGATGGAGGACAGGCTAGTTCTTGGAGACCGCCACGACCGTCGCGGCATCAGTCTCATGGCCAGGGGCATTCTGAGCAACAAGAGTCTGGTGGACCCCAGAGGCAGCAACAGCAGCAGCCGCAGCAGCAGCCACGACGTCGTGACAGATGTATTTTCTGTGGAGAACCTCATCTGTCTCACACCTGTGATCTGAGGTGGGGTCGTTGTTATAAGTGTGGACAGTCAGGCCACGTTCGAGCTTCATGCCCCCTATCGACTTCCACGGGCACCATCTTCAGCCTCGGCTCCTAGTGCATTTCGACAGAGGACGTCAGCTCAGCAGTCTTTTGCTCCAGTGAGCAGGTCACCTCCCTTCCACTCTTCTGATCACTGGCCACCGGCTCAGAGCGGTCGGGTATATGCCGCTCAGGTGGAGGACTTTACAGCAGCCGATTATGTGGTGACAGGTATTATTTTACCTTCTGTCATTAGATTTTGCATTGTATTGCATTTGAGCATCCTAGTCATTTGTTAGGAGTATATTTGCATCATTGCCTGGGTTAGGGGTAGGATGGTTACCACGTGCACGGGAGGTTCAGATTCCCGATCATATTTTGCACATGGAGGAGTGTCATTGGTCCTACCCGGTGTAGATTGAGTCCTAGATTTTACCAGCAGACCAGATGGCTGCGGGACATGAATAGGATGCTCGGGATGGATGGGCAGGCTCGGTACTTCACGACGATCGATTGTGCCGCGAGGATATTGACCAGGAGGTGTTCGTGTACCAGGAGGTGTTCGTGTACTAGGGATGCTAGAAGAGATATGGTGGCTCGAGCTAGAGGTTTGCTTCATGTTTTTGAAGGAGCTTGCAGACAGCTTTGGGGGCTGGAGTCGGAGATGACGGACACCTACCCCTACTTATGTGAGGCATCGGACTATGGGATGCTGTTTAGTTTTGTTTTGAGGACGAAACTCTTTTTAGTGGGGGAGGATGTGGTGACCCGGACTTTTGTAGAAGCTTTTGCGGGTTTATCAGTGACTATAGGAAGCTCACGCAGTGTCGTGGAGCTTGTAGAATTGAAATTGGATTTTTAAAATGGACCCGGCGCGAAAATCGGATCAATTTGGCTTTTCCGGGGGCTTTCGGCAAAATTTCAGATGAGAATTTGGAAAATCGGACAGCGGATTTGGACTCAGCGTGCGAAAACGATCAAAATGGTGTATTCACTTTATTTTCGGCGCAAAATTACTGTTCACGCCGGAACAGTAATTCCGGCCGCCGGAAATACTGTTCCGGCGACCGGCGGCAGGCGGCGAGCGGCGGCGCACGGCGGAGCACAGCGGCGCAGCGGCGGAGCAGGGCCGCGGGCGGGCGCGGGCAGGCGTGCAAGCGGGCGGTCCACAGAATAGTCGTGCACCGGGTGCACGGAAGGTTGAGGTTGCCACGTGGCAGCTCCTCATTGGTCGGGCGGCGTCAAGGAGGGCGGCCTGTCTGGGACACGTGGCGACTTCTGGTTGGCTGACACTTTCCGGAAGACCCGGCGCGTAGACCGGGGGCGTGGACCACGTGAACCGCGTGGTGACACGTGGCGTGTCCCTATTGGCGGGTGCACGCCGCCCACGTGCTCGAGGCACGTGGAACACGTGGGCGGCTGGGACACGTGGCGGCGCCCGATGGGTGGGCGCCGCTGTCCGCTGTTTGGCGGACACGTGTCGCGCCCGGGCTCTTCCGGGCGCGCACAGTGTTCCCGAATTGGGCCGCACTGTAGCAGCCCAATATTTCCGGGCGCCCGATTCTTGGGACACAGTGGGAATTTTGGCATTTGTTTTCTGGGCCTATAAATACAGCTCCACTTTCCTCCCTTTCTGTTCTTTTTCCGAGCTTTAGAGAGAGAATCTGAGGGTGTGTCCTTAAGAAGACTTCTTCCTCTCTCTATCCTCCATCTCTCTAGGAAGTTTTGGAATTTTTGGAGGTGCCGACAGCGAGTCATCTGCGACGCGGTGCGCTTTGACGTTTCCTCTTTCTCGGCCCATTTCCGTCGTAGTTCAGTCAGGATTTTCCTGTGCGCAAACCAGGAGGAATTTTTGGACGATTTCTTCGACAGCGTTTTCCTGAGAGGTAAGGCTTCGATTTCCGTGTTGATCGTTTCGCTTCATTTTGGGTTTTTGGCACGGTTCCCGAGGCATCTTTTGACCCTATTTTCTGTGATGGATTTCCTGGACAGCATGGGCTTGTTGATTTTATATCTTGGCGTAGGAACATCAGATCGAGGCGTTTAAAGAGTCGATTTTGATCTACGCGTCGCAAGGAACATCCCCGTATTTTTCTTGGATTTTTCTGAATTTCCCAAAAGTGAGAAATCACTGTTTCTCCAGAGTTAAGTGCTACAGTTTTTTTTTGGAGGATCCTTTAGGGATGGTTACCTTGTAGAATTTATATCTTGACCTGCAGAACTCGGATTTGGACGTGCAGGTACTCGTTTCCAAGGTATCGACGCGAGGATCGCTGTGATATTTTTATTGGAATTTTCTGGGCATTTTCAGCAGGTGAAATAAGGGCATCTTTGGGGACTGATTTCTGTATGTGTATGTGGGGGTAGTTTTTTGGGATTTATGGACTTTATGTTGTACCCAGGAGAGTTGCGGGTATTACTGGACCCCTTGGAGTAGGAGATTTGTATTTCCTGGTACTTTCAGCTGTGGGATTTGGACAGTCAGCTCTTCAAGTGGGTAGTTGTTGCTTACCTCTTACTGTGATTTACTCACTAAGTTTATTTAGAGGATTCCCGTTTGGACTTATTGATTGATTACCATGCATGATTGAATGATAAAAATGCGAGCCTATCATTTGAGATTAATTATGTGGATAAAGCATGTTGGAAATATTACTGGGATAATACTGTTGTTGGAACATGATCTTGGAGATATTTTAATTGTGATAATTAACATGCCGTGTAGCTCATAGATTTTATAAAAGTTGGTTAAATGGATTAAGTATTGGGACATGATGACATATCTATGTGCGGGTACCACTTTGAGATTTAATATGGACAAGGGATTATATACATGTGTAGTTGGCTGATGATTTTAGCATGATGGTTATATTTATGCGGAGCTATTACTTAATACACATGTGGAGTTACTGTTTGATAGTCTTTCTTTTATCTTTCTTGAGGACTGTTGCATGCTTGTTTGGACATCTAGATAGGCCACTATTTATTGCTACACTATCATATTGGGATTTGACTTAGGAGAAACCATGATTGTTTTCTTTCTCCTTCTCATTTTGACTTTTGATTCATATTGCTCGGGTTCGAGCAGGGGTTTGGGATAGTGTAGTCGGGACCTTGGAGTCTGGGACAGGTCGTACTTGATTGTGGACTTGTGGGGTATTGCGGTAACCGCGGACATTAGGCGGTTGACCGGATGTTTACCTTTGCATCAGATTGGGGTTTTCTTTAGTGGAGGGGTTTTCCACTTTGATCATAGTCATGATCCAGTCCTGCTTTTATGATACTTATGACATGGTTACTTTCCTCGTGTGGGTAGCTCCCCTCGAGTGCCACTTCGA
This sequence comes from Tillandsia leiboldiana, assembly GCA_029204045.2. Taxonomy (NCBI): domain Eukaryota; kingdom Viridiplantae; phylum Streptophyta; class Magnoliopsida; order Poales; family Bromeliaceae; genus Tillandsia; species Tillandsia leiboldiana. The sequence goes on from CM055070.1 coordinate 26,971,333, forward strand.
AGCGTGCGGGGTACCAAGTGGGTACCGGACGGCATTGACTCATTGCTATCACTTTGGTGCGGATCAGGTTGCACGATGATGATAGCGGCAGCAGGCGGTACCAGTTTTTACTGGTGGCTAGATTGGGTTTATTTGGACAGATGCGGTTACTGATGCATACTTACAGTCATTCATTTTGGCACTGCATTTAGAGGCATACTTGTGGTAGTTCCTTTTTATTTGTAGTCTTATAGCTTACCACTTTCTTCATTCTTTGCCTCTGGTAGACTTAGTGGGTATGTCGGAGTTTGAGGCTTTACCCACAGGGGGAGGCTACTGGTTTACTAGTGGTTCTCACCCCCACTGTTGTTTTTCTCTCTTTCTTTTCCTTGTTTTGCAGAGCCTTCTGCGGGAGCTGCTGGGCCATCGGCAGCGGATCGAGGTGAGGGGATCGCTGAGTAGATAGATCTCCGGTGAGGCTGTGAGTTGCTATTAGACAGATATTGTACCCTTTTACTCAGACTGTAGTAGTTCACTTTTATTTTTGTGGTCTGGCTTTGGCCAGCTGGGTGTATTATTTTGGTGAGCTGGGAGTTTATTGTATTTTACAGTTTTTATTTCTTTTCCAGTCTGAGATATTATGTAGTTCTTTAGTTCAGCTCTGTATTATGCTCTTTTTTTGTACATTTATATCTGAGCAGGTTACCGACGCTTCGTGTACATGGAAAATTCCGTGTGCATGGCGGATCTGTTGGCGAGCCCGGGTTCTGGTTTCCACCCGGGGCGTGACAATAACATCTCTAGATCATGCTAAAAATATTTGGGGCCCATAATTGTCTTTCTATAATTTTCTAGGCAACTATCAGATTTACCAGCTATATAAATAATAAGCTAATCATGATCAACATGCATACAATAGCTTTAGAAGGCATTCCATATATTTCGGAGAAATTCCAACCCACCTCAAATGCATTCCGCAGGCAATCGCTGAAGTCGGTGAAGCTCCGCACCGCTAACTGTCAAAAATTTGCCGGAACGCCCAAAAATTGCGCCGCACGTACGTGCGCTGTCACGGTCCTCGGAAAAATCCCCCGGAAGCTCGATCAATCCTCTCGAGTCCTCTAATGAAGGTCCGGCGCGCTCCGGCTCCCGCTGCCCTCTCACAGCACACGCACACACTCACGCACGCGCGCACGAACGCCTCGACTCCGCGCCGAGAAAATCCAAGGCTCACGGTATCAATGCCAAGGATGGAAAGAATAATCCAATTAAGCTCCATCAAAACCCAACAAGAAAACCAAAGCCAACTACCAAAAATCTGCCACTTACCTCACGTGTGGTCGATGTGCGCACGCGGCTCCGCTCGACTCCAAGCAGCCAACCAACCAGTAGGAACCCACCAAAGCTCAAATCTCAACCTCTTCTTCTCCTTCTTTCTTTTTCTTGCATTCACTCTTTTCCTTTCTTGTCTTTCTTTCTTGTTCTGTCGTGGAGAAGAAGCAGGGGAGAGGGCTCCTTTAAATAGACCAAGGAGAAGGGTAATGTGAAATGACCATAAGGCCCCTAAAAAAAAACACGTCAGCAGCTCAAAATCAAGCACCCTGCTGCTGTGTTCCGGAACACAAAGGCCTGTTCCGGAACACAGGGGCCTGTTCCGGAACTCAGCAGCCTAGTCCGCAAAAAGATCCTGCAGCAAGCTTCAACTCGCGCCGCCGACTCACTTTCCGCCCCGGAAGCTTCCGCATCACTCAGAAAACTCCCGAACCCCTCTGTAAACATAAGGTACACATGTCCAAAGCCTTTCCCACTCAGTAAGCTCAACTGTGGGGTCGGTGCGCTCAATCCAACAATCCGGTGTTCTCATAAGAAAATCCTCCCTTGGACTCTTTTCTCGTTCTTTCTCATTTCCTTTCTCTATTCCACAGCGGTTTATAATCAATTATGTAATCCTTTACAGGCCAAGTCCAACTCACTTTTTATCTTCGGGGCCTCCACATCAGTCCGAGTCAACCCGAACTCCGCTGTAACCTGAAAACCCACGTGGTCCAACACAACCCAAATTCCGCGCACAACCGCGGAGATCGATTCTCTATCCAATCCAATACTCAGCAAGTACTTCCCAAGTACACAATGCCCCGAGGTCACAGATTCTAACTGGGCTTCCAAGTTCGACGCCGCTAACTCACTTTCCATCCCAATGGATTCTGCGTCGATCCGAAATAATCAGAACTCATCCGTAATCCCAGATGGAACACGCCCGAGGCGATTTCTCCGCACCACGCCATCTTGCGAGGTCGGTACACTCTACAAAGATCCCGTACTCTACACTCTCCCCTCCTTAAAAAGGTTTCGTCCTCGAAACCAGAATAAATCCATAACTCAGGAGGGTGTCTCAATAAATGGGGATCGAAAAAACTGAACTCATCCTCGGGCTTCTCAAATGACCTTTCACACTCATCATGACGGCTCCACTGAACCTTCGCTCACCCGACTGCATAAACCTTCGACTCACCAGCAAGAATTTGCATCGGTAGCTCTTGATAACTCAGATCCTCACCAATTGCCAAAAAAGGTGAGAGCCAAAACATGCGGGTGATAAAATACTCGCGGACCAAGCTCCCCGCGTAAACTCAAATCCACGCATCCCAGCGAATAATGGTTTCCAGAAAACCTGATCTCCAAATCCAAAACTCCACGCCTGCCATTGGCATAAAACCTCCGTTGCTCCTTAGAAACCAAAAGCTCAAGTTCCACACACAGCTCTCACATCCATCCACAGGGGAAAAATTTCCAACATTGGAAACCACGCACAACCCTTAGCTCTCAATTCCAAGTGCCCAAAAGTGGCGACCACCAATCGAACACCTCATTCCAAGGTTGCACTGCTCGCCTAAACAAGGCGTACCTGACCATAATGTCCATGCCGGGATAATGATATACTAAATCAATCATACCGCTCCAATAACTCTGTCTATCGGTGTAGCCTCGATCAAGTCCTCCTGAGTAACCCTGTACTTCAGGCTCAAGAATCTCTGAATCATTCCATGACCTCTCTATTACGGCAATATCCGTAACAATGCTGGTATTCTCCTCAGCTTTGCCTCTTCCAAGCTACACTGGCCTCTATCACTAACATAGGTCTAAGACCAACCCCAAACGGTATCACTCTTCGTTGGGTCCTCTATCACTCTTGCAACAGTAATCCCATGGCCTGATCACAAAATCTTCCGAAGTCCAAGTGCAAACTCTCACAACTTGGAAACAACTTCTTCTCATAGAAGTTGCAGTACTATCCTCAAATGCTCCTCATGCTCAATGTCACCTCGGAAACAATCCAAATATAATCAAATCAACCGGCCTTGTATAAATTAAAATCACTAACGGGCACGGCAACTGGATGTAGAGCTCAAAATCACGCCGATACAACAGCCCGGTCCAAGTACTGCCGGAGCACACAATTCCTCAAAATCCAGAAGGCCGCAGGGCCTTAGTCAATCCACTTGACCTTGCTGTAAGCTCAAAATATCCCTATCGGGTTCAGAACTCTATCTGGCACAGCCCTCAGCTGTAAGGTTCCATAATGCTTCCAATCTCCCACAAAGGGCATCAACCAAAACACGATCCAAATCTGTCTGTGCTCGAACCGTCACAGCACCCTCAACGGTGTGCACTCACAACGTGGCAACAAACTCAGGTATCAATCTCTTGGATCCTCACTGTCGTGCTCCCATGATGCGGTACTGGGTCACACAGACCTCCCAAACCATCAAATCCCGCAACGGCGCTATCAGCTATCTCTCTCTATGTCTCACAGGTAATACTCCAAGAGATGCTGCCGAAGTCGGCGCGGTTTCCAAACCACGTCGATCACTATCTCGATCTCAAACTCACCAAACGGTGGCTTCAAAATCAAATCGGGTAAACTCTCACTCGAGATCACTCGGCAAATAAATGATATTCCTTAGTCTCGGTGCCGCCGTAGGCACCTCCTCAATAGTAGCTAACAAGCGATACAACCGCGACTCAACCTTTGTCGTGCTCTAGCATCCTCTCTAAGCACACTCCTCCTGGCCAGGTCCACAGAGGGTCATTGTCCTCTCTCGACAATCCATGATAGCCTAACGTTGGGATATCCAATCCCTATCCAACCTCAAATCAACACCTTGGAGCTGATGTAGGACTAACAACTCTAGGATTAAATCGAAGGTCCTACTGGACTGGGCGGGACTGGCAACACTCATCCATGTGCTATATGTGATACGGAACCTGATCCTCACGTGCACAAGCCAACAATCCCATCTTCGGCCCGCACGACGCTATCCAAGCTCTACTAAAACACACCCAAGCGGCGTCGGCATCAACAAGCTCCAACTCTAAGGACCAAAAGCAACCACACCTGGTACGACGCGATCCACTATCCTGGCATGTCACGCCCCGGGGTCGAAACTGCGACCCGGGCTCGCCAACAGATCCGCCACCTATGCCACTCCCGCATAGGCGAAGCGTCCTACCTGCAAGAAAAGTACTACAGCTAGACAGATATCAGAGCTATAAATAAAAAATCTACTATAAACCAAAATCAATCATTGTACAACTGGAAAATAATACAACAATGTCCATCTCCCAAAAATGATAATCATACAATATCCTCATATAAAAAGCTCAGAACTCAACAGGGAGGTATTTCCAATAAATATATCAGTGTACAGGCTCTCAATACAAATCATGCCCTCACTACATCAGTCTCTCAAAAGAGAAAAATAAAATAGCTAATCTACTAAAGCTCTCCTCAGAAGGGGTACCGCTACTCTCCAACGACGGGTAGGGATCTAGCACGCGACTCCCTCGCCTCGATCAACAACCGCAGAATCAGCAACACCCGCTAAGACTCTGCAAAACAAAGGAGAGAAAAGAAGATGAGGAGGGAAACCCCCAACGGGTGTGAGAACTACACCTAAAAAGGGAGTCCTCAGTGGGTACCGCCACCAGGCCCGACGATCTGCCCACTAAGTCCACTAGAGGCATGAAGTAATCAAAGCAGTGAAGAGTAAAATAAGACAGCTGGAGATCCTCAACAGCTACCATGCCTCTATCTAAATGCTCAAATGGGGAAACTCTGATAAAGATATGCAACACTCGCACACGAGGTGCTCAATCGACCCAATCGAGCTGACTGCCACATCGGGTCCAGTCAAACCTGCGCCCACCTACAACCACCTCCCGCTGACGGGCAGGAATTACGTAGGGCGTCCAAACGGACTAACTCGCTATCGAGTAGTGGCTCATGCAGGCTATAGTCAAAATCCACGCTCTCTCTCAGAACGGATAAACTCAAGATCACCAAGCCTCTCGCACAACGGTCAACAACTCACAATGACCTTGGGACCACCGTCAATCCCCAAACGGTTCCCAACAACACTAGCACTGGTCTAAACACAGCTACTAGACTCAACTCGGTCCCCTTGACACGAGTGCAACAATAAAGCAAATGTCTGTAATAAACCCAATCTAATGCCACCAGTAAAACTGGTACTGCCTGCTGTGCCTGCCTGTATCGGGTATGCTGGCCGACGCATAACACCGATGAAAAGGAGTCTCAAGGACTCAAAGTATGTATAACACTCCGGAGTGGCACTCGAGGGGAGTGACCCACACGAGTAAAGTATCTCAGTAACCAATAATATAAGTATAAATCTGCAGGACTGGATCATGACTCTGATCAAAGTGGAAAAGCTCAACCACTAAAGAAAGCCTCGGTCCTCAATCAGATGCAAAAGTACTCAAATAGTGGGAATCTCCGTCCACTAGAGGAAACTGATACCCAATCTGATGCAAAAGTAAACATCCGATCAACCGCCCAAGATCCGCGGTTGCCGCAATACCCTACCGTCTATAACCAAGTCCTAGAGTCGACCTCCGGTCAACCGCCCAAAGTCCGCGGTCACCGCAAAAACCTTGCCAACCGCAATCCAGCACAACCCGTCCCTAACACCAATGTCCCGGCTACACTACCCCAGACCCCTGCTCGCACCCGAGCAACACAGACCACCTGACTAGCAAAGAAGGAGAAAAGGATAGCATGGTTTCTCCTAAGTCAAGTTCCAATAAGTAGTGTAGCAGTAAAACGTGGCCTAACTACATGTCCATACAAGCATGCATTTGTTCTCAAGCAGAATATAAGAAGGTAAACCACATGCCAAAATCATCAATGCCTACACCTGTCCATAATCCTCGATCATAATAACTCCTCAGAGTAAAAATCCGCACATAGCTATATAATCCTGCCCCATCGCATAAACCAACCACATAAAAGGCTATGTGCTAACATGGCATGTTACATAATCACATAGGGTAACATTATCCTATGTAAGCTTACACTAATCATCAACATAGATGTCCAGATCATGCAAGTCCTCATTAGGCATCATAAATACTATTCTTGCAATTAATCACACAATTATTATTACCAAGCTTACCTACCTTTCAAACATAAACCATGTACCCTAAACATGCATGCATCCTAACATACAGAATTAGAGAACCGTCCACCGGTTCTGGAAACAAAGCACCCACCTGAAACGCTTTCCGCAGGCAAAACTGAAGTCGGTGTAGAGCGTGTGTCACGCCCCGGGGTCGAAACTGCGACCCGGGCTCGCCAACAGATCCGCCATCTGTACGGAAACTGCCGTACAGACGAAGCGACTACCCTGCAAAAGATCTAATGCTACACATGTATCAGAGACTGAAAATAAAACTGGTAGCTAACAAAAATAACTGAACATCTGAAATAGAAAAACTCCACTAATACACCAATCCCCAATACAGGTCTTTCAAATGAAAAGTAAAATACAAGCCTCACCCTCTTAGTACAAAAGTGGTAACATAAAGCTAACAGGGTACATCTATCTATGACTCACAATGCTGGTAAGGAACTACTCGGCCGCGTCCTCACCTCGATCTGCTGTCTCCGCACGAACTAAGCCGGAACAGCTGCCTCAACCTGTCACCGCAGCGGGTGTGAGATCTACTGCAGAAGGCAGATCTCAGTGGGTACCGTCCTAATATCCACGGTATGTCCACTAAGTCTACTGGAGGCAAAACAGATAGGTATGCAGATAGATAGATAAAAGGAAAGCAAGAAAGGTACTACAGCTAATAAGTAACGACATCATGTTGAAGGAACTCTACTTTGACCCTGCTATGCATAACACTAACACTGCTAAAAATATGCCTCAAGTATCATGCTCAAAGGAAACTCGTCTATGAACATGCTATGAAACTCACTCACACAAATCACCCAATCGCAATGACTGTCCCACTTTTGGGATCAGTCAAGCCTGCGCTCATCTACTGCCACAATGCCCAAACAGGACTTGGTCTTACGTAGGGTGTCCCTCAAGGACTATCTCAGTAATCACATCGCAGCCTCGTCAGGCTCGGTATCATCATCGCATCCGGAGCGTAGCTCGCGGGGAGCGACCCCGCGAACTCAAGTATCTCAAGTATCTCATAACTGGCATAAAATGCCATGCTCAGCAGGCTATAATCCTCGATCAAACAGATCGGTATCACGAGCTCAAAAGCACAACTCGGTCGGTGAAAGACCCCTCGACTCGATCAGGAAATGCCCACACGATCTCAAGCTACGTCGGAGAAACCTCGACGACTCAATCTGATAATGCATAACCCATGGCTAAGTCGGGAAACCTCCACGACTCGATCTGCCAGAACCCTGAAATCCTCAAAGCTAGGTAGGAGAACCACATCCACCAATAAATCAGAACACATCCCATGATCTAGAATAATCTCCTCCAAAGCTCAAAACTCAAATGACACTATATGTTGGGTCGTATATAATACGGATCTAAATAGGGGAAGAAACACCTAGAGGGGGGTGAATAGGTGTAAACGTATAAACACTCAAAAATCGTTGCGATAAAAAACCCAATGCGGAAATGAAAATAACTCGCAAGATTTTTACGTGGAAAACTCCATCACCGGAGTAAAAAACCACGGGACCGATAACACGGCAGAAATCCACTAGAATTAAAACACGTACAAGGTGATTTACCGTACACACTTACGACTCAACCTTTTCCATACGCTCCTAGAGGATCTTCTCCGCTCGCTCCAGACGCTTCTCGAATCCACGATCTGCGCCCAACGCCGAATCCACGGCGTCCAACGTCGAATCCACGACGTCCGACCGAATCCACGGTCTTCACCCAATAGCACCCTTCGAATCCACGAACGTGCCTCGCTCCGAATCCACGAGAGCGAATGAACCTTGAATCCACAAGGACACGCGAATCCACGCGCCGATTTTGGGGTAATCGTTGTTTTTTTTTTGGGTGGTGATGATCCGCCGAATACTTAGATCAAAGATAGATCGGAAATACCATCTAAGTATTCATTAGTTTGATTCAACTCAAGATGTGAGTATGAAAACCTAGAATCAAACTAATCAATATAGATGAAGAAACATAGAGTATTCTCTAATGATTTCCTTTCTTCTCTATATGTGGATCTATAGCCGTATAAGATGATATATGAAAATGACGGCTATGTGGATTGACCCTAGAAAGAAAGACATAGGGTCTATTTATAGGTTAGAAACCCTAGGAAGGAGATAAGAATCAAAAACCTGCCATTTCTGGAATTTTACGGACGGCGATCCGGATCGTGATAACTGAGATCCGGATCGTCATAACGAAACAGCCAATTCCAGAAAAACGAAGGTTCGGGATCCGGATCATGTAACTACGATCCGGATCGTTCATACAGTTCACCAAACATCAACGTTCGGGATCCGGATTGCGAAGCAAGATCCGGATCGTTCAAGGTAGATGGTAAACTCAACGTTCGGGATCCGGATCAAGAGACTACGATCCGGATTGCGACGATGTATGAACGAACCACCTTCGGGATCCGGATCGAACAGCCTGATCCGGATCCTGAACATGTCCCAAGTCCAGTTTTTGATTTTTATGCAATGAAAGATTCTTCCAAGTGTTTCTACACTATAAGAAGTATTCGGATCACACAAATTCTTTAGTTAAACATACCTGATCCTTTTGAATTCTTCTTTCTTGAGATTGAGTTAAATGATTCAACTTTCTTCACCTTCAATCTTCAGGACTTGAAACTTTCACGAAACTACGCCAACTCAAATTCCGTAACAATCTCCCCCTTTGGCGGTTTCGTGACAAAACACAGATCCACTAAAGAAAATTCAAAAAGATATTTTTGTTGCTATCACCATACAACAAAAATTTACAATGGAGATCCAAAATACAATACATGAGTTAAACTCCTAAAACAGACTCTAGACTTAGACATCTGTACTCTCTGCCAAAAAGAAATCATTCTTGACAAAAGAAATCGTTAGATACCTCAAGAATTTTGTATTATTCAAAAACCACAAACAGAGATGAAGTTTAAACTCATTTATACTTACCATGACATTTATATTCAGATATGTAAACTGATCATAGTTAAAAAAGCACCAACATATCTTCTTTGCACGTAAAAACCAAATGTCATGAACATGTTTGTGACAAACTAATATATATATATAGATATGTAATTGATCAGAGTTAAGAACCAACATATCTTCTATGCAATCAAAAACCAAGTGTCACAAACTTGTTAGTGAACATCAACTTGTTAGTTATATTACATGCCCAAATAGTTAGCAAATAGTTAGTCGAGGCATGCATTCATACAGCTGAAAAACCTCAAGTTGAGAATGGAAGTTGGAGTAATACTTACCTTGATATTCATCCAGTTTTCATATCAAACATTGTTCACTTACCTTGATGTTTCATGCAGTCAACATTGTTCAAAGTTCTCTCTAACTCTCTCCCCCTTTTTGTCACAAAACAAAGCCAAAATGTAGTTAAGACTACGAAATGTGAGGAGAGTAAAAAGTTCCAATAAAATGTAAAACCTGAGAACTAAGCTAACGTAAGTATAAAACTAAATCCTAAAATCGTAATCCTGCACAAAAGGAAAGGAAAAGAAAATGAGTCAAAAGTAATCAGTTGTCAGAATCTGAGTCTTCAGAGCTTGTGCAACCCATCTTAGAGAGTATCTTTCGCATCCGCTTGTCCATTGAATTGATCTTCTTCGTTATGGTAATGTGAGCTGCCGTTGTAATTTCAAGCTCTTTGGTAATTCGTTGTTGCTCCGTCAAAATTTGTTCTTGCTTAACAGATAGTCGCTGTTGTTCCTTGATAATCGATGTTATTGATGCTTCATCATCTGTGCCAGTTGCTTGTCGAGATGGTGATGCGGCAGTGCTTGTACTGTGCTTTGTTCCAGATGCAGGAACTGGAGTGACATGCGGCAACTTATGGAGGGATTTGACAATAGTAGACTCATTTATCATGCTCAGACATTGATGATAAGTTGTTGAAGTAATGTCAACCTGAAATTTCTGTAAAATCCTCATTATAATCAAGGGAAATGGAATTCTCTCAGTGGGGTGAGGATGCTCAACATATCGCGCCATTCTATTCCAGATAATGTATGGAATGTTGATATTCAATGCCGTTGCCTCTGATCGATGTCCTATGAGATACAAAAACAGCAACCGGTCCCATCTCACAACCTTTGTCTGCATATTTGGAAGTATATTGTAGCATGTGATGAAGTTTAAGAAGCGATATTCAAGACGAAGTTCTTTAGAACGAACAGATTTTTCGGTTGATTGTGTTCCCTCGAGACAAATTCCCTCTATAACTTTTTGCCATAATGTGTTTGTCAAATTTACCCCCTTCAAGAAGTGAACTCCTTTCTTGCTGGCTTCCATTCCCAAAACCTCGCCAATCAATTGTGGAGTAATCTTAAACCTTGTGCCTTGGATGTTCGTGTAGAACTCCATAGGACCGTTCTCAACCTCTCGAAGATGTCGTGCATTAGTGTAGAAGGTCCTCACATGATGCAAACAGTAGCCAAGAGTTTCTGGGAAACGACATACTTGAATAAGGTTTGCTTGTTCAATCAGAAGGCCAAAGGCAGGGGAGTGACCTTGCAGAGCCTCAATGTTAACATGCCTTTCACCAATGCATTCGCGATGTGCAAAGGCTCGAAGACGATCAGTGTTAACGAATACTTCTTCCAAGCGATGTGGTGAGTCAGGAGCTATCGGCGTGTCAACATTAATGTCCTGTCGTAGCCCACAGCGTCTAGTTATTCTCTTTCTTTTCATGGAGATGATTGGTGCTGCCTTTGATGCTTTTCCTGGTCCTTTATTTGCCTTTTCTTTTGATTTAGCAGACGCCTTTCTCCTTGAATCATCAGACGGTTCTTGTTCATACATTGAGTCATCATCATCCGTCAATGCTGCCCAGTCAACCTCATGACAATCTACCTCTGTGTCACTGACCTCGACAAAATCACCTTTTTGTTGGAGGTTCTTGGCTCTCTTTAGTTTATTTGTAGGGCGAGTGTGTACCATTGAGACCAGGAGAAGGATTAACCAAGAGAAACACATTGAATTAAGTGCCATTGAACAAAATGCTTGAGTAAAGAAGGTGTCCTGTGAAAACCAACTCAAGAACACAAAAATTCTTAGTTTTCAAAAATTGGAAAAATTGTACCCAAACAATCATAATCATGTAGAGAGACTAAGAATCAAATTAGTTTTGCAAAAGGACTTTTAAAAATAGATCAATTGCATGAATTTCGAAAATCCTTATTATATGCCCTAAAACCGAAATTTTAGAAATCGAAGCCTAAAAATCCGTTAATCAGGAGAAAACCTAGCATATAATCAAAACTAAACAACCCAGAGTTCTTATTTCAAAAGAAATTTGATCAAAAACCATCCACAAACAAAATCGATCCAAGAATTTCGTACGTTTGAGGAGGAAAAGAGAAAAACGGTGAAAAACCGAGATTTTGATCAATAAAACTTACTTGGAACTGAAGAACTTGAGTTAGAAAGCTTCCAAGGAGGATGAAATCTAGAGAGAAGCGCTCTGGAAACTTTTGAACAAAAGATTGGAGTAAAAGAAATCAAAACCCTTTTGTTCTTTATAAAAACATAGCCGCGATCCGGATCCTCCCGAGCTTGCGATCCGGATCGGCTACCCGCAGTGAAAAAACTGCGTTCGGGATCCGGATCGGCAGGTCCAATCCGGATCGTCAGCCCGCAGGAGAAAACCTGCGTTCGGGATCCGGATCACCTTGCCCGATCCGGATCGGCCCCAACTTTTTCTTTAGAAAAATTTCAGAGAAATTCAAGAAAAAACCAGAAAAAGATTGTAAGCACAAAGGTGTATCAACTTTAAACAAAAAGCATCGTTTCACACAACAAGAATTAGATTATGCCAAATCTATCAGTAATATCCAAAAATGAAACGAAAATTTACAAGAATTAAATCCCTTAAAGTTGAACACCTTCAATTACATCTAACTTGATCTTATGAGTAATGCCTTTATCAAATAATCAATTCGGTAAAGAAAATGAAATACAAAGATCAATAGATGTTTGAAATCCCAAATATGGTAGATAATATTTCTAGACAATCTGTTGAAGAGAGTGGCTCTTTGAGCATCTTTCTTTAAAATCCCACCTTATACCAACCTTGAAATTTGACAGAGTCAAGTATTTCAACATGCATTTTACTTAATCAAAAATTTGAACAACCATGCTTGGTATACATGTGGTAGCTGCACACAATACTCGGACGACCGAGGTGGTAGCTCTTTCCTCCATGTGGTGGTAGTTTTCACACTCCTCATTGGGATGTAACTCTTTCCACATCTTTTGAGCATTTTACATTATCTTTGACTCCCCCTCAATTGGCTATCAATTATTTAAGATATAAAGTATTCAACCAAAAATTGATCTCGATTTCATACTCGACTAAACAGTCAAATAAGATAATGACTATACCAAGAGATCATTGAGAGAGAAATTGACTTTGATCACTTTAGAAGATGATTTAATTAACATAAACGATCATTGCAACAATGAAATATTATGATGGCAAAAGCATAATAAATTTCTAAATGTGTGAACAGATGCAATTAAAGTCAATTAAGATCTATGCTCAATTACTATCCTATGTATAAACATAGATATTGAATAGAACAAAACAAATACAAAACCTATTTTAAGCAAAGGTTTCAAAAAGAAGTTTATTTCAAAGAAAGCATACCAATTGCTTTTCGCAAATGAATAAAACGTTTTTGATCCAAAGGTTTTGTTAAAAAGTCAGCTAATTGATCTTCAGTTGAAACATATGAAAGTTGAAGAGTATTTGATTCAACTAGCTCTCTAAGAAAATGATATCTAAGTTCAATATGTTTTGTTCTAGAGTGCAACACAGGGTTTTTAGAAATGTTAATTGCACTTGTGTTGTCACAAAGAATTGTTACCGAAATTGCTGAAATGCGGAAGTCACTCAATACGCTTTTCATCCAAATGAGTTGAGTTGAGCAACTTCCAGCTGAAATGTATTCCGCTTCGGCAGTCGAGAGTGCTATGCAATTCTGCTTTTTACTGTGCCATGCAACAAGGCAATGGCCAAGATAGAAGCATGCACCACTCGTGCTTTCCGATCATCCACTGATCCTGCCCAATCGGCATCTGAGTATCCAACAATGTCCAGACTTGTTCCCATAGGATACCAAATTCCGAAATTAATTGATCCTTTGATGTACCGGATGATCCGTTTCACCGCTTTCAGGTGAACCTCCTTTGGTGCTGATTGATATCTCGCGCAAATCCCAACACTAAAGGATATATCCGGGCGACTAGCCGTGAGGTAAAGTAGACTTCCAATCATACTTCTATACAGTTTCTCGTCTACATTCTCACTATGTGATTCACTTCCAAGTCCCTTGTGGCTAGTTCCCATTGGAGTTGGAAAATCTTTACAATTTTCTAGATCAAACTTTTTGACCAACTCCAGTGCATACTTGGATTGACTCAAGTGAATACCTTCATCATTTTGTTTAATTTGCAATCCAAGAAAATAAGACAGTTCGCCCATCATGGACATCTCAAATTCGCTTTCCATGGTCTCCGCGAATTTAGAAGCATCATTATCTTTTGTTGCACCAAATACAATGTCATCGACATAGATTTGTGCTACAATGAAATTATTTGATAATGCTTCACAAAGAGAGTCCTGTCAGCTCCCCCTCGAGTATAGCCCTTCTCCAAAAGGTGCTTTGTTAACCTTTCGTACCATGCTCGCGGTGCTTGTTTCAGACCGTAAAGAGCCTTTTTCAAACGAAAAACATGGTTAGGTTGTTTATGATCTACAAAACCTTTCGGTTGAGCTACATAAACTTCCTCATTTAAAAACCCATTTAGAAATGCGCTCTTGACGTCCATTTGAAATAATTTGATTTTAAAATGACAAGCAATAGCAAACAATATACGAATGGACTCGAGTCTAGCTACAGGGGCGAAAGTTTCGTCAAAGTCTATACCTTCTACTTGAGAGTAGCCTTGAGCAACTAGTCGTGCCTTGTTCCTGATGATAGTACCATCTTCATCTTTCTTGTTCTTGAAGATCCATTTGGTACCTATCACATTATGTTGCTTTGGAGGCTTCGTTAATTCCCAGACTTTGTTTCGCTCAAATTGATGGAGCTCTTCCTGCATTGCTTTAATCCAGTAGTCATCCTGAAGAGCTTCATCTATTGTCTTTGGTTCGATTAAAGATACGTAGCAAGCAAATCCGCAAACCAACTGCCTTCGAGTTCTAACTCTTTCTTGTGGATCTCCAATGATGTTCGATTCCGGATGATCCTTGGAGATTCGTAGCGTTTGTTGAAACGGAGTACTCGGAGGTACACGAGATGATTCCTGCACATCAGATAAACTAGAAGAACCATTAGATGCATCATTAATATTGGAAGTATTATTATGAGAAGATGCACTAGCAGGAGAATCATCATCTAGAGAGATATCGAGGGTAGATTTTTCAGATTCAAAATGAGAAGCTTCATCTACTTTAACATTTATAGATTCTACGATCGTCTTAGATTCAATGTTAAATACTCGATATGCTCTGCTATTCGTAGAATAACCCAAAAAGATCCCTTCATCACTTCGAGAGTCGAACTTTCCAAGATTTTCACGGTCACGTAAGATGTAACATCGACTCCCGAAGATACGAAAGTACTTGATATCCGGTTTTCTACTAAACCACAGCTCATATGGTGTATTCAAGGTTCCTGGGCGCAAATACACTCTGTTAATGACATAGACAGCGGTGTTCACAGCTTCAGCCCAAAAATGTAGCGGTAATTTCCGGCTATGAAGCATCACACGCGCCATCTCTTGAACAACCCTGTTTTTGCGCTCAACAACACCATTCTGCTGAGGTGTATAGGGTGCCGAGAATTCATGTTTAATGCCATTTGAACTACAAAAGTCAATGAATTTTGAATTTATGAATTCTCCACCCCTATCACTTCTAACACGAATGATCTTTTCATTCTTTTCAATCATAATACGATGGCAAATCTCATGAAAAGAGTCAAACGTATCAGCTTTCTCTCTCAGAAATGCTACCCAAGAAAACCGAGAGAAAACATCAACCAATAAGAAAAAAATATACAATTTACCTTGCAATGATGGTTGACGAGTTGGCCAAAAGAAAAAGAAGAAAAGAAAATAGTCTACACAAACTATACAAGATTTAATCGTAGAACGATTAAGGACAAGGAGGGGTTTCACCTTTGCATACCCAAACCTTTTGAGTTTTGGAGTATGTTGGTAAAGGTTGAGAGATTCTCCTTGAAGACGACGTCTTGTATGATTGATCTTTTTCTTTTGTCATCGTCTTGTTTGAGGTGCTACCAATGTTCTTTTCTTTTGAAAAATCCTTCCTTGAATTCCGGGAAGTGAGCTTATTGGTAGCAATTGCAAGATGTGGTTGATTTGTTCTTTGAGCTCCAATCTCGCAATTTCTTTCGATGTGCCCTGCAAAATTACAACGAAAACATACCTTTGAGCTTGACGATTCCGAAGAGGATGAGGTAGGTTTGTTGTCGTTGTTTGTCTTGAATTCCGATGTCGGAGGAGGAGATACCGACTGAGGCACAAAGACTGTCCCACTCGAACTTGGACTGTTTCCAGTTTGAGTGTACCCGAGGCCGAACCGATTTGTTTGACCAAGACCAAGGAGTTTATCCAACTTACTCCTTCCTAAAGAGAATTGCTGTAAGTCATCCTTGAGTTGGAGAATGGTCTCTGTCATTTCCAGGTTATCCTGTCGAGCCTCGTTGTAGAGCTTTGAAAAGTGATTCGCGTTATCCACCAGATTTGTATGTTCCTTTTCAAGTTGCTCATTGGACTCTTGAAGGGAAGCATTTTCTTTTATCAGGTTTTTCCTTTCCACTTCAAGAGCGTTTGAGAGAGAAGTCGCTCTTTTTGCTTCTTCTTCGAGATCATGCAATCTCCCTCTCAAACTCTTGTTTTGCTTAGCCACTTTCTTTGAGTCCCTCAAAAGTCTGTGGTAGGCTAGAGCAAAATCTTCACCTTCCGAATCATCCGATTCATTGTCCATTGCATTATTTTCAACAGTGGAGTTGGACAATGATTCAGACGTACTTGCCATAAAGCACATGAATGGTGAAGATGTGGACGCGTGGAATGCCGTGGAGCTCTTTTCTTCATCACTTGAAGACGACTCATTTGACGTTGAGTTGTCATCCCAAGTGACGACTTGCATCGCCTTCTTCTTTGCCGGATACTTGTTAGGACACTCCGTTGCAATGTGGCCGTAGCCTCGACATTTGAAGCATTGCAGTTGTCATTCTGAACTTTTCTTATCCTTTGAGAAGTTCTCCTGCTTTCTTGACTTGTGACTTGGAGTACCCTTGCCTTTGTTCCACTTTCTGAAGGATGGAGATTTCTTTGAATTACCCCTTCGAAAGTTGCGGCGAAAATTCCTTGTCAAGAGAGCGAGCTGCTTCTCAAATTCCTCCATAGAAAGGTTCTCGTCATCGTCCGAGGAGGATGTATCCGCGTCTTCTTCCTTAGTTGTTTTCAACGCATAACCTGAAGACTTAGAAGTGGATGCTTTTCCAGAAGAATTGTTAGTATTAAAAGTCATTTCATAAGTTTGTAATGAACCAACTAATTCTTCTACACGTATTTCGTCCGGGTGTTTAATAGTTTCAATGGCAGTAACCTTTGGGCGAAATCGTTCAGGAAGAGTTCTTAAGATTTTTCTTACAATCTTAAATTCTGGAATCTTCTCTCCCAGATTAGCACATGAGTTTACGATGTCTTGCAATCGTGTATAGTAGTCCGTGAAAGATTCATTTTCTGCCATCAAAATAGAGTCAAACTTGCTCGTAAGCATCTGCAGTTTCTGAATCTTCACGAGGTTAGTTCCCTCATGTGTAACCTGGAGAACATCCCAGATTTCTTTCGCAGTCTCACATGCCGAGACGCGAGAGAATTCAGTTTGAGATAAGGCATTAAAAATAGCATTAATTCCCTTGCTATTGTAAGAAGATAACTCAAACTCTTCCTTGGTCCATTTCGACCTAGGTTTTAAGGTGTGAACATCAGAGATAAGTTCAGTTGGATTAGTCCATCCTGATTCAATTGAATGCCACACCCTTTCGTCGATGGAAGATAAAAAGGCTTTCATCCGTACTTTCCAGTACGCATAATTTGTTCCATCAAAGAAAGGGGGTCGATTGATGTTTCCACCTTCAACCATTGTTCACAACCCTATTCCCGCTCCGATACCACTTGTTGGGTCGTATATAATACGGATCTAAATAGGGGAAGAAACACCTAGAGGGGGGTGAATAGGTGTAAACGTATAAACACTCAAAAATCGTTGCGATAAAAAACCCAATGCGGAAATGAAAATAACTCGCAAGATTTTTACGTGGAAAACTCCATCACCGGAGTAAAAAACCACGGGACCGATAACACGGCAGAAATCCACTAGAATTAAAACACGTACAAGGTGATTTACCGTACACACTTACGACTCAACCTTTTCCATACGCTCCTAGAGGATCTTCTCCGCTCGCTCCAGACGCTTCTCGAATCCACGATCTGCGCCCAACGCCGAATCCACGGCGTCCAACGTCGAATCCACGACGTCCGACCGAATCCACGGTCTTCACCCAATAGCACCCTTCGAATCCACGAACGTGCCTCGCTCCGAATCCACGAGAGCGAATGAACCTTGAATCCACAAGGACACGCGAATCCACGCGCCGATTTTGGGGTAATCGTTGTTTTTTTTTGGGTGGTGATGATCCGCCGAATACTTAGATCAAAGATAGATCGGAAATACCATCTAAGTATTCATTAGTTTGATTCAACTCAAGATGTGAGTATGAAAACCTAGAATCAAACTAATCAATATAGATGAAGAAACATAGAGTATTCTCTAATGATTTCCTTTCTTCTCTATATGTGGATCTATAGCCGTATAAGATGATATATGAAAATGACGGCTATGTGGATTGACCCTAGAAAGAAAGACATAGGGTCTATTTATAGGTTAGAAACCCTAGGAAGGAGATAAGAATCAAAAACCTGCCATTTCTGGAATTTTACGGACGGCGATCCGGATCGTGATAACTGAGATCCGGATCGTCATAACGAAACAGCCAATTCCAGAAAAACGAAGGTTCGGGATCCGGATCATGTAACTACGATCCGGATCGTTCATACAGTTCACCAAACATCAACGTTCGGGATCCGGATTGCGAAGCAAGATCCGGATCGTTCAAGGTAGATGGTAAACTCAACGTTCGGGATCCGGATCAAGAGACTACGATCCGGATTGCGACGATGTATGAACGAACCACCTTCGGGATCCGGATCGAACAGCCTGATCCGGATCCTGAACATGTCCCAAGTCCAGTTTTTGATTTTTATGCAATGAAAGATTCTTCCAAGTGTTTCTACACTACAAGAAATATTCGGATCACACAAATTCTTTAGTTAAACATACCTGATCCTTTTGAATTCTTCTTTCTTGAGATTGAGTTAAATGATTCAACTTTCTTCACCTTCAATCTTCAGGACTTGAAACTTTCACGAAACTACGCCAACTCAAATTCCGTAACACTATACTCATCTCAAAAGCTCAAAAAGAGACCCCTCGACCCCCAGGAACGAGGGCAGAAGCACCCTAAACCTATGCCATACCTCTGGCGAATTCATAAGTTAAAAACCACTTTCGAAAACATTGATTTTTCCTTAAAAACGGTTTTCTCAATTTTTAAAACGGTTCAGGTGCAAATAGGATGCAAACAAAACATGAAACCTAGTGTCATATGGTATCAGGAGTCTACTAAAAATAATCTGGCGTTCTACATAATTTTCTAAAAATTTCCAGGCAACTATCAGATGTAAAACAGTGAAAATAGCATAATAAATATGATCAAATTGCATTCAGGAGCATTAAAGGGCATTCCATACATTTTGGAGAAATTCCAACCCACCTGAAGCGCTTTCCGCAGGCAATCACTGAAGTCGGTGAAGCGCTGGATCCTCCAACAGATGAAACCTCGAAAATCATGCCGCGCACGCGCACACTGTCGCGAATCCGGAAAAATCCCCGGTAGCTCAAATAAAATCCTTGAGTCCTTAATAAAGTCCCGCGCACACCAACAACTCTGCCATCGTGCACAAAAGTTCCAGCACAGATTACTTACAAGTTCACAATTAATAACTTAAGTAATTCCACCCAATCCAACAGTCAACTCCAATTAAACACATAAACTCAACATACAACTCTAAAGCTCCAACCATCCACATACATAAGTCCAGCACAAAGTCTGCTCCCCAACTAAATGCTCACATAACCACCATTCACTTAAGTCCATACACACATTAGCAGCTTACACTAAAAGAAATCAAGCTCATATAGGCCAACAACATAATTCCACAACCACCACCAAAGACTCACATACACACACTTCACACATACAAGCCCAAAACCATAGCCTCTCTCTGCCCATCAACAGCCAACCAGCAGCACATGCACACAAGCTCCTCAACACCACTTGAACACTAAGCATCACCAAAACACACACACTAATTGGTGCTCTCTTATACACAATTTAAATAAATCCACCCAACACATAAAGCTCAATCACAAACTGCCAGGCTCCAAATGCTCACTTTCACACTTAAACCAATGCGCCACACTCTCAAGTACACCAAGCCAAGTTACATCAATAAAAAATATAAGCTCCACTTAGGCACCTAACAAAACTCCACCTGCTTCAAACATTAAGTCCAATTACTCACAGGCAAACATACAAGGATTCTACCTTTCTGTAATATCATAGATTTTGTAACACTTAATACCTCCTGCTAATAAAGTTTCCATTTAATGTAATTAACGTAACGGGTTTATTTAAGTCGTTAATTCGGAGGTGCGGGTATTTTTCTGCGATAGAGATCAGAAAACGGAGAATGGCAGTGCGATCGGATCCGGATTCCGACTTACGGAACTCCCGAAAAGGGGTAGAAAGTGATCGCAATGGCTAGGGGTGCATCGAAATCCGCATAAGTGATTTGGCATGCTTTTCGAGGAAAAAGATAGAATTATCTTTAAGGAATTATTCTGAAGAATCTAATTTGAGGAATTAATTAATTGCATAATTAATTAATTGGGGAATTAATTAATTAAGGATTTAATTAATTGGGAAATTTAAATACCCAAAGTGGTTATTGTCGTACGAAAAGATATTTCGTTATCTTCTCCAGAAAGAAAGAAAGACGAAACCCAAACCGGAGGAAACAAGAAGAAAGACGAAACCCTAATCGAAAGAGAACGGTGGAGAAGAAGGTGAAAGCTAAAGGATCCAAACCCTCCCGACGAACGCGCCAAAACCGGGAGCAAGAACAGATAGCCGTCTCCTACGATTAGAGGTAAACTAATTTTATTTTGGTGTAGTTTCTCTCAGTTTTTGGGTATCGGTCTTTCATGAAGTCTAAGAGTAGCCGTTTGCTACCCAACGTGTCACGCCGCGAAGCCGTAAGGCGTCGCCGCGCGACCGTAATGCGCGCCGTGCGGGGACGGTGCCCGCGCGGCCGCGGCTAGAGCCGCGCGGGATCAAGCTCCCCACGTGGCCGCGGCTAGGGTAAACGCCACGCGGGGCCAGTGCCCGCGCGGCCGCGGCGCGTGCCCCGCGGGGCGGGTGGGCCGCGCGGGGCCATGCCCACGCGGCGGCAGCGGCGCGTGCCGCGCGGGGCGGGTGCCCGCGCGGCGGCGGCATCGCATGCCGCACGGGGCCATTCCCGCGCGGCGGCCGTGGCGCGTGCCGCGCGGGTGGGTGCCCGCGCGGTGGCGACATCGCATGCCGCGCGGGGCCTTGCCCGCGCGGCTGCAGCTTGTGCCGCTCGGCTGCAGCTTGTGCCGCGCGGCGGCGGCGATGGCGGTGCAGGCCGCACGGGGCCCTGCCCGCGCGGCTGCAGTTTGTGCCGCGCGGGAGGGTGCCCGCGCGACGGTGACAGCATGTGCCGCGCGGGGCCATGCCCGCGCGGCCACGGCTAATGCTGCGTGGACGGGCGCCCGTGCGGTTGCGGCACGCGGGGTTGGTGCCCGCGTGGCCGCGGCGGTTACCGCGCGGGGCCGGCACCCGCGCGGCCGCGGTTTGCGCCATGCGAGGCCGAGGTCCGCACGATCGCGGAAGGTTCCGCGCGGGGTTGGTGCCCGTGCGACCGCGGCTTGCACCGCGCGGAGCTAGGGCCCGTGCGGTCACGGCAAACGCCACGCGGGGCTGGTGCCCGCGCGGCCGTACGACCCATGACACCGCGGGGGCGGCCGCGTCGCTCGACGCGCACGGGCGCCACCGCCGGGTCAAGTTGTCCTTAGTGTTTTGAGTTGTTTGGGCTCGGTTTATCCACTACTATATTGTTGATCTAACCATGGCTCTTTTGTGGACTACTTCTAGGTCCGGGTGTCAACAGAGAGCAAGGTTCAGTCTCCGGAATACGCGTTTCGCATAATCAAGGTGGGTAGGTGTTGGTTATTACCGGCGAGGTGTCGTTTCCGAATACTCGTTTTGATAAAGTAGATACAGTTATAATTTGACTAACCCCCTAGCATGTGAATCCCTTTTACTATTTCAATCGAGCGGCTGCGGTCGCAGGTGCGGTATACTACTCTGGTTATAGCGGCTGAGGTCGCAAGGCATTAAAACACTCATATTGCTTACACGCACACAGGCAGTTTGGCCACTGCAGAGGGTGTATTTTTCCGGAAAGATGGTAAGTCATTTACCCGTGTACCCCACAAGGGGAGGTTAGTGGGGACCCCTCAAGGGGAGGCGGCTGCTACTTGGGCAGTCGAGGGGTTGGAGGCACCAAGAAGATGAGTACGGTATTGGGGTTGGTGCCCAAAATATTCAGAAAGCTAGGGTAGGTGCCCAGCGGGACTTTCAACAGGGATTTGGCGATACATGAGGGTGAGGGGAAAAGTAAATGCTCCGGTGATTCGGTGTGTTCATTCTATTATTGTGTTTACTTGCATGTTTTCTACTTTATCAGTCACTGACAACCCACACTGTGACAGGTTCGAGTAGGGGTGGATTTCGGGACGACCGTGAGGCATCAGTTAGAGGACACTAGCTAAGAGGGCTAGTAAAACGATACTTTATCTCTTTTTATCTTTGGTTATGGCATTACTATGTTTAGTTCAACTGTGATTCATATACTGTGGTTTCTGATGGATGTTGGGAGGAGGACCTTCTTATAATTAACTGGTGAATGATAGGATGTGTAATTGTGGCTTGTTTTCAAATACAAACCGGTTTCAAAGATGTTTTCAAAGCAAGTGTCGTGTAGGCACCGATTTTAAAACCCGTAGATTTATCCTTTCAAGTTAATGGCCGCACAAAGAGTTTGCGAAAATGATTTAGAAAACTGGGTGTCGTGTGGGCACCGATTTTCAAAACCCATGGGTTTATGCTATAGACTGTATAAGATAGCGGTGATGGTTTGATGTACTATATCCTCTCCTCGTTGCATGTCATGATTGGAATGGTTAAAGCATTGGAATTGATTGTGACGCTGTGCATATACAAAGGAGACTCCGCCCGTTTGGGGAGTGAATTTGTATATGCGGCGGGTCTGATACGCGCCGGAGGCAAGGTTCATGTAATTACTTAAGAAACAAAAAAATGGGTACGTTTTCCGCTCCTTTAGAACCTCCGGGGCGTGACAGATTTTATGGTATCAGAGAAAACGGCTTTAACCAAGGAGATCATGACTAACATCCACAGAATGTAATGACACAAGTGACTAACAAAGATGATAACCAAAGTATAGGTGTGTCGCGTACGGGCGTGAGCGCGGGGAATTAAGGGATCGAGTCCCAGGGATAGAAGGTCAAGGTGCTGGGATTTCCTAGACGCAATAGGATTGATGTGATTTCTTTGTGTGTACAGATAACAGTCCGGCTTAGTGAGCAACGGCCAACGGGAATGGACACTGCAGCCGAGGCGAACCGCTTACTACGCAACCAGCTGCGCGAGGTGGCCGGGCAGCTGCTGACCCTCACTGAACGCTTGTGCATACTAACACAAGAGCTTGAGAGTGTCGACCGTTTTCAGCGCAGCGTCAGGGACGACGCCTTTCGTAGAATGCCACCGGCAGGTTTTCCCACCTATCAAGAGGCGGTCGACTTGGCCGTGCAGGCAGAGCATGAACTTGCCGAAGCACGTGCTCGGTGGGGACACCCCGGGATGCGGCAGGGCCTGGGAAACCCTTACCCCGGTTCGGCAGGGGACTTCTATCAGAAGGGCCGGGCGACAAAACGCCCGAAGACAGAACAGGAATCTGAACAAACGTTGAAAGAGGGACCTGAACCTCCGAAGCCGTGTGTCATTTGTGGTGGCGCGCACCCAATGATGGGCTGCCCTTGGCGGAACGAACACTGCTTCCGATGCGGTAGGCCGGGCCACACACGTTACACGTGCCCCCGGAAACCGGCTGTCACTAGACCCCCGGCGCCGCGACCCGACGTAACGAAGAGAGCTACCACCCTCACCCCACAAGGGAGCCCCAACTCAGGAAGCAGGGCAAATCGACGCCCGAAGAAAGTACAGAAAGGCGGGCAGGTGCCAATAGGAGGCCAGGAATCGTCACGGGGACCCTATGTTATTTGCGGAAAGGCACATCGAGTGACTAACTGCCTCTAGAGGTACTCCCACTTCAACAAGTGCGGCAAGCCGGATCACGCCCGCGCTTCATGCCCGCAAGAACTACCCGTTACAGCCGCCGTGCCGCAGCCGAGAGGATGAGAAGATACTGCGGTCCCCGACCCACAGGGGGACCGACCCGATGAGCTACGCGCGACAGATCCCTACGACGCCACCTCCCTACCCGGCCACGCCGTGCGCCGCTGGCCCAAAGGGTGTGGGCGGACTCCCCCAACCGCCCCATTGGACGACGCAATGTCCCAGAATGGGAAATAGCAGGTAATACCTAAACTACTTTCTACTAGTTGGGAACACCCGTCGAACCGGAGCAGTCTTTTCTGGTCCGACCCCTTTTAGTCCCTCTTGCCTTTTTGGGTTATACCTTACGACTCCCCGCTCTCCCTTGTCGTTTTTCTTTTCTCCGCCCAAGTTCCGCCATAGGAGTTGACGTACTGTAGTTGTCAGGGGGGGGGGGGGGGGGGGGGGGGGGGGTTGGGGCTACGCCTGTGCATCATTGATCGGGGAATAGGTAGGGCCATAGCATAGAACAATACCCCCCACCTTGGGTTGAAGACCTATTCGAACAACAACCGGAGCGACGACGCCTTCGGGGGTTGTTTCGCAACCCGGCTATAGCATTTTGGATGGCAGCAATATCCAAGAGGTTACGAGAGTTGAGCGTGCTAGAGCTAGAGTAGTTCTAGGATGGGTGACCCTCTGGGAAGTTGGGGCGTCACGGTTGGGGTAGCGAGGCGGATTGTGAGGCGTTGCAGTATGCCAGGTTATAGTCCGAAGTGAGGATATACCAAATACGGCGTTCAGAACTCGATAAGGCCATTACGAGTTCACGGTGATGCCGTTTGGGCTAACCAATGCCCCAGCGGTATTTATGGACATGATGAACCGGATTTTTAAACCATTCCTGGACCAATTTGTAGTGGCTTTTATTGATGATATCCTCTTCTATTCCCGCACAGATAGGGAGCATGAGGAGCACCTCCGGGTGGTCCTCCAGACGCTAAGGGATCAAAAGCTGTATGCCAAACTCAAAAAGTGTGAGTTTTGGCTCCGTGAGGTCGATTTTCTAGGACATATTGTCTCGGCCACGGGAATTGCGGTTGATTCAAGGAAGATAGAATCGGTGACCGACTGGGCTCGCCCGACCACGGTGACGGAAATCCGAAGCTTCCTCGGGCTAGCAGGATATTACCGACGCTTTGTGGAAGGCTTTTCAAAGATAGCCACTCCCCTTACTCGACCAACCCGGAAAGGGGAGAAGTTCGTCTGGACGGATCAATGCCGGAAGAGCTTCGAGGAGCTTAAGGACAGACTCACGCGGGCACCGGTACTCACATTGCCACAGCCCGGTGAGGATTACGAGATCTACTGTGACGCGTCTCGAAGTGGACTGGGAAGTGTGTTGATGCAACAAGGGAAAGTCATCGCATACGCGTCAAGACAGCTCAAGGATTATGAGCGAAACTATCCTACACACGACTTGGAACTCGCGGCAGTCGTGTTTGCGTTGAAGCTCTGGAGGCACTACCTCTATGGGGCACACTGTAAGGTGTACTTCGACCACCAAAGCCTCAAATATTTGTTTACGCAAAAGGAGTTGAACTTGCGGCAACGGAGGTGGCTGGAACTACTGAAGGACTACGATTTGTCCATCCATTACCACCCCGGAAAAGCAAACGTGGTGGCCGATGCCTTGAGCCGGAAGGGACAGGCGGGGGAGATGACACTGTGCACCCTTACCCAATAGGATCGGCTAATTGCACAATTCTCGCAACTGAGACTGGAGGTGGTGCCAGCAGGATCAGTTGCGAAATTTATGACCTTGGAGATCAAGCCTACGCTGATAGGGAGGATCGCAGAAGGCCAAGCGACGGACCCACAATTACAGCAAGTGCGGGACAGGTTACCTCGGAACCAGGTGGGGATTTTGTGATCGGCGTCGACGACGTGTTGAGGTTTCGGGGACGAGTCTGCGTACCTGACGTGCCGGAACTAAGGAGAGAAATTCTGGCGGAAGCGCATAACGCCCCCTACACCGCGCATCCTGGAGGTACAAAAATGTACAGAGACCTAAGACAGACCTTTTGGTGGCCTAAACTAAAGAACGATGTGGCGCACTTCGTGGCACGATGTCTGGTGTGCCAATAGGTGAAGGCGGAACACCAACGACCGGCGGGGAAAACTACAACCATTGCCCATACCGGAGTGGAAATGGGAACGGATCACCATGGAATTTGTGACCGATTTTCCGCGATCGCAACAAGGACACGACGCGATATGGGTCATCGTGGACCGTCTGACGAAATCGGCCCACTTCATACCGATTCACACGACATGGACTAGGGATCGGCTGGCGCAGACCTATATCGACGAGGTGGTGAGGTTACACGGAGTACCATCATCCATAACCTCGGACAGGGACACGCGCTTCGTGTCAAACTTTTGGCGGAGTCTGCAGCAGGCGTTGGGGACCAAGTTGCAGTTTAGCACGGCTTTTCACCCGCAGACGGACGGGCAATCGGAGCGAGTGATCCAGATTCTTGAGGATATGCTTCGAGCTTGTGTGCTAAGCTTCGCGTTACCTACCCCTCGTGGAATTTGCTTACAATAATAGCTATCAGGCTAGTATTCGGATGGCCCCGTACGAAGCCTTGTACGAACGCCGGTGTCGATCGCCCATTTGCTTGGACGATTTGGGAGTACGGAAACTCTTGGGGCCAGACCTTGTAGAGGAAACGAAAACAAAGGTGCGTCTTATCAGGCAGCGGTTGCTGACTGCCCAGAGCCGGCAGAAAAGTTACGCGGACCGGAGGCGACGGGAACTGGAATTCTCGGTAGGGGATCATGTGTTGCTACGCGTGTCACCGTCTAAGGGGACGAGACGGTTTGGCATAACATAGAAGTTAAGCCCACAGTATGTGGGACCGTTCGAAATCTTAGAGTGCGTGGGGCCAGTGGCGTACCAGTTGGCCTTACCGCCAAATCTTGAACGGGTGCATAACGTTTTCCACGTTTCGATGCTCCGGAAATACTTATCTGATCCGTTGCACGTCCTCGACGCCTCGGCCGTCGAGCTGCGGGAAGACTTGAGCTTCGAAGAAACGCCGATGCGGATCTTGGCAAGAGAAGAATAGAACCTTCGGAACCGGACGATCCCCTACGTAAAGGTGCAATGCAGTAACCACGAGGAGCGCGAGGCGACGTGGGAACTTGAAACAAAAATGAGAGAGTGTTACCCCGAGTTATTTAGTGAGGAGTGAGATTAAGTTTCGCGGACGAAACTTCTTTTAAGAGGTAAGTGGTGTAATATCATAGATTTTGTAACACTTAATACCTCCTGCTAATAAAGTTTTCGTTTAATGTAATTAACGTAACGGGTTTATTTAAGTCGTTAATTCGGAGGTGCGGGTATTTTTCTGCGATAGAGATCAGAAAACGGAGAATGGCAGTGCGATCGGATCCGGATTCCGACTTACGGAACTCCCAGAAAGGGGTAGAAAGTGATCGCAATGGCCAGGGGTGCATCGAAATCCGCCTAAGTGATTTGGCACGCTTTTCGAGGAAAAAGATAGAATTATCTTTAAGGAATTATCCTGAAGAATCTAATTTGAGGAATTAATTAATTGGAGAATTAATTAATTAGGGAATTAATTAATTAAGGAATTAATTAATTAGGAAATTTAAATACCCAAAGTGGTTATTGTCGTACGAAAAGATATTTCATTATCTTCTCCCGAAAGAAAGAAAGACGAAACCCTAACCGGAGGAAACAAGAAGAAAGGCGAAACCCTAATCGAAAGAGAACGGTGGAGAAGAAGGTGAAAGCTAAAGGATCCAAACCCTCCCAACGAACGCGCCAAAACCGGGAGGGAGAACGGATAGCCGTCTCCTACGATTAGAGGTAAACTAATTTTACTTTGGTGTAGTTTCGCTCGGTTTTTGGGTATCGGTCTTTCATGAAGTCTAGGAGTAGCCGTTTGCTACCCAACGTGTCACGCCGCGAAGCCCGAAGGCGTCACCGCGCGACCGTAATGCGCGCTGCGCGGGGACGGTGCCCGCGCGGCCGCGGCTAGAGCCGAGCGGGATGAAGCTCCCCGCGTGGCCGCGGCTAGGGTAAACGCCGCGCGGGGCCGGTGCCCGCACGGCCGCGGCAAAAGCCGCGCCGGGCCGGTGCCCGCGCAGCCGCGGCGCGTGCCGCGCGGGGCTGGTGCCCGCGCGGCGGCGGCATCGCACGCCGCGCGGGGCCATGCCCGAGCGGCGGCCGCGGCGCGTGCCGCGCGGGGCGAGTGCCCGCGCGGCGGCGGCATCGCACGCCGCGCAGGGCCATGCCCGCGCGGCGGCCGCGGCGCGTGCCGCGCGGAGCGGGTGCCCGCGGGGCGTCGGCATCGCACGCCGCGCGGGGCCATGCCCGCGCGGCGGCCGAGGCGCGTGCCGCGCGGGGCGGGTGCCCGCGCGGCGACGGCATCGCATGCCGCGCGGCGGCCGCGGCGCGTGCCGCGCGGGGCGGGTGCCCGCAGGGTGTTGGGTTATATGTAATAATGGATCTAAATAG
The DNA here is from genome assembly GCA_029204045.2 of Tillandsia leiboldiana. Taxonomy (NCBI): domain Eukaryota; kingdom Viridiplantae; phylum Streptophyta; class Magnoliopsida; order Poales; family Bromeliaceae; genus Tillandsia; species Tillandsia leiboldiana. Next base: position 27,000,047 of record CM055070.1, read on the forward strand.
GGGAAAAAACACCTAGAGGGGGGTGAATAGGTGTAAACAATAAACACTCAAAAAATCATTGCGCAATAAAAACCCAATGCGGAAATATAAATGAACACGCAAGATTTTTACGTGGAAAACTCCAAACCAGAGTAAAAAACCACGGGACCGATAACACGGTGAAATCCACTAGAATTAAACACGTACAAGGTGATATACCGTACTCACAGACGACTCAACCTTTTCCATACGCTCCTAGTTGATCTTCTCCGCTCGCTCCGCAACGCGTCTCGAATCCACGATCTGCGTCCAACGCCGAATCCACGGCGTCCAACGTCGAGTCCACGACGTCTGACCGAATCCACGGTCTTCACCCAGTAGCACGCTTCGAATCCACGAACGTACCTCGCTCCGAATCCACGAGAGCGGTTGCACCTTGAATCCACAAGGCCACGCGAGTCCACGCGCCGATTTTGGGGTAAATCGTTGTTTTTGGGTGGTGATGATCCGCCGAATACTTAGATCAAAGATAGATAGGAAATACCATCTAAGTATTCATTAGTTTGATTCAACTCAAGATGTGAGTATGAAAACCTAGAATCAAACTAATCAATATAGATGAAGAAACATAGAGTAATATCTAATGATTTCCTTTCTTCTCTATATGTGGATCTTAGGCCGTATAAAAGATGACGTCTTGTATGTGGATTTACGGCTTATGTGGATTAACCCTAGAAAAAGAATCATAGGGTCTATTTATGTCACGCCCCGAGTGTAAACCAGAACTCGGGCTCGTCTACAGATCCGCCGTGCACACGGAATTTTCCGCATACACGAAGCGCCGGTAACCTGCTCAAATTAAACAAATACAAAATAGAGCAATAAAACAGAGCTGAACTGAAAAATACCACATCTCAGACTGAACTGGAAGTAAAAATACAAAATGACTGTAAAATAAAGTACAAGTTTCTCTCCCAGCTCACCACAAAAATACAACCAGCTGGCTAAAGCCAGGCCCCAAAAGTAAAAGTACAACCGTCTGAGATAGGATACATAAGAGGTACCAGTCTAGCTACTCACTGTCGGGCCCACATTCTAGCTACTCAGCCGTCCTCTCTCCTCGACCCGCCGCTGTATGTCCAGCAGCACCCGCAGAAGGCTCTGCAAAACAAAGGAGAAGAAAAGAAAAAGAAGAATGGGGGTGAGAACTACTAGTAAACCAGTAGCCTCCCCTAGTGGGTAAAACCTCAAACTCTGACACACCCACTAGGTCTACCAGAGGCAAAAAGGAAAGAAGAGTGGTAAGAAATGAAACCGCTGCAAAAGGAAAATCTACCACTACTATACCTCTAAAATACAGTCCTAGACTGGGATAACCGTATGCAACAATAACCAATCGTCCCAGATGAACCCAATCTGTACCGCCCTCATCATCGGGCAAATAAGCCGCGCCGATGTGATAGCAAAATTCCTGCTGCCGCCCTCATCATCGGGCAAATAAGCCGCGCCGATGTGATAGCAAAACTGTCCAAACTGTCTGGCCTGGGCCTCCGGAGGGGATCTCGAGGGGAGCGACCCACGCGAGGAAAGCATCACCGGGCAATAACCGCGCCGGTGTGATAAAAGCATCACCGGGCAATAACCGCGCCGGTGTGATAAAAGCAGGATTGGATCACAACTATAAAGCCCCAGTGGAACACAACCCTCCACTAAAAGAAAACTGATTCCCAATCAGATGCAAAAGTAACCATCCGGTCAATCGCCCAATATCCGCGATTGCCGCAATACCCCGCAATCACAACCATGTCCCACATCCGACATCTGGTCAACCGCCTACTATCCGCGGTTGCCACAAAACCCTCTAATCCATAATCATGCCCTATCACCGATGTCCTATAACCGACATCCGGTCAACCGCCCAATATCCGCGGTCGCCGCCAAAACCCATAATACATAATCCATGCCCCAGCTACACTATCCCAACCCCTGCTCAAACCCGAGCAGCAAATACCACCTGACTAACGAAAGGAGAAAAGAAACAAGCAAGGTTTCTCCTAAGTCAAGTTCCAGCATGAAAGTGTAGCGATAAAAGATGGCCTACCTAGATGTCCAAACAAGCATGCAGATGTCCTCATGAAAGATAAAGAAAGTGCGACAAATAATGGCCCCACATGTGTATCAATTAAAAGCTCCGCATAGATATAACCATCATGCTAAAACATTATCCAACCACACATGTTTAAAATCCACAACTTTCCCTCACCCAAATCATCCACCTATGCATGTCCCAAAAGATCCTCAAGTGGTACCCTCCCACAAGACATTTCATTTTATCCCGGCATAAAAGTAAATTCCACATGCAAGGTTAGGTGCCAAAACTATACCCATACAAACATGTATAACCCCCAACCACTATCAGAGTTCTACAATAGTAATTTTCATATGATAGGCTCACAATCATTACTTTAAGCATGCATGTCCATAATTGATCATTCAATAAATTAATTGGAGGATCTCTCCAACATTCCTAGGGGCATGTCAGAAAAATGAGGAGTATAACAACCACCCACATCGATCGCTAATTCCAAGTCCAAAAAGTGCTCCAGGCCAAAAAGCTAAACCGCCGCGATCACTGAACAAGAATTACCCCAAAACATACAATTAAACTCAACACATGCTGTCCCAAAGCTAACAGTCCAAAGATGCCCTGTTTTTACCTACGAGGATTGCCCGAAAAAATCCAAGAAAAATACTATCACGATCCTCGCGACGAGCCCGTCGAAACGAGTACCTGCACGCTCAAATCCGAGTTTCCTACACTGAGAAATAAATCCGACAAGGGGACCACCCCAAAATAATCTGCTCTCAAAAACTGTAGCACTAATTCCTGCAACCAGAGATTTCTCACCTTCAAAAAATATTCAGAAAATTCCAAGTAAAATTGGGGATATTCCTCGTGATGTGTAGATGCAAAACGCCTCTTGAATCGCTCCAATCCGATGCCTGTGCGCGAAGATATCATCAAAATACTGCAGCACTGTCCAAAACTCCGCCCCAGAAAATAAGGTCACAAGATGATCCGAAAAACCCATGAAAAGCTCGGAATGGGAAAAACCAGTAAACATGGGAAACATAGCCCTACCTGTCGTGAAGACGATGGCGCAAGAATCACAGAAAAAGGTGCTCGGGGTAAGCCGGGGGAGTCCTCGCACCAAAACGCGACGAAGAAGACCACAAACGAACGAGCGTCGCGCCGCGCCGCAAAAATAGAAACCTTGGGATGCGTGCTGCAGAAAAATCCTGGAATCTGCGGATGGATCCGGCTCTGGGAGATGAAGAAATCTCGTGAAGGTGGCACTGTGAAAGGAGGAACAGGGAAAGAGTTCTTCACTGCAGAACTCGGCCTATTTATAGGCCAGGAAAAACAATTGGAGAAATGACCAATGGGTCCCAACTTTCGGGCGCTCCCGGTTTTCGGGCTGCTACAGCGTTGGGCCCGGCCCAACACTGTGCGCGCCCGAAATCGCCACGGGCCTCCACGTCGCCCCCGAACAGGCAACAGCCTTCCCCGCCGCACGCGTCGCGCCGCGTGGCCACCCTGGTCAACGCGGGTGGGTGCCGCCCGCGAATCACAGGGCGCCACCTGGCCCGCACTAACCCCCCGACCAACCCTGGCGCGCCGTCTGGCACCCCCCTGCCGCGCACTGTTCCGAGGCTCCCCGCGCTCCGTGGTCCCAGCCTGCGTGAGCCCGCCAACCAGAAACCGCCACGTGTCCCGCCGGTCCATGCACCGCGCCCGCCTGCTCCGTGGTCCAAGTCCACTGCACCGACCAATCCCAAGAAGCCACGTGTCCAACCCCCTGGTGCATGACGGCCCGTAGACCGCGCGCCTGCCCGCGCACCCGCGCGCCTGCCCGCGCGCTGCCCGCGCCCACGCGCTGCCCGCGGCCGCTCTGCCGCCTGCCCGAGCCCGTCCGCCGTGCTCCGCCGCTGCCCGCCGCCGGCCGGAGTTACTGTTCCGGCATGAACAGTAACCGGTTGACCAAAACATCAAGTAGGTAGTCCATTTTGACCGTTTTCGCGCGCTGAATCCGAATTTGCTGTCCGATTTGCCAAATTCTAACTCCAAAATTTGCCGAAGGCACCTGGAAAGGTGTTCTTTTGCCCAAACTTCGCGCTGAGCCCAATTTTAATATCCACTTTGCGCGAAACCACTTCCGAAGATCTGACGGAGTCCACTGATCACCCACGTGACCCAATTAAGCCCGAAGTCCGCCACTTGTGTCCATTTGGTGCATAAACACCTCCAACGCACCCCGTAGGCCTCCAGAAGCCACCCAACGTACTCCAACAGCACTGCGGAGATCTAGGTCATCACATCCTCCCCCACTAAAGAAAGTTTTGTCCTCGAAACTAAAGTTATTCCTCAATCCGGTACCTCAACCAAGTAGAGGGGGTAAATATCCAATCATCCACCACTCAAGCTCCCAAAGCTGCCAAATACCTTCTCCAGAGACGCGACGCAATCCTCGGGGTCTTACAAGAACAGAATAGAGGCGGGCACTCCAGGAAACCGCACCACCTCGTCCAAGTACAGCTGGGCTAACCGCTCGAGCTACCAAGTCCAAGAGCAACAAGCTCAACGCGAGTACCTCCGCACTCCCGGGGTATCCCACAACCATGCTAGCCAAAAAGGCTGCGCACCCACGGCGGGACACCCGCCCCGCTCACAAAGTCAAAACCATAGAGGCAAAGATAGCCCCCCGAGCAACCCCAGCACACTATCTACCTCTGGCCTAGCCCCTCCCTAGAGGACCGTCCTCGCGGCACAAATCAACCGCCGCGAAAAGAAGAAAACCGAGCCAGACAAACCGTCCTAAGTACCAATTCCAAAACCCAAAACTAGTTTAAGACCATCAGGTCTACCGGTACTATCAAGGACTCAACTACACCGGGCAGGACCAACAATAGTCCCCTACATGCCGAGGATCGAGAATATAAACCTACCGAACACAAGGTAACAGTCCTACCCCTAACCAAAGACTAGGATGCTCAAGTGCTAAACAATGCAAAACCAATGCCGATAAATAAAATAAAATAACAAAAATAATACCTGTCACCACAAGGTCGGCTGCCGTAAAGTCCTCCACCTGAGCGGCGTAGACCCGACCGCTCAGAGCCGGCGGCCGGTGATCCGCCGGGTAAAAAGAAGGTGATCCGCTCGCTGGAGCATAAAGCCGCTGAGCTGACAACTGCTGCTGAGGCGAAAAAGGAGCCGATGCTGATGAAGGTGCCGCTGAAGTCGAAAAGGGGCACGAAGCCCGAATGTGGCCTGGCTGTCCACACCTGTAACAACGACCCCACCTCTGATCACAGGTGTGCGACAAATGAGGTCCCCCGCAGAATATACATCTGTCTCTGTCGCGAAGCCGTGGCTGTCCCGGCTGATGCTGTCCCTGTGTCTGATGCTGAGACTCCGGCTGCTGCTGCGATGGCCTCCGAGATCCACTAGGCTCTCGCTGATCCGCACGCCCATGGCTAGGTAACTGAGACCGCGGCGGTCTCCCCACGCTAGCCTGTCCCTCGTCCTCGGGTACTGGTCGTTTCTTAACGGAACTCTGTGCGACCATCCCGCCTCGCCTCGCCACCACTGTGTCGCCTCTTTCCACCCATTCGGCATGCTCGAGGGCCTCCTTAAGAGTCTAGAGTCGCTGTGCATGCACTAGGGTATAAATCTCGCTGCGGAGGCCTGCCTCGAATAACTCGACCTGGTGTGGTCCATCACGGGCGACAAAGGGCACACAGTTAAGCAACTGTAAGAACTCCTGATAGTAATCCTGAACCGGCCGATCGCCCTGCTGAAGGTTCTTCAAATCATCCTCCAGTTTTCTCTTCACGCTCGTCGGAAAATAGGTATCCAATACCATACGCCGGAACACAGACCAGGGTAACTGTCGAGAAATCTGGAAATCCCGTGGCTCTGTTACGGCATTTTGTGTTGGCACATTTCGTGAGTTTGAGTCGGAGTCTTAAAGGGAACAAATTGTCAAATCGGCTTTCGAAGACTCATTGAAGATTCAACATGAGCTCAAGATAACACTCAGGTATGGTTAATTAAACCATGGTGATTTAAGTTCATTTATAACCATTGGAATCAGGAACTTAGTGAAAACCGGTTTAGACTTGGTTTTAGGAACTTGGATTTAACTTACAATCTATTTTAAGTTTGGTTTCCGGTACTTGGTTTGATTTTGATAAAGCTTATCTTGGAAAAATCAGTTTTTACATTACGTACCGGAACCACACTTGAAGTTCCTCTAACCCGACACAGAATTTTCTGTAAATTGCACTGCGTACCGGAACACGGACTCGCGTACCGGAACACAATAGAAAAATCTGTGGTTTGCACCATTGCGTACCGGAACGTGATATTTGGTACCGGTACACAATGCCCCATCGGGATAAATTTCCTAAACCGACTTTTATCTTTTTCCAAGGGTTATAAATAGATACTTAGGGTTTCTAAACGAGGGTGACCAATACGAATCAATTCAGAAACACTCGTGAGCAACCCTAGAGGCTGGTTTTTACCGTTCTTCTCTTTCGCCTCTATTAGGTCAATTCGACGGTTCTTCAATGATCTATCTTTCGTCGAATTGATCTAGTCTTTGCTTAGAGATTTCTTCTACGGTTCCTTCATGATAATCTAAGCAAAGGATCACCATCGAAGCCTATATTCTATATCGGCTATTTGCGTCGTGGATTCGGCGTGACATCGTGGATTCGATGTGTTGAAGGCGTTTCGTGGATTCGAAACGTGTGCTCGTGGATTCGAGTGGCGTTCGTGGATTCGAACGTGTGCAGTGGACGTGCAATCGGTGGAGCGCGAGGTCCGAAGAAATTGAAGGAGGGGTTGACACCTTGTTATTCTTCTTTTCTTAGAGGATTGTTATTGCGTGGACATCCAACCGTTCAGCGCAAGGTCCGAAGAAGCTGAAGGAGGGGTTGAGTCCGTGGAGTCGGTAATCACCTTGTTATTCTTCTATTCTTAGTGGATTGTTATTGCGTGTTGGTCCCGTGGTTTTTCTCCTGGATTGGAGTTTCCACGTAAATCTCGGTGTGTTGTTTTTATTTTCCGCATTGGTTTTATTTTGCACTGAGATTGAGTTTTTAAGTATTACACCTATTCACCCCCCCTCTAGTTGTTTGATAGTACCTATTTAGATCCTTGTGGATCCTATAAAAACCTACAAGTGGTATCGGAGCGGGTTTTAGGTTTATCTATCATGATGGGTGAAAGTGGTAATATTTATAGACCTCCTCTTTTTGATGGGACTAATTATGCTTATTGGAAAGTGCGGATGAGAGCTTTTCTCATCGCAATTGATGAGCGAGTATGGCAATCCGTGGAATGCGGTTGGGTGCATCCTGTTGAGGAAGTAGGAAATTCTACTACCCCAAAACCTCGCTCTAGATGGTCCAAAGAGGAATTTGAAAGATCTTCTTACAATGGGAAAGGTATGAACGCTTTATTTAACTCTCTTTCCTCGACTGAATTTACAAGAATTTCCGCATGTGAAACCGCGAAGGAAATTTGGGATATTCTCAAAATTACACATGAGGGTACTAATCTTGTAAAAATTCAAAAGCTCCAGATGCTTACAAGTCAATTTGACTCTATTCATATGGAAGAGCATGAATTGTTTACAGATTATTACACTAGACTTCAAGATGTAATTAATACATGTGCTAATCTAGGAGAAAAGATCCCGGAGTCGAAAATTGTAAGAAAGATACTTCGGACTCTTCCGGAACGGTTTAGGGCAAAGGTTACCGCCATTGAAACCGTTAGTCATCCGGATGAGATGAGTGTTGAGGAATTAGTAGGTGCTTTGCAAACTTATGAATTGACTTTTCCTACTAATCAAGTTTCTTCCAAGTCTTCTTCTAAGCTTACAGGTATTGCATTCAAATCCACAAAGAAAGAAGATAGCGAATCGAGTTCCGACGATGAAATCTCTTTTGCCGATTTTGAAGAACAATTGGCGCGGATCACAAAGAAATTTCGTCGGAAATTTTGGAAGAATCGAACCGATGGATCTTCATCCACGAAACCATCTAAAGGATCATCGGGTTCTAAATCCTCTAACCTCAAAAGCCTTGCAAAACCTTCTAAGGAAAAAGATGAATTCGAAGGGGAAATCCGATGTTATAGATGCAAAGGCTACGGTCATATTTCAACGGATTGTCCTACTCCGAAATTATATAAAAAGAAGGCTTTGCAAGTGAAAACTTGGGACGATTCTACTTCTAATGAATCGACCTCAAGTAAAGAGGAAAAAATCGTTGCTTCTCATGCCTCTCATTTTCCCTCTTCTAATAATTGTTTATCATCATTAGTCACTGACTCTACTCCTTTGATTGTGTATGAAACATCAACAACCGGCGGAGAGTCATCAAGTGAGGGGGAGTCGGACGAAGAAGAACTCGTTGAGGCATATCAACAACTTCTTACGGAATCAAAGAAGATGGCCAAACATATTAAGAAGTTGATGAAGCAACGACTTGAAGGTCAAGACGAGAATCAAGCTTTAAAGATAAAACTTCAAGATCTCGAGGAGGAACAAGGACGTTTATTGGATAACAATAAAATCCTCCAAGAAAAGCTAAACCAATCGGAGACAAACGCTAAATCATCTATGGACAAGATTGGTTTTCTAGAAAAATAGTTTGAGGAGATTCATGTCACCAACCAAGTATTGACCAAGCAAGTTCATGAACTCAAATCCGACATACAAAGGTTTTCAACTGTTTCCAAGAAATTTGATTGTATATCCGGATTAGGTCAAGCAAGCAAGGTTGGTTTGAGATTTAAAAAGGATCAAACTGTGCATGCTTCAAGTTTCACATTCAAATTGAAAGGAAGAACGTGTCACTTATGTGGACTTGAAGGTCATTTGGTGAAGAATTGCCCGAAAAAGAGAAAGAAGAGTTCTTCGGCAACTTCATCTACGGAGCGAACTCAACGGAATCAAAAGACACATCAAGTCAAAGGAGTTCACTCAACCCACCAAAGGTCCGAGCCACAATATCAATCATACAAGTGGATCACTACGAGGCAAAGACCTAAGGTGGACCAACAGTCAAAGCGGACAACCCCCGGCCACAACGAATCAAGACAACCCAAAATCCAGCGATTTTGGATTCGGAAAGGTGATATCTTTCCTTGTCTTAAGTTCTAATTAGCTTATGACTGAATGTAATGCTTTGATTGGTTTTCCCTTCATATCTTTCTTAATCTTTGCATTACATGTTTTTCAATGCTCTTTGTTTTTATACTTTGTTTTTGAACAAAAGGGTTTTTTACTGAACAAGTGCATTGAATAAAAAGGGCTTCACTTTTATTCACTCCAAATTAATTTTATTTGGATTATCAACTTTACTCCTTAATCATGATCTTGAAGATACTTCATTATAGGAGTTTTTGATATTATAAGCATCAAATTTTAGAAATCATGTGTGATCTTTAGATGCTTAATCTATCTCGGTTGTGTGAATTCATTGTGATTAACGTGAGACAACCGATTGATTGAAATTTGGGATTTAATTCTTTCACGTAAGAGATTGTATTCTTACAAGGGTAAATAAATGAATTTTTAAAAGATGTGGAAAGAGTTACATCCGAAAGGAGTGTGAAAACTACCACCACATGCTGGAAAGAGCTGCCACCCCGGTCGTCCGGTTTGTGTGTGAAGCTACCACATGTTATGGATGCTTGATAGTATTTTATGAGAAAATCTTTAGTTGAAGCATTTGGAGATTTATATGCAAAACTCTTATATTTTGAACAATCTCCTGGTTGGTATAAGGTGGGATAGTTGAAAGATGCTCAAAGAGCCACCCTTAGGTATGTTAGTGATTATCTCAATTTGAAAGGGTAGAATTCAAGATTGATGTCATTTGGAAATCTCCGTATGTCATCTTTGTAAATCCGTTACATCTTGATAGACTTTGGATCTCAAGATTATTTTTGATGACTTGTGTTTGATGAATATAACATGAAAAACGGTTTATAATGTTTTACCTTTAATTTTCATGATTTTGGAGCAAATCTTTTTAATTTTGTGAAATTAATTGGATTGAATGACATCTATGTGAATTCACTGTTTAAAGCACTTAAATTGATTTCTTGATGGAATACAAATCGGTATTTGAAAAGTTTCTAAAATTTGGATTTGTCTCAAGAAATTTTTGCCTTTTGGCTCTGTTGTTCCGGTACCTGCTTTTTAGTACCAGAAAATCCAATCCGGATCCCGAATGTGAAGTTTTCTGGTTTTTCACTTGCGTACCGGTACTACACTTTTAGTACCGGAACTACATTGCGGATCCGGATCCCCCTGCCTGTCAATCCGGATCCCGAACGATGGCTTTTCGGCTTTTACACTGCGTACCGGTACGCGTCTTCTGGTACCGGTACGCGATCTGGGATTCCTTATATTCCGAGACTACATTGTTTTATTTCATCTCTCCCACTTCAAAACCCTCCTTCTCTCTCTCTAAAACATCTCTAAGGGGTTTCTCATCAAGATCAAGTGATTTGTTGCTTTGATTTGTAAGTTTCTTCATTAATCTTGTTTACTTTTGTTTCAAAACCCTAGTTTTTAGGTTTTGATGTTTTATTTTGGGATTTTTGAGTTGATCCTTACTCTAAATGAAATCTCTTGCTTAAATCACTCTTAATTCATGTTTAGAACATATATGGTTGGTTTCTATCTAATTAGATTCATGTTTCCATGCTTATTTGTTTGAATCTAACTTTTTCATATGTTCTTAGCATAAAAGAAATTGAGAATTAGGGCTTTTAATGTAAATGATTTTTAAATGATGAAACATCAATTGTGACTTGTTTAGAATGTTTCTTGGACATGTTTAAGCCTTCCTATACGATCAAATCATAGTGCATTGTGTTCTTTGTAGGAAATGGCATTTTCATGGCTTCTTGCACTAGTGGTTTTGATGGCCACTGGAAGTGGACGTGGTCGCGGTTCTGGAAAGAAAAAGGCTACCAAACGATCACGCTACGAGGATTCAACTAGCTCAGAATCTGAACACTCCTCAGAATATGAAGAGGAATCAGTTCAAGGAAAGGGGAAAGCACCTTTGGCTTCAAGGAAAAAGAAGGGTGCGGATTCTCCTTCGCGTAGAAGTACCGGTGGACCGGTAATACGCGAGCGCTCTCAACGGAGATCAAATGTTGATGAAAGTGAACCGCATGTGAGTGCAAAACGCCGTGCCAGATTTGCGAACCGCACATGCATTGGAGAGCGACACGTGAACTTTAACGAGCTATGTCGTGAGGTGCCAGACTTTGCAAGGCTTTTGGAACGAAGCCATATTCGGCCACTTGGCAGAGTTCAACCTAAGATGGGCTTTTGTGTGGAGATTATCAGGGAGTTCTACATGCGAGGTAACATACTTCAAAAAGACCATGAAACCGGAGCTTTCGTCTTTGAAACAACAGTTAGAGACGTCAAGTTTGACATTACTCCAGCAGTAATTGGTGCAAACCTTGGATTAGCTGTTGACACTTCTGGTCTTTATTACACTGAGGGTAATTTCCAACATGATACCCATTGGGATATGGTTGTGGACTCTATTTGCAAGACAGGGACGCGCACGAACAGATCATATGTTGAATCAAAGGACCTAAAACCAGAGTATCATATTTTGTCCTTAATTGTATGCTACAACCTATTGCCCACACTGGGGACCAAAAGGATTCGATGGGATCGATTGTTACTTCTCTTTGTCCTCGGTCACCCGGAAAGTGCAAATGGAATTAACACAAACATTCCATTTCTCATTTGGCAGCAAATGGTACATGTTATTGAAGGATCAAGGCAACGTGACCTTCTACCGTATCCAATCTTGATTACTAGTATTCTGGAAGATCACGGAGTTGACATTTCTTGTGCCAAATATGATTATGGCTTGGGGGCAATTGATGGAATCACTTTAGCCAAGTCAATCAGCACTTTGAAGACTTTTGGGCATACAAAAGCCTATGCAAGTGAAGCGACAGTGAGTGCACCACCTCGTCAAGAATCTCCTGAACCAGATGAGGTCATAACTCTTCAAACCTTGCATCGGGATGTTCGTTCATTAAAGCAAAGGATGGAGCAAAGGATGGAGCAAGGCTTCAAGAAACTTGAGGATGGTTTAAAGAAAATCTTCGATATCCTTGGGTGCAAACATGATGATGTGGTCACTGGAGCAACTGCACCGAGTACATCGCATGGACCAACATCACATGATGATGATGATGATGATTCAAATGAGGATGAGTGATCTCTTTTCCTTCTTGTTTTTGGTTTTCAGTTTCCTTTCACGTTGTGATGAACAAGAACTCTAATCGTCTTGTAACTAAGAACTTATCCTCCTAGTATTTTTACTTTTTGTTTATATTAACTGTTTGACAATTTGTGACAAAAAGGGGGAGAACGGAAATAACGGAAATGATGGACATATCATAAAAAGGGGGAGACAGAAAATAATGATTGCATCACAAAGGGGGAGAATATAGATGCTCAAGACAGGGGGAGAACATGGAGAACATGGATGCTCAAGATAGGGGGAGATAAAGAACAGATTGAAAGAGCCACAAAACAAAAGCTGGAAAAACAAAAGAACCAAATGGAAGACGAATCAAATGTAGGATTTTAACTTCTAACGACTAACGTTTGATTTTGTTTGGAGTTTTGTTTTGCAGGAATTACATCACTTTAAGACTCCAAGTCCTAAGTCATAGAGTATGTTCTAGGACAGTTTGGTTCAAATGTATTTTGTATTTATTGGATCTTTCACGCAAAGAAAATCAATGTTTTGGTGATAACATTGAGTTTCGTCTTTTTGGTTTAAGATGAGTGACTTGAGCGACTTTATGTATTTTTGGGTTTTGTCACGAAATTGCCAAAGGGGGAGATTGTTACGGCATTTTGTGTTGGCACATTTCGTGAGTTTGAGTCGGAGTCTTAAAGGGAACAAATTGTCAAATCGGCTTTCGAAGACTCATTGAAGATTCAACATGAGCTCAAGATAACACTCAGGTATGGTTAATTAAACCATGGTGATTTAAGTTCATTTATAACCATTGGAATCAGGAACTTAGTGAAAACCGGTTTAGACTTGGTTTTAGGAACTTGGATTTAACTTACAATCTATTTTAAGTTTGGTTTCCGGTACTTGGTTTGATTTGGATAAAGCTTATCTTGGAAAAATCAGTTTTTACATTACGTACCGGAACCACACTTGAAGTTCCTCTAACCCGACACAGAATTTTCTGTAAATTGCACTGCGTACCGGAACACGGACTCGCGTACCGGAACACAATAGAAAAATCTGTGGTTTGCACCATTGCGTACCGGAACGTGATATTTGGTACCGGTACACAATGCCCCATCGGGATAAATTTCCTAAACCGACTTTTATCTTTTTCCAAGGGTTATAAATAGATACTTAGGGTTTCTAAACGAGGGTGACCAATACGAATCAATTCAGAAACACTCGTGAGCAACCCTAGAGGATGGTTTTTACCGTTCTTCTCTTTCGCCTCTATTAGGTCAATTCGACGGTTCTTCAATGATCTATCTTTCGTCGAATTGATCTAGTCTTTGCTTAGAGATTTCTTCTACGGTTCCTTCATGATAATCTAAGCAAAGGATCACCATCGAAGCCTATATTCTATATCGGCTATTTGCGTCGTGGATTCGGCGTGACATCGTGGATTCGATGTGTTGAAGGCGTTTCGTGGATTCGAAACGTGTGCTCGTGGATTCGAGTGGCGTTCGTGGATTCGAACGTGTGCAGTGGACGTGCAATCGGTGGAGCGCGAGGTCCGAAGAAATTGAAGGAGGGGTTGACACCTTGTTATTCTTCTTTTCTTAGAGGATTGTTATTGCGTGGACATCCAACCGTTCAGCGCAAGGTCCGAAGAAGCTGAAGGAGGGGTTGAGTCCGTGGAGTCGGTAATCACCTTGTTATTCTTCTATTCTTAGTGGATTGTTATTGCGTGTTGGTCCCGTGGTTTTTCTCCTGGATTGGAGTTTCCACGTAAATCTCGGTGTGTTGTTTTTATTTTCCGCATTGGTTTTTATTTTGCACTGAGATTGAGTTTTTAAGTATTACACCTATTCACCCCCCCTCTAGTTGTTTGATAGTACCTATTTAGATCCTTGTGGATCCTATAAAAACCTACAGGCTCCACTCAACGCCACCAAACATCTGCATCTCCATCCAGGCAGTGTACCGCCATATGAACTCTGTACCTCGGGTCGATGAAGAAATCCCTGAAAATCTTCTCCATCGCTGATAGCCATGTTCCAACCTCCCACGGCTGCATGTCCCGCCCCGAGAATCTAGGCGGTCCGTGCTTACAAAACTTAACAAGTTTGTCAGCAATATCCTACTCCTCGGCCGGGGTCAAAGTCTGGGCCACTCCCCGAGCCCCGCTACTCGATGATGGTGCCGTCGGCACCAGTGGTACCACAGGTGGTGCCGAGGCCTCAAGAACTGTCGGAGGCGGCGCCTCTCTCTGCGCCAGTAGCTGCTCAATCCGCTGCTCCTGCCGGCGGTTGGTCTCAGCCAGTTGGGCCACCAAGGCCCTCAACTCAGCAATCTCCGAAGGTCCAGCCTGTCCTGGCTCAACAGGGGGTGTAGGGGCACCCCCGGTAGGAATCCGACGTCGGGGAGGCATCTGCCACAAGAAACCACAAGTCAGCCACACTGTCACGCCCCGGGGTCGGACTGCGACCCGGGCTCGCCAACAGACCCGCCGTCTGTGCGGAAACTGCCGCACAGACGAAGCGTCCAACCTGCAGAAGAGGTCTAGCTACACAAGTATCAGAGCAAGAAAGAAGCTAAGCCGAAAGAGTAAGCTGCAAACAGGAGTCACTAAGTAAAAGGAAAGGTACAATATCCACAGCCTCCCACAACCGGGTACAACATCACAACTAATACAAAAGTGGAAAACAAAAATACCCGGGGAAACTCTACCACGGACTCAACAGCCGAGAGGGTACTAATCAGCTAAGCCCTTGCCGCGGTCGGAAGACTCCGCACGAACCGACCCAGGAGCGGCCACCTCGGAAGCACCTGCCACACACAGCGGGTGTGAGATCAACTGAAAAGTCAGATCTCAGTGGGTACCGGTAACCAATCCACGGTAGCCCACCAAGTCCCCTGGAAGTCAAACAGATAGATAGATAGATAGATAGATAGATAGATACAGAAAGGAAAGCTGTAAATAAATCTATCACTATATGCGGTAATGCAATGCAATATGAAATGACATCTAAAATCATCCACGATGACCACCCGCTCATGCCATTTCCCCCGCAGCCACCTGGTAACTCGGCCAGGGGCGAACTCACACCTGGTATCTCGGCCAGGAAAAACCCACCTGGTAGCTCGGCCAGGGCAAACTACCTCCTGGTAACTCAGCCAGGGAACAAATATTCCCGGTAACTCGGCCGGGAGAAACACCCTCCTGGTAACTCAGCCAGGGGCGTCGAATACCACTGTGTATCCCAGAACGAATTCCTAAGAGCATAACTCGTGTCTTGGTCGGAACCATAACCATCGACTCACACGGCTGTTGCGCACTTACCTGACATTCCCAGGACACATCACCCTTGCATTTGCAAGTCAAATGGACATTCCGTAGCACTCTCGGAGGAAACCAACCCACCTGCGAAGAGGTCGCAAAAACGTGCGCCAAATAGAAGTCCCGGTGCGATCCTACAGCTCGAAGTAGTACAACGTGCACCGCCAACCACGATATCAGGCCAACACTAAGTCACACTGTAAAATCGGAGAAAACCGGGGTCAGAAGGAAAAAACCCAAGATAACGACCCGCCCTCAAGCGGCGGAAAACCCAACCGGCGACGACGAACGTCGGGCGTTGCGCGGAACGCCCCCTCGCGCAACCGCCACGTCGCATCGCCGGGCCGCAACCCAGCAGCCCAGGGCAGCCCACGGCTGCGCAGTCCAACGCACGCTCCACGTGGAGACGGCCAGCTGCGCGGCCATAGCGCCGCGCGGCCCCCAAAACTGCCTGGCGCGCGGCCTGCAGCGCCGCGGGGCCCAAGGGGCCGCCGCGCGGCCCTCTGCAGTGCCGCGCGCCTGGCGCGCGGCCTGCAGGGCCGCGGGGCCCAAGGGGCCGCCGCGCGGCCCTCTGCAGTGCCGCGCGCCTGGCGCGCGGCCTGCAGGGCCGCGGGCCCCAAGGGGCACCCGCGCGGCCCTCTGCAGTGCCGCGCGCCTGGCGCGCGGCCTGCAGGGCCGCGGGGCCCAAGGGGGCACCCGCGCGGCCCTCTGCAGTGCCGCGCGCCTGGCGCGCTGTCACGTGTCGATCGTGTTGGTTCGACCGTGACATCCTTGGGGGCCACTTTTGGATGACATTTGGTAGGCATTTGGGTTGACAGAGCTCGGGTTTGCGAAGTTGGGACAATCCGTCAGGGTTGAGCCGCGGGCGAACCAACGGAGGCAATTCCCTAGCAATGGCCCATGCCATGACCATGAAAATGGTGCCGCATGCGGGGTTTCAAAACGTACCCCTCGGTGAGCACCTTTGTACCCCCGGGGTGCCAAAGGGGTGGATGCCTCGTGGGTTATTTAGAGGAGGGGTTGGACACTTGCGAAGTGGCCCCGACTCCCCCGTTGGCCTATAGGACATAGGCCATCCCTTGGCGAGCGGAGTCGCCAAGCCTAAGTTCGTGTGAGCGGGATTTGATGGTCATTGAGCACACGGGCTTAGGGTAATGCCAAAGACACGAGGTCGACGGCATTACAGAGCGGGGTTGGCCCAGAGGTTTTGCCTCTAGGTTCGCTTGCACTACCTTATGCCGTTTCTGATCTCTGTAGTGGAGCGAACGAGCGGATGAGGGACAGTCTTGCGAAAGGTTGGTCCGCCTCAATGGACAAGGCTTGCGAAGGCATGCGGGTGCCTAGCGGGGATTCGTGAGGCGCGAGGCCTACGAAGTTCGCGAGGCGAAGGAACGGTCGGTCCGCCGTAATGGGCAAGGCTCGCAAAGGCAGTGGTGCCGAGCGGGGATTCGTGCGGCGCGGCCCACGAAGTAAGAGGAGATAATCGATGCTGGTTTTCGTGAAGCGAGCCATGGAGAGGACCGAGAGTGTTGGCGGCCAAGCATGGCCGTGCAATGGAGGTGCCGAATGGCTAGCGAAGCGGAGCGAGGCTGATTCGATTGGGAGCGACATCCGTCAAGCAACCTTAGATGCTGGGCCGAGTGTGTTGGCGGCCAAGCATGGTCATGCAATGGAGGTGCCAGGGGGTTGGCGACGCGGGGAGAATGTCGCTAGGTTGGCAAACCCTTGCGAAGGGAACACACGCAGGAACAAGTAGTGTGGGGTATTCGGGAAGCGGACCTTGGACCGAATCGGGAGCGATGACGGAACTAGGTGGCCGGCGGAACGGGACATGCCCGACCTGACTATGGATCCTGTCGTGGGAATTGCGGGGCGCGCGGCGCCTTGGCAAGGCAACGGGCTGGCAGACGGGCGAGATGCGTGGGACGGGTCGCTCGGTTAAGCAGACGAGCGGAACGCGCAAGGGCAACTCGCTCGGGCCCATTCAAGTGGACTAAGTTGTGAGAACTTGTATTGTCCTGGATGTTTGCTTCGGAGGCAAAGGGACATTCGGTTAGTAGCACTCTCGGGGAGAGTTTGTCCGGCTAGGCGGAATATACTCGGCTTGAAGGCCAGCCTCGGTGGCGGGGTTGTTTGTTCGGAACTCGCGGAGTTCGACAAAGGGTTCGACGTAAGGCGCGGCACCGGGCAGTCAGGCTCGTGGAGGAGCATGCTTGGTTAATGCTTGAGTTTGGATCCCGCTGTTTAAGTTCGAGGGCGTGTCCGTGGCAAGGGGACTCGGGAAGGCTGGCTCGGGTGTGCGACACTTGAGCGCCGCACGGGGCAATTTTGAGGCGAAAAAGCTGACCCCGTGACAAGTGGTATCAGAGCTAAGTTGAGCTCATGGGTTGAAGATTTGGCCGGAAGGTGCGACCTTGGCGGCGAAGTTGGTGTGAAGGG
The DNA here is from genome assembly GCA_029204045.2 of Tillandsia leiboldiana. NCBI lineage: Eukaryota > Viridiplantae > Streptophyta > Magnoliopsida > Poales > Bromeliaceae > Tillandsia > Tillandsia leiboldiana. The sequence goes on from CM055070.1 coordinate 27,018,126, forward strand.
AGTCACTCCAACGAAGGTACTAGGCGTCGGCGAGGCACTGTGGCGGTACTACGCTTGTGGGAGATGCGGAGTCAGAGTGCAGCGGATTCTAGTACAATACTTGTAAAAATGGTTAAGTCCTAGGTCGCGTGGCAGGCGACGAGGCAATGATTGGGAGAATCATTATGTGGTCCGTGGTCGCGGTTACCACGGAGTGGAATTAGGCGGGTGCCTAAGGAATCCGAGCTCGTGAAGTGGTGTTCGCGGCTTGGGAAAGAGAGGAACACATTGTGCGACGATGTGCCTCCGGGATTGTGGTCTTGCAGCGGATGAATCTCTAGAAGGGAAGGATTGGGATGCAGCACACGCGGCAGAAGGGTTACTTCGTAGTGACTGAGTTTAAGTATTTCAGTACAAGAAGATCGATGGGGAGGTCGATTACTCTTCGAGTGTGTACCCATGAAATTGAATAGAGTTATCTCGATGCGAGAAAGAAATCGCAATTGAACCTGTACTCCTAGGGTAAGGAGAAAAGTCTGTATCTGGGTAGGGCGGTGACAGCGTTGATTGTTCAGAACAGCATCCACGTGTACAATGGACGAATGACGTGGATCCTGCTGATGGGTGTAGTCAAGGTTGTGGTAGAACCGAAACTCGCGCAGCGGAAGTGAGCATTGCGAATGCCTGGATTTGGTCTGAGTGCGCTCGGCGGAGCTTGCGACTCAGGGTGGGGGAGCACATTTGAGCAGAATGTGGCCCCGATGTTTGGTAACTTGATAAGGGATCTTGTCTAAGGAACGTGGCGGAGAAGAACACACATGTCAGAGGAGTTAACTTCGTGGAGCACAAGTTGGGAACCAAGACTGATCGGGTCCGTGGCAGTAACAGCTGAGCTTTGGGCTAGGTTGTGAAGTGGGCCAAGGGTTGCTGGATGGTTTGGTGTTTCTCACTTGGGGCGAGAAGGCCGATGGGAGATCGGTTGCTCTCGATGGTGTGGCCACAGGCTGGACGAATGGGACTCCCTATTCGAGCGAATCAAACAATGAGATTGGACTTTGTTCAGAGGAACAGGGTAAGGAGCTATGTTCGGGAAAAGCAGTGACAGTGCTAAGGTCTCGAGATAGCGGTCACGCATCCGTGCGATGGATCGTGTGGACTCTGCTGGCAGATTGCAAAGGTTGTGCGAGGACCTGAGCTTTTGGAGCGGAGAGACTGGGACTCGAGTGTAGACGAGGAGACAAGTCATGACACTCGGGTGGACCGTGGTCCAGGATCGCCTAGTGACAGGTTGCTGGGAGGGGAAAGACTCAGTTGTCAACTCAAAGGGTTGAGGTATCGCAATTTGTGAGGGGGTGGACGTTGGATGGCGACATCACCGTTATCAGCAGTTGTGAGAAAGACTAGCAGATGGGTTAAGCTTGGGTTCCGTTCAGCGGCTATTGCGAAGGTGATTGCTGGAGGTATGGAGGACGGCAAGTTTGAGCAATGGAAACGAGGTGTCGTTAGTCTCAAACTTGGCCGAGGACTTTGGTGGAGGACCGAAGTCGGGTTTAGCGAAAGCCTAAAGGGAGTGGGCTTGAGCGACCGGGAATACAGAAGCCAAAGGTGCTAAGCAGCAACGAGTAGCGAAAGTGCAAAGCAGTCAGGAGGCATAACAAGAGTTCATGGTAGAGCAAGTAGATGTGCGAAGTAGTCGAGGGCAGGTGTGTCTCGGCAAAAGACTCGAAAACTCGGAGAGACCATGGTGATGGCTTGACGTTATGTGATTGCAGGGGCATTTGTGAGGCCAAAGTTGTGTGCGGGAAGGGCACGAGATGGGCAGAAGTACTCATGGATAATGGAAGGGGTTGGATGTGATCTGGCCCGACCACAGTGTGTGTATTGGGAGCTCCAGGGTGGAGAAGCCTAGATGAATATTGTGATATTTCGAGGTGGAGAAGCGAAGCCGAGCTGCGAGCTGATTCGCGTTGGACGCTCCAAGACGTTGGGACGTTTGGAGTTTGACCTCGGAGGGAGCGAGGGAGGGCCACTCTACTGATTTCAAAGGAACTCGTGCACGCTTGGATAGGTATATTCGCGGAGTATACCGAGTGCACTAGTTGGTCCGGTAGCGTTCTGGGAAGAGATCGCTAGCTGGAATGGGATTCCCTGCGAGGGAGGCACAAGGTTGGTGACTAGCTGCAGGAGACTTGGGTTAAGTAGGGGCGAAAGGGACAGAAGGGCCGAGTAGCGCCTCGAGAAGGACCGAGTTGCAGTGGAGTGCCAGTGCCATCTGGGGTGTCGTGAGCAGACGACAAGGTAAACATTCTGGTTCCGTGAAGGAGTTTTGTGGTGCGAGGGAGGCATCCGGAGCTGGGAGCTTCAACTCAAGGGGACAGAATGGTTTGTGTAGTGTATTGGGTCAGTGTGGCATGCGATGCCAAGGCCGAGGGCGGCTCTGATCTGTGGTTTGGTCGAGAGGACCAAGGAGTTTCAGCAACGCGTTGGGTAGCGGACATACTCAAGGCGGGTGAGCGTGGCATGCGATGCCAAGGCCGAGGGCGGCTCTGATCTGGAGTAGTGTTTGGCAGCTATCAACAAAGCTGGAGTACGGATGGACATCGACGAGGACGTCGATAACTTGGGTGGGGGAGTCTGTCACGTGTCGATCGTGTTGGTTCGACCGTGACATCCTTGGGGGCCACTTTTGGATGACATTTGGTAGGCATTTGGGTTGACAGAGCTCGGGTTTGCGAAGTTGGGACAATCCGTCAGGGTTGAGCCGCGGGCGAACCAACGGAGGCAATTCCCTAGCAATGGCCCATGCCATGACCATGAAAATGGTGCCGCATGCGGGGTTTCAAAACGTACCCCTCGGTGAGCACCTTTGTACCCCCGGGGTGCCAAAGGGGTGGATGCCTCGTGGGTTATTTAGAGGAGGGGTTGGACACTTGCGAAGTGGCCCCGACTCCCCCGTTGGCCTATAGGACATAGGCCATCCCTTGGCGAGCGGAGTCGCCAAGCCTAAGTTCGTGTGAGCGGGATTTGATGGTCATTGAGCACACGGGCTTAGGGTAATGCCAAAGACACGAGGTCGACGGCATTACGGAGCGGGGTTGGCCCAGAGGTTTTGCCTCTAGGTTCGCTTGCACTACCTTATGCCGTTTCGGATCTCTGTAGTGGAGTGAACGAGCGGATGAGGGACAGTCTTGCGAAAGGTTGGTCCGCCTCAATGGACAAGGCTTGCGAAGGCATGCGGGTGCCTAGCGGGGATTCGTGAGGCGCGAGGCCTACGAAGTTCGCGAGGCGAAGGAACGGTCGGTCCGCCGTAATGGGCAAGGCTCGCAAAGGCAGTGGTGCCGAGCGGGGATTCGTGCGGCGCGGCCCACGAAGTAAGAGGAGACAATCGATGCTGGTTTTCGTGAAGCGAGCCATGGAGAGGACCGAGAGTGTTGGCGGCCAAGCATGGCCGTGCAATGGAGGTGCCGAATGGCTAGCGAAGCGGAGCGAGGCTGATTCGATTGGGAGCGACATCCGTCAAGCAACCTTAGATGCTGGGCCGAGTGTGTTGGCGGCCAAGCATGGTCATGCAATGGAGGTGCCAGGGGGTTGGCGACGCGGGGAGAATGTCGCTAGGTTGGCAAACCCTTGCGAAGGGAACACACGCAGGAACAAGTAGTGTGGGGTATTCGGGAAGCGGACCTTGGACCGAATCGGGAGCGATGACGGAACTAGGTGGCCGGCGGAACGGGACATGCCCGACCTGACTATGGATCCTGTCGTGGGAATTGCGGGGGCGCGCGGCGCCTTGGCAAGGCAACGGGCTGGCAGACGGGCGAGATGCGTGGGACGGGTCGCTCGGTTAAGCAGACGAGCGGAACGCGCAAGGGCAACTCGCTCGGGCCCATTCAAGTGGACTAAGTTGTGAGAACTTGTATTGTCCTGGATGTTTGCTTCGGAGGCAAAGGGACATTCGGTTAGTAGCACTCTCGGGGAGAGTTTGTCCGGCTAGGCGGAATATACTCGGCTTGAAGGCCAGCCTCGGTGGCGGGGTTGTTTGTTCGGAACTCGCAGAGTTCGACAAAGGGTTCGACGTAAGGCGCGGCACCGGGCAGTCAGGCTCGTGGAGGAGCATGCTTGGTTAATGCTTGAGTTTGGATCCCGCTGTTTAAGTTCGAGGGCGTGTCCGTGGCAAGGGGACTCGGGAAGGCTGGCTCGGGTGTGCGACACTTGAGCGCCGCACGGGGCAATTTTGAGGCGAAAAAGCTGACCCCGTGACAGCGCGGCCTGCAGGGCCGCGGGGCCCAAGGGGCACCCGCGCGGTGCCCTGCAGTGCCGCGCGCCTGGCGCGCGGTCTGCAGGGCCGAGGGGCCCAAGGGGCACCCACGCGGTGCCCTGCAGTGCCGCGCGCCTGGCGCGCGGTCTGCAGGGCCGCGGGGCCCAAGGGGCACCCGCGCGGTGCCCTGCAGTGCCGCGCGCCTGGCGCGCGGTCTGCAGGGCCGCGGGGCCCAAGGGGGCACCCGCGCGGTGCCCTGCAGTGCCGCGCGCCTGGCGCGCGGTCTGCAGGGCCGCGGGGCCGCAGGCCAGCCCGCGCGGCACCCCAGCAGTGCCGCGCGCCTAGCGCGCGGCCTGCGGTGCCGCGCGGCACGGGGCCGCCCGCGCGGCATCCCTGCAGTGCCGCGCGTCCAGCGCGCGGTCTGCAGGGCCGCGCGGCCTCCTCCCCGCCGCACGATCAAGCCGCCCGGCGCGCTGCTGCTTAACCAAGCAGCAGCGCGCACGCTGCGCGCGGCGCACATGCGCGTCCGCGCAGCGGCGACACCGGCAACACAACCGGCACGGCTGACGCGCCCCCGACAGCAAGAAGGAAAAAGAAAAGAAGAAAATAAAAGAGAAGATGGGGGAAACCAAAATCCAAAGCGACATTAACAAAAAGGCTACCAACCTCGCTAATGCCGCTCCACTAGGCGCGTTCGGCTCCACCCGCCGCAGCAAGGGAAGGACCTAAGAACCCTCACCAACTCCTTCTTCTTCTTCCTCTTCTCACTTTCCTCTCCTTTGCTTCAGACCCCTTTGCTTCAGACCACCAAGCTGGGAGATGGTTGGTGAGGTGGCTCGAAAGAGAGAGAGTGAGAGGGGGTTAAATAAAGTGAAGAGAATTAATTTCACCCACCCTCCACTAATTATAACACCCAGCCACTCAATTAATTAAGCCCACCTCAGCCAACTACACCCTCTCCACCAACAGCAAGCAAAGGCAACATAACATCAAAAATTAATTAAAACAATTAAATAATAAAATAATCAAAAGGGGTCACGATAACTCACTTTTCGACCCCGGCACCTCCGTCGCCGCCCGGAACCACCCGAACACCGCTGTAAATCGAAAATACACGCGCTCACGCCTTTTTCCAGTCAAAAGGCTCGTCGGTGGAGTCAGAAAGCTCATCCCAAAAACCGGTACTCTACACTCTCCCCCCCTTCAAACGGTTTCGACCACGAAACCCCAAAAGCTCAAAAGTCAGGAGGGGGCCTCAAATAAGTGCGGGTAGGTAGTCTTCAACTCATCCTCGGGCTCCCAAGTAGCCTCTCTCTCATCATGGTGGCTCCACAATACCTTCACATAAGGTATGACCCGACTTCGCAATTCTCTCGTCTCTCGAGCAAGAATTCGAATCGGGCGCTCGCGGAAATGCAGCTCATCGTCCAGCTCCAAAGCAGTGAAGTCCACAATGTGAGAGGGATCATAGACATACCTCCTCAAAACAGACACATGAAAAACATCATGAGTACCGGCTAGCCGCGGCGGTAGAGCAACACGATAGGCGACAGGTCCAACACGCTCCAGAACTTCAAAAGGGCCAATAAAACGCGGGCTCAACTTCCCGCGCACCCCAAAGCGCCGAATCCCTCGAGAGGGCGAGACCTTCAAAAACACATGGTCTCCCACCAGAAACACCAAGTCTCGCCTCCTTCTATCGGCGTAGCTCTTTTGTCGGCTCTGAGCAGTGACCAAGTGGCGCCGAACAACCTTAACTTTCTCCTCAGCCTCCAAGAGCAAGTCAGGCCCCAAGGTTTTTCTTTCACCCACATCACTCCAACAAAGAGGCGATCGACACTTCCTACCATACAACGCTTCGAAGGGCGCCATCTTGATACTCGCCTGGAAGCTATTGTTGTAGGCGAACTCTGCAAGTCTCAAGTGTAGATCCCAACTGCCACTAAAACTCAGGACACAAGCTCTCAACATGTCCTCCAAGGTCTGAATCGTCCGCTCAGACTGTCCGTCGGTCTGTGGGTGAAAGGCAGTGCTGAACTGAAGCTGGGTTCCCATAGCCGTCTACAAGCTCCTCCAAAACTGAGAGGTAAACCTGGGATCCCTATCTGATACAATAGAAGCTGGCACTCCATGAAGCCTCACGATCTCGTCAAGGTATAACTGTGCTAATTTCTCCAAGGCCCAACTTGACTGAATCGGCAAAAAGTGAGCAGATTTAGTCAACCGGTCAACGATCACCCAAATGGCATCGGCTCCCCTCTGAGTCTTCGGCAGACCCACAATAAAGTCCATGGTGACACATTCCCATTTCCACTCAGGGATTGGTAGGCTTTGTAACTTGCCAGCAGGAACCTGATGTTCCGCTTTAACCTGTTGGCAAGTTAGACAGCGAGCCACAAACCTACCAACATCCCTCTTCAGGCCCTGCCACCAAAACTGAGTCTTCAAATCCCTATACATCTTAGTTCCCCCAGGATGGAGGGTGTAAGGTGTATAGTGAGCCTCCCTCAGGATCAGCTCTCTAATATCCACATCCGCCGGTACACAAACGCGGTCCCTGTACCTGAGTACTCCCGCGACATCCACAGAAAAGTCCCCGCTCTGACCAAGCTGGATCTGGTCTCGAATCCTGAGAAGATAGGGGTCCCCACTCTGCTTCTCTCTAATCCTGTCCAGTAGAGTGGGCAGCAAGACCATAGACATAAGTCTTGCCGAAACCCCCGGGGACACAACCTCTATATCCAAACTCCTCAGCTGCTCTCTCAGTGGTCTCTGCTGGGTAATAAGCATACTCAAGGTCTGCCCTGCTCGCCTGCTCAAAGCATCCGCGACCACGTTAGCCTTGCCGGGATGATAGAGAATGCTCAAGTCAAAGTCCTTCAATAACTCAAGCCACCGGCGCTGCCTCAGGTTGAGTTCCTTCTGGGTGAACAGGTACTTCAAACTCTGATGATCGGTAAAAATCTCACAGCGCTCGCCATACAGATAGTGCCGCCAGAGCTTCAAGGCAAAAACCACAGCAGCGAGCTCAAGGTCATGTGTAGGGTAATTCCTCTCATAATCCTTTAACTGGTGAGAAGCGTAGGCAATCACCCTACCATGTTGCATCAACACGCAACCAAGGCCGCTGTGGGAGGCATCACTGTAAACCACATACCCCTCTCCCATAACCGGTAGTGCAAGAACTGGAGCTGAAATCAACCTCTGCTTCAAATCCTCGAAGCTTTGCTGGCAATGCTCTGACCAAACAAATTTTACCCCTTTCTTGGTCAACTTGGTGAGGGGGGAAGAGAGCTTCGCAAAGCCCTCAACAAAACTACGGTAGTAGCCCGCGAGGCCCACGAAGCTTCGAATCTCTGTCACCGTCGTAGGTCTAGGCCAATCCCGAACCGAAGCTATCTTTGCCGGGTCCACTGCCACTCCTGCGGCTGAAACAATATGGCCAAGAAAAGAAACCTCCCGAAGCCAAAAGGCGCACTTCTTTAACTTCGCATACAGCTTTTTCTCCCTCAGAAGCTGCAGCACTAACCTCAAGTGCTCCTCGTGCTCAAAGTCGCTACGGGAGTAAATCAGGATGTCATCAATGAAAACCACCACAAAACGGTCCAAGTACGGCTGAAAGACTCGGTTCATCAAATCCATGAACGCCGCCGGGGCATTCGTCAAACCAAAAGGTAGCACTGTAAACTCGTAATGCCCATACCGAGACCTGAACGCCGTCTTGGACACATCCTCGGCCCTCACCCTCAGCTGGTGGTAACCGGACTGCAGATCTATCTTCGAGAAAACCGTGGCTCCCTGAAGCTGATCAAACAAATCATCAATCCTAGGAAGTGGATACTTGTTCTTGACGGTCACTTTATTCAATTCCCTGTAGTCCACACAAAGCCTAAGTGACCCGTCCTTTTTCTTCACAAAAAGAATCGGGGCTCCCCAAGGAGAAACACTAGGACGCACAAACCCGCGATCCATGAGATCCTGAAGCTGAGCCTTTAACTCTCTCAATTCTGCTGGTGCCATTCTGTAGGGTGCCTTAGAGATTGGCGTGGTTCCAGGGACCACATCAATCATGAACTCAATCTCTCGATCCGGCGGCATAGTCGATAGCACGGGAGGGAACACATCTGGGTACTCTCGGACGATAGGAATGTCCTCGAGTCCAGGCATCGCCGAAGGCGCCTCAACGACAGTAGCCAAGAAGGCAACACAACCATGACTCATCAGCTGTCGGGCTCTAGCAGAAGAGATCGTCGCCGCAAACAGCGTACTCTGACAACCTCTGAACACATACTCCTCCTGATCCGGCTCCCTGAGGGTCACAGTCCTCGCCCGACAATCAATAGCAGCGTAATACCGAGTCAACCAATCCATCCCCAAAACTACGTCGAAATCCTGAAGCTGGCGAAGGGCTAAAAGATCTACAGGTAAAATCCAAGGCCCTAACTGCACAGGGCAGGACCAACAGCACTCATCAACGTGTAGAACATGATCGGGTACCTGAACCTCAAGAGCACAAGGCAACAGTCCTATCTCTAGCCCATGCATGAATGCAAATGTCCTACTGATGAATGAATGAGATGCTCCAGTATCAAATAAGGCTCTAGTGCGAGTAGAGGAAATAAGGATAATACCTGCCACCACGTGGCCCGCCGCCTCCACATCATCGACCTGGGCGGCGTACACCCTGCCGCTCGGGGGTGGTCGTCTGTCAGACTGCCGCGACGAAGAGGCCCTGTCCACCTGGCCAGCACCTACCGAAGATCCGCCCGTCTGATAGGGCGGTGGAGGAAGTGCCGCAACTGCCGAAGCTGCTGATGCTCCAGCTGAAGGACAAGACCACGATCTGTGCCCTGCCTGCCCACACCGGTAACACCGGCCCTGTCGCTGATCACACTACTGAGGGGCGTGGGGTCCGCCACAAATCACACAGCTATCCGTGCGAACCAGCTGCTGCTGCTGCCGCCTAGAAGATCGGGAGCCCCCCGATCTCTGCCTCCTCTGAGTCCCGCGGCCCCGAGTCGGTGTCTCCGGCGGTCTCGGGGGCCTCGGCCTGCTCGTCTGCCCAAGGTCCTGCGGTGTGGGGCGCTTCTCACCGGAACTACTCCCAGGCGCTCCGCCCCTCTCCGCCATGATCACCCTCCCCCGAGAGACCCACCGTGCATGCTCCATGGCTGCGTCAAGTGTCGGAGATCGGTGTGCATGAACAAGGTGATAGATATCAGGGTGAAGCCCCCTCTCAAATAAATCCACGCGCTGAGCCTCGTCAGGGGCAATATGCGGCACACTGCTCAAAAGTCTCTGGAACTCTCGAATATAGTCAGGAAGAGGCCGACTACCCTGCTGCAGTCGGCGAAGATCCCCCTCTAACTTATGCTTTGCGCTATCGGGAAAGTAAGCCCCGAGTAGCAAAGCACGAAAATCCTGCCAAGACATCAACTGGGATCCCGGCGGTCCAACCGGTCGGACCCGACGCCACCAGGTCTCGGCGTCTCCCTCCAGAAAGTGAGTGGCTATGAACACCTGATGCTGCTCCTTAACAAACAGGTTCTCGAATAACTTTTCAATCGCAGAAATCCAGTTTTCTACTTCCCGTGGCTCAGTACTCTGCCCGGCAAAACGTGGAGGACGGAACTGGCTGACATAAGCTAGTCGGTCTGTGAGCTCCCTCTGCTCTGCCTCTGTCAGTGGGACAATCTGTGACGAGGTCGACGAAGTCGCAGCTGGTGGTGCCGCCGATGTCCTCTGCTCAAATAACCTCATCATCCGCTCCAAGTTTTCCTCATGGCGTTTGGCAGCCTCCTCCTGGCGCCGCAACGCCTCAGACAACTGGGCCACTTGGGCCCGCAGCTCAAGAACCTCGCCCTGCGCAGCCTCCTCCCGCTCTGGCCTGTCCTCCGACGCGGAGTGCGCCCTCGTCGCTGCATGACGTCTAGGAGGCATGTCAGGCAACTGCAACAGGGAAAACAGGGTGTCAAAGAACCAAAACCTCACAACCCAAGGCCAGCGAGAGTCTAAGACATGTTTCCAGCTCTAAAGTGTTGTGTTGTCTACAGCCAACAAAACTACTTTAGAGAGCTAACATGTAAAGTCACTCGCCCGAAAACCCCGGGGAAGTCACAACACAACCAAAACTCTCGCTACCGCCCAACTCTCACGGCAATCACACAACTGCCCAAACAGCCTAGGGTCCCTAAGTCCCCAAAGACCTAAACACCTAGGCTCTGATACCACCTAAATCTGTCACGCCCCGGGGTCGGACTGCGACCCGGGCTCGCCAACAGACCCGCCGTCTGTGCGGAAACTGCCGCACAGACGAAGCGTCCAACCTGCAGAAGAGGTCTAGCTACACAAGTATCAGAGCAAGAAAGAAGCTAAGCCGAAAGAGTAAGCTGCAAACAGGAGTCACTAAGTAAAAGGAAAGGTACAATATCCACAGCCTCCCACAACCGGGTACAACATCACAACTAATACAAAAGTGGAAAACAAAAATACCCGGGGAAACTCTACCACGGACTCAACAGCCGAGAGGGTACTAATCAGCTAAGCCCTTGCCGCGGTCGGAAGAATCCGCACGAACCGACCCAGGAGCGGCCACCTCGGAAGCACCTGCCACACACAGCGGGTGTGAGATCAACTGAAAAGTCAGATCTCAGTGGGTACCGGTAACCAATCCACGGTAGCCCACCAAGTCCCCTGGAAGTCAAACAGATAGATAGATAGATAGATAGATAGATAGATACAAAAAGGAAAGCTGTAAATAAATCTATCACTATATGCGGTAATGCAATGCAATATGAAATAACATCTAAAATCATCCACGATGACCACCCGCTCATGCCATTTCCCCCGCAGCCACCAGGTAACTCGGCCAGGGGCGAACTCACACCTGGTATCTCGGCCAGGAAAAACCCACCTGGTAGCTCGGCCAGGGCAAACTACCTCCTGGTAACTCAGCCAGGGAACAAAGATTCCCGGTAACTCGGCCGGGAGAAACACCCTCCTGGTAACTCAGCCAGGGGCGTCGAATACCACTGTGTATCCCAGAACGAATTCCTAAGAGCATAACTCGTGTCTTGGTCGGAACCATAACCATCGACTCACACGGCTACTGCGCACTTACCTGACATTCCCAGGACACATCACCCTTGCATTTGCAAGTCAAATGGACATTCCGTAGCACTCTCGGAGGAAACCAACCCACCTGCGAAGAGGTCGCAAAAACGTGCGCCAAATAGAAGTCCCGGTGCGATCCTACAGCTCGAAGTAGTACAATGTGCACCGCCGACCACGATATCAGGCCAACACTAAGTCACACTGTAAAATCGGAGAAAACCGGGGTCAGAAGGAAAAAACCCAAGATAACGACCCGCCCTCAAGCGGCGGAAAACCCAACCGGCGACGACGAACGTCGGGCGTTGCGCGGAACGCCCCCTCGCGCAACCGCCACGTCGCGTCGCCGGGCCGCAACCCAGCAGCCCAGGGCAGCCCACGGCTGCGCAGTCCAACGCACGCTCCGCGTGGAGACGGCCAGCTGCGCGGCCGTAGCGCCGCGCGGCCCCCAAAACTGCCCGCGCAAGGCCCTACAGCGCCGCGCGCCTGGCGCGCGGCCTGCAGGGCCGCGGGGCCCAAGGGCCGCCGCGCGGCCCTCTGCAGTGCCGCGCGCCTGGCGCGCGGCCTGCAGGGCCGCGGGGCCCAAGGGGCCGCCCGCGCGGCCCTCTGCAGTGCCGCGCGCCCTGGCGCGCGGCCTGCAGGGCCGCGGGGCCCAAGGGGCCGCCAGCGCGGCCCTCTGCAGTGCCGCGCGCCTGGCGCGCGGCCTGCAGGGCCGCGGGGCCCAAGGGGGCACCCCGCGCGGTGCCCTGCAGTGCGCGCGCCTGGCGCGCGGTCTGCAGGGCCGCGGGGCCCAAGGGGCACCCGCGCGGTGCCCTGCAGTGCCGCGCGCCTGGAGCGCGGTCTGCAGGGCCGCGGGGCCCAAGGGGCACCCGCGCGGTGCCCTGCAGTGCCGCGTGCCTGGCGCGCGGTCTGCAGGGCCGCGGGGCCCAAGGGGCTCCCGCGCGGTGCCCTGCAGTGCCGCGCGCCTGGCGCGCGGTCTGCAGGGCCGCGGGGCCCAAGGGGCACCCGCGCGGTGCCCTGCAGTGCCGCGCGCCTGGCGCGCGGTCTGCAGGGCCGCGGGGCCCAAGGGGGCACCCGCGCGGTGCCCTGCAGTGCCGCGCGCCTGGCGCGCGGTCTGCAGGGCCGCGGGCCCCCAGGCCAGCCCGCGCGGCACCCCAGCAGTGCCGCGCGCCTAGCGCGCGGCCTGCGGTGCCGCGCGGCACGGGGCCGCCCGCGCGGCATCCCTGCAGTGCCGCGCGCCCAGCGCGCGGTCTGCAGGGCCGCGCGGCCTCCTCCCCGCCGCACGATCAAGCCGCCCGGCGCGCTGCTGCTTAACCAAGCAGCAGCGCGCACGCTGCGCGCGGCGCACATGCGCGTCCGCGCAGCGGCGACACCGGCAACACAGCCGGCACGGCTGACGCGCCCCCGACAGCAAGATGGAAAAAGAAAAGAAGAAAATAAAAGAGAAGATGGGGGAAACCAAAATCCAAAGCGACATTAACAAAAAGGCTACCAACCTCGCTAATGCCGCTCCACAGGGCGCGTTCGGCTCCACCTGCCGCAGCAAGGGAAGGACCTAAGAACCCTCACCAACTCCTTCTTCTTCTTCCTCTTCTCACTTTCCTCTCCTTTGCTTCAGACCCCTTTGCTTCAGACCACCAAGCTGGGAGATGGTTGGTGAGGTGGCTCGAAAGAGAGAGAGTGAGAGGGGGTTAAATAAAGTGAAGAGAATTAATTTCACCCACCCTCCACTAATTATAACACCCAGCCACTCAATTAATTAAGCCCACCTCAGCCAACTACACCCTCTCCACCAACAGCAAGCAAAGGCAACATAACATCAAAAATTAATTAAAACAATTAAATAATAAAATAATCAAAAGGGGTCACGATAACTCACTTTTCGACCTCGGCACCTCCGCCGCCGCCCGGAACCACCCGAACACCGCTGTAAATCGAAAATACACGCGCTCACGCCTTTTTCCAGTCAAAAGGCTCGTCGGTGGAGTCAGAAAGCTCATCCCAAAAACCGGTACTCTACACACACAACCACACACGACCCAATCTAGCGAAAGTCAAGGACATCCCCCTATTTCTGTAACTTTATGTTGTCTGCAGCCAATACAACTGTCCCACAGAAAATAGGGTATGTCGATCCCTCTTCGCTCTCTGGAAGAGTCAAAAACTAAATCACCGACTTTCGCAAATTATCACGTCCCTCACGCACTATCATCCTAGGACTAACCAAAAGCCTAGGGTTTCCTAAGTCCCAACTGACCTATCCCTAAGCTCTGATACCACCTAATCTGTCACGCCCCGAGTGTAAACCAGAACTCGGGCTCGTCTACAGATCCGCCGTGCACACGGAATTTTCCGCATACACGAAGCGCCGGTAACCTGCTCAAATGAAACAGATACAAAATAGAGCAATAAAACAGAGCTGAACTGAAAAATACCACATCTCAGACTGAACTGGAAGTAAAAATACAAAATGACTGTAAAATAAAGTACAAGTTTCTCTCACAGCTCACCACAAAAATACAACCAGCTAGCTAAAGCCAGGCCCCAAAAGTAAAAGTACAACCGTCTGAGATAGGATACATAAGAGGTACTAGTCTCGCTACTCACTGTCGGGCCCACTGTCTAGCTACTCAGCCGTCCTCTCTCCTCGACCCGCCGCTGTATGTCCAGCAGCACCCGCAGAAGGCTCTGCAAAACAAAGGAGAAGAAAAGAAAAAGAAGAATGGGGGTGAGAACTAATAGAAAACCAGTAGCCTCCCCTAGTGGGTAAAACCTCAAACTCTGACACACCCACTAGGTCTACCAGAGGCAAAAAGGAAAGAAGAGTGGTAAGAAATGAAACCGCTGCAAAAGGAAAATCTACCACTACTATGCCTCTAAAATACAGTCCTAGACTGGGATAACCGTATGCAACAATAACCAATCGTCCCAGATGAACCCAATCTGTACCGCCCTCATCATCGGGCAAATAAGCCGCGCCGATGTGATAGCAAAATTCCTGCTGCCGCCCTCATCATCGGGCAAATAAGCCGCGCCGATGTGATAGCAAAACTGTCCAAACTGTCTGGCCCCGGCCTCCGGAGGGGATCTCGAGGGGAGCGACCCACACGAGGAAAGCATCACCGGGCAATAACCGCGCCGGTGTGATAAAAGCATCACCGGGCAATAACCGCGCCGGTGTGATAAAAGCAGGATTGGATCACAACTATAAAGCCCCAGTGGAACACAACCCTCCACTAAAAGAAAACTGATTCCCAATCAGATGCAAAAGTAACCATCCGGTCAATCGCCCAATATCCGCGATTGCCGCAATACCCCGCAATCACAACCATGTCCCACATCCGACATCTGGTCAACCGCCTACTATCCGCGGTTGCCACAAAACCCTCTAATCCATAATCATGCCCTATCACCGATGTCCTATAACCGACATCCGGTCAACCGCCCAATATCCGCGGTCGCCGCCAAAACCCATAATACATAATCCATGCCCCAGCTACACTATCCCAACCCCTGCTCAAACCCGAGCAGCAAATACCACCTGACTAACGAAAGGAGAAATGAAACAAGCAAGGTTTCTCCTAAGTCAAGTTCCAGCATGAAAGTGTAGCGATAAAAGATGGCCTACCTAGATGTCCAAACAAGCATGCAGATGTCCTCATGAAAGATAAAGAAAGTGCGACAAATAATGGCCCCACATGTGTATCAATTAAAAGCTCCGCATAGATATAACCATCATGCTAAAACATTATCCAACCACACATGTTTAAAATCCACAACTTTCCCTCACCCAAATCATCCACCTATGCATGTCCCAAAAGATCCTCAAGTGGTACCCTCCCACAAGACATTTCATTTTATCCCGGCATAAAAGTAAATTCCACATGCAAGGTTAGGTGCCAAAACTATACCCATACAAACATGTATAACCCCCAACCACTATCAGAGTTCTACAATAGTAATTTTCATATGATAGGCTCACAATCATTACTTTAAGCATGCATGTCCATAATTGATCATTCAATAAATCAATTGGAGGATCTCTCCAATATTCCTAGGGGCATGTCAGAAAAATGAGGAGTATAACAACCACCCACATCGATCGCTAATTCCAAGTCCAAAAAGTGCTCCAGGCCAAAAAGCTAAACCGCCGCGATCACTGAACAAGAATTACCCCAAAACATACAATTAAACTCAACACATGCTGTCCCAAAGCTAACAGTCCAAAGATGCCCTGTTTTTACCTACGAGGATTGCCCGGAAAAATCCAAGAAAAATACTCTCATGATCCTCGCGATGAACCCGTCGAAACGAGTACCTGCACGCTCAAATCCGAGTTTCCTACACTGAGAAATAAATCCGACAAGGGGACCACCCCAAAATAATCTGCTCTCAAAAACTGTAGCACTAATTCCTGCAACCAGAGATTTCTCACCTTCGAAAAATATTCAGAAAATTCCAAGAAAAATTGGGGATATTTCTCGTGATGTGTAGATGCAAAACGCCTCTTGAATCGCTCCAATCCGATGCCTGTGCGCGAAGATATCATCAAAATACTGCAGCACTGTCCAAAACTCCGCCCCAGAAAATAAGGTCACAAGATGATCCGAAAAACCCATGAAAAGCTCGGAATGGGAAAAACCAGTAAACATGGGAAACGTAGACCTACCTGTCGTGAAGACGATGGCGCAAGAATCACAGAAAAAAGTGCTCGGGGTAAGCTGGGGGAGTCCTCGCACCAAAACGCGACGAAGAAGACCACAAACGAACGAGCATCGCGCCGCGCCGCAAAAATAGAAACCTTAGGATGCGTGCTGCAGAAAAATCCTGAAATCTGCAGATGGATCCGGCTCTGGGAGATGAAGAAATCTCGTGAAGGTGGCACTGTGAAAGGAGGAACAGGGAAAGAGTTCTTCACTGCATAACTCGGCCTATTTATAGGCCAGGAAAAACAATTGGAGAAATGACCAATAGGTCCCAACTTTTGGGCGCTCCCGGTTTTCGGGCTGCTACAGTGTTGGGCCTGGCCCAACACTGTGCACGCCCGAAATCGCCACGGGCCTCCACGTCGCCCCCGAACAGGCAACAGCCTTCCCCGCCGCACGCGTCGCGCCGCGTGGCCACCCTGGTCAACGCGGGTGGGTGGCGCCCGCGAATCACAGGGCGCCACCTGGCCCGCACTAACCCCCCGACCAACCCTGGAGCGCCGCCTGGCACCCCCCTGCCGCGCACTGTTCCGAGGCACCCCGCGCTCCGTGGTCCCAGCCTGCGTGAGCCCGCCAACCAGAAACCGCCACGTGTCCCGCCGGTCCATGCACCGCGCCCGCCTGCTCCGTGGTCCAAGTCCACTGCACCGACCAATCCCAAGAAGCCACGTGTCCAACCCCCTGGTGCACGACGGCCCGTGGACCGCGCGCCTGCCCGCGCACCCGCGCGCCTGCCCGCGCGCTGCCCGCGCCCACGCGCTGCCCGCGGCCGCTCTGCCGCCTGCCCGAGCCCGTCAGCCGTGCTCCGCCGCTGCCCGCCGCCGCCGCAGCTGCCCGCCGCCGGCCGGAGTTACTGTTCCGGCATGAACAGTAACCGGTTGACCAAAACATCAAGTAGGTAGTCCATTTTGACCGTTTTCGCGCGCTGAATCCGAATTTGCTGTCCGATTTGCCAAATTCTAACTCCAAAATTTGCCGAAGGCACCCGGAAAGGTGTTCTTTTGCCCAAACTTCGCGCTGAGCCCAATTTTAATATCCAATTTGCGCGAAACCACTTCCGAAGATCCGACGGAGTCCACTGATCACCCACGTGACCCAATTAAGCCCGAAGTCCGCCACTTGTGTCCATTTGGTGCACAAACACCTCCAACGCACCCCGTAGGCCTCCAGAAGCCACCCAACGTACTGCAACAGCACTGCAGAGATCCAGGTCATCACAATTTATAGGTTAGAAACCCTAGGAAGAAGATAAGGATCAAAAACTGTCGTTTCTGGAAATTTTTACGACGGCGATCCGGATCGGATTAGCTGTGATCCGGATCGTCGTAACGAGTCAGGCAATTCCAGAGAAACAGGGTTCGGGATCCGGATTGTAATGCACGATCCGGATCGTTCATGTATTTCAGCAAATTCCCATGTTCGGGGTCCGGATCGAAATGACTATGATCCGGATCGGATTTGCCAATGAACAAGCACCCTTCGGGATCCGGATTGGACTGTCTGATCCGGATCCTGAACATGTCCCATGTCCAGTTCTTGATTTTTATGCGATAAAAAGTTTTTCCAAGTGTTTCTCCACTACAAGAAGTATTCGGATCACCAAAAATATTTAGTTAAACTTACCTGATCCTTTTGAATTCTTCTTTCTTGAGATTGAGGTATATGATCCAAACTTCATTCATCTTCAATCTTCAAGTCTTAACACTTTCACGAAATGCGCCAAAAAAAAATCCGTAACAATCTCCCTCTTTGGCGGTTTCGTGACAAAACACAGATCCACTAAAGAAAATTCAAAAAAGATATTTTTGTTGCTATCACCATACAACAAAAATTTACAATGGAGATCCAATACAAGAGATAAACTCCTAAAACAGACTCTAGACTTAGACATCTGTACTCTCTGCAAAAAGAAATCATTCTTGACAAAAAGAGATCGCTAGATACCTCAAGAATATGTAGCATTCAAAACCTAACATGTTGGGTCGTATATAATACGGATCTAAATAGGGGAAGAAACACCTAGAGGGGGGTGAATAGGTGTAAACGTATAAACACTCAAAAATCGTTGCGATAAAAAACCCAATGCGGAAATGAAAATAACTCGCAAGATTTTTACGTGGAAAACTCCATCACCGGAGTAAAAAACCACGGGACCGATAACACGGCAGAAATCCACTAGAATTAAAACACGTACAAGGTGATTTACCGTACACACTTACGACTCAACCTTTTCCATACGCTCCTAGAGGATCTTCTCCGCTCGCTCCAGACGCTTCTCGAATCCACGATCTGCGCCCAACGCCGAATCCACGGCGTCCAACGTCGAATCCACGACGTCCGACCGAATCCACGGTCTTCACCCAATAGCACCCTTCGAATCCACGAACGTGCCTCGCTCCGAATCCACGAGAGCGAATGAACCTTGAATCCACAAGGACACGCGAATCCACGCGCCGATTTTGGGGTAATCGTTGTTTTTGGGTGGTGATGATCCGCCGAATACTTAGATCAAAGATAGATCGGAAATACCATCTAAGTATTCATTAGTTTGATTCAACTCAAGATGTGAGTATGAAAACCTAGAATCAAACTAATCAATATAGATGAAGAAACATAGAGTATTCTCTAATGATTTCCTTTCTTCTCTATATGTGGATCTATAGCCGTATAAGATGATATATGAAAATGACGGCTATGTGGATTGACCCTAGAAAGAAAGACATAGGGTCTATTTATAGGTTAGAAACCCTAGGAAGGAGATAAGAATCAAAAACCTGCCATTTCTGGAATTTTACGGACGGCGATCCGGATCGTGATAACTGAGATCCGGATCGTCATAACGAAACAGCCAATTCCAGAAAAACGAAGGTTCGGGATCCGGATCATGTAACTACGATCCGGATCGTTCATACAGTTCACCAAACATCAACGTTCGGGATCCGGATTGCGAAGCAAGATCCGGATCGTTCAAGGTAGATGGTAAACTCAACGTTCGGGATCCGGATCAAGAGACTACGATCCGGATTGCGACGATGTATGAACGAACCACCTTCGGGATCCGGATCGAACAGCCTGATCCGGATCCTGAACATGTCCCAAGTCCAGTTTTTGATTTTTATGCAATGAAAGATTCTTCCAAGTGTTTCTACACTACAAGAAGTATTCGGATCACACAAATTCTTTAGTTAAACATACCTGATCCTTTTGAATTCTTCTTTCTTGAGATTGAGTTAAATGATTCAACTTTCTTCACCTTCAATCTTCAGGACTTGAAACTTTCACGAAACTACGCCAACTCAAATTCCGTAACAATCTCCCCCTTTGGCGGTTTCGTGACAAAACACAGATCCACTAAAGAAAATTCAAAAAGATATTTTTGTTGCTATCACCATACAACAAAAATTTACAATGGAGATCCAAAATACAATACATGAGTTAAACTCCTAAAACAGACTCTAGACTTAGACATCTGTACTCTCTGCAAAAAGAAATCATTCTTGACAAAAGAAATCGTTAGATACCTCAAGAATTTTGTATTATTCAAAAACCACAAACAGAGATGAAGTTTAAACTCATTTATACTTACCATGACATTTATATTCAGATATGTAAACTGATCATAGTTAAAAAAGCACCAACATATCTTCTTTGCACGTAAAAACCAAATGTCATGAACATGTTTGTGACAAACTAATATATATATAGATATGTAATTGATCAGAGTTAAGAACCAACATATCTTCTATGCAATCAAAAACCAAGTGTCACAAACTTGTTAGTGAACATCAACTTGTTAGTTATATTACATGCCCAAATAGTTAGCAAATAGTTAGTCGAGACATGCAACAAATCACAAGATAAAAACCAAAAGTTGAAGTTGAGATCATACTTACCTTGATGTATACAAAATCTTCATCATCAAGATTTTCACAATCATTGTTCATTGTTCAAATCATTGTCCTAAACTCTCTCATTGTTCTAAACTCTCTCCCCCTTTTTGTCACAAATAAAGCCAAAAATTACAGAAGTGGAGAGAATGGTTAACAGTTTAAGTTCGAGAACTAAAAACTCAAATTAAAACTTAAAAACCTGCACAACAGTAGGATTTAAACATGTGCATAATAAACAGAAATTAGAAGGATACGGATCATTCAGACTCGTCTGAACTGATACAGCCGAGGATTTGGAAAATCTTATTTATTCGCTTGTTCATTGCTGATTGATTTTTATTTACTTTCTTTATTTCTTCCTTTACCTCAATCAGTTCATTTGATATACGTTCTTGCTCGTTGGAGAGCCTTTGCTGTTCTTTATAGATTGAGGTAACAGAAGCATCATCATCAGAAGTTGATTGTGGTGCTTCTTGTGCCGGAGGTGCTGGTTGAGTTGGAGGAGCTGCTGCCGGTGCAGAGGTTGTTGCTTGTTGGTGTTGTTCTCGTTGCCGGTGAAGAGGTATGAAAGGTTCATCTGGCTTCGTCGAAAGAGACTTTACAATTGTCGTGTCATTGATCGTTCCTAGACTGTGCAGATAGGAACTCGCATTTGTGTCAGCTTTAAATTTGCGAAGAATGCGCATGATGATCATTGGAAAAGGTAGTCTCTCTGACGGATGAGCTTGCTCCACATATCGTGCCATCCTTGACCAGATGATGTAGGGAATGTTTAAGTTAGCTCCCATTGCTGCTGCGGGGTTTCCAAGTAGATAAAGGAATATCATTCTTTCCCACCGAAGAACCTTTGTGTTCATGTTTGGAATAATATTGTAACAAACAATAAGATTTAAGATGCGGTACTCAGGTCGTAGTTCTTTCGAGAAAACGGAGTTTCCTGTCGACCGAGTATCTGGAACACAGATTCCATCAACTACCACTCTCCAGGAGAAGGTGTTGAAGTTTTGATTCTTCAGGTAATGAGTGCCATCGGCTCGGGCGTCCATCCCTAGTACTTCACCAATTAGCTGAGGCGTTACTTTGATTCTGACATTCTTGACTAATGTTTGAAAATCCCGACGCCCGCTTTCCTGATCAACTAGATAGCAGGCATTCTGATAGAACATCTGTGACGCCCCACTTCCCAGGGGGTCACCCATCCTAGAACTACTCTAGCTCTAGCACGCTTAACTCTCATGTTCCTCTTGGATCTTGCTACCATCCAAAATGCTATAGCCGGGTTAGAGATTTAGTCCTATTATATCATTTATATAGAGGACTAATCCAAATTCCGGGGGTGTCATATTCTTCCCCCCTTTAAGCCCTGACGTCCACGTCAGGCTCAAGCACACTCACAAGCACCAGGCGATGTGAGACTCGTCTCGCTAGCCTTAGCCGACCTTGTGAGGAGCTGCACTCCACTCACAACGGTCATTAGCCGGGGAGCCTCCCTCTACCCGCTATATAACCCTGGCTCAGCCGAGACTCATCTCACATTTCCGGCTGGTGAATGGCTCTGATACCAATTGTGACGCCCCACTTCCCAGGGGGTCACCCATCCTAGAACTACTCTAGCTCTAGCACGCTTAACTCTCATGTTCCTCTTGGATCTTGCTACCATCCAAAATGCTATAGCCGGGTTAGAGATTTAGTCCTATTATATCATTTATATAGAGGACTAATCCAAATTCCGGGGGTGTCATAACATCCTCACTGAGTGAAGACAATACCCAGTGGTCTCCGGGAAATCGCAAATGGGAGCAAGACCTCTCTGGTCAAACAAAGTCCCGAACGTCTGAGAACGTTGCGTTAAGGCTTTTACATCAACATGCCTTTCTCCAATGCATTCTCTGTTTTCAAAATCCTTTATTCTAGCCGAGCTGACAAAGTCTTGTGCAGGTGCTTGGTCAGCAGCTGGTTGCTCAATGGTGATTCCTCGAGCACTTCCTCTCTTGCGAGCAACACTTTTTCTTCTTGTCTTCCCAGAAGTTTCTTCCATTGGAGCTTTCCCTTTTTCAGCAGCAGTAGGCGGAGCCTTCGATGTTTCTGCAGGTGCTTTTCCCTTTGAAGCAGTCGGAACAGTCGTTGCTTCAACTTGCAGTTCATCCCAATCAATTGATTCCGTTTCAGATTCTGTATCGGAATCATCTTTAGCCTTCTTCGCTTTCTTAGCCTTCTTAGCCCTCTTGGGCTTGACGGTGTCTCTCGTATGAACCATAGCCGCAAGTAGAAAAACAATCCAAGTGATCACCATTGCTAATGGTTTCTTGAGAAAAGGAATCCTGAGTAGACCAACTCAAGAACACAAAAATTCTTAGTTTTCAAAAATTGAAAAAATTGTACCCAAACAATCATAATCATGTAGAGAGACTAAGAATCAAATTAGTTTTGCAATAGGACTTTTAAAAATAGATCAATTGCATGAATTTCGAAAATCCTTATTATATGCCCTAAAACCGAAATTTTAGAAATCGAAGCCTAAAAATCCGTTAATCAGGAGAAAACCTAGCATATAATCAAAACTAAACAACCCAGAGTTCTTATTTCAAAAGAAATTTGATCAAAAACCATCCACAAACAAAATCGATCCAAGAATTTCGTACGTTTGAGGAGGAAAAGAGAAAAACGGTGAAAAACCGAGATTTTGATCAATAAAACTTACTTGGAACTGAAGAACTTGAGTTAGAAAGCTTCCAAGGAGGATGAAATCTAGAGAGAAGCGCTCTGGAAACTTTTGAACAAAAGATTGGAGTAAAGAAATCAAAACCCTTTTGTTCTTTATAAAAACCTAGCCGCGATCCGGATCCTCCCGAGCTTGCGATCCGGATCGGCTACCCGCAGTGAAAAAACTGCGTTCGGGATCCGGATTGGCAGGTCCAATCCGGATCGTCAGCCCGCAGGAGAAAACCTGCGTTCGGGATCCGGATCACCTTGCCCGATCCGGATCGGCCCCAACTTTTTCTTTAGAAAAATTTCAGAGAAATTCAAGAAAAACCAGAAAAAGATTGTAAGCACAAAGGTGTATCAACTTTAAACAAAAAGCATCGTTTCACACAACAAGAATT
Source organism: Tillandsia leiboldiana (assembly GCA_029204045.2). Lineage (NCBI taxonomy): Eukaryota > Viridiplantae > Streptophyta > Magnoliopsida > Poales > Bromeliaceae > Tillandsia > Tillandsia leiboldiana. Next base: position 27,041,170 of record CM055070.1, read on the forward strand.
AGATTATGCCAAATCTATCAGTAATATCCAAAAATGAAACGAAAATTTACAAGAATTAAATCCCTTAAAGTTGAACACCTTCAATTACATCTAACTTGATCTTATGAGTAATGCCTTTATCAAATAATCAATTCGGTAAAGAAAATGAAATACAAAGATCAATAGATGTTTGAAATCCCAAATATGGTAGATAATATTTCTAGACAATCTGTTGAAGAGAGTGGCTCTTTGAGCATCTTTCTTTAAAATCCCACCTTATACCAACCTTGAAATTTGACAGAGTCAAGTATTTCAACATGCATTTTACTTAATCAAAAATTTGAACAACCATGCTTGGTATACATGTGGTAGCTGCACACAATACTCGGACGACCGAGGTGGTAGCTCTTTCCTCCATGTGGTGGTAGTTTTCACACTCCTCATTGGGATGTAACTCTTTCCACATCTTTTGAGCATTTTACATTATCTTTGACTCCCCCTCAATTGGCTATCAATTATTTAAGATATAAAGTATTCAACCAAAAATTGATCTCGATTTCATACTCGACTAAACAGTCAAATAAGATAATGACTATACCAAGAGATCATTGAGAGAGAAATTGACTTTGATCACTTTAGAAGATGATTTAATTAACATAAACGATCATTGCAACAATGAAATATTATGATGGCAAAAGCATAATGAATTTCTAAATGTGTGAACAGATGCAATTAAAGTCAATTAAGATCTATGCTCAATTACTATCCTATGTATAAACATAGATATTGAATAGAACAAAACAAATACAAAACCTATTTTAAGCAAAGGTTTCAAAAAGAAGTTTATTTCAAAGAAAGCATACCAATTGCTTTTCGCAAATGAATAAAACGTTTTTGATCCAAAGGTTTTGTTAAAAAGTCAGCTAATTGATCTTCAGTTGAAACATATGAAAGTTGAAGAGTATTTGATTCAACTAGCTCTCTAAGAAAATGATATCTAAGTTCAATATGTTTTGTTCTAGAGTGCAACACAGGGTTTTTAGAAATGTTAATTGCACTTGTGTTGTCACAAAGAATTGTTACCGAAGATGATGAAATGCGGAAGTCACTCAATACGCTTTTCATCCAAATGAGTTGAGTTGAGCAACTTCCAGCTGAAATGTATTCCGCTTCGGCAGTCGAGAGTGCTATGCAATTCTACTTTTTACTGTGCCATGCAACAAGGCAATGGCCAAGATAGAAGCATGCACCACTCGTGCTTTTCCGATCATCCACTGATCCTGCCCAATCGGCATCTGAGTATCCAACAATGTCCAGACTTGTTCCCATAGGATACCAAATTCCGAAATTAATTGATCCTTTGATGTACCGGATGATCCGTTTCACCGCTTTCAGGTGAACCTCCTTTGGTGCTGATTGATATCTCGCGCAAATCCCAACACTAAAGGATATATCCGGGCGACTAGCCGTGAGGTAAAGTAGACTTCCAATCATACTTCTATACAGTTTCTCGTCTACATTCTCACTATGTGATTCACTTCCAAGTCCCTTGTGGCTAGTTCCCATTGGAGTTGGAAAATCTTTACAATTTTCTAGATCAAACTTTTTGACCAACTCCAGTGCATACTTGGATTGACTCAAGTGAATACCTTCATCATTTTGTTTAATTTGCAATCCAAGAAAATAAGACAGTTCGCCCATCATGGACATCTCAAATTCGCTTTCCATGGTCTCCGCGAATTTAGAAGCATCATTATCTTTTGTTGCACCAAATACAATGTCATCGACATAGATTTGTGCTACAATGAAATTATTTTGATAATGCTTCACAAAGAGAGTCCTGTCAGCTCCCCCTCGAGTATAGCCCTTCTCCAAAAGGTGCTTTGTTAACCTTTCGTACCATGCTCGCGGTGCTTGTTTCAGACCGTAAAGAGCCTTTTTCAAACGAAAAACATGGTTAGGTTGTTTATGATCTACAAAACCTTTCGGTTGAGCTACATAAACTTCCTCATTTAAAAACCCATTTAGAAATGCGCTCTTGACGTCCATTTGAAATAATTTGATTTTAAAATGACAAGCAATAGCAAACAATATACGAATGGACTCGAGTCTAGCTACAGGGGCGAAAGTTTCGTCAAAGTCTATACCTTCTACTTGAGAGTAGCCTTGAGCAACTAGTCGTGCCTTGTTCCTGATGATAGTACCATCTTCATCTTTCTTGTTCTTGAAGATCCATTTGGTACCTATCACATTATGTTGCTTTGGAGGCTTCGTTAATTCCCAGACTTTGTTTCGCTCAAATTGATGGAGCTCTTTCTGCATTGCTTTAATCCAGTAGTCATCCTGAAGAGCTTCATCTATTGTCTTTGGTTCGATTAAAGATACGTAGCAAGCAAATCCGCAAACCAACTGCCTTCGAGTTCTAACTCCTTCTTGTGGATCTCCAATGATGTTCGATTCCGGATGATCCTTGGAGATTCGTAGCGTTTGTTGAAACGGAGTACTCGGAGGTACACGAGATGATTCCTGCACATCAGATAAACTAGAAGAACCATTAGATGCATCATTAATATTGGAAGTATTATTATGAGAAGATGCACTAGCAGGAGAATCATCATCTAGAGAGATATCGAGGGTAGATTTTTCAGATTCAAAATGAGAAGCTTCATCTACTTTAACATTTATAGATTCTACGATCGTCTTAGATTCAATGTTAAATACTCGATATGCTCTGCTATTCGTAGAATAACCCAAAAAGATCCCTTCATCACTTCGAGAGTCGAACTTTCCAAGATTTTCACGGTCACGTAAGATGTAACATCGACTCCCGAAGATACGAAAGTACTTGATATCCGGTTTTCTACTAAACCACAGCTCATATGGTGTATTCAAGGTTCCTGGGCGCAAATACACTCTGTTAATGACATAGACAGCGGTGTTCACAGCTTCAGCCCAAAAATGTAGCGGTAATTTCCGGCTATGAAGCATCACACGCGCCATCTCTTGAACAACCCTGTTTTTGCGCTCAACAACACCATTCTGCTGAGGTGTATAGGGTGCCGAGAATTCATGTTTAATGCCATTTGAAGTACAAAAGTCAATGAATTTTGAATTTATGAATTCTCCACCCCTATCACTTCTAACACGAATGATCTTTTCATTCTTTTCAATCATAATACGATGGCAAATCTCATGAAAAGAGTCAAACGTATCAGCTTTCTCTCTCAAAAATGCTACCCAAGAAAACCGAGAGAAAACATCAACCAATAAGAAAAAATATACAATTTACCTTGCCAAGGATGGTTGACGAGTTGGCCAAAAGAAAAAGAAGAAAAGAAAATAGTCTACACAAACTATACAAGATTTAATCGTAGAACGATTAAGGACAAGGAGGGGTTTCACCTTTGCATACCCAAACCTTTTGAGTTTTGGAGTATGTTGGTAAACGTTGAGAGATTCTCCTTGAAGACGACGTCTTGTATGATTGATCTTTTTCTTTTGTCATCGTCTTGTTTGAGGTGCTACCAATGTTCTTTCCTTTTGTAAAATCCTTCCTTGAATTCCGGGAAGTGAGCTTATTGGTAGCAATTGCAAGATGTGGTTGATTTGTTCTTTGAGCTCCAATCTCGCAATTTCTTTCGATGTGCCCTGCAAAATTACAACGAAAACATACCTTTGAGCTTGACGATTCCGAAGAGGATGAGGTAGGTTTGTTGTCGTTGTTTGTCTTGAATTCCGATGTCGGAGGAGGAGATACCGACTGAGGCACAAAGACTGTCCCACTCGAACTTGGACTGTTTCCAGTTTGAGTGTACCCGAGGCCGAACCGATTTGTTTGACCAAGACCAAGGAGTTTATCCAACTTACTCCTTCCTAAAGAGAATTGCTGTAAGTCATCCTTGAGTTGGAGAATGGTACTCTGTCATTTCCCGTCTTTCCTGTCGGCCCTCGCCATAGAGCTTCAAGAAGTAGTTTGCTTTGTTCACCATATCTATATAGTTCTTCTCGAGCTGCTCATTGGACTCTTGAAGGGAAACATTTGCTTTTATCAAACTATCCCTTTCCACTTCAAGATCGGTCGAGAGAGAAGTTACCCTTTTTACTTCTTCTTCGAGATCCTGCAATCTCCCTCTCAACCCCTTGTTTTGCTTAGCCGGTTTCTTTAAATCCTGTAAAGATCTGTGATAGGCTAGAGCAAACTCTTCACCTTCCGAATCATCCGATTCATTGTCCATTGCATTCTTTTCAACAGTGGAGTTGGACAATGATTCAGACGTACTTGCCATAAAGCACATGAATGGTGAAGATGTGGACGCGTGGAATGCCGTGGAGCTCTTTTCTTCATCACTTGAAGACGACTCATTTGACGTTGAGTTGTCATCCCAAGTGACGACTTGCATCGCCTTCTTCTTTGCCGGATACTTGTTAGGACACTCCGTTGCAATGTGGCCGTAGCCTCGACATTTGAAGCATTGCAGTTGTCCTTCTGAACTTTTCTTATCTTTGAGAAGTTCTCCTGCTTTCTTGACTTGTGACTTGGAGTACCCTTGCCTTTGTTCCACTTTCTGAAGGATGGAGATTTGCTTGAATTACCCCTTCGAAGTTGCGGCGAAACTTCCTTGTCAAGAGAGCGAGCTGCTTCTCAAATTCCTCCATAGAAAGGTTCTCGTCATCGTCCGAGGAGGATGTATCCGCGTCTTCTTCCTTAGTTGTTTTCAACGCATAACCTGAAGACTTAGAAGTGGATGCTTTTCCAGAAGAATTGTTAGTATTGAAAGTCATTTCATATGTTTGTAATGAACCAACTAATTCTTCTACACGTATTTCGTCCGGGTGTTTAATAGTTTCAATGGCAGTAACCTTTGGGCGTAATCGTTCAGGAAGAGTTCTTAAGATTTTTCTTACAATCTTAAATTCTGGAATCTTCTCTCCCAGATTAGCACATGAGTTTACAATGTCTTGCAATCGTGTATAGTAGTCCGTGAAAGATTCATTTTCTGCCATTAAGATAGAGTCAAACTTGCTCGTAAGCATTTGCAGTTTCTGAATCTTCACGAGGTTAGTTCCCTCATGTGTAACCTGGAGAACATCCCAGATTTCTTTCGCAGTCTCACATGCCGAGACGCGAGAGAATTCAGTTTGAGATAAGGCATTAAAAATAGCATTAATTCCCTTGCCATTGTAAGAGGATAACTCAAACTCTTCCTTGGTCCATTTCGACCTAGGTTTTAAGGTGTGAACATCAGAGATAAGTTCAGTTGGATTAGACCATCCTGATTCAATTGAATGCCACACCCTTTCGTCGATGGAAGATAAAAAAGCTTTCATCCGTACTTTCCAGTACGCATAATTTGTTCCATCAAAGAAAGGGGGTCGATTGATGTTTCCACCTTCAACCATTGTTCACAACCCTATTCCCGCTCTGATACCACTTGTTGGGTCGTATATAATACGGATCTAAATAGGGGAAGAAACACCTAGAGGGGGGTGAATAGGTGTAAACGTATAAACACTCCAAAAATCGTTGCGATAAAACCCAATGCGGAAATAAAATAACACGCAAGATTTTTACGTGGAAAACTCCATCACCGGAGTAAAAAACCACGGGACCGATAACACGGCAGAAATCCACTAGAATTAAAACACGTACAAGGTGATTTACCGTACACACTTACGACTCAACCTTTTCCATACGCTCCTAGAGGATCTTCTCCGCTCGCTCCAGACGCTTCTCGAATCCACGATCTGCGCCCAACGCCGAATCCACGGCGTCCAACGTCGAATCCACGACGTCCGACCGAATCCACGGTCTTCACCCAATAGCACCGTTCGAATCCACGAACGTGCCTCGCTCCAAATCCACGAGAGCGATTGAACCTTGAATCCACAAGGACACGCGAATCCACGCGCCGATTTTTGGGGTAAATCGTTGTTTTTGGGTGGTGATGATCCGCCGAATACTTAGATCAAAGATAGATCGGAAATACCATCTAAGTATTCATTAGTTTGATTCAACTCAAGATGTGAGTATGAAAACCTAGAATCAAACTAATCAATATAGATGAAGAAACATAGAGTATTCTCTAATGATTTCCTTTCTTCTCTATATGTGGATCTATAGCCGTATAAGATGATACAAGAAAATGACGGCTATGTGGATTCACCCTAGAAAAGGAGTCATAGGGTGTATTTATAGGTTAGAAACCCTAGGAAGGAGATAAGAATCAAAAACCTGCCATTTCTGGATTTTACGGACGGCGATCCGGATCGTGATAACTAGGATCCGGATCGTCATAATAAAACAGCCAATTCCAGAAAAACGAAGGTTCGGGATCCGGATCATGTGACTACGATCCGGATCGTTCATACAGTTCACCAAACATCAACGTTCGGGATCCGGATTGCGAAGCAAGATCCGGATCGTTCAAGGTAGATGGTAAACTCAACGTTCGGGATCCGGATCAAGAGACTACGATCCGGATTGCGACGATGTATGAACGAACCACCTTCGGGATCCGGATCGAACAACCTGATCCGGATCCTGAACATGTCCCAAGTCCAGTTTTTGATTTTTATGCAATGAAAGATTCTTCCAAGTGTTTCTACACTACAAGAAGTATTCGGATCACACAAATTCTTTAGTTAAACATACCTGATCCTTTTGAATTCTTCTTTCTTGAGATTGAGTTAAATGATCCAACTTTCTTCACCTTCAATCTTCAAGACTTGAGACTTTCACGAAACTACGCCAACTCAAATTCCGTAACAATGTATTATTTGATGTTAAAGGAAAGAGTTGTAATTAAGATGTAAATAACTGTAAAGTTAATTGTAACTTTTGCTTGTAGTTGTACGTAGTTAGTACTCTGATGTTGTTGCCAAGCTAGCCGTGCATATATAGAAAAGGCTCAATTCCAAAGGGGGATTGGGACTCTTCTATATATGTGGCGGTCTGTCATTGCCCTGGCTGTTTTTGCAACTCTGATTTGAAAAAAAAAAAAAATTATACACTGGTTTTTGAACTCGGGGCGTGACAGATTAGATGGTATCAGAGCAATAGGAATACGATGTCTAGGTTTGGCTAGGAACGAACTCTAGGATGACTTGTGGTCACGAGAGAGCGCTGGGTTTCGGAATAGTGGTTTGGAACTTAGATGTGTTTCGTATTCGGGTTTTGAGAATCGTTGTTTGTGAAGAGTAGTCGCGGTCATGGTTTCGACCGTGGGATTGATGTTTCAGTGGAGCCAGAGGGCTCAGATCCGTACTTGTGGTTCAAAGATTGACCCCGTAATGGTAGTGACATTTGGTAAAGGTTATATTATCGACATAGAGACTGTGTAGGAAGGTATGTGATGTACCTTCAGATGTGAGTGATGTCCCCAACTAGTTGTTGGCGACAGATCTATGGTATTTCGCTTTTCTTTTGGAAAGCACGTTGGGCGGCCGACAACGTACTTCCGAAAGAACTGAGAAATACTCTGCCCTGTAAAGGGGAATATTCAGATTGGGTCTAAATGAGTAATCTGAGAGTTGTCAATATTTTGTGACTGATTGTCACTACTGTGAACCTGTTAGAGGCGTAATAGTGGATTAGTTAAGTTTAAGTTTCGGGGACGAAACTTCTTAAAGTGGTGAGTGATGTAGTAACCATGATTTTAAAATCCAGAATTCAGGTTTAAATAATTTCCAGAATTATTTAAATAGCAAAAATTGGTAGATAGTAGTGCAACAGTGGCCCTAAAATATCGACTTTTGATCGGGGTCTGATCTGGAAAATCCGAGGTCACCATTGCGATCGTCTCGTCGAAACATAGAAGTTTCATATTCATATGTTTTCGATCCGACGGTCGGATCTTCCAGAAATCAGAAAAGAAGCGGGCAGGCCCCACAACTTAAGTGAATAGTAAACACTATAATTTAATTCCCCTTAGAACACTAAAGGCCGATTCACTGTTTTAGAATATGAACATAGGAGTACTAGTAATGGATCCTAGCTAATTTCGACGTTCTGAGCGCAATGGCACTGACGGATTTCGCGTTTGGCGACTCGGGTGCATCGAAGTGCGTGGCACGCGCGATAATTCGACGAACTTTATGGAATGACTTTTAATCGGAGCGTCGAACAAACCAAACAAACACGCTACCTGACAGGTCTCGACGAGCCGGACGTCGTGGCGAAGTCCGCTTCGCAATTCGGCGAACATTTTGTCTCGAAATGCGTGAAATGTACCGAAAAGGGAGTATTTTTGAAGAAACCTTAATATTTTATGTAGCTAAATTAGTGGGATTAATACTATGAGGTGTTGGGTGCAAAATGCATCTACAGGAGGGACCTAGGGGTTCGGAGTTGATTGTACAAGGACCTTTTTGCAAAATGCAAAGAATCTTGCATTTATTTTAGGGTGTCTCTTGGGCTACTCGTGGGAGGTTACACGAGGAAGACTCTTGGGATTTATAACTCCCAAGAGTTAATCCTCATGACCTCGGGTGCTGGGGTGGCCGAGGGACACAACTCCATTAGAGAAACTCGAGAGAGAGGAAGAGAAAGAAGAGGTTGGAACCAACTTCTATCAAGTCGGGTTTTGAAGTGCTCTGAGGCTTCCTCTGGGTCTGTGGAGTGTTCCTGGAGGTTGCCGAGGTTGCGCGTGGAGAAAGGACCCAGATTCCGGCTTCATCCCTTCTTCCCCGATCTTGGCCAAGGTAAGGATCCCAAACCATGGTTTGTTAGAACCCGGGACCCCTATCAGTGGGTTTTAAATGTCCTTAGGATGCTACAGGTCAAGTCCTAGCCTTCCATGCAAAGTGCATGGCCGGCGGGAGAGTATGATGACCGGAAACCTAGATGTGCTCCGCCTCGAAAGAACTCGGCAACCACTGAACCAAAATAGCTAAAAATTTGTATGCAAGGACTTTAGGATATTTAGATTAAATCTGCAAAGTTTCATTGAATATGGCTAAGTATTTAGAAAGAAAATGGATGCCCTAGCTTTTTGAATTATTGCAAGTTGGCCGAGCTTCTTGCTCCGGCGCCGACGGGCTTCTCCGACGCCGGCCACATGCCCAGAACTCTTCTAGGGACCGAGGGGAGTCCATCCTTGCACTTGCATGGCAACCATGCAGAGCGGTTGAAGCGCGGCCAAGATGGGTTCGAAATGGGATCAAACTCGGCCGCCGGCGTTCCGGCCATCTCCGGCCGGGGTGGGAAGGTCGGGAAGCTTTGTATGGACCAGAGGAACCTTCTATCCAAGTTGGAAGGTGTTACGGCATTTTGGTATTGGCATATTTCGTGAGTCAAGTCAGTGAGTTGAGTCGGGGTCTTAAAGGGATCAAATTGTCAATCAGCAATCAAAGACTTAGAGAAGATTCAACAAGAGCTCAAGTTGACACTCAGTGTCTTGAGTCTTGAAGATTGATATTGAAGAATTGTGGATCAGTTACATCAATCTCAAGAAGAAAGTATTCAAAAGGATCAGGTATGGTTAACTAAATAATTTTGGTGATCCGAATTCTTTCTTATAGTGTAGAAACACTTGGATGAACTTTTATTGTCATAATAATCAAAAACTGGTGTTCGGACATGTTCAGGATCCGGATCAGAGCCAACGATCCGGATCCCGAAGGTTGTTGCTTCATACAAGACTTCGATCCGGATCCATGCAATTTCCGATCCGGATCCCGAATGTTAAGTTTTCTGTTTTGTATGAACGATCCGGATCGGGCAATGCGATCCGGATCCCGAACCATGGTATTTCTGGAATCGTCATTCTCGTTACGACGATCCGGATCGCAGTAAATCCGATCCGGATCGCCGTCCTGAAAACTTCCAGATAAGGTATGTTTTTGATTCTTATCTCTTTCCAAAGGTTTCTAAACTATAAATAGACGCTTAGGGTTTCTCAAAAACGTGGGAGCTACGGCCGATCTTTTCATAAAACTCTTGAGAGCAACCCTAGAGGCTAGGTTTTTATCGATCTTCTTTATAGCCTCTTTTAGGTCAATTCGATGGTTCTTTCAAGAACATATCTTTTGTCGAATTGATCTAATCTTTGCTTAGAGATTTCTTCTACGGTTCCTCAATGAGAATCTAAGCAAAGGATCACCATCGAAGTCAATATTCTTATCGACTGAGTTTGCGCCGTGGATTCGACGTGGCATCGTGGATTCGGTGTGCTAAAGGCGTTTCGTGGATTCGAAGCGTGCGTTCGTGGATTCGAACGTGAGCAGTGGACGGGCAAAACGGTGGAGCGCGAGGTCCAAGAAATTGAAGGAGGGGTTAAATCCGTGGAGACGGTAATCACCTTGTTATTCTTCTTTTCTTAGGGATTGTTATTGCGTGGATATCCAACCGGTCAGCGCAAGGTCCGAAGAAGCTGAAGGAGGGGTTTGAGTCCGTGGAGTCGGTAATCACCTTGTTATTCTTCTATTCTTAGTGGATTGTTATTGCGTGTTGGTCCCGTGGTTTTTCTCCTGGATTGGAGTTTCCACGTATATCTCGGTGTGCTGTTTTTATTTTCCGCATTGGTTTTTATTTTGCACTGAGATTTGGTTTTATAAGTATTACACCTATTCACCCCCCCCCCCACTCTAGTTGTTTGATAGTACCTATTTAGATCCTTGTGGATCCTATAATAACTCTACAATTGGTATCAGAGAGGGTTTTAGGTTTATCTATCATGATGGATGAAAGTGGTAATATTTATAGACCTCCTCTTTTTGATGGGACTAATTATGCTTATTGGAAAGTGCGGATGAGAGCTTTTCTCATCGCAATTGATGAGCGGGTATGGCAATCCGTGGAATACGGTTGGGTGCATCCTGTTGAGGAAGTAGGAAATTCTACTACCCCAAAACCTCGCTCTAGATGCTCCAAAGAGGAATTTGAAAGATCTTCTTACAATGGGAAAGGTATGAACGCTTTATTTAATTCTCTTTCCTCGACTGAGTTCACACGAATTTCCGCGTGTGAAACCGTGAAGGAAATTTGGGATATTCTCAAAATTACACATGAGGGTACTAATCTTGTAAAAATTCAAAAGCTCCAGATGCTTACAAGTCAATTTGACTCTATTCATATGGAAGAGCATGAATTGTTTACAGATTATTACACTAGACTTCAAGATGTAATAAATACATGTGCTAATTTAGGAGAAAAGATCCCGGAGTCGAAAATTGTAAGAATGATACTTCGGACTCTTCCGGAACGGTTTAGGGCAAAGGTTACCGCCATTGAAACCGTTAGTCATCCGGATGAGATGAGTATAGAGGAATTAGTAGGTGCTTTGCAAACTTATGAAATGACTTTTCCTACTAATCAAGTTTCTTCCAAGTCTTCTTCTAAGCTTACAGGTATTGCATTCAAATCAACAAAGGAAGAAGATAGCGAATCGAGTTCCGACGATGAAATCTCTTTTGCCGATTTTGAAGAACAATTGGCGCGGATCGCAAAGAAATTTCGTCGGAAGTTTTGGAAGAATCGAACCGATGGATCTTCATCCACGAAATCTTCTAAAGGATCATCGGGTTCTAAATCCTCTAAACTCAAAAGCTTTGCAAAACCTTCTAAAGAAAAAGAAAAAGATGATTTCGAAGGGAAAATCCAATGCTATCGATGCAAAGGCTACGGCCATTTTTCAATGGATTGTCCTTCTAAGAAATCATATAAAAAGAAGGCTTTGCAAGCGAAAACTTGGGACGATTCTACTTCTAATGAATCGACCTCAAGTAAAGAGGAAAAAATTGTTGCTTCTCATGCCTCTCATTTTCCCTCTTCTAATAATTGTTTATCATCATTAGTCACTAACTCTACTCCTTTGATTTTGTATGAAACATCAACAACCGGCGGAGAGTTATCAAGTGAGGGGGAGTCGGACGAGGAAGAACTCGTTGAGGCATATCAACAACTTCTTGCGGAATCTAAGAAGATGGCCAAACATATCAAGAAGTTGAGAAAGCAAAGACTTGAAGATCAAGACGAGAATCATGCTTTAAAGATCAAACTTCATGATCTCGAGGAGGAACGAGAGCTTTTATTGGATAATAATAAAATCCTCCAAGAAAAGATAAATCAATCGGAAACGGTCGTTAATTCCCATATTAACAAGATTGATTTTCTTGAAAAGCAGTTTGAGGAAATACATGTCACCAATCAAGCATTGACCAAGCAAGTTCATCAACTTAAATCCGACATACAAAGGATTTCAACCGGTTCCAAGAAACTTGAATGTATGTCCGGATTAGGTCAAACAAGCAAGGTTGGTTTGGGATTTAAAAAGAACCAAACTGTGAAGGCTTCAAGTTCCACAACTAAATTGAAAGGAAGAACTTGTCACCTATGTGGACTTGAAGGACATTTGGTGAAGGATTGCCCGAAAAAGAGAAAGAAGAATTCTTCGGCAACTTCACCTACGGAGAGAACTCAACGGAATCAAAAGACACATCAAGTCAAACGAGTTCACAACACCCACCAAAGGTCCGAGCCACAACATCAATCATACAAGTGGATCATTGCGAGGCAAAGACCTAAGGTGGACCAACAGTCAAAGCGGACAACCCCCGGCCACAACGAATCAAGACAACCCAAAATCCAGCGATTTTGGATTCGGAAAGGTGATATCTTTCCTTGTCTTAAGTTCTAAATAGCTTATGACTGTATGTAATGCTTTGATTGGCTTTCCCTTCATATCTTTCTTAATCTTTGCATTACATGTTTTTCAATGCTCTTCGTTTTTATACTTTGTTTTTGAACAAAAGGGTTTTTAATGAACAAGTGCATTGAATGAAAAGGGTTTTCACTTTCAATCACTCCAATTTAATTTTATATGGTTTATCAACTTTACTCCATAATCATAATCTTGAAGATACTTCATTATAGGAGTTTTTGATATTATAAGCATCAAATTTTAGAAATCATGTGTGATCTTTAGATGCTTAATCTATCTCGGTTGTGTGAATTCATTGTGATAAACGTGAGACAACCGATAGACTAAAATTTGGGATATAATTCTTTCACGTAAGAGATTGCATTCTTACAAGGGTATTGAAATAATTTGCAAAAGATGTGGAAAGAGTTACATCCGAAAGGAGTGTGAAAACTACCACCACATGTTGGAAAGAGCTGCCACCCCGGTCGTCCGGTTTGTGTGTGAAGCTACCACATGTTATGAATGCTTGATAGTATTTTATGAGAAAATCTTTAGTTGAAGCATTTGGAGATTTATATGCAAAACTCTTATATTTTGAACAATCTCCTGGTTGGTATAAGGTGGGATAGTTGAAAGATGCTCAAAGAGCCACCCTTAGGTATTTTAGTGCTTATCTCAAATTTGAAAGGGTAAGAAATCAAATTGATGTCATTTGGAAATCTCTGTAAGTCATCTTTGTACATCCGTTACATCTTGATAGACTTTGGATCTCAAGATTATTTTTGATGACTTGTGTTTGATGAATATAACATGAAAAACTGTTTATAATGTTTTATCTCTGTTTTTCATGATTTAGGAGTAAATCTTTTTAATCTTGTGAAATTAATTGGATTGAATGACATCTTGTTAATTCATTGGTTAAAGCACTTAAATTGTTTTCTTGATGGAATACAAATCGGTAATTCAATTATTTCAAAATCTGGATTTGTTTCAAGAAATTATTTGATTTTTGCTTTCTGGTACCGGTACGAAATCTGCATTTTTGTTATATACCAGAACTGAGCTTTTATCTCTCTTTCTCCATGAACTAATTTTGTTTGTAATTTCCTTTTGTCTAGTATGTTCACTGTTTGACAATTTGTGACAAAAAGGGGGAGAAGAGAAATGACGGAGATAAGATCATCAAGAGAGGATAAACGAAACGAAAATGGAAAAAGGGGGGAGAACGGAAAATGATGATCGTATCACAAAGGGGGAGAACAGAGATGCTCAAGATAGGGGGAGACAAAGAAAAAATTGAAAGAGCAGAAAAACAAAAGAACCAAAAGGAAGACGGATCAAATGTAGGATTGTAATTTCTAACGACTAACGTTTGATTTTGTTTGGAGTTTTGTTTTGCAGGAATTACATCACTTTAAGACTCCAAGTCCTAAGTCATAGAGTATGTTCTAGGACTGTTTGGTTCAAATGTAGTTTTGTATTTATTGGATCTTTCACGCAAAGAAAATCAATGTTTTGGTGATGACATTGAGTTTCGATTTTTTGGTTTAAGATGAGTGACTTGAGCGCTTTTATGTATTTTTGGGTTTTGTCACGAAATTGCCAAAGGGGGAGATTGTTACGGCATTTTGGTATTGGCATATTTCGTGAGTCAAGTCAGTGAGTTGAGTCGGGGTCTTAAAGGGATCAAATTGTCAATCAGCAATCAAAGACTTAGAGAAGATTCAACAAGAGCTCAAGTTGACACTCAGTGTCTTGAGTCTTGAAGATTGATATTGAAGAATTGTGGATCAGTTACATCAATCTCAAGAAGAAAGTATTCAAAAGGATCAGGTATGGTTAACTAAATAATTTTGGTGATCCGAATTCTTTCTTATAGTGTAGAAACACTTGGATGAACTTTTATTGTCATAATAATCAAAAACTGGTGTTCGAACATGTTCAGGATCCGGATCAGAGCCAACGATCCGGATCCCGAAGGTTGTTGCTTCATACAAGACTTCGATCCGGATCCATGCAATTTCCGATCCGGATCCCGAATGTTAAGTTTTCTGTTTTGTATGAACGATCCGGATCGGGCAATGCGATCCGGATCCCGAACCATGGTATTTCTGGAATCGTCATTCTCGTTACGACGATCCGGATCGCAGTAAATCCGATCCGGATCGCCGTCCTGAAAACTTCCAGATAAGGTATGTTTTTGATTCTTATCGCTTTCCAAAGGTTTCTAAACTATAAATAGACGCTTAGGGTTTCTCAAAAACGTGGGAGCTACGGCCGATCTTTTCATAAAACTCTTGAGAGCAACCCTAGAGGCTAGGTTTTTATCGATCTTCTTTATAGCCTCTTTTAGGTCAATTCGATGGTTCTTTCAAGAACATATCTTTTGTCGAATTGATCTAATCTTTGCTTAGAGATTTCTTCTACGGTTCCTCAATGAGAATCTAAGCAAAGGATCACCATCGAAGTCAATATTCTTATCGACTGAGTTTGCGTCGTGGATTCGACGTGGCATCGTGGATTCGGTGTGCTAAAGGCGTTTCGTGGATTCGAAGCGTGCGTTCATGGATTCGAACGTGAGCAGTGGACGGGCAAAACGGTGGAGCGCGAGGTCCAAGAAATTGAAGGAGGGGTTAAATCCGTGGAGACGGTAATCACCTTGTTATTCTTCTTTTCTTAGGGATTGTTATTGCATGGATATCCAACCGGTCAGCGCAAGGTCCGAAGAAGCTGAAGGAGGGGTTTGAGTCCGTGGAGTCGGTAATCACCTTGTTATTCTTCTATTCTTAGTGGATTGTTATTGCGTGTTGGTCCCGTGGTTTTTCTCCTGGATTGGAGTTTCCACGTATATCTCGGTGTGCTGTTTTTATTTTCCGCATTGGTTTTTATTTTGCACTGAGATTTGGTTTTATAAGTATTACACCTATTCACCCCCCCCCCCCTCTAGTTGTTTGATAGTACCTATTTAGATCCTTGTGGATCCTATAATAACTCTACAGAAGGCTTCATATAGCCTCTTTTAAATTCCGCCATTAGAGGGGTTGAGCTCGAAATGGAGCTTTGCTCCCCGCCGTCGCCGCCGTGCCCTGTCGCCGGGCATGGGTCTAGGAAGTTTCAGTGAGAGTTTTGGGGAAGGTCTGTGCTAATGGTTTGGGCCCAGAACCTCTTATTGAATGATCACGATTTTCAATGCAAAGAGCATCACCTTCTCCCCGAGCTCCGGCCAGCCGTGAGCTTTTGGACTGCTCCAAGATGGGGGGGAAGGTTCCAAATGCTTAGTAGAATCTGATGCTCCAAGAAATTTGGCCCCAGGTGCAGTAATTGTAGAGAACCCAAGCTCGATTTTTGTTATATTGTATGTATACAAATATTGCACACCACCTGTTTGTGAAAATGCCACAATGAACTTTGAAACTGAATTTGACAAAATAGTAAATATGAAAGTTGCTTGGAATTGTCCCCTGAGCTTGATGCTCACTTCAGATCAATCTTGATCTGTGTGGACAAGTGGTTGGTGCATTGTGAACTTGTTAGAGAGCAAGGCTTTGGATCTCTTTGATCCAGTAGTTTCTGGGCTGCCCAAAGGTGAGCCCTGGTATCCTGGCACTGTCCAAAGCCACTTTGATATACAAAGTTTTATTAAATGATGATTAGATTAAAAGTTGTAGTTAAACCAACCTCCAAATGTAATTATGACCCAAAACACTGTTCTAGAGTGTTGGCAAAGCCGCGACAGTGAGTTCTTGACTAATTTGGGGTCACTGAACGCGATGCTCGCGTTTAAATTAGGTTTTGTTGATCCAAAGAAACAAAATGGCTTTTAGGCTATGTTAGTGCATATATTATGGGCCAAAATTTGCCTCGGGACCCGTGCTGCCACAAATGAGTGAGCACGGTGTCCAGCAAGACATAAGTAACCTGTTGGAAGTGACGGAATGTTAAAATGAATCTCCAGTTGAAAGAACGAGCAAAAACAGTGCCCAAACTGGCACTAAAAGTGAAAATTTAAAAGCCCTAGGGGTCTAGATGCAAAAGTCACATCATATACTGGTTAGTAAGTTGATTCCTGAACCTTAATTCACATTCAGGGTTATTCGGTAGCATATGGTGTGCTGAGCGTACAGTTGGTTCAGTTTAGCCGCCTGCGTTATATCAGGTGGGTTATCTTCGGTCCGGGCTTTATCAGTTCGGCCCTCGGTGTACGGTATTGGTTGGACTCCTTTTTTTGGTAACCTAGTTTATCTTGAGCCTGTCTGCCTTTGGTTGCAATATATATTACTGTTAGTTGCTTTGACTGATTGGCCATTTCGTAGTTGCACTCCTATGCTTGATTATTATATTGATCTACCAATGCTTGAGCCTGCCCTTCTTTTGATTCAGTTATTTGCTACGTTATACCTGCTTTATGCCTGATTATGATCTTCTTTAGTGATCTTTACCATATCTGCTGATTAGTTATTTCCAGTGGTTATATTATTGCTCTACATATTGCCATGCCAGTTTGGTCATCTGATAGTTGAGCTTGCTTCCTTGTTGTTCGCCTGTTATGCTGCTAAATACATGATCTTCTAAAATAAATATTTTTACCAAGCCTTGTAGGGTAGCCTGAGTCTGTTCTTGTTTGATAGGACAAGGGCAACGCTCTACGAGGTTTGGGACCCAAAAACCTATTGTTTTCAAAGGTTTTCTTAAAAACATGTGTTTAGTTGCATAAGGGGTTAGTCTGTCTGATTGGTTGTTAGATGTTGAGCTACGCCTGTTATCAGTTCTATTCTGCCTTACATGATTATTCATTGTACCTCTGGTATTTATATCTTATCTTGGAACATTTCCATGTTGGATTGGTGAGCTTGCTTGTCCTGCTGATCAAATGATACACTGCTGAACACATAGATTTATTTAACTGATGTTTTACCGAACTTCGTAGGGTCGCCGGAGTCTGTTCTTGTTTGATAGGACAAAGGCACTACTCTGCGAGGTTTAGACCTAAAACCCAAGCTTCGTAGTGTCGCCTGAGTCTGTTCTTGTTTGATAGGACGAGGGCAATGCTCTTCGGGGTTTGGACTTTTCAAAACAGTTTTCTTAAAAATATGTGTTTAAGTTTTGTATCATTTGGTTGGTCTGCATGATTGAGTTGAGTTTTTCGGTTGAGCTTGTGCTGAGTTGAGATTTGCCTTGGTCTTGCATATGAGTCGAGATTCAGTTGATTTTGCCCTTACATCCCAGTGGGGATTTCCCGGCTTGTTGCCGATTACCCGGTCGGTGGACCGAGAGCTTGAGCATTTGCATTATGATCGCCCGCACCGTTGTTCTTCACGTACACTAGCGGGCTGATCCCCCGTAGCGGTGTACTTTACCGGTAAAGTGGTTAGCTGTGGCAACCCGTGACCCTTGTGAAGGGAATGTCAACCAGGTTGGTGCTAGGTTGGGCAGCCTTGCCTGAGGTCTTGTGAAGGGCAATATGGTAGCTTGTGATTGGGTCTTTGTGTTTTCATCTATTTGATGCATATGTTGTTAAGTTGCTTTAACATGCTTCTTTGATTCTTTGATCTGGCTTCTAGTTATCTACCTATATATGATTCCATGTGATGCCTTTGATTATAATCTCATTGTTATATTGCTGATTGTCCTAACTCCTTGATGCCTTGATTATAGTTTCATTATTATCTTGCTGATTGTCCTAACTCCTTGATGCGTTGATTATCCTGATACATGTTTGTCCTGGTTTAAATTCTGCTAAAATTATCTCCTATGCTTGTACCCAGGTTATGAGTTTTCCTTTCTTTACAGGACCAGTTATATATCTGCTTTACCCTAACCCATGGTCAATTGCATATGTTGCCTGTTCAGCCTGCTTTTATCATAACTCATGATTTTGCTATCCTCTAATTAAATACAGTTCCATGATTATATATATCTGCACATCCTAACTGGGATTATATATCTGTTGATCTTCATGATTGCCTATCTGATTATTCTAACCCCTGATTATTACTATCCTCTAGTATTGTATACCAGTAGGTACGATCTGCTATTTCTCGGCTCGTCGTGCCCACTGGGATATACTCCGGTGTATCTCACACCCTCGGGTGACTGTTTTCAGGCCGAGCGGGTGCTGGGATGTCGGGACGTGTTGGTGAGATTCCGTGTTAGATGTTGACCCTGGACAGCCGAAAGTTCATGTATTATTTGATGTTAAAGGAAAGAGTTGTAATTAAGATGTAAATAATTGTAAAGTTAATTGTAACTTTTGCTTGTAGTTGTACGTAGTTAGTACTCTGATGTTGTTGCCAAGCTAGCCGTGCATATATAGAAAAGGCTCAATTCCAAAGGGGGATTGGGACTCTTCTATATATGTGGCGGTCTGTCATTGCCCTGGCTGTTTTTGCAACTCTGATTTAAAAAAAAAAAAAAAAATTATACACTGGTTTTTGAACTCGGGGCGTGACAGATTAGATGGTATCAGAGCAATAGGAATACGATGTCTAGGTTTGGCTAGGAAAGAACTCTAGGATGACTTTTGGTCACGAGAGAGCGCTGGGTTTCGGAATAGTGGTTTGGAACTTAGATGTGTTTCGTATTCGGGTTTTGAGAATCGTTGTTAGTGAAGAGTAGTCGCGGTCATGGTTTCGACCGTGGGATTGATGTTTCAGTGGAGCCAGAGGGCTCAGATCCGTACTTGTGGTTCAAAGATTGACCCCGTAATGGTAGTGACATTTGGTAAAGGTTATATTATCGACATAGAGACTGTGTAGGAAGGTATGTGATGTACCTTCAGATGTGAGTGATGTCTCCAACTAGTTGTTGGCGACAGATCTATGGTATTTCGCTTTTCTTTTGGAAAGCATGTTGGGCGGCCGACAACGTACTTCCGAAAGAACCGAGAAATACTCTGCCCTGTAAAGGGGAATATTCAGATTGGGTCTAAATGAGTAATCTGAGAGTTGTCAATATTTTGTGACTGATTGTCACTACTGTGAACCTGTTAGAGGCGTAATAGTGGATTAGTTAAGTTTAAGTTTCGGGGACGAAACTTCTTAAAGTGGTGAGTGATGTAGTAACCATGATTTTAAAATCTAGAATTCAGGTTTAAATAATTTCCAGAATTATTTAAATAGCAAAATTTGGTAGATAGTAGTGCAATAGTGGCCCTAAAATATCGACTATTGATCGGGGTCTGATCTGGAAAATCCGAGGTCACCATTGCGATCGTCTCGTCGAAACATAGAAGTTTCGTATTCATATATTTTCGATCTGACGGTCGGATCTTCCAGAAATCAGAAAAGAAGCGGGCAGGCCCCACAACTTAAGTGAATAGTAAACACTATAATTTAATTCCCCTTAGAACACTAAAGGCCGATTCACTGTTTTAGAATATGAACATAGGAGTATTAGTAATGGATCCTAGCTAATTTCGACGTTCTGAGCGCAATGGCACTGACGGATTTCGCGTTTGGCGACTCGGGTGCATCGAAGTGCGTGCCACGCGCGATAATTCGACGAACTTTATGGAACGACTTTTAATCCGAGCGTCGAACAAACCAAACAAACACGCTACCTGACAGGTCTCGACGAGCCGGACGTCGTGGCGAAGTCCGCTTCGCAATTCGGCGAACAGTTTGTCTCAAAATGCGTGAAATGCACCGAAAAGGGAGTATTTTTGAAGAAACCTTAATATTTTATGTAGCTAAATTAGTGGGATTAATACTATGAGGTGTTGGGTGCAAAATGCATCTACAGGAGGGACCTAGGGGTTCGGAGTTGATTGTACAAGGACCTTTTTGCAAAATGCAAAGAATCTTGCATTTATTTTAGGGTGTCTCTTGGGCTACTCGTGGGAGGTTACACGAGGAAGACTCTTGGGATTTATAACTCCCAAGAGTTAATCCTCATGACCTCGGGTGCTGGGGTGGCCGAGGGACACAACTCCATTAGAGAAACTCGAGAGAGAGGAAGAGAAAGAAGAGGTTGGAACCAACTTCTATCAAGTCGGATTTTGAAGTGCTCTGAGGCTTCCTCTGGGTCTGTGGAGTGTTCCTGGAGGTTGCCGAGGTTGCGCGTGGAGAAAGGACCCAGATTCTGGCTTCATCCCTTCTTCCCCGATCTTGGCCAAGGTAAGGATACCAAACCATGGTTTGTTAGAACCCGGGACCCCTATCAGTGGGTTTTAAATGTCCTTAGGATGCTACAGGCCAAGTCCTAGCCTTCCATGCAAAGTGCATGGCCGGCGGGAGAGTATGATGACCGGAAACCTAGATGTGCTCCGCCTCGAAAGAACTCGGCAACCACTGAACCAAAATAGCTAAAAATTTGTATGCAAGGACTTTAGGATATTTAGATTAAATCTGCAAAGTTTCATTGAATATGGCTAAGTATTTAGAAAGAAAATGGATGCCCTAGCTTTTTGAATTATTGCAAGTTGGCCGAGCTTCTTGCTCCGGCGCCGACGGGCTTCTCCGACGCCGGCCACAAGCCCAGAACTCTTCTAGGGACCGAGGGGAGTCCATCCTTGCACTTGCATGGCAACCATGCAGAGCGGTTGAAGCGCGGCCAAGATGGGTTCGAAATGGGATCAAACTCGGCCGCCGGCGTTCCGGCCATCTCCGGCCGGGGTGGGAAGGTCGGGAAGCTTTGTATGGACCAGAGGAACCTTCTATCCAAGTTGGAAGGCTTCATATAGCCTCTTTTAAATTCCGCCATTAGAGGGGTTGAGCTCGAAATGGAGCTTTGCTCCCCGCCGTCGCCGCCGTGCCCTATCGCCGGGCATGGGTCTAGGAAGTTTCAGTGAGAGTTTTGGGGAAGGTCTGTGCTAATGGTTTGGGCCCAGAACCTCTTATTGAATGATCACGATTTTCAATGCAAAGATCATCACCTTCTCCCCGAGCTCCGGCCAGCCGTGAGCTTTTGGACTGCTCCAAGATGGGGGGGAAGGTTCCAAATGCTTAGTAGAATCTGATGCTCCAAGAAATTTGGCCCCAGGTGCAGTAATTGTAGAGAACCCAAGCTCGATTTTTGTTATATTGTATGTATACAAATATTGCACACCACCTGTTTGTGAAAATGCCACAATGAACTTTGAAACTAAATTTGACAAAATAGTAAATATGAAAGTTGCTTGGAATTGTCCCCTGAGCTTGATGCTCACTTCAGATCAATCTTGATCTGTGTGGACAAGTGGTTGGTGCATTGTGAACTTGTTAGAGAGCAAGGCTTTGGATCTCTTTGATCCAGCAGTTTCTGGGCTGCCCAAAGGTGAGCCCTGGTATCCTGGCACTGTCCAGAGCCACTTTGATATACAAAGTTTTATTAAATGATGATTAGATTAAAAGTTGTAGTTAAACCAACCTCCAAATGTAATTATGACCCAAAACACTGTTCTAGAGTGTTGGCAAAGCCGCGACAGTGAGTTCTTGACTAATTTGGGGTCACTGAACGCGATGCTCGCGTTTAAATTAGGTTTTGTTGATCCAAAGAAACAAAATGGCTTTTAGGCTATGTTAGTGCATATATTATGGGCCAACATTTGCCTCGGGACCCGTGCTGCCACAAATGAGTGAGCACGGTGTCCAGCAAGACATAAGTAACCTGTTGGAAGTGACGGAATGTTAAAATGAATCTCCAGTTGAAAGAACGAGCAAAAACAGTGCCCAAACTGGCACTAAAAGTGAAAATTTAAAAGCCCTAGGGGTCTAGATGCAAAAGTCACATCATATACTGGTTAGTAAGTTGATTCCTGAACCTTAATTCACATTCAGGGTTATTCGGTAGCATCTGGTGTGCTGAGCGTACAGTTGGTTTAGTTTAGCCGCCTGCGTTATATCAGGTGGGTTATCTTCGGTCCGGGCTTTATCAGTTCGGCCCTCGGTGTACGGTATTGGTTGGACTCCTGTTTTTGGTAACCTAGTTTATCTTGAGCCTGTCTGCCTTTGGTTGCAATATATATTACTGTTAGTTGCGTTGACTGATTGGCCATTTCGTAGTTGCACTCCTATGCTTGATTATTATATTGATCTACCAATGCTTGAGCCTGCCCTTCCTTTGATTCAGTTATTTGCTACGTTATACCTGCTTTATGCCTGATTATGATCTTCTTTAGTGATCTTTACCATATCTGCTGATTAGTTGTTTCCAGTGGTTATATTATTGCTCTACATATTGCCATGCCAGTTTGGTCATCTGATAGTTGAGCTTGCTTCCTTGTTGTTCGCCTGTTATGCTGCTAAATACATGATCTTCTAAAATAAATATTTTTACCAAGCCTTGTAGGGTAGCCTGAGTCTGTTCTTGTTTGATAGGACAAGGGCAACGCTCTACGAGGTTTGGGACCCAAAAACCTATTGTTTTCAAAGGTTTTCTTAAAAACATGTGTTTAGTTGCATAAGGGGTTAGTCTGTCTGATTGGTTGTTAGATGTTGAGCTACGCCTGTTATCAGTTCTATTCTGCCTTACATGATTATTCATTGTACCTCTGGTATTTATATCTTATCTTGGAACATTTCCATGTTGGATTGGTGAGCTTGCTTGTCCTGCTGATCAAATGATACACTGCTAAACACATAGATTTATTTAACTGATGTTTTACCGAACTTCGTAGGGTCGCCGGAGTCTGTTCTTGTTTGATAGGACAAAGGCACTACTCTGCGAGGTTTAGACCTAAAACCCAAGCTTCGTAGTGTCGCCTGAGTCTGTTCTTGTTTGATAGGACGAGGGCAATGCTCTTCGGGGTTTGGACTTTTCAAAACAGTTTTCTTAAAAATATGTGTTTAAGTTTTGTATCATTTGGTTGGTCTGCATGATTGAGTTGAGTTTTTCGGTTGAGCTTATGCTGAGTTGAGATTTGCCTTGGTCTTGCATATGAGTTGAGATTCAGTTGATTTTGCCCTTACATCCCAGTGGGGATTTCCCGGCTTGTTGCCGATTACCCGGTCGGTGGACCGAGAGCTTGAGCATTTGCATTATGATCGCCCGCACCGTTGTTCTTCACGTACAGTAGCGGGCTGATCCCTCGTAGCGGTGTACTTTACCGGTAAAGTGGTTAGCTGTGGCAACCCGTGACCCTTGTGAAGGGAATGTCAACCAGGTTGGTGCTAGGTTGGGCAGCCTTGCCTGAGGTCTTGTGAAGGCCAATATGGTAGCTTGTGATTGGGTCTTTGTGTTTTCATCTATTTGATGCATATGTTGTTAAGTTGCTTTAACATGCTTCTTTGATTCTTTGATCTGGCTTCTAGTTATCTACCTATATATGATTCCATGTGATGCCTTTGATTATAATCTCATTGTTATATTGCTGATTGTCCTAACTCCTTGACGCCTTGATTATAGTTTCATTGTTATCTTGCTGATTGTCCAACTCCTTGATGCGTTGATTATCCTGATACATGTTTGTCCTGGTTTAAATTTTGCTAAAATTATCTCCTATACTTGTACCCAGGTTATGAGTTTTGCTTTCTTTACAGCACCAGTTATATATCTTCTTTACCCTAACCCATGGTCTATTGCATATGTTGCCTGTTTAGCCTGCTTTTATCATAACTCATGATTTTGCTATCCTCTAATTAAATACAGTTCCATGATTATATATATCTGCACATCCTAACTGGGATTATATATCTGTTGATCTTCATGATTGCCTATCTGATTATTCTAACCCCTGATTATTACTATCCTCTAGTATTGTATACCAGTAGGTACGATCTGCTATTTCTCGGCTCGTCGTGCCCACTGGGATATACTCCGGTGTATCTCACACCCTCGGGTGACTGTTTTTCAGGCCGAGCGGGTGCTGGGATGTCGGGACGTGTTGGTGAGATTCCGTGTTAGATGTTGACCTTGGACAGCCGAAAGTTCATGTATTATTTGATGTTAAAGGAAAGAGTTGTAATTAAGATGTAAATAATTGTAAAGTTAATTGTAACTTTTGCTTGTAGTTGTACGTAGTTAGTACTCTGATGTTGTTGCCAAGCTAGCCGTGCATATATAGAAAAGGCTCAATTCCAAAGGGGGATTGGGACTCTTCTATATATGTGGCGGTCTGTCATTGCCCTGGCTGTTTTTGCAACTCTGATTTAAAAAAAAAAAAAAATTATACACTGGTTTTTGAACTCGGGGCGTGACAGATTAGATGGTATCAGAGCAATAGGAATACGATGTCTAGGTTTGGCTAGGAAAGAACTCTAGGATGACTTGTGGTCACGAGAGAGCGCTGGGTTTCGGAATAGTGGTTTGGAACTTAGATGTGTTTCGTATTCGGGTTTTGAGAATCGTTGTTAGTGAAGAGTAGTCGCGGTCATGGTTTCGACCGTGGGATTGATGTTTCAGTGGAGCCAGAGGGCTCAGATCCGTACTTGTGGTTCAAAGATTGACCCCGTAATGGTAGTGACATTTGGTAAAGGTTATATTATCGACTTAGAGACTGTGTAGGAAGGTATGTGATGTACCTTCAGATGTGAGTGATGTCTCCAACTAGTTGTTGGCGACAGATCTATGGTATTTCGCTTTTCTTTTGGAAAGCACGTTGGGCGGCCGACAACGTACTTCCGAAAGAACCGAGAAATACTCTGCCCTGTAAAGGGGAATATTCAGATTGGGTCTAAATGAGTAATCTGAGAGTTGTCAATATTTTGTGACTGATTGTCACTACTGTGAACCTGTTAGAGGCGTAATAGTGGATTAGTTAAGTTTAAGTTTCGGGGACGAAACTTCTTAAAGTGGTGAGTGATGTAGTAACCATGATTTTAAAATCCAGAATTCAGGTTTAAATAATTTCCTGAATTATTTAAATAGCAAAATTTGGTAGATAGTAGTGCAACAGTGGCCCTAAAATATCGACTTTTGATCGGGGTCTGATCTGGAAAATCCGAGGTCACCATTGCGATCGTCTCGTCGAAACATAGAAGTTTCGTATTCATATGTTTTCGATCCGACGGTCGGATCTTCCAGAAATCAGAAAAGAAGCGGGCAGGCCCCACAACTTAAGTGAATAGTAAACACTATAATTTAATTCCCCTTAGAACACTAAAGGCCGATTCACTATTTTAGAATATGAACATAGGAGTATTAGTAATGGATCCTAGCTAATTTCGACGTTCTGAGCGCAATGGCACTGACGGATTTCGCGTTTGGCGACTCTGGTGCATCGAAGTGCGTGCCACGCGCGATAATTCGACGAACTTTATGGAACGACTTTTAATCCGAGCGTCGAACAAACCAAACAAACACGCTACCTGACAGGTCTCGACGAGCCGGACGTCGTGGCGAAGTCCGCTTCGCAATTCGGCGAACAGTTTGTCTTGAAATGCGTGAAATGCACCGAAAAGGGAGTATTTTTGAAGAAACCTTAATATTTTATGTAGCTAAATTAGTGGGATTAATACTATGAGGTGTTGGGTGCAAAATGCATCTACAGGAGGGACCTAGGGGTTCGGAGTTGATTGTACAAGGACCTTTTTGCAAAATGCAAAGAATCTTGCATTTATTTTAGGGTGTCTCTTGGGCTACTCGTGGGAGGTTACACGAGGAAGACTCTTGGGATTTATAACTCCCAAGAGTTAATCCTCATGACCTCGGGTGCTGGGGTGGCCGAGGGACACAACTCCATTAGAGAAACTCGAGAGAGAGGAAGAGAAAGAAGAGGTTGGAACCAACTTCTATCAAGTCGGGTTTTGAAGTGCTCTGAGGCTTCCTCTGGGTCTGTGGAGTGTTCCTGGAGGTTGCCGAGGTTGCACGTGGAGAAAGGACCCAGATTCTGGCTTCATCCCTTCTTCCCCGATCTTGGCCAAGGTAAGGATCCCAAACCATGGTTTGTTAGAACCCGGGACCCCTATCAGTGGGTTTTAAATGTCCTTAGGATGCTACAGGCCAAGTCCTAGCCTTCCATGCAAAGTGCATGGCCGGCGGGAGAGTATGATGACCGGAAACCTAGATGTGCTCCGCCTCGAAAGAACTCGGCAACCACTGAACCAAAATAGCTAAAAATTTGTATGCAAGGACTTTAGGATATTTAGATTAAATCTGCAAAGTTTCATTGAATATGGCTGAGTATTTAGAAAGAAAATGGATGCCCTAGCTTTTTGAATTATTGCAAGTTGGCCGAGCTTCTTGCTCCGGCGCCGACAGGCTTCTCCGACGCCGGCCACAAGCCCAGAACTCTTCTAGGGACCGAGGGGAGTCCATCCTTGCACTTGCATGGCAACCATGCAGAGCGGTTGAAGCGCGGCCAAGATGGGTTCGAAATGGGATCAAACTCGGCCGCCGGCGTTCCGGCCATCTCCGGCCGGGGTGGGAAGGTCGGGAAGCTTTGTATGGACCAGAGGAACCTTCTATCCAAGTTGGATGGCTTCATATAGCCTCTTTTAAATTCCGCCATTAGAGGGGTTGAGCTCGAAATGGAGCTTTGCTCCCCGCCGTCGCCGCCGTGCCCTGTCGCCGGGCATGGGTCTAGGAAGTTTCAGTGAGAGTTTTGGGGAAGGTCTGTGCTAATGGTTTGGGCCCAGAACCTCTTATTGAATGATCACGATTTTCAATGCAAAGAGCATCACCTTCTCCCCGAGCTCCGGCCAGCCGTGAGCTTTTGGACTGCTCCAAGATGGGGGGAAAGGTTCCAAATGCTTAGTAGAACCTGATGCTCCAAGAAATTTGGCCCCAGGTGCAGTAATTGTAGAGAACCCAAGCTCGATTTTTGTTATATTGTATGTATACAAATATTGCACACCACCTGTTTGTGAAAATGCCACAATGAACTTTGAAACTGAATTTGACAAAATAGTAAATATGAAAGTTGCTTGGAATTGTCCCCTGAGCTTGATGCTCACTTCAGATCAATCTTGATCTGTGTGGACAAGTGGTTGGTGCATTGTGAACTTGTTAGAGAGCAAGGCTTTGGATCTCTTTGATCCAGCAGTTTCTGGGCTGCCCAAAGGTGAGCCCTGGTATCCTGGCACTGTCCAGAGCCACTTTGATATACAAAGTTTTATTAAATGATGATTAGATTAAAAGTTGTAGTTAAACCAACCTCCAAATGTAATTATGATCCAAAACACTGTTCTAGAGTGTTGGCAAAGCCGCGACAGTGAGTTCTTGACTAATTTGGGGTCACTGAACGCGATGCTCGCGTTTAAATTAGGTTTTGTTGATCCAAAGAAACAAAATGGCTATTAGGCTATGTTAGTGCATATATTATGGGCCAAAATTTGCCTCGGGACCCGTGCTGCCACAAATGAGTGAGCACGGTGTCCAGCAAGACATAAGTAACCTGTTGGAAGTGACAGAATGTTAAAATGAATCTCCAGTTGAAAGAACGAGCAAAAACAGTGCCCAAACTGGCACTAAAAGTGAAAATTTAAAAGCCCTAGGGGTCTAGATGCAAAAGTCACATCATATACTGGTTAGTAAGTTGATTCCTGAACCTTAATTCACATTCAGGGTTATTCGGTAGCATCTGGTGTGCTGAGCGTACAGTTGGTTCAGTTTAGCCGCCTGCGTTATATCAGGTGGGTTATCTTCGGTCCGGGCTTTATCAGTTCGGCCCTCGGTGTACGGTATTGGTTGGACTCCTGTTTTTGGTAACCTAGTTTATCTTGAGCCTGTCTGCCTTTGGTTGCAATATATATTACTGTTAGTTGCTTTGACTGATTGGCCATTTCGTAGTTGCACTCCTATGCTTGATTATTATATTGATCTACCAATGCTTGAGCCTGCCCTTCCTTGGATTCAGTTATTTGTTACGTTATACCTGCTTTATGCCTGATTATGATCTTCTTTAGTGATCTTTACCATATCTGCTGATTAGTTGTTTCCAGTGGTTATATTATTGCTCTACATATTGCCATGCCAGTTTGGTCATCTGATAGTTGAGCTTGCTTCCTTGTTGTTCGCCTGTTATGCTGCTAAATACATGATCTTCTAAAATAAATATTTTTACCAAGCCTTGTAGGGTAGCCTGAGTCTGTTCTTGTTTGATAGGACAAGGGCAACGCTCTACGAGGTTTGGGACCCAAAAACCTATTGTTTTCAAAGGTTTTCTTAAAAACATGTGTTTAGTTGCATAAGGGGTTAGTCTGTCTGATTGGTTGTTAGATGTTGAGCTACGCCTGTTATCAGTTCTATTCTGCCTTACATGATTATTCATTGTACCTCTGGTATTTATATCTTATCTTGGAACATTTCCATGTTGGATTGGTGAGCTTGCTTGTCCTGCTGATCAAATGATACACTGCTAAACACATAGATTTATTTAACTGATGTTTTACCGAACTTCGTAGGGTCGCCGGAGTCTGTTCTTGTTTGATAGGACAAAGGCACTACTCTGCGAGGTTTAGACCTAAAACCCAAGCTTCGTAGTGTCGCCTGAGTCTGTTCTTGTTTGATAGGACGAGGGCAATGCTCTTCGGGGTTTGGACTTTTCAAAACAGTTTTCTTAAAAATATGTGTTTAAGTTTTGTATCATTTGGTTGGTCTGCATGATTGAGTTGAGTTTTTCGGTTGAGCTTATGCTGAGTTGAGATTTGCCTTGGTCTTGCATATGAGTTGAGATTCAGTTGATTTTGCCCTTACATCCCAGTGGGGATTTCCCGGCTTGTTGCCGATTACCCGGTCGGTGGACCGAGAGCTTGAGCATTTGCATTATGATCGCCCGCACCGTTGTTCTTCACGTACACTAGCGGGCTGATCCCCCGTAGCGGTGTACTTTACCGGTAAAGTGGTTAGCTGTGGCAACCCGTGACCCTTGTGAAGGGAATGTCAACCAGGTTGGTGCTAGGTTGGGCAGCCTTGCCTGAGGTCTTGTGAAGGCCAATATGGTAGCTTGTGATTGGGTCTTTGTGTTTTCATCTATTTGATGCATATGTTGTTAAGTTGCTTTAACATGCTTCTTTGATTCTTTGATCTGGCTTCTAGTTATCTACCTATATATGATTCCATGTGATGCCTTTGATTATAATCTCATTGTTATATTGCTGATTGTCCTAACTCCTTGATGCCTTGATTATAGTTTCATTGTTATCTTGCTGATTGTCCAACTCCTTGATGCGTTGATTATCCTGATACATGTTTGTCCTGGTTTAAATTTTGCTAAAATTATCTCCTATGCTTGTACCCAGGTTATGAGTTTTGCTTTCTTTACAGCACCAGTTATATATCTGCTTTACCCTAACCCATGGTCTATTGCATATGTTGCATGTTCAGCCTGCTTTTATCATAACTCATGATTTTGCTATCCTCTAATTAAATACAGTTCCATGATTATATATATCTGCACATCCTAACTGGGATTATATATCTGTTGATCTTCATGATTGCCTATCTGATTATTCTAACCCCTGATTATTACTATCCTCTAGTATTGTATACCAGTAGGTACGATCTGCTATTTCTCGGCTCGTCGTGCCCACTGGGATATACTCCGGTGTATCTCACACCCTCGGGTGACTGTTTTTCAGGCCGAGCGGGTGCTGGGATGTCGGGACGTGTTGGTGAGATTCCGTGTTAGATGTTGACCCTGGACAGCCGACAGTTCATGTATTATTTGATGTTAAAGGAAAGAGTTGTAATTAAGATGTAAATAATTGTAAAGTTAATTGTAACTTTTGCTTGTAGTTGTACGTAGTTAGTACTCTGATGTTGTTGCCAAGCTAGCCGTGCATATATAGAAAAGGCTCAATTCCAAAGGGGGATTGGGACTCTTCTATATATGTGGCGGTCTGTCATTGCCCTGGCTGTTTTTGCAACTCTGATTTAAAAAAAAGAAAAAATTATACACTGATTTTTGAACTCGGGGCGTGACAGATGAAGAAGAAAGCGCAACGGCATTCCACGCGTCCACATCTTCACCCTTCATGTGCTTAATGGCAAGTACATCCGAGTCATTGTCCAACTCCACTGTTGAAAAGAATGCAACGGACAATGAATCGGATGATTCGGAAGGTGAGGATTTTGTTTTAGCCTACCACAGACTTTTGAGGGATTTAAAGAAACTGGCTAAGCAAAACAAGAGTTTGAGAGGGAGATTGCATGATCTCGAAGAAGAAGCAAAAAGGGCAACTTCTCTTTCAAACGCTCTTGAAGTGGAAAGGGAAAATCTGATAAAAATAAATGTTTTCCTTCAAGAGTCCAATGAGCTTTTTGAGAAGGAACATACAAAACTGGTGGATAAAGCGGATCACTTCTCAAAGTTCTACAACGAGGCTCGACAGGATAACCTGGAAATGACAAAGACCATTTTCCAACTCAAGGATGACTTGCAGCGATTCTCTTCAGGAAGGAGTAAGTTGGATAGGCTTCTTGGTCTTGGTCAAACAAATCGGTTCGGCCTCGGGTACACTCAAACTGGAAACAGTCCAAGTTCGAGTGGGGCAGTTTTTGTGCCTCAGTCGGTATCTCCTCCTCCGACACCGGAATTCAAGACGAACAACGACAACAAACCTACTTCATCCACTTTGGGATCGTCAAGATCTAAGGTATGTTTTCGTTGTGGTGTTTCAGGGCACATAAGAAGATATTGCAAGACGGGAGTCAAACGCTCACCTCAAACACCTCTTGCAATGATGATTCCTCGGAAATCAATTGTAAATCAATTGACGGAAAAGAACCTTGGTAGTTCACCGCGCAAGACGACTTCATCAAGGAGCAGCAATCGCTTTAACAAGACGCTTTCACCTAGGCATATAACTTCACGACCATTACCGACGCATTCCAAAAAGGTTTGGGTGCGCAAAGGTGAAATTTTCCCTTGTCTTGTTACCAATGTTTCCTTGCATGCATATGATAGTTCGTCTTGGTATCTGGATAGCGGGTGTTCCCGTCACATGACCGGTGACAAAAATAGTTTTCAAAACTTTGAGAAAATCTCCGGAGGACTTGTTGTTTTCGGAGACGGTCGGTCTTCCAAAATTGTTGGAAAAGGAACGGTAGCTATTCCAGATGGCCCGATTTTGAAAAACGTCTTATTTGTTGATGGCCTTAAGACTAACCTCATTAGCATAAGTCAACTTTGCGACAATGGTTTTTCAGTTAACTTTTCATCTGTTGAATGCGTTGTAACTGATAAGGACCATGTCTTCTTTTTAAAAGGGGTTAGATCTGAAAACAATTGTTATGTTGTTCCAAATAAAATTTCTGAAAATTGTAACTTAGCTTCTTTGAATAATGAAACACTTTGGCATGAAAGGCTAGGTCACATAAATTTTAAGGAACTTGCTAGAATTTCAAACAAGGACGTGGTCAAGGGGGTTCCAAATCTTTTACTTAAACAAAACATTGTGTGTGGTGGTTGCCAAAAGGGAAAACAGTCCAGGACTGCACACAAGAACTTGAACCACGTTGGTACAAAACGGCCTTTGGAACTTTTGCACATGGATTTAATGGGGCCAACTCGTCAACCATCTTTGGGAGGTAAATGGTATATTTTCTTATTGGTTGATGATTTCTCTCGATATTCTTGGGTAGCATTTTTAAAAGAGAAAGCTGATACTTTTGATTCTTTTCACGAGATTTGCCATCGTATTATGATTGAAAAGAATGAAAAGATCATTCGTGTTAGAAGTGATAGAGGTGGAGAATTCATAAATTCAAAATTCATTGATTTTTGCACTTCCAACGGTATTAAGCATGAATTCTCAGCACCCTATACACCTCAACAGAATGGTGTTGTCGAGCGCAAAAACAGGGTTGTTCAAGAGATGGCACGTGTTATGCTTCACAGCCGGAATTTACCGCTACATTTTTGGGCTGAAGCTGTGAACACTGCAATCTATGTAATTAATCGAGTTTATTTGCGCCCGGGAACGTTAAATACACCATATGAACTATGGTGTGGTAGAAAACCCAACATCAAATATTTTCGCATCTTCGGGAGTCGGTGTTACATTTTACGTGACCGTGAAAATCTTGGAAAGTTTGACTCTCGAAGTGACGAAGGGATTTTCTTGGGGTATTCTACAAATAGTAGAGCATATCGGGTATTTAACTTGGAATCTAAGACGATCGTAGAATCTATAAATGTTAAAGTAGATGAAGCTTTTCACTTTGCATCTGAAAAATCTACCCTCGATATCTCTCTAGATGATGATACACCTGCCATTGCATCTTCTCATAATAATACTTCCAATATTAATGATGCATCTAATGGTTCTTCAAGTTTATCTGATGTGCAGGAATCGTCTCATGTACCTCCGAGTACTCCGTTACCTCAAACTTTACGCATCTCCAAGGATCATCCTGAATCAAACATCATTGGAGACCCACAAGAAGGAGTTAGAACTCGGAGGCAGTTGGTTTGTGGATTCGCTTGCTACGTATCTTTAATCGAACCAAAGAACATAGATGAAGCTCTTCAGGATGACTACTAGATTAAAGCAATGCAGGAAGAGCTCCATCAATTTGAGCGAAACAAAGTCTGGGAATTAACGAAGCCTCCAAAGCAACATAATGTGATAGGTACCAAATGGATTTTCAAGAATAAGAAAAATGAGGATGGTACTATCATCAGGAACAAGGCACGATTAGTTGCTCAAGGCTACTCTCAAGTAGAAGGTATAGACTTTGATGAAACTTTCGCCCCTGTAGCTAGACTCGAGTCCATTCGTATACTATTTGCTATTGCTTGTCATTTTAAAATCAAATTATTTCAAATGGACATTAAGAGCGCATTTCTAAATGGGTTTTTAAATGAGGAAGTTTATGTGGCTCAACCGAAAGGTTTTGTAGACCATAAACAACCTAACCATGTTTTTCGTTTGAAAAAGGCTCTTTACGGTCTGAAACAAGCACCGCGAGCATGGTACGAAAGGTTGACAAAGCACCTTTTGGAGAAGGGCTATACTCGAGGGGGAGCTGACAGGACTCTCTTTGTGAAGCATTATCAAAACAATTTCATTGTAGCACAAATCTATGTCGATGACATTGTATTTGGCGCAACAAGAGATAATGATGCTTCTAAATTCGCGGAGACCATGGAAAGCGAATTTGAGATGTCCATGATGGGCGAATTGACTTATTTTCTTGGATTGCAAATTAAACAAAATGATGAAGGTATTCACTTGTGTCAATCCAAGTATGCAATGGAGTTGGTTAAAAAGTTTGACTTAGAAAATTCGAAGGATTTACCGACTCCAATAGGAACTAGCCACAAGGGACCTGGAAGTGAATCACATAGTGAGAATGTAGACGAGAAACTGTATCGAAGTATGATTGGAAGTCTACTTTACCTCACGGCTAGTCGCCCGGATATATCCTTTAGTGTTGGGATTTGCGCGAGATATCAATCAGCACCAAAGGAGGTTCACCTGAAAGCGGTGAAAAGGATCATCCGGTACATCAAAGGATCAATTAATTTCGGAATTTGGTATCCTATGGGAACTAGTTTGGACATTGTTGGATACTCAGATGCCGATTGGGCAGGATCAGTGGATGATCGGAAAAGCACGAGTGGTGCATGCTTCTATCTTGGCCATTGCCTTGTTGCATGGCACAGTAAAAAGCAGAATTGCATAGCACTCTCGACTGCCGAAGCGGAATACATTTCAGCGGGTAGTTGTTCAACCCAACTCATTTGGATGAAAAGTGTGTTGAGCGACTTCCGGATTTCAGCAACTTCGGTAACAATTCTTTGTGACAACACTAGTGCTATAAACATTTCCAAAAACCCTGTGTTGCACTCTAGAACAAAACACATTGAACTTAGATATCATTTTCTTAGAGAGCTAGTTGAATCAAATACTCTTGAACTTTCATATATTTCAACTGAAGATCAATTAGCTGACATCTTAACAAAACCATTGGATCAAAAACGTTTTATTCATTTGCGTAAAGC
Source organism: Tillandsia leiboldiana (assembly GCA_029204045.2). Lineage (NCBI taxonomy): Eukaryota > Viridiplantae > Streptophyta > Magnoliopsida > Poales > Bromeliaceae > Tillandsia > Tillandsia leiboldiana. The sequence continues at coordinate 27,075,595 of CM055070.1, forward strand.
AATTGGAATGCTTTCCTTGAAATAAACTTCCTTTTGAAACTTTTGCTTAGGTTAGGTTTTGTTTTTGTGTTTTTGTTCTTTATCTATGTTTATACATAGTACATTAATTGAGCATGTGTATTATTGACTTTACCTGCATCCTTTCATATAATTAGAAATCTATTATGCTTTGGATATCATAATAATTCAGTTGATGCATTGATCATTTATTTAAATTAAACCATTCTTAATTGATCAAAGTCAATTTCTGTAGTAGCCGCTGGTTTAAAATATTTTAAGGGTCTACTTTTGGTTTCGTTAATTCCGCATTTCGTTTCTGGGGGCTGGAGGGTGATCGAATAATTTCTTGTTTCCGGACAGACCGTCGGGGCCCGCGGGTATTTTTAGTTAATAGGGCTCGCGAAACGGAGAACGGCGGCGAAATCGGTTTTGAATTCCGACGCCGGAATCTCCCGGAATAAATTCCGGAAGGTAACTAACAGTTCAGGTGGTTAACGCGGTTTTTCAGACAGACCGGACTCTGGTTCGCACCCGACTTGTACCCGTTTTAACTTGAACTGGGTTCATTCCCTTTACCCAATTTAACCGCTCCCGCCACCTTAATCACTCCCGCGTTTTCCCCATCGTACAACTCCCCACGAACCGCCCCCAACTTCCCACCACTTCCCCCAACTTCCCACCACTTCCCCACGAACCGCCCCAACTTCCCACCACTTCCCCCAACTACCGGCCACTCCCTACAACTCCCCTTAACTCCCCCTGCGTACGAAACCCCAAAGGAACGAAAACCCACTTCCCCAACCTTTCAGTTTCCCAACCGTACCGTACCTTTCCCCAATCGATCGAGAGGAGAAGCAAGGCGGAGCGGGAGAGGAGAAGGAAGATCGCCGGCATACCTTCACCCAAGAACAGGACGATCATCCCCTAGATCAACCCTAGCCGACGAAACCCAGGTAAGCATGGCTTAGGGTTCTTGTTTTGGTCGTTTCTTGGTTCTCTTAGGAAAAAGGGAGGGGAGTCGGCGCCATTACCGGAGCCACGCATGCGGGCGGCGCCGCATGAGGGCGGCGCCGCGTGCATCCGCATGCGGGCGGCGCCGCGTGCGGGAGGCACCGCATGCGGGCTGCCGCATGCGGGCGCCGCCACTTGCGGGCGCCGCCGCATGCGGGTGCGGGCGGCACCGCATGCGGGCTGCCGCATGCGGGCACCGCCGCTTGCGGGCGCCTTCGCATGCGGGTGCGGGCGGCACCGCAGGCGGTCTGCCGCATGCGGGCGGCGCCGCTTGCGGGCGCCTCCGCATGCGGGTGCGGGCGGCACTGCATGCGGGCTGCCGCATGCGGGCGCCGCCACTTGCGGGCGCTGCCGCATGCGGGTGCCGCCACTTGCGGGCGCCGCCGCATGCGGGTGCGGGCGGCACCGCATGCGGGCTGCCGCTTGTTGGCGCCGCCGCTTGCGGGCGCCTCCGCATGCGGGTGCGGGCGGCACCGCATGCGGGCGCCGCCACTTGCGGGCGCTGCCGCATGCGGGCGCCGCCGCATGCGGGTGCGGGCGGCACCGCATGCGGGCTGCCGCTTGCGGGCGCCGCCGCTTGCGGGCGCCTCTGCATGCAGGTGCGGGCGGCACCGCATGCGGGCTGCCGCATGCTGGCGCCGCCGCTTGCGGGCGCCTCCGCATGCGGGTGCGGGCGGCACCGCATGCGGGCTGCCGCATGCGGGCGCCGCCGCTTGCGGGCGCCTCCGCATGCGGGTGCGGGCGACACCGCATGCGGGCTGCCGCATGCGGGCGCCGCCGCTTGCGGGCTGCCGCCGCTTGCGGGCGCCTCCGCATGCGGGTGCGGGTGGCACCGCATGCGGACAACGCCGCATGCGGGCGTCACCGCATGCGGACGGCCGCACGCAGTTAGTACGCCGCCTAGCCGTGCGGGGCCAGGCGCGTACGTGTGCGAATTGTACGCAAGGTGAGGGGGCGCCGGGTGCTCTAGTCGTTAATCTGACAAAGTCTTAAGTTTCTGACTCCTATGTGACAGATTCGTGTAGGTCCGGGCGGGCACCCGAGACGCGAGAGAACCTAACATCAGTCAGGAGCGCGACAACAAGGTGGGTTTACGGTCGAGGCAGAGTATTGTGTTGGTAAACCGAAAAGGACTTTTTATTGTTAATCGGTACTAACACTGACGGTTTCTATGATGTACTATATTACCCCGTGTTTTGGTTACTTATGCTCGAGTTGCGACACGCGCACCCGCGGTCTGGCCACCGCAAAGGGTGCTCTTTTCCGGAAAGGCGGTCTTCGACCCGTGTTACCCCACGAGGTGACGTAGTGGGGGCCCCCGTAGGTGTGGGGTTTGAGGCAGCGAGGTGCGAGCGGTGCGACCTGTCGGGATTGGATCCCGATGAGGTCAGGTGTGCGACCTGTCGGGATTGGATCCCGATGTGGTCAGGTGTGCGACCGCCGGGATAGGTGCCCGACGCGGTCAGGTGTTACAGGTGATACCGGGGTTGCAGGTGTTACAGGTGGTACAGGTGGTTGCGTGTTACCGTTACGAGTAGAGCGGTTGTTCCGGCTAGTCTTACTTTTGTGGCTTGGTATTACTTTACTGCTTTAGTACTATTCTTATGATAGTGTCGCTGACTACCCACTCTGTGACAGGTACCTCCAGGGGGTAGAGGTAGGCGACGGTGAGGCCGAGGTGGTAGCAGTCGGGCTGAGGGAGCCCTAGTATGCTGTATCATTTACTTTCTCTGCATTTCATTCGGTATTGTAGGTTACTGTGTGGTTCTCGATACCCTTGTGGGGTCGTGTGGATGTTGAGTACTTTCTTTCTGGTTATGCACTACTATTTCCTTTATTGTTCCCGTTGGGCCCGTTTTCTAAACCTTGTGGATTTATGCCGTTTTCCAATCTGTTTTCAAAACCTAAGGCCGTATGGGCCTGTTTTCAAAACGGTGAGTTTATACTTTCAACTTGACTGGCCACGGGTATTGTTTAGTCTTCATGCACCGTACTACTTCGAACTGTTGTGACTAAATGGGAAAATGATTGCTTATGTTCGACTATTGTAACAGCCGCGACGCCGTGCATATACAGAGGAGACTCTGCCCGATTTTCGAGCAAATCTGTATATGTGGCGGGTCTGGGCACGCGCCGGGGAAGGAGGTTTTTTTTTTAAAAAAAAAAAAAAAAAAAAATGTACGCACTTTACGCGTACTTTGAGGTATCGTTTCCGCTAAACAAAACCCCCGGGGCGTGACAGATTAAGATGGTATCAGAGACTTTGCTTTAATCACAACAGTTACAGCCCAACATCCACCGAGATATCACACTTAACTACGAATAAATGAAATGTGCAGGGTTTAAGGGTGTAGGACGTGAGTGAACGTGGGGGAAAGGGGAATTTGTGTGAATTATTTACGCACGGTTTTCTTGGTATGCTGGGACTAATGTGTTTCCTTGGTGTGCACAGATAGAAGCCCGATTTTGGGTAGGTAACTGCTGCCAGACATGGACCTTGCGGCAGAGGCGAACCGCTTACTACGCAACCAGCTGCGCGACGTGGCTGGGCAATTGCTAACTCTCGCGGAGCACGTGGGTATACTGGCTCAGGAGCTCGAGAGTGTCGACCGCGCCCAGCACGCCACCGGTGGTGTTAACCCCCGTGGGATACCACCGACTGGCGTTTCCACCTTTCAGGGAGCGGTCAACTTGGCCGTGCGCGCGGAGCTAGAGCGTACACGACGGGCACACCCCTACCCCGGCCCGACAGGGGGCCCCTACCAGTGCGGCAGAGCGACCAAGCGCCAGAGGAACGGGCCGAAACCCGGGCAGGCGATGAGGGAGGGACCTGCACTACCGACGCCATGCGTCATTTGTGACGGTGCGCATCCAATGATGGATTGCCCTTGGCGGGATGAGCATTGCTTCCGGTGTGGCAGGCCGGGCCACACACGTTACGAGTGCCCCCGGAGGCCGGGTGTCACCAGACCCCCGGCACCGAGACCCGACGACCCACGCCTGACGGACTCTTCCGATACCGAGACCCCACCCCGCCACGTCGAACGTAGCTGGCCCAGAGGTTGTGGACGGACCTCCCCAGCCGCCCCGGGGAGCAGTGATGCAGAAGCCTATAACAGGTATATATATATATATATATATATTTCCTTCCCTTCATCATTTTTCTTTGGTTAGGCATCGATTCCCATATTCCGTTTTTGTCTTTTTCGTTCTCCGCGTACTGTGCGGTTGTGTCGGGAGGGGGGGGGGGTTTATATAGGATAGGAGCGGGGTTACTCCCCTAGTCCGCCTGAGGAGTTGTGAACGCTAGGTAGGAACCCTTACAAGTGGTTCTGAGGAGAGAACCCTACCTAGTTTGTTGGTTTGTTCAAAACCGCGGAGGAGGAACTTCGCGGGAGTAGCCACTACCGCGACTGTAGCAGACAAGGTGTCACCACCCCCGACGACGACATCAGAGGCGGTGTTTTGAATTATTGAAGGATTACGACCTAACGATCCAATATCACCCCGGGAAAGCAAACGTGGTAGCGGACATTCTGAGCGGGAAGGGGACTTTTCATTGGAAGGCGATGACACCTACGGTTCCGCGGGCGGATTTGTGTGCCGGATACCCCGGAATTGAAGAAGGAAATTCTGTCCGAGGCACACAGCGCCCCTTATGCAGCGCATCCAGGAGGTACAAAGATGTACAGGGACCTTAAGCAGACCTTCTGGTGGCCCAAGATGAAGAGGGATGTAACTCAATTTGTAGCTCATTGCCTGGTGTGTCAACAAATAAAGACGGAACATCAACGACCGGCGGGAAAGTTACAACCCTTACCGGTACCGGAGTGGAAGTGGGATCATATCACCATGGACTTTGTCACCGGGTTTCCACGTTCACAGCAAGGACATGACACAATATGGGTTGTGGTGGACCGGCTAACTAAGTCAGCGCACTTCCTGCCGATTCACACAACTTGGACCAGGGAGCGGTTGGCTCAGGTCTATCTCAGCGAGATTGTGAGACTGCATGGAGTACCGGCATCGATCACATCAGACAGAGACACGCGTTTCGTCTCAAAGTTTTGGCAGAGCCTGCAACAAGCCTTGGGGACTAAATTGCACTTCAGCACAGCCTTCCACCCTCAGACAGACGGGCAGTCGGAGCGAGTGATACAGACGCTAGAAGACCTGCTTCGGGCCTGTGTACTCGATTGGGGAGTCGGTTGGGAGCGTTACCTACCACTTGTAGAATTCGCTTACAACAATAGCCACCAGGCCAGCATACTGATGGCACCCTACGAAGCCTTATACGGGAGACGCTGCCGATCCCCGATCTGTTGGGACGACTTGGGAGAACGGAAGTTCTTGGGACCCGACTTGGTGGAAGAAACAGAAGAGAAGGTGCGCCTCATCAGACAGCGCTTACTAACTGCCCAGAGTCGACAAAAGAGCTACGCGGATCGAAGACGCCGCGACTTAGAGTTCCAGGTGGGGAGAACACGTGTTTTTGCGGGTCTCGCCGTCCAGGGGAATCAAGTGATTCGGGTTAAAAGGCAAGCTAAGCCCGCGGTTCGTGGGGCCGTTCGAGATCCTGGAACGGATTGGCCCAGTGGCTTACCGCCTTGCCCTACCACCGAACCTCAACCGGATTCATGATGTGTTCCACGTTTCGATGCTCAAGAAATACCTCCCCGACCCGTCGCATGTCCTGGACGTCTCGACACTCGAACTAAAGGAGGACCTAAGCTTCGAGGAAACCCCTGTGCGAATACTAGCAAGAGAAAGTAAGACGCTTCGAAACCGAGACATCCCCTATGTGAAGGTGCACTGGAACCACCACGAAGAGCGGGAAGCGACGTGGGAACTAGAATCAAAGATGAGAGAGGGCTATCCTTATCTCTTTACCGCGAACCAGGATTGAGTTTCGAGGACGAAACTCGTTTTAAGAGGTGAGTGGTGTAGTAGCCGCTGGTTTAAAATATTTTAAGGGTCTACTTTTGGTTTCGTTAATTCCGCATTTCGTTTCGGGGGGCTGGAGGGTGATCGAATAATTCCTTGTTTCCGGACAGACCGTCGGGGCCCGCGGGTATTTTTAGTTAATAGGGCTCGCGAAACGGAGAACAGCGGCGAAATCGGTTTTGAATTCCGACGCCGGAATCTCCCGGAATAAATTCCGGAAGGTAACTAACGGTTCAGGTGGTTAACGCGGTTTTTCAGACAGACCGGACTCTGGTTCGCACCCGACTTGTACCCATTTTAACTTGAACTGGGTTCATTCCCTTTACCCAATTTAACCGCTCCCGCCACCTTAATCACTCCCGCGTTTTCCCCATCGTACAACTCCCCACGAACCGCCCCCAACTTCCCACCACTTCCCCACAACTTCCCACCACTTCCCCACAACTTCCCACGAACCGCCCCAACTTCCCACCACTTCCCCCAACTACCGGCCACTCCCTACAACTCCCATTAACTCCCCCTGCGTACGAAACCCCAAAGGAACGAAAACCCACTTCCCCAACCTTTCAGTTTCCCAACCGTACCGTACCTTTCCCCAATCGATCGAGAGGAGAAGCAAGGCGGAGCGGGTGAGGAGAAGGAAGATCGCCGTCATACCTTCACCCAAGAACAGGACGATCATCCCCTAGATCAACCCTAGCCGACGAAACCCAGGTAAGCATGGCTTAGGGTTCTTGTTTTGGTCGTTTCTTGGTTCTCTTAGGAAAAAGGGAGGGGAGTCGGCGCCATTACCGGAGCCACGCATGCGGGCGGCGCCGCATGAGGGCGGCGCCGCGTGCATCCGCATGCGGGCGGCGCCGCGTGCGGGAGGCACCGCATGCGGGCTGCCGCATGCGGGCGCCGCCACTTGCGGGCGCCGCCGCATGCGGGTCCGGGCGGCACCGCATGCGGGCTACCGCATGCGGGCGCCGCCGCTTGCGGGCGCCTTCGCATGCGGGTGCGGGCGGCACCGCAGGCGGGCTGCCGCGTGCGGGCACCGCCGCTTGCGGGCGCCTTCGCATGCGGGTGCGGGCGGCACCGCATGCGGGCTGCCGCATGCGGGCGCCGCCACTTGCGGGCGCTGCCGCATGCGGGCGCCGCCACTCTCGGGCGCCGCCGCATGCGGGTGCGGGCGGTACCGCATGCGGGCTGCCGCTTGCGGGCGCCGCCGCTTGCGGGCGCCTCCGCATGCGGGTGCGGGCGGCACCACATGCGGGCTGCCGCATGCGGGCGCCGCCACTTGCGGGCGGCACCGCATGCGGGCTGCCGCATGCGGGCGCCGCCACTTGCGGGCGCTGCCGCATGCGGGCGCCGCCGCATGCGGGTGCGGGCGGCACCGCATGCGGGCTGCCGCTTGCGGGCGCCGCCGCTTGCGGGCGCCTCCGCATGCGGGTGCGGGCGGCACCGCATGCGGGCTGCCGCATGCGGGCGCCGCCGCTTGCGGGCGCCTCTGCATGTGGGTGCGGGCGGCACCGCATGCGGGCTGCCGCATGCGGGCTGCCGCATGCGGGCGCCGCCGCTTGCGGGTGCGGGTGGCACCGCATGCGGACAACGCCGCATGCGGGCGTCACCGCATGCGGACGGCCGCACGCAGTTAGTACGCCGCCCAGCCGTGCGGGGCCAGGCGCGTACGTGTGCGAATTGTACGCAAGGTGAGGGGGCGCCGGGTGCTCTAGTCGTTAATCTGACAAAGTCTTAAGTTTCTGACTCCTATATGACAGATTCGTGTAGGTCCGGGCGGGCACCCGAGACGCGAGAGAACCTAACATCAGTCAGGAGCGCGACAACAAGGTGGGTTTACGGTCGAGGCAGAGTATTGTGTTGGTAAACCGAAAGGGACTTTTTATTGTTAATCGGTACTAACACTGACGGTTTCTATGATGTACTATATTACCCCGTGTTTTGGTTACTTACGCTCGAGTTGCGACACGCGCACCCGCGGTCTGGCCACCGCAAAGGGTGCTCTTTTCCGGAAAGGCGGTCTTCGACCCGTGTTACCCCACGAGGTGACGTAGTGGGGGCCCCCGTAGGTGTGGGGTTTGAGGCAGCGAGGTGCGAGCGGTGCGACCTGTCGGGATTGGATCCCGATGAGGTCAGGTGTGCGACCTGTCGGGATTGGATCCCGATGTGGTCAGGTGTGCGACCGCCGGGATAGGTGCCCGACGCGGTCAGGTGTTACAGGTGATACCGGGGTTGCAGGTGTTACAGGTGGTACAGGTGGTTGCGAGTTACCGTTACGAGTAGAGCGGTTGTTCCGGCTAGTCTTACTTTTGTGGCTTGGTATTACTTTACTGCTTTAGTACTATTCTTATGATAGTGTCGCTGACTACCCACTCTGTGACAGGTACCTCCAGGGGGTAGAGGTAGGCGACGGTGAGGCCGAGGTGGTAGCAGTCGGGCTGAGGGAGCCCTAGTATGCTGTATCATTTACTTTCTCTGCATTTCATTCGGTATTGTAGGTTACTGTGTGGTTCTCGATACCCTTGTGGGGTCGTGTGGATGTTGAGTACTTTCTTTCTGGTTATGCACTACTATTTCCTTTATTGTTCCCGTTGGGCCCGTTTTCTAAACCTTGTGGATTTATGCCGTTTTCCAATCTGTTTTCAAAACCTAAGGCCGTGTGGGCCTGTTTTCAAAACGGTGAGTTTATACTTTCAACTTGACTGGCCACGGGTATTGTTTAGTCTTCATGCACCGTACTACTTCGGACTGTTGTGACTAAATGGGAAAATGATTGCTTATGTTCGACTATTGTAACAGCCGCGACGCCGTGCATATACAGAGGAGACTCTGCCCGATTTTCGAGCAAATCTGTATATGTGGCGGGTCTGGGCACGCGCCGGGGAAGGAGGTTTTTTTTTTAAAAAAAAAAAAAAAAAAAAAAATGTACGCACTTTACGCGTACTTTGAGGTATCGTTTCCGCTAAACAAAACCCCCGGGGCGTGACAATTTCTCTCTCAATGATCTCTTGGTATTGTTGTTATCTTATTTGACTATTTAGTTGAGTATGAATTCGAGATCAATCCTTGGTTGAATACTTTATATATTAAATAATTGATAGCCAATTGAGGGGGAGTCAATGAAAAGTAAAATGCTCAAAAGATGTGGAAAGAGTTACATCCCAATGAGGAGTGTGAAAACTACCACCACATGGAGGAAAGAGCTACCACCTCGGTCGTCCGAGTACTGTATGCAGCTACCACATGTATACCAAGCATGGGTTTGTAATTTTTTTGATTAAATAAAATGCATGATTGAAATACTTGACTCCGTCAAATTTCAAGGTTGGTATAAGGTGGGTTTTGTAAAGAAAGATGCTCAAAGAGCCACTCTCTTCAACAGATTGTCTAGATACATTATATAATTTATTTGGGATTTCAAACATCTATTGATCTTGGTAATTCATTTTCTTTACCATTTTAATGATTTGATAAACGCCGTACTCATAAGATCATGATGGATGTGTTTGAACTTGATCAACTTTAAAAGTTTTAATTTCTATAAATTGTCATGTCATTATTTGAATGTTATTGATAGATTTAACATAATTTATTTCTCTTGACATGAAACGATAATTTTTGTTTAAAGTTGATGTGCTAAAATGCTTACAAACTTTTTCTGGATTTTATGGATTTTTTCTAAATTTTTCTGAAGAAAAAGTTGCAGCTGATCCGGATCGGGTTAAATGATCCGGATCCCGAACGCAGGCTTCTTCCTGCGGCTAGCCGATCCGGATCGAAATCTCGATCCGATCCGGATCACGGCTAGGGTTTTAATAAGAACGAAAGGGTTTTGATTTTTTTTACCTTAATCTTTTGTTCTCAAGTCTCTAGAGCCTCTCTCTCTAGAATACTTGCACCTTGGAGCTTTCCTAACCCAAGTTCTTCGAATCCAAGTAAGTTTTATTGATCAAAATCTCGTTTTTCACAGGTTTTCTCTATTTTCTTCAAAACGTGATGAGATTTTTCTATCTTTTTCGTTTCTGAATGATTTTTGGTCAAATCTCTTTTGAAATAAGAACTCTGGGTAGATTAGTTTTGATTATATGCTAGGTATTCTCCTGATTAACGAATTTTTGGGCTTCGATTTCAAAAATTTCGGTTTTAGGGCATATAATGGGAATTTTCTAAAATCATGCAATTGATCTAGTTTTAAAATTCTTTTTGCAAAACGAATTTGATTCTTAGTCTCTCTACATGATTATGATTGTTTGGGTACAATTTTTCAAATTTTTGAAAATTAACAATTTTTTCATGTGTTCTTGAGTTGGTCTTCACAGGATACATTTTTCACTAGCAATCAAAATGGTGATCACATGGATTATTTTCCTACTTGCTGCCATGGTTCATGTCAAGGATACTACCAAGCCCAAGAGGGCCAAGAAAGCAAAGAAGACTAAGGATGATTCCGACACAGAGTCGGAAACGGAATCAATTGATTGGGATGAGCTTCAAGTTGATGCAACAGCACCCACTGCGTCTAAAGGAAAAGCTCCTGCGGAAACATCAAAAGCTTCAAAGCCTACTGCAGCTGAAAAAGGAAAAGCCCCTATGGATCCAAATCCAGTTGGGACACGAAGAAAAACCGGTGCAAGAAAAAGAGGCAGTACTCAAGGAATTTCCATTGAGCAACCAGTTGCTAGACAGCCTTCTCCACAAGACTTCATCAGCTCCGCAAGAATCAAGGATTTGAGAAGAGGGAATGCATTGGCGAGAGACATGTCAATGTCAAACCAATGAAGGAACGATCTGCAGTCTTTGGGATTTTGTTTGACCAGGTTGGTCTTGCTCAAATTTGCAACTTCCCTGAGACTACTGGGTACTGTCCACACTCAGTTCGAATGTTTTATCAGAACGCTGCAAGTCTAATTGATCACGAGGATGGACGTCGAGAATTTCATACTTTGGTTAAAAATATCAAAATCAAAGTCACACCCGAAATGATTGGAGATGTGCTAGGTATGACAGCCAGAGCTGATGGACTCCATTACCTAAAAACTCAAAGTTTCAACGACAACTCCTGGAGAGTTGTAGTCAATGGAATTTGTGTTCCGGATACTTTGTCAACCGGAAATTCTGTTTTCTCTAAAGAGCTTCGACCAGAGTATAGGTATATAAACTTCATTGTTTGCTACAACATTCTTCCCAACATGAATACGAAGGTTCTTCGATGGGACAGGATGTTATTCCTTTATCTTCTTGGAAACCCGGCCGCATTGATGGGAGCAAACTTGAATATTCCTTATCTCATTTGGTATAGGATGGCGCGGTATGTGGAACACTCTCACCCCACAGAGAGACTACCCTACCCAATGATAATCATGCGCATCCTTAGAAAGTTTAAAGTCGATACAAGCGCGAGCTCATACATGTACAGTTTGGGCACCATTAATGAGACAACAATTGTGAAGTCTCTATCGACAAAACAAGATGATCCTCCATCTCCTCCAATTCGACAAAGAGCTCGACCACAAGCAACTACTTCTATAGCTCCTGTTCCACCAGCACAGCAGGCACCTCCATCCACCTCTGATGATGATGCTTCTGTCAGCTCAATCTTTAAAGAACAACAGCGACTCTCCAACGAACAAGAACGCATGTCTGTTGAGTTCGCTGAAATGAAGGAAGATCTCAAAGAAGTCAAGAAAGAACAAGCTGTGATGATCCAAGATCTCAGAGAAGTGAAGAAGGAGCAAGCTTCCATGAATAAACGGATCAAGAAAATGTTTCAGAAGCTTGGGTGTATCAGCTCTGACGATTCTCCATGAAGTTTCCTACTAATCTTCTTTTTTTGCAGGTTCTTACGCTCTTGGTTTGTGCCCTTCAACTCTCACGTTTCTTAATTTGTATTTAAACTTTTTAACTCTCATTGTCTTGTATTTTTGGCTAACGTTTGTGACAAAAAGGGGGAGAGAGTTTAGAGAGAACTTGAACAATGATGATGTGAAAACTGTGTGAATGTGTGAACATCAAGGTAAGTATCACTTCAACTTCAACTTTGGTTTTTATCTTGTGTTCTGTGTGCATGTCCCTACTAACTATTCGACTAACTATTTGGGCATGTAATATGACTAACAAGTTGATGTTGGACTGACACTTTGTGACATTTGGTGTTTGAATGCATAGAAGATATGTTGGTTTTTGACTATGATTCTCTTACATATCTGAATTCTCAAATGTCATGTTGATCAGATAAACTCTATCTCTGTACTTGGTTTTGTATGTTTCAATTCTTGAGTATCTAACGATTCTTTTTGTCAAGAATGATTTCAGTGTGCAGAGAGTACAGATGTCTAAGTCTAGAGTCTGTTTTAGGAGTTTATCTCATGTTTTAAAATTTTTGGATCTCCATTGTAAATTTTTGTTGTATGGTGATAGCAACAAAAATATCTTTTTGAATTTTCTTTAGTGGATCTGTGTTTGTCACGAAACCGCCAAAGGGGGAGATTGTTACGGAATTTGAGTTGGCGTAATTTCGTGAAAGGTTCAAGTCTTGAAGATTGAAGGTGAAGAAGGTTGGATCATTTAACTCAATCTCAGAAAGAAGAATTCAAAAGGATCAGGTATGTTTAACTAAAGATTTTTGGTGATCCGAATACTCTTGTAGTGTAGAAACACCTGGAAGAATTTTTTATTGCATAAAAATCAAAACTGGACATGGGACATGTTCAGGATCCGGATCAGGCATTCCATGTGATGACCTGGATCTCCGCATAGCTGTTGCTGTGCGTTGGGTGGCTTCTGGAGGCCTACGGGGTGCGTTGGAGGTGTTTTGTGCAGCAATTTGGACACAAGTGGCGGACTTCGGGCTTACTGGATCACGTGGGTGATCAGTGGACTCCGTCGGATCGTTAGAAGTGGTTTCGCGCGAAGCGGATATTTAAAAATCGGACTCAGCGCGAAGTTTGGACCAAGGAATACCTTTCCGGATGCCATCGGCAAATTTGGGGTTGGAAATTTTGGCCAAATGACATCAAATTCGGATTCAGCGCGCGAAAACGGTCAAAACGGAACTACCCACTTATTATTTTTGAGCATCGGGGGGGGGTACTGTTCAGTGGCCGGAACAGTGTTCCGGCCGCCGGCGGGCAGCGGCGCGGCGTGGCGGAGCACGGCGGACGGGCTCGGGCAGGCGTCGGAGAGCGTCCGCGGGGGCAGCGCGCGGCAGGGCGCGCGGCGGTCCACGGGCCGTCGTGCACCAGGGGCTGGACACGTGGCAGAGTAGGAGTGGTCGGTTTTAGTGGACTTGGACCACGGAGCAGGCGGGCGTGGTGCATGGACCGGCGGGACACGTGGCGTCTTGCGTTGGTGGGCTCATGGAGGCTGGGTCCACGAGGTGCACCGGGGTGCCTCGAGTTCCGTGCCTGGCAGGGGCGCCAGGCGGCGCGTCAGGCGAGCACGTGGGCGCGGCAGGCGGGCGCTGACCGGGTGCGCGCCACGTGTCGACGTCCGCTGGTGGCCACGCGGCGCAGCGGGAGTGGTGGCTCCCGTTGTTGCCTGTTTTGTGGGCGACGTGGAGGCCCGAGGGACTTCCGGCGCGCACAGTGTTGGCCCGGGCCCAACACTGTAGCCGCCCGAAAGTCCGGAGCGCCCGGAAATGGGGACAGGATGGGTATTATTTGAATTGTTCTTCCTTCCTATAAATAGGCCGATTTAACTGAAGAGAGCTTCTTCCCTGTTCATCCTTTCACTGTGCAACCTTCAGGAGATTTCCTCCTCTCCCTGGAACGGATCCATCTGCAGATTCTAGGATTTTTCGGCGGCACGCATCCCGAGGTTTTCATTTTATACGGCGCGGCGCGACGCTCGTTCGTTTGTGGTCTTCTTCGTTCGCGTTTTGGTGCGAGGACTCCCACCGGCTTACCCCGAGCACCTTTTTCTGTTATTCTTGCGCCATCGTCTTCACGACAGGTAGGGCTACGTTCCCCATGTTTACTGGTTTTTCCCTTTCCAAGCTTTTCATGGGTTTTTCGGATCATCTTGTGACCTCATTTTCTGGGGCGGAGTTTTGGGACAGCGGTGCGGTATTTTGGCGATATCTTCGCGCACAGGCATCGGATTGGGCAATTCAAAAGGCGTTTTGCATCTACACATCACGGAGGAATATCCCCAAATTTTCTTGGAATTTTCTGAATATTTTCGAAGGTGAAAAATATCTGTGTACAGAAGTTATTGCTACAGTTTTTTTGAGCAGTTTTAGTTCGAGGTGATTCCCTGTCGGATTTGTTTCTCAGTATAGGAAACTCGGATTGAGTGTGCAGGTAGTCGTTTCGACGGTTCGTCGCGAGGATCGTGACAAATATTTTTCTTGGATTTTCCGGGCACTTCTCGCAGGTAAAAACAGGGAAACTGTGGACTGTTGTGTTTGGGGCAGATTTGTGTGAGCATTGTAATGTTAATTATGTATGTTCTTTTGGGAATTTTGTACAAGCGATCGCCGCCGGCTTATCGGTTTTGGGCGAGAGCACTTTTGGACTTGGAATTAGCGATCGAGGGTGGTGGTTGTTGTTTACCTCTATTTTTGACATGCTCACTAGGAATATTAGAGTGATCCCTTTATTTGGACATGCATGCTTAAGTGATATAAAATTGTGAGCCTTTCCTATGGAAATACTATTGTGGATATTTGATAGTGGTTGGGACTTATACATGTTGGTATGGATGGAATGTTAGCGTTTAACCTTGCATGTGGATTGGATCATTTATTTTGGACTATATGATTATCCTGTTAGTGGTTGGTACTATTTGAGGATTTTATGACATGCATAGGTGGATAGTGGATGCTTTATTATGGAACATGGATTATAGACATGGGTGTTGGATAATGTTTTAGCATGATGGTTATATCTATGCGGAGCTATTAATTGTTACACATGTGGAACCACTATTGGTCACCTTTTCCTTTATTTCCTTGAGAACATTTCCATGCTTGTTTGGACATCTAGATAGGCCATCTTTTATTGCTACACTTTCATGCTGGAACTTGACTTAGGAGAAACCTTGTTTTGCTTCCTTCTCCTTTTCGTTAGTCAGGTGGGTTTGCTCGGGTTTGAGCAAGGGTTTGGGATAGTGTAGCGGGGGCCTGGATTATGGATCATGGGTTTGTGGCGGCGACCGCGGGATATTGGGGGGGTTGTTGACCGGATGTCGGTTATAGGACATCGGTGATAGGGCATGATTATGGACTAGATGTTTTTGTGCAACCGCGGATAGTAGGCGGTTGACCAGATGTCGGATGTGGGACATGTTGTGATTGTGGGTTCTTTCCGCGACCGCGGATTTGGGCGGTGGCCGGCAGGTCGGTTGTGAACTTGGTTGTTTGATTGTGGGTATTGCGGCAATCGCGGATATTGGGCGATTGACCGGATGGTTACACTTGCATCTGATTGGGATCAGTTTTCTTTTAGTGGAGGGTTGTGCTCCACTGGGGGCTTTATAGTTGTGATCCATCCTTCTTTTATCACACCGGCGCGGGTTATATGCCCGGTGATGCTTTTATCAACACCGGCGCGTTATTTGCCCGGTGATGCTTTCCTCGTATGGGTCGCGCTCCCCCCTCGATTCCCCTCCGGAGGCCGGGCCAGACAGTTATGGACAGTTTTGCTATCACATCGGCGCGGCTTATTTGCCCGATGATGAGGGCGCAGCAGGAACTTGCTATCACATCGGCGTGGCTTTCTTGCCCGATGATGAGGGTCGGTACAGATTGGGTTCATCTGGGACGTTGGTTTATTGTTGCGTACGTTATTCAGTCTAGTACTGTATTTTTTTTTAGAGGCATAGTAGTGGTAGATTTCCCTTTTCAGCGGTTTCATTTTCTTACCACCTTTTCTTTTCCTTTTTTGCCTCTGGTAGACCTAGTGGGTGTGTCAGAGGTTTTAGGTTTTACACCACTAGGGAGGCTACTAGTTTACTAGTAGTTCTCACCCCCATTCTTCTTTCTCTTTTCTTCTTCATTGTTTTGCAGTGTCTTCTGCTGTTGCTGCTGGGCTTTTCAGCGGCGTTGGGAGGAGTCCGGCTGAGTAGATATTCTCTAGGCAGGATGAGCGTGTTAGCTGGACTTTGGGTACCAGGTTTTCCCTCATACGTTGTACGTTTACATTTGGGCACTGGCTTTTGCCAGCAGTCTGATTTTATTTTGGTGAGTGGGAGAGAC